>JAWNOR010000047.1:30000-1230000 GCA_035045885.1 Drosophila borealis | reverse complement strand
AATGAAATTGAAACCATTTGGCAGAAATGTGAAGATGGACTAAACGTTTCTTTCGTTTTATTTTTTCCCTATTTTTGCGCTCTTGTCTGGATATGAGCTCGGAAATTTGAAACCTCTTCAGGGGGAGCAGCTAACGGGTGCGCTGCACAAGCGGCTGCTGGCTTAGTCGTCAGCTGGGCAAGATTTGCAGGGGCTGCTCCTGATGCTGGGCGCCGATAAGCCATGTCCTCAGTTGACTTTGCCACCCCAAAACCCCCGAAGCGCCGAGGGTTGCTGGCATTACGTGCAGTCGCATTCAAGGTTAATGCTTTGTCACAAAATCGCTCGACTGAACCCCAGATATATATGGCGATAAGAAATTTTTGTATTTTCAGTATTTTCCTATTTTAGAATTTTCCCTTTTTGCGTGCTTTATTTTTTTTTTCGGATGTTTGACTTTGGGCGAAAGTCAGCAAAGCGTATTTCAGAATCGGAGCAGCGCATAAATTGCGCTTATCGCGGACTATGCGGCAGCTTATGAAGCTAATGGCCCAATGGCAAGGCCAGGATGGGGATGGGGAGCCGCATCAGTAGGCGAATGGGTGGAGGGGGGGGGGGGGGTAGCAAGAGTGGGCGCGCTGCAGGGTGGCAAAAAGTTTGGCCAAAGTTTTGCGGTCAGCAGGCTGTATGAAACGCTGTGAGAGTTGATTTCCAATATCATTTGGCTGTCAAAATCACATAACAAATTTCTCACATGTTGTTGATTATTAATTGCATTCCCAAAGGGGAGCAGGCCGTGTTGGGAGTGATGCGAGTGAGGGGAGTGCGGGGTACACATTTAAAAGCAATAAATTTTGCAAAATTAATGTGAAAACCAATTAAAAGACATTTGATAGGCAAAAGAGCACAGACAAAGGCGCAAACTAAATATATATAATACATTGCTATATCCACTGAGAGGGAGAGAGGGAGAGAGGGAGAGAGAGAGAGAGAGAGAGAGGTTATGGAGCTAGAGCTGGTGTGATAGAGACAGTTGCGTTCATAATTAGAATATGCATAATATGATGCTAAGAAAATTTCCAACAAGGCTCGTTCTGGCTTTTGTTGTTGTTGTTGTTGTTATTGCTGTTAACCCAGTTAGCAAATCAAAGCGATTTGCAATCGCATCTGGCATCGTGTGCTTTGGGCCAGCCCATTGCCAAAATGCAATTGCAAATTTAGCAAAATGCCCAGTTGGGGAGTTCGGGCTGCAGCTGGGAGCTGCGAGCTCGGGCCATACGCTTTATTTGGCACAAAACTTTAAACCTTTAATCGCATTAAACGCTGCCAAAGTCACTCAGCTAAACGAGGCAGGGCTTGGAGTGCAAGGGGTGTGCATGTTCGTGTGTGTGTGTGTGTGTGTGTGCATGTGCGTAACTGCAGTGTCTGCCACATTAAATATTGAAAAATGCAAATTTACAAATACATAAATTTTAAATGAATTGCCAACACCAAAAGCATTTAAAATCAATCAATGTGCCCGCTGCAAGCTGCTGCAACACAAAGCGAGCTAAAGCGACGGCTATATAGCTTGTATATAGATATGTATGTATGCATATACATATGTATATGTATATAGATATATATACGGTTATAGGTATATATCAAGAGCCGATAGGCAATGTCAAAGCGACCCCAGCGACCACATCAAATGTTGGCTGCCATTCAGCAGCTTTGGGTGTGTGTGTGTGTGTGTGTGTGCTTGTCTGTGTGTGTGTGTGTGTGTGTGCTTAAAGGGTATTGCCACAACTCCATTGATATTAACCAAATAAACAAGCAACGTCAGCGACATCAGCACCGCACCACAACATACACGACTGATGGCGTGGGGTGGGGTGTGGTGGGGTGGGGTGAGGTCAGCGATTGAAGCTAGACGTCTGTGGCTTTTTAGCGGATTCAGTTTTTGGCACAGACATTGCACAAATAATGCAATTGTTGCAGTGGCTGGTCTCTTTTTTTTTCCTTGGGCGGGGTTTTGCTTTTTATATAATGCCAAACTGTTAACGTCTAGAGTTGGAAGCTACAAATAAGTCAGCATTCCACATTAAATAATGTGTTTTGCTTTATCCAAAGAATATTTATTGGATTTGTCCAAGCATTTAATTTATTTATTTCCATTTAATTATAGTACATGATCTTGCCTGTTAAATCTCTACAACTTATATCATAAATAGCTGTTTGTCGAGTTACGCTTAACTACAAAAGCAAAGCTTAATGCTTGAATTGCCTTTTAAATATTATGCTTCGCTAAATACCTCCTAATAAAAAATGTTGATTTCCCCTTTCCAAAATTATTGAAAGTTTTGCGTATCTCCTCGTTAATATATATAGGGAATATTTAAGCGTTTGATTGACAGATAAAACGTTAGTTTATTATTATTATAATTATTCTTTCTGTTACTCAAATGCGTTCAGTGCTGCCATATGGGCCAATTATCGCACAGTGGCAACCCTGTGACTCTTATGGGCAACAGTCGTACTAACCAACAACAAGTTACATTGGCTCTAGCAGCAGGTTAAAGTGCTTGTTAACTTTCAGACGAGCATTTAAAAACTGAAAACTATTTAGTCGGCCTTAGTAGTGATTTAAATTAATGTCTGAGCTTTGCCTCAGCTACCTTTTGGGCAAAGTTAAGAAACTTTGAAAAAGGGCAAAAAACAGATCTGAGCTGAAATGCCAACCGGATGGGCTTGAAACGAAAAGAAACACAATCGAATCGTTGGGTGGTTGCGTGGGGTTGGCTACACAACAGGGTGGATGGCACAGGCCGGGGCAGGACAGGACAGGCAGGACGGGAGCACATCACTCATACGCTAAGGCTTATCATTGGCTATCTGTCTGCTGACAAACGCAAACAGCGGCAGGACGAGCGGCAGGACGAGCGCCAGGACGAGGTGAGGTGCGCGACACGAACTGAAGCGAGGCGAGACAACGAGACACGAGTTCCACGCGATTTGTGAAACGAGTGGGCGCATTCAACTGAACCAACCGAGTTGGAGGTCGCACTCCCCCCAACACGCACACACACACACACACACACACATACAGTCACACACACTCACACACAGACTACAAAACAAAACGAGCCTATAAAAAAATCTGTGCGTCCTGACGACAATGTTGATGACGATGGCAGCCAGACAGATGACTATGAAGATGAGAATGAGAATGAGAAAAATTAAAATGAAAATGAAAATGGGCATGGAAATGGCGGATGGCGGATGGCGGTTGGCGGTTGGCGGCTGGAGTCTACACGGGCTGGGGGGATGGGTATAGAGTATGGTAATGCGAGTGCAAATGCAAATGGAAATGTTAATGGCTATGTTGACTAACTGATCGAGCAACAATGCCAGCAACAACAACAACAGCATCAACAATAATAAGCTGCCTTTGACATACAGCAAAAAAAAATCCTAATCATGCAACCTGCTGAGCACGAACTCTCTAGAGAGCACATTGAGAAAATGATGTCCAACAGCAACAAATGCAAAAAAAAAAACATGAAAGAAAGAAAATGGTCTTCCGTGCCAGGCTAAGACTCTGTGTATGCCGCTCTCCCTCCCTCTCTCGCTCTCGCTCTCGCTCTCTGGTGCTGCTGCAGCTGCATCTCTTTCTCTGTCTCAGACTCTGTGCTGCGCTGGCCTTTCCCTTGCTGTCTCGCATTCACATTTTGCAACGCAACATGAATTTTAATACAAAGCAACAACAACAGCAACAGGAAAACAAACTTGTTCGTGTGTTGGTTTGTCATGGACCTACGCGAAAGGGGGAGTGGCGGTAGGGGGAAGGGGGGCAGTGACAGTCGCTCGGGCATGGCCAGATATAAGGCAGCTGATAGGCAAAGAGCGATAGCTGCAGATACTTTTATTTTATTTTATTTTATTTTTCTTCACTTTACTTTTTTTTTTGTGCCTTGGCACAGGATTCGACGTGGCAGCAGCAGGCGCAGAGCGGGGCGGGGTGGGGCCAGCTGACTGTCAGCCGCCTCTGGTTTTGGTTTTGGGAAATATAATGGCAAAGTAAACAGTTTCGCGATGGGGACGACGACGACGTTGGCAATGGCTTCTGGCTGCCGCCGCCCTCAGCTTTCAGCTCTCAGCTCTGAGCTACATATATGCCATTAGGAGGAGCTGCTCCTTTGCTGCAGTCACCCTCTGCGCCCCCGGCCCACCCCTAACCGGCTTATGCTCCCCTACACACAGACTACAACAAGGCAGAGCCACTTTCATGTCGCTTTGTGCGCTTGTGTATCTAGCAGATACTTTATATGCATGAGTTACAGAAAAAGAGGCGTATTTTGTATCTTGAGTGCGCATAAAATAAAACAGCAACAACAACGCGAACAAACGAACAACAGCAACCACAACAACAACAACAACAACAACCATAACAACAGCAACTCAGTCTGTGTGTGCTGCAAAAAAATATAAATATAAAATTTACATGGCTAAAGCGCACACAGAGCTGTAGAAAAAGAAAAAAAAAACGGAGAACAAGCGCGAAAGAGAGAGAACAAGTGGCTAAGACAGGGATAAAAGATAAACCAAACAAAGGAAAGAAAAGAATAAAAAGCATGTAGAGCATTTTCATTGCCTTGTAATGACAACTACTTAAAATGTTATATCGATAAACGATTCTTAAAGGGGCTTCATGAAGATTATTTCAAGAATATGGACAGCACTTGAGTTGAACATTAAGAGCGAGAAGCGTCAATTTGTTTCAAAGGATGGGTTGCAATAATATATCGATATATCTGTATAACTGAAATATCGATAAATGGCAAAACCCTTAAATACAAGCTCAGTACAATCCCAAGAAAACAAACTCAATTTCATAATTATATACGTTCAGACATCGATGTAAGCTTTTTATAAACTATTCAATGAATATTGATTATTGAAATAAACAAATATGTGACGGCTTGCAATCATATATCGATAAGCATTTATCGATTTATCTAGATCAAAAAATCGATAATTGGTGCGATCAAAGTTGTATGGCATATAACAAAAAACTCACATACATACAATGACGACTTGCAATAATCGATCGATAAATATTCGAAATACAAATTTCAATAAATGATGCATGAATATCGATATAAATGTTTTTCCGCTTAACAATAAACTGAAATACAATCCTAAATTGGTTTCACTATCATGAAATTCTTGGATCGATAGTAATAATTTATAATTGAAATCTGTTGCCCATATGTCACAAGTTTCAATTTAAAAGTTGACAAGCTAGCGAACTTTTCGGTGCATATACTTACATTCACATTTTGTATGACAAATGCTTCTGAGGCAAGTCAAGTCGTTAATATTCGAAATATTTGCGCCAAAATGGCAAATAATTATGTAATTAAAATTTTAACAAGTTGCATGCGAGCCGACGTGAAAAAAGGCCTCAGAAATAGGTGTTAAATTCATATAAATATTTTAAGCGTATTAACAACCAAAACAACTACAAAAACAAGCCGCAAACAACAACAATGACGACGGCGACGATGACGAACTTTGGTCCCAGCCGCGCGAAACGCAACATTAAATATTCTTTATGTATTTTCCTACATTTATGTACAAATTTACATATTGGCCTGGAACGTTGTGTGTGTGTGTGCGTGTGTGTGTTTGCTCGTGTGTATATGTGTGTGCTACTAATTTGCCCATACCCAAGGCGCTGGTGAATGTAATCAAAATGTCAAATCAGGCGCAACGAATCGCATTAAAAATAGCAGCTCGAGTAGCCCGACGGCCCCGCATCACAGATGCTTCAAACGAGGCGAAGGCGCAGTCCGTGGTGAAAGGGAAATGCCCAGCGAGCAATGCTTCGGATAGGTGACAACAGTTCCAAAGAGCTGTGAAGAGCTATGAGAGCTCTTTAAGCTAATGCAAATATCTTTATTTGTGGAAGTAGTGTGCATAAATTAAAATTATATTTGGAGCTTAAAGTTTCTTAGGTGCTTCATAAAGCGATTTAATTTAAGCATAGCTATTCTTCATTTGCCTTTTATACAAAAGAATGCAATCAAATCAACACACATGAAAAACAGGCGCGACTCTTCTATACGCTTCTCAGTTTTGCTGCTGGCTCATTGCTGAGCTGAGTACATGCGTAACTGACAAATTTCCTTTTTCACGGCTTATTTTGCTGGCTGCAGAGCTATCTAAATACAAATATTCTACAACTGCATAAGCAGCTCTTCTATGCGCTTCTCAAACTCACTTCACGTTGCTCAAACTGAACGCTTCGCACTTTCAAATTTTTAAGCTTACCAGCGTTCGCTCTGGTATCTTTTACAATTTTCTATGCTTTGCGTTTGAGTTAATGCAAAGCTTATCAAAGTAACTGCTTGCACTTGGTCTGCTCTTCTATGCGCTTCTCGCCTGCTAATCCTTCTTTTTTTTCGTTTCGTTGGAGCTGCATTTGCGTTCCTTGTCAAAATGTGTGTTTAGCGTCTTGGGAGTCTCATTAGCATTCGTAAATGGCCAAAAAACTAAACCGAAAAAGAGAAAATGTCACTTTCCAACACTAGCCAAATTCAGTTCGCAGTTGCCTGGCAAATGGCATTACGCATACGCCGCATATAACCAGCAAATGCTACTGGTACTGCCTGCAGTCTCCGCTGCCGCTGCCCACCACATCTTTCACTTTTCTGCTTTGCTTTCGTTTCTCTGTATTATTTTTTTTATTTTGTATTTTTTTTGGTGTGCTGCCTGCATTTCCATTTGGATTTTTGCATAAGATTTGCTGTCGAAAAAGGAATGAAAAAAGAAAACCGAAAAAAAAGAAAGAAAATGATTGCGATTGAGCGACGGCTGCTGGTTTGGATTTTCTTTCTTGTGGCTTTAACATTTTAGTCACGTTTTATAAGTGGGCAACGAAATGTTGGCCGTGGAGAGCAGGGCAGGGCAGGGGCTTTGGGTGGGTTGCTTGGGTGGAGATTTATACTATAGGCGTAACCAACATGGCGCAGCAGCAGCAGCAGGCAACTGGCAGCACAAGTGCTTTTTGGCCAGAGTTGCAACAAAAGCTGAAGCTGATTTTTTTGCGCTGATGTCGAATGAATTTTTCACAGTCCGCAGCGAAGCTGGGCAAAAAGTTGCTGCTGCATGTTGTTGTTGTTGCTATTGTGTATTTATATTGTTTTGGTCAGGCAGCTGCTGCTGCTGTTGTAGCTGCTGCTGCTGCTGCTATCGTCCATCCATGGTTGCCTCTTGCTGTGTTTTGGGGCTGGCCTTTTGGGTGTTGCCCGGCCCGACCCAGCGAGCCATGAAGAAGCTGCTGCTGCCGTTGTTGCTGCTGCTGCTGCTGCTGCATTATAAATGCAGCTAGCTGTGTATGGTTCTGGGAGTCGAGTCTGCTGCCTGGACACACAATTATTGGCCTTTGTTGAGCGCGGAAAATGTTGTGCAAAATGCTTTGTACGTGCTTCGTTCTCCTTGCCAGCGGTCAATGGCTGCACAGTGGCCAAAACAGATCCATGAACTTGCGATTGCGATTGCGACCGACAGAGAGAGAGAGAGAGAGAGGGAGAGAGGGAGCGAAGAAGAGAAGAGAGGGAGCGTGTGGTTGTGCGAGCAAGATGCCAAATCATTTTGTTGACAGTAAATTTTGGCCGCTCGCTCTGTCGCCTAGAGCTGTGCCCTACACCGCCCGGCGCGCTCTGCAGTAGCGGCAATTTTTCCACATCGTTACATAAATTTCAGCACAAAATAAATGGCCAACGGTAGCCAAAAGTGCACTCAACAATATTTAAATTGCGACACTTAAGCGGCAACAACAACGGCAACGGCAACTTGAGCAACGACGGCGGCGTCTGCAAACAACAATTTGTCGCGTTTTAAAAACGCGCCAGAAGCAACGAAGGCAGCGACAAAGACGACAACCGACAACCAGCAGGCGAAACATTAACAGCAACAGCAACAACGACAGCAAACAACAACGAATTGCAAATGCTCTGCCAAGCAACTCATTTCTAGAGAGGCTTATCAATATTGCACTAAGCTCAGCAGCTGAGCGTTTTTTACAGTCCTGAAAGTCAGCTGAGCTTTTGCCTACAAATATTACCTTAAACCAACAAAAAAAGCATTGAAATTGTTTCATTTTTAGCTTCCACCCACTTATTAAAGCTTTACATGATATACAACAACTTAAATGATTGTAAACAAATAGACGATACCTAAAAGTTTCTTAAATTTACTAACACTTTGCAAATTCATAATCTCTAAATATTCGCCTCTAAATTTTGCCGTTGTGAGCAAGTAATACAGTTGAGAATCGCAGAGAAGGCCGGCAAGTGCAAAGTTTACAGCAGATTTAACAAAATACTCGAGCCAACTCCCGCACTGGTCGCCAAAAAAAAAAGTTTATTCCAAGAACTTGTCTTATCGAAGCTCGTTGAGAGAAATTTTTTGAAACAGCTGCTGTTCCATTTACGTTTTGCAAACTTTGCCAGCCAGCGTAGACGCCCCACAGAACAACAACAACAACAACAACAACGACAACAACAACAACAACAAATACGGCTAAAAGCAGCGCAGGCAGTGAGACGGGACATGATGAAGATGATGATGTAGTGAGGCAGCCGTTTAACCTGTGCTGCCAGAGCCTTTTTGGACTGCTGCAGCAAATGTCGGTCCGATTGTCTGTCTGTCTATAAACGTCTATAACCTTCATTAAAAATTGTCTGCAGCGGCATAAAATGATTGATAACATCCGTCAATTTTGACATATGCGAGGTCTGCTATCCAACAGTAACCGTCCCCATCACCATCCCGCTCCCTGAATCCCGCCTACTCTACCCCGCTCGGCAGCTCCAACTGCACCTTTGCGCTGCTGTCGTTGGCTTTCGGCTTGTGGCTCGCCCGCTCTTTGGCCGCAAAATGAGTCAATTCGTCAATCAATCAGTGTGTCAGTCGCTCATTTATAATGGAGAGCGCAGGCTGTCAGTTTGTCAGCTTGTTCATTCCATCATTTGTCCATACATTCACTCACTCACACACACACACACACACACACACACACACACTCTCGCTCGCTCGATCGCTCAGCGATTCATTCATTCATTCATTTTGGCTACTGACACTCGGGGCGTATGAGCAACGCGAAACTTGTCTTTAATAGCATTATTAATGCGCTCGCTTGAAGCTGCTTCTGGCCAGGCTTAGCCAGGATGTGAGGACATGGACCCGCCCTGCGCTCCCCAGCGCTCCCCTGGCCTTGACAGCCCTGTGCACTCGACTTGACTGGACTCGACTCATTCCGTCTGCTTGAGCATATAAAGTGCAAAACTTTTTGAATGAAAATAAATTTCACACACACAAACACAGACAGACGAGCAGACGAGCGGACCGTCTGGCCGGTCTTTTACCTGAATGTGAAGCTGATGCTGGACCACGCCCCCGCCTATACATATATTAGCTGTGGTCCCAGCTTAAATATGCCCCGCGGGTGCAACAACTTTTTTCTTTGCATTTTTGGCCAAACGCAGAGCGCCCGCTGCCTCTTCCTCTTCCTCTGCCTCTGCCTCTGCCACAGTCTCTTGCCTTTTGCCCATTGACTGATTGACTGAGGCAGCAGCAGCAGCAGCAAAAGAAGAGTCAAACAAGCAGCGCAGCAAGAGGCTGGCATTGCGGTCAGGGCAAAGAAGACTGTGAACTATGGTCTCTCGCTCCTCTCCACTTGGCGAGTGGAATCAGCCCCCGGGCCGTGCTTGGCGTCTATCATTATACGGTTGCAGTTATCGGGGTGTGCGCCACGCCCAGCTCAACCAAGGCAGCCCCAACTGGCCGCAGGGTGGAATCGAGCCTCGGCTTCAGATTCAGCTTCACCTTTAGCTTCAGCCCTGCCATTCACAATTCAAAGTTATTCACTTGTGCGCAAATATGCCACTCAGTCGGACACTCAATTTGAAAAAGGTGCAAATGAGTGGGCAGCCCTCGGGTGTTGCCACTGTATGCTTTTGCCAAATTTGTCTAAGTTTTCAGGTGTAAAATAAACCACCACCTGCTCACCTTTCCACCCTCACCCCTTCCCCACTCCCTAACCACCTCTTCTCCCCCTCACACCTTGTGCATTTGTAAATTTGTGCATTTGTAAACTGTGTGTTGCGTGCACAGTGCACGTCAAATGTTTGCGCCCAGGCAAGCATTGCTCATTTGTTCATCCACAGACACACATACACAGACACACACACACACACACACACGTGTGAAAACTTAATGAGCACCGCGCCTCCCCCGCCTCATGCGTGCCTGCTCCCTACTTGAGGCACCGGCGAGGTGCTAATTTGCGCCTCAAAGGATTTTGGCGCACAACAGTCGAGAGCACATAATAACAAAGGTCAACAAAAGCATTCGAGTTCCGTTTTTCACTTCAAGCTTATTTCGTTGCTGGCATTTAAAAGCAATAGCAACACCTGTTAACAGTTCCTTAATTGACTGGAATACCTTTGCAATTACCTGTTCCAAAAATATGCCACTTTAGCTGGTCATTTTTAAATTTTACTCTACAATTAAGTTAATATTATGAATTTAAAAGCTGAAGTGTGAAACGACCTGTCCCTGAATACATTTTGTCATTTAATTATCAAAGTTTTTTTTTGTAATCAAGCCGAAGATACCATTTTTTTTTATTAGTATTATTATTATTATTCATATATGTATATTTTTTTTCATAAAAAGCTTTACATGCTTAGTTAGTTTAGTTTTCGGCTAATACGCAGAATTTCTCGAGCAACGTTTTTTTTTTGCAAAACAGAAACGTGACGTTTTGCTCATACAATGTTTAACACCCGTTTTCCACCCAGCGAAGTGGATTCCCAGAAATGTATGAAATACGGCTTTTATGTTTTTTTGTAAAAATGTTGGAAAATGCGTTTGCATCCGATCGGATGTTAAGCAAATAAGTTTCATGTAACCGCTTTCCAGCAATTTATCCCAGTTGCGGGTAGAATTTTAAGGTAACTGCAGCCAAATAGAACTGAGAACGTAAATCTGTTTAAGTATTTTCCTATATAACAAATAATTTCTATATAAATTCTAATTTCTTTCGTGTCCTCTCTCCTTGGCATGCAGGTCGCAGCGAGCCGCCGGTCGGCGTTGGCGATCCTTGTGCCGGTTGCAATAAGCCCATATTGGACAAATTTCTGCTGAATGTGCTGGAGCGAGCCTGGCACGCGTCCTGTGTGAGATGCTGCGAATGCCTGCAGCCGCTGACGGACAAATGCTTCAGCCGCGAGTCGAAGCTGTATTGTCGCAACGATTTCTTCAGGTGAGTGATGGGTAAATGTCCGAGTCTGGGGCGTGGGCAATGGTAATGACTTTGCTAATGGCCAGTCAAATCAAAGCTCGAACCAATCAATCAGCAAATCAAGTGCAGAGCAATTAACCCGAAGAATAAAAGTCAAGTGTTCGATACTAACTCGACTCTCCGCACTTGGCTCGGGCCCTTTGGCGTTGGCTCGAGAGTCCTTTGTGCGCTTCCATTTGATTTCACTTTGCATAGAAAATTTTCTAATTGAAAATGAAAAAAAAAAAATAAAACAAAATAAAAATAAAATAGAAACGAGAAGCGAAATCAATTAACATGCAAAACACCTGCACAAATCAAATGAAATCAAATGCAGCTGCCAACTGCCAACTGCCAGCTGCCAACTGGCAATTGGCAACTGGACAACTGACAACTGACAAAGGGCAATGGACAATGGGCCAAATGGGCAAATGGGCAAATGGTAAACTCTCGACACTCGGCCAGCCAATCAACAACAAAAATAGCCAAGACTGGCAGCCGCAACTCAAGTGTGCCCAACCGCAGACTGAAAGGACCCAAGCAAAGGCATTCACAATCGAGCCGGGGGGCGATTTCATTTAAATCTGTTCTGAGCAGGCTCTTCGACTATAAAACCGATCCAAGTTTAAGCTTGAAGTTGGGTACTACATTTATCCCATGAGAATGATTTCAGGTCGGGCTCTACCCAAAGCCTCGCCTGAGAGTTCGGTTCGTGATCTTGACTTTCCATATACAAACAAACAGTTCGATTTAATCAAAATTTAATTAATTTTTTTTTTTGTAGACATATATTTAAATGTATATATATTTATTTTGTTTAGACGTTACGGCACCAAATGCAGCGGCTGCGGTCAGGGCATCGCCCCCTCGGATCTGGTGCGCAAGCCGAGGGACAAGGTGTTCCATTTGAACTGCTTCACATGCTGCATTTGCCGCAAGCAGCTGAGCACCGGCGAGCAGCTGTACGTGCTGGATGACAATAAGTTTATCTGCAAGGACGACTATCTGCTGGGCAAGGCGCCATCCTGCGGCCACAATTCGCTGAGCGGTAAGTGAAGCACTGCCAAAAATCGTAAATCTCTTCCATTCGCTGGGGGCTCATCTAAGCTAATTGCGCCTGCTGGCAGTTTGGGACTCGGTCGAGTCTGCCCCGCAAATCAGCTGCAGTCCTTGGCTATTGTTTTTTAGAGGGTCGCACGCCTCGCTCTAATGATATCAGCAATAAATACAAAATTACGCATACGACGCGTTGTACGTATAGAACAAAACACATTTCTGACTAAGCGAACGTACGAGGGACTGGGCAGGAATGCTGTTAGTTAAAACTCGGCTGCTGTTGACGCTTTGGGTATATTTAGGCTCAATTTGCAAAGCAATAGTTGTTATTGTTGCTGTTTGGGTTGTTGTTGATGCTTTGGGCAAATATTTTAATTTTTGGCCGCGCGGTGCGTTGCATTTGTTTGTACTAATTGTTTACAGTTTGATATAGAAATATTTGGCATTCAAATTATCGTGGGAATAACTTTTAGCTTGTTATTCTAATTCTTGATATTAGTGCGGCAACATTATTATTGTTGTTATTGTTGTTGTTGTTGCTTGTGCTGCTGTTAATGCGCTTTGTTGCTGTTGAGTTATTTTTATGTTTTTTAATATTTTTATTTTTAGCCAATGTTTTGGCGTTTGCGACTTCAGAGCTAAATGCTTGGCAAATATTTACACAACACGCAAATTACACACACACACACAAACACAGTCGTATACTCACACATACACGCACTTACGCACACATACTCACACACACACATACAATTAAACGCTTAAGTTTAAACCGTTCCTCTGCGTTGTGTCTTAACAGAAATTATATCTTAATTATAATTTTTTTATCACGAAATTAGTTTTCATTTGGATATATGACACATATTTAAATAGATATAGCAAAGAAATATGCCACAATTAAACAGTGTTAACTGACCATACAAAATTTAGCTCTTTGACAGTTGTGAAAAACAAAATAAGCAAATGCTTGACTTATGGTAGCTTTTAACCACACATATGTAAGCTAAAAGGCTTTTTTGTTGCTGTCCAACACTTACAACAGACGCTCTTTAAAGCTAAACGTGTCGTTTGTTTGCTTAGCTAATGTGCTTGGGTCGTTTTGCAACACTTACAATACAACTTATTTTAATAAACAGTATATATTGTTTGGATTTTTTGCAGCACATAAATAAAATAAGAGCCTATTTTTATGTCAGCATTTGCCGTTAATTAACAAAGCTAATGCGCTTTTGTCGCTTAACAACACTAAAACATAAACATTTTTTAGTTTTCGAAGCCATTGCTCAAAACTAGGGCTTACTCAGGTACTTTGTGGCCTTGCTGCACTTGAAATTCCATTTTTATTTCAGTGGATTTTTTTGTTGTTAATTAAGAAAAATTGAATTAATTAACACTGGCAGCTTAAGCTATATGTTATGTGTGAGAGGGAGAGATGAAATTTATTTATATGAATTATATTAATGAGCTGTAGATAAGTTAATGCTGGCATATGAAACCTCTAAACAAACCCTTGAAAGCCCAATTTCACTAAAAGGACTTTGTATACTTTCAGGCTCATTAGGTCGCCTAATTAGCTAGTCGGTTGGGTTAAAACTAGTTGCGAAATGTTGTGACATTGATGCGAAGTTTATTAAGCTTCAGTTTCACACTTTTAAATTAATAAATTTTCCATCTTCCTTTTCCTAATCCTCAAATAGGCGCAGCTTCTTTTCGCTCGTTTGTATCTCTTCTCTTTCCCAAGCTGCATGCTAGCCGCTCTCACAGCTTTCCCTTGAACTGTGTGGCAATAATTTTCCACTTTTCTTAGCCTTTAAAAGGGGGCGCAACCTGCCCGCTTAACGCCTTCAAATTGTCTGCAAAGTGAACGTGTATCCAAACATGGCTCAAAGCAGCAGCTCAAGTGTCGCGGCTGTCGTGCAAAGGTTGCGCTTTAATGCGTGCTGTTGTTTTTGTTCTTGCTGCTGCAGAGCGACATAATTATGGGGGCCAATTAAAGCTTTAAATGCTGCACACACACACACGTATACGTTCTCCCACACACACACACACATACAGGCAGAGCCGGTGACTGCTGTCACACGCAGCAACGCCTCGCATTTCCTTCGCTGCCGCAAAATATTTTCATTTTCATCATCTTTGTTTTTCGTGTTGTTGCAATAATTTTAAATTTTACAGCAATTGTTGTTGTCTGCGCGTTGTTGTTGTTGTTGGCGGTGGCTTTTGGGATATATTTTCGTAGCATACTTAGCGGCGTTACATATTTCAACGCGACCATTTTAGCTGCCGCTGCTCGCTGTTGCGAGGGGAAAGCAGCGACTGCGTTTGAGAGCATTACTCCACAACAAGACAAAGAGACAGCCAGAGCGTAAGAGAGAGAGAGAAAGAGAGAGAGAGTGAAAGACGGCGACACGGCGAGGCGGCGAGCGAGCGAGTTGCTGTCAGCTTTCTCCTGGCAGCTGCGCACTTGGACACGTTGCAGGGGCGCAGCGTTCTGGCGTCTGCGCAGCGGCGTCGCTGCCGACGCTGGCAGCGCAAAAATATTTGCCCTGTGCTCAGGCACAAAATGGCTGCGTTTGTGTGTGGCCTTTTTATTTTGTTGTCGCTTTATAAATTTGGCCTCTGCTGCCCCAAAAAGTAGGCATGCTTTATTGTACACACACACACACGCTCTCTCACACACGCACAGCGCAATTAAACAACATTAAGCAGCTGTGCGAGAATATTTTGGTTTGACTTTATTTGAAATTTCTTTTTTTGGCCAAATTGTTTACAGCGTCAACGTCGCCGTCGCCGTCGCCGCCGCTGCCGCTGCTGCTACTGCTGTGTGTGTGCGTGTGTTGTGGCGGCGCCTTAGCGTCAACGTAGCGGTCGCCGTCACCGTCACCGTTCCCGTTGACGCCAACGCTTACGGCGGCGCCGACGCCAGCGTCGGCGTTCTGGAGCCGAGCGCAGGTCATTAATGTTTTGATTTTAATTGCGTTAATTACGTGCAACGGATTTTTCACTTAACGCCGCAAATGCAACGCGCAAAAACACAAACGCCGTCGGAAAATGCGTGTGAAATCGTCCAAAAATTGTTAAACTTTGCAAATTACGTATACGCCGCATAGCCAATTGAGGCAAAATGAGAAACTTTAACGTAAATTCAAGCGTGGTTCATATAAAAGGCAAGAAAACAAAAGATGAAGAAAAACATATGATGAAATGAAAAACTGACGCAGTTCCGAGCGCGAATTTATGGCTAGTCGTATAAATTAAACTGTTTGCTGGGTGATAAACAATAAAAAGACGTAGAAGAAGAGCAGCAACAAAAACTACATAATTTATATGACAACAATTTTGCTGGAGAGACGGAGAAACGGGCTATGAACGAAAGTAAGCGAGTAAGATAGGAAGAGCGTGAGAGTGAGAGAGAATGAGACTGAGAGCGAGAGCAAAAGAGAGGAAGATTTAGAGTGAGAAAAGCCAAGTTAACTAGAGAGAGCAAGTGATAAGCCACAATGATAAGAAATCACAAAGGCGCAAAGATGAAGAGGAATAAAACTTTAGGAATAAATTGTGTTGCATATATAAGTAAATCGTTGCTGTTATAAGTACAAACCCAAATACTATGTCAAACTCTATTAAAGTTGGAGGGAAAGTAAGAGAGAGAGAGAGAGAGATTGACAGATTGAGAGAACGATAGAGTAAGAGAGAGAATGGGTAAGAAAGAACGTAAAAGTTAAAGAACTAGGCAAATAGGATAGCAATTAAAATTGATTATGTTTATATTGATAAAAGCTTCGCTTAGAAAGCACATTAAAGCTTTTAGATTTACGAAACGTGTAAAGCTTATAATAAAAAACTAAAGCTTAAAAGTAGATTATTTGTCAGATCTAACACTGTAGGCTTAATCTTATTTTTTGAGCACAAATTGGCGTGAATGTAGCTTTTGAAAGCACATTAAAGCTTAAAGCAATGTGTAAAGAAAATAACAATAAGTTTAGTTGGCACCAAAAGCTAGAAAGTGATTCCTTTCTCAGACACGACATTGCCTAAAAGAGCTTTTGAAAGCACATTTAAGCTTTACGTGCTATGCGGTGTGTAAGGCAAATTATAATATGCTCGGCTACTACTAAAAGTTTAACGTTTTCCCTCTCTCAGACATATCACGCACGCAAGTAAGCTAAAACTTCATTTTGGCGCTGAAACGCATAGAAGAGCTTAATCCTTAAGGCAATTCATAATGAGCTCAGTTACAGCTGAAAGCTTTAAAATTATTCTTCCAAATGGCTATAGCGCACACTTTAATTAATTTTTGTGCTAAAAGCTCTTCTTTTAGTATTATTTGTATATTTGCGTCACATCATAACATATCACTTTTACAAATAAGCCTGCAATAGGCCTCGCTCTAAATAGTTAACAGCTTTAAGCGAATGTCCTTCAGTAATTTTATGTTGGCAGGCACATAAACATAATATCAAACACTTTCTCGGGCAGTTCTCGGCTACTTGACTGTAAAAATGATAAGACCTCATATATCTGGTATTTTACACACGAAACTATTGTCGCCTAAATTTTGGCTAGAAAATGCGTTGTTGGCCATTTGTCTATTGTTCTCGTTGGGGCACATTTAAATGTTATGCACACACACACATACTCACATATCGACATGCGCGTGTGTGTGCGTGTGTTATGGCCAATTGTGATTACACTTAAATAAACTTCGCTCCGAGGCCCAGGCCCAGCAAATTAATATAAATATAAGAATACAAATAAATAAAAAACCAAAATGTTCGGCCCCTTTGCTGTTGTTGTTGCTGTTGTCATTTGTTTGCTGTTGGCCCTAACGCCCACTTGGCCAGAAGGTTCAAACACGCATGTGACCAGCTTCAATTGCGACTCTCAGCTCCAATCTAACCAACAGAAAAGGTTGCCAAAGATATCTTCTTGGCCAGCAGTTGCTGTTGTTGTTGTTGTTGTTGCTGCTGCTGTGTCTCTTTAAGGCCGTGTCCTGCCCACATTAAAGAGTCCGCAAAGTCACTGCCAAAGTTCAAGCCGACCCTTTCGGCCAGCTTACAGTTTACAGCTTTCAGCTTCCAGCTTACCAACTTGGCCCAGAGGCGGCTGCCACTGACCATTGTGGTTGTTGTTGCTGTTGTTGTTGCCTGCCCCATGGCCACATGAAAAATACCGCAGATTTACGGTTGTCGTTTGGCGGTGCACATAATATATAGTATGTGGCTTATGTGTGGTTCTGTGGCTCTCACACTCACTCTCACTCTAGCTCTCTCTTTCGCTCTCTGTGTCTCTCTCTTTCTTCTTGGACTACCTTGCTCCCCGTTGGGTGCTTGGGCTGTGGCTGCTGTTGTTGTTTTTGTTGCTGTTGACCGTTGGGGGACTATTTTTATTTGCAGTTTCAGTTTTTGCAACTGTGGCAGCAACTGTTTGTTGTTGTTGCTGCTGCTGCTCGTTTCGGTCAGTTTGTTGTATTTTATGTGGCGGTTTTTTATACCCTGAACCCATTGAAAATGGTTGAATGGGGTATTATGGTTATGTGCGAATGCATGTAACAGGCCGATGAAAGCATCTCCAAATCGATTTTGTCTGTTCATTAGATTGTGCGTCGATCTCGAAGGCGTAGATCCGGCTATTGCCCGCTTGAGTAAGTTTTTTATTTCAAATGATCGATAGTTCAACCCATTACAAATCGATATCGATATATATCGATTTTTAGTTAACGTTTGCTGGCCATTTAGAGTGTAGTTTCTGGAAGAGTGTACACAGATCTGGAATATTTCACTTTTCGTATGCCTTCCCATCAGGTATTTTTAAAGGTATAGCACTGGGCCTTGGTATTTACACACATTAGGGTGCCTCTCTAAAGCCTTGAAAATTTCATAAAGATCGGACAATAAACGCCCGAGTTATCAAAGCACAATTTGCAAAGTGTGGGACTAAGGGTAGAAGAAGCACAGCAGCATGGGGCAATTGAGTATATGTATATGAAAATCAGCCAGAAAGCTTGCAATGGCAGCTTGGCACTGGGCTCAGGGTATCTCCTAGTCGTGCCTACCCGACTGGAGCGCTGTTAGTTGTTTTTTTTTTTTTTGGTCATTGCTTCAAAAAAGTTTATGGGCACCTTGCGTGTGCCCACCCTTTGACCAGTCGCCTCGAGTCATGTGTTGGTTACGGCAACACACAACAACAACAACTAGTGAAAAAAAAGAGAAGTAAAATAAGAAAAACCGTTAAAGTTTATTTGACATTTACCTCGGCTATTTTTTATTTTTATGACTCTTTGGGTTACTTTATATATGAGAGAGTCAAGAGCATCGCAGGCCCAAAACCGAAAACCGAAAACCCAACCGAACCCAACTCAGCCAGCTGAAACCTCTTTTCTCGCATATATCTACTATTTTTTTAATATTTTTATTTTATTTTATTTATTTTTTTTTGCTGTACTTTTTTTCCGTATTTTTTTTTGTGCCTTTTCGACAATAAATTTGCGGCTATTTTTTGAGGCAAAGAAAACACGAAAAAAAAAATTAAATGCTTGCGAGCGATGCTGCTAGAGCGATAAGTCCACACACAGCCCCGCCCCCTTTTGGGCAACGGCTGCCCACTTGTCATATCTAATGCCAGGCGCATTCGTAAATCATTTGGTTAAACACGCGTTGCCAACTATTTTACATAAAAGGGCGCTTTGATTTGTGAGCAGCGGCAACCGGAAGTGTCGCCATTTTCTATTTTTTTCTGCTGCCAGTCGTAAATCAAGGGAGTACTCGGCGGCTATTCGAATGAATGAATAAATAATATAGTGAATAAGTACGTGAAATTCAGTTTGAAATGTACTATTTGAATGTTGAGTACATTTGAATTCATTCGCATGTAGCAGATGAGCTTTGAGTGTACTTAAAGTAATTAAAAGCGCATTAACTCATTCGCGTTTGTGTGTTGTTGATTACACAATTGATTCATAGTTGTTCAGTTGTGATCAATCGACACCTGAATGCATATTCACATAGATTAAAAACATGTTCTCCTCTATTTTGAATGCATTTGTAAATGTTTGAGAGTTTGTTGAATAATCGGAGTACTTGTTTTGTGCAATTGAATTAGTTTCTATTCAAGTATTGAAAACACATGCACTGGAGTAAATCTTTAGAAGATTTGTCTGACAATGAATACACTTGCTTACTTGCTGAGGCCTGAGGCATTTCATGGTAAATGTGAAGTAACATTATTTTATACACTTGAATGCAATGCGACTGAATCCATGAATGTATGAGCATTTAAGCACTTTATTAATTCGATTTCTGCCTTCGGCTAATTATCTGAACACATTGCTGCACATATCTACAGTCATTTAGATGTGAGCTTCTTTTATCTGCAATTAACTTTTGTTAACGATATGTGTCTGCTGCGCTCTCGCCCGACTCATCCATTAATAACTGAATGCGCTGGCCCGCCCCTAGACTGCAATTCGACACCTGTCCTTATGTTACGGGCACTCATTTTATATGACTCGTGCGACACGACAGTTCAGCTCAGCTCCGTTCAGTTCAGTTCAGTTCAGTTCAATTCGAGTTGAGTTTGGCTTGGTTTAGTGCTGTGTGTTATTGTTTATGGGAGTTTGTCAACGACTTGCGCTTAATGACAGCTCGTAAGCATTCAAAGGGTCACCACACATCAACAACAACAAGAAGAAAAGCAACAACATTTTAGTGTCTAAACATTGCGAGTGGCCCATCAAAGTGTTTGTTGATGATGTGCCAGGGCAAATTACGAGGCCATTGTCGAGCCCGTTGCCGTTGCCTTTGCCGAGGCGTTAAAACTAGAGCGACTTTTCGACCCACAAAGCGACTTAAACGACTCTCGAGACTTTATAGATTGGGACTGACTGACTGACTGAACTTTACAGCCAACCGGCCCATACTCATTAGACTCATGAACAACATGAAGCAGAGCGAGATCTTATTATCTGTTTGTTTGTTTGTTTGCTTGTTTGTTTGCTTGTTTGTTTGTTGTCGCTTCTTGTCCCATTTATCTTCAATCAAAATTTGAGTGGCAATTAACTGCAAGGCACAGCCAATAAAGGGTGGCAGTAAGTGGAGCTTATTTAGCATATGTATTTGTTGCATTGTCTTCGGCGCGCATTAAAAATGCCGCAAATTCGGCTGCAACAACGAAAAATGAAGCTTAAAGTTCGCTTTCGGACACATTTCCTTTGCTTTAAGCCGAGTTGAGAGACATGACTACGAGATTTACGAGCGTGCGAGGCGTGTAAACTGCCCAGGCTATCATTTTGTTTTTTTTTTTTTTTTTATTTTGGTTCCTTTGCTTTGCTGCTCAGGCAAGCCCAAGGCCTTACCCCAGCCCATCGATCCGCCCCTCTTGCCTGGCCAGGCGCCAACGGGCAACGTGTAATCGTGTCATATTTCAAGCATGGGCAACCATTTTGTAAAGCACAACAGAGGGCAAAAAAAAAAAAAAAAAAAAAATGGCACGAGACGCCAGAGGGCGCCACTGGTGCGTGGACTGTCGCTGAAAACATGGCGCAGCCCCCTACCCCTGCCGCTCCCCAACCCACAACAACAACAACAATAGCAACAACCCTGAGGCTCCAGCGCAGAGATAAACGCCGACGTTGACTGCGACGTTGACTGCGACAACAACAACAACAATAAAAAAAAGGCGGGCCGGCGGCTAAGGCCAGAGCAAGACAGCGTCAACAAGCGCGAGAAATGCGCCAAAAAAAGAGTAAGCCAAAGAGAGAGCGAAAGAGAGAAGGAGAGCGCGCGAGCCAGAGAAATCGTGTTAGACACTGCGCTGGGGTTGCTGCCAAAAGGGAATGGGGCAACAGGGCGTCAAGTGGGCCCATTTCGGGTCGGGGCAGGGGGCTACACCGGGCTAGCACTAAGCCCCACAGGGTGGTTTGGCGGATTTGGTGTTGGCGGCTGGCTAAGAAAACAACACGGCAACAACAACAACAACAACGAGAACAGCAACAACAATAGAAGCAGCAAAAAATAGAAACTCAACCAAACGAAACAAAAGAATTGTGTGGCCATGGATGCTGCGAGCGGAGTATAAAGTATGCGTCCCTGTGTGCGTGCGTGTGTGTGTGTGCGTGCGTGTGTGTATGGATTGGGGGTTGCTCTGAGGTCGCAGCACAAATCCAACTGTCGAAACCAAAAGCACGCAAAGCGCCAGAGCTGCAGGTGGCGTTCGTAAGGCTGTTCTCGGTAGGTGGGTGGGTGGGCGGTTAGATGCGGGGATTGGGCGCTGGGCGTTGGGCTTTGTGGGCTGGCTTGACAGGGAGTTCAAATCGAGAGCAGAGCATTGGTCGCATGCGGCAGGGGTGCGGCGGGGCGCTGGTGAAGACGTGCGCTTCGTGCTGGCTATGCCAAAATGCTGAATTGAGGTTATGTATACAAAACGGAAACGGAAATGTGCAGAGCTTTGTGCACATAATGTCTGTGTGGAAGGCGGCGATGAGGTGGACAGCACGTTCTATGTGTGTGTGTGTGTGTGTGTGTGTGTGTGTGGGGTTTGCGCTGCAGGATTGTAGCATGAAGCTGGCTTAAGGCCGCACAAAGCTGGCTAAAAGCTTAGAATTGCGAAAAATACGAAATCGATTTTGAAAATTCTTTCATTTCTTTTTTTTCCCCCCATCGTTTTGCGTTTGCTTTTCCAGCTATGCTGCTGCTGCTGCTCGTTACCATAAATAAAATACAACAATCCTTGGCGTAGGGACGGGAAGGGGACGAACATTCTTGTGCTGGTTTAAGGCTTTAAGGCTTTAAGTCTAAAGACCAAAGCAAAGTTCACAGCACATCTTATCGGTATTTCGTTTTTTGTTCGATGTAAGAAACGGAGGCTGAACTATATACATCATATACATGTGCGCATATGTGTATGTGTATATAACAAAAGTTTTAGCTTTGTTTCTTTGGCTCATGTTAGTTTGCTAGTTTTGACTGACAGGCAGTTGACAAGCACAACGCACAACGCTGTGTGTGTGTATGTGTGTATTTGTATGTGATGTGTGTGTGCGTGTGTGTGTGTGTGCAGTCACTGACATTCGCAGAGGCTTCAGTTGAGGGCTTTTACACGCTGCGGCTGCTTTTTGCGGTTGCCTGCATCGCTGACTGAATGACAAGCTGTAGCTGTGTACGAGTGTGCGTGTGTGTGTGCGTGTATTGCTGTTTTTGTTGATATTATAATTGTTGTTGTTCGTCACACACACACACACACACACACACACACACTCGTATGCCTGTGCTGCTGTCATTTGTGGATATTCGCTTTTCTGTTTGTCCTTGTTTTATTTCATTTTTTTCCCCAGTCACAAACAGCAACTATTCAGAGCACTTGTTTTTTTCCTTATTGTCGTTTTTCTCATCTTCACATAGTTTTTTTTTTACTAGCTATGCAAAACGGCCTGTCTGGCATTTGGATTTTGGCATTGTTCTAGCTTTTCTCGCTGTTTATTTATATAGTTTTATTTTTTATAGCTGCAACTAATCTTCATGACAAACCCGACAAATCATATGGATAAATATGCGATTATTTGTGAAGAGAGTCGTCTTTTCTGTTGATATCGAGCAGTCAGTGCAACGTTTGCGAATGCGCTGCAAAGCGGAACGCAAGAAATTTACACTCTTGAGAGCCTAAGCAGGCTTCAACATAATCTTGTGGCATAAACATGTATAGATAGTTTAGCTGCAATGTGTGCTTTGTTCATTCCTGAACCGTTCTGGCACATTTTAGTCGCTCGCACATACAAATGCACTCTGGCATATACATATGTATATTCGTTATAGTCGCGCCTCTACAAAGCGCTCACCTGTCCCTGCTCGGGCGCACTTTCATACAGTCTGGCTGGGGCTGCGGCTGCGGCTGCGTCTTTTGGCTTTGGAGTTGGGCTTGGGGCTGGGGCTGGGGCTGTTGAGGCCCGCACTTGGTGCGCATTTTATGTTTATTTTATTTGTAGTTTGCCTTTATTTTTACAGCCACTTTAAAGCTATTTTTAATGGGCTTTTACCACAGTGAGTAAGAGAGACACAGAGACCTGGGGAAACCTTTATTTTATTTTACTTCATTTTGTTTTGTTTTTTGTTTTTTTTTTTGTTTTGTTTTGGACTCTTTATTTTTTTTAGGTTAACTTTTTTAGACTTGACTTCGACTTTGAGGTGCTTGTAATGCGCGTGAAAATAAAGTTTTTCGCTTGAAAAAACGTTAAATAGCGGCTATAAATGAAACAGCAATAACAACTACTTACGATTATAGGCAACCGGAGGGTGAGATGCCCAGTTTGTTGTTTTTTTTTTTTCAACTATTCTTAACTCATTCTATTTGGCATGAGTCATTTGCCTAAATGAAAATCTAGCGACTGGCAACTGGCAACTGGCAACTGTCGCAACTGCAGCCGTACCCCAAATTGTGACTCAGTTTTATTTTTCTTGACGTGTGACTCGATCCAGCGATCCGCCCGCCAGTCGATCTCTGAGTCAGTTTACAACACTAGAAAAATCGAAATGCTCACATTTTGCTGATAAGCCTCAAGCACGAACACAAATTCAACAACAACAACAGAAAAAAGCAAAATAGTTAACGACAACTGTCAGCAGTCAGCAGTCAGTCAGTCAGTCAGGGCGTCTGGGCGTCTGGGAGCCAGGGAGTAGGGAGCAGGGAACAGGGAGTCAGCGATCCAGTCAGCCATTTGAGTGGGTCGTTTTGCCCGCAAAGTGGGTCAAATGCATTTTCATGCTCTTGCTCTTGCAGTTTGCGCCCGAACGCAATTTTCGATTTGAGTTTCAGACTGGTAACTGGAGATCGAAACGTTAATTATTATGATTATGACCAAATATGATGACTTCCAATTTGGGCACGAATACGAATGTGGGGCACAGCATTTGCTTGGGCTAGCCAAAAAGTAAGACGCAAATAGTGTTGCAAAGGTGTAGAATATATGCACCATAATGTTCTCGATAACTGCAAAAGCTGTCGTTAAACTTCAGAATCGGTTTACTGGTTCATAAAGCGACAATAGAATCAAATGCTTCAACATTTGCTCATTTTTAACAATTTTTAAACAAACTGAGCTGAAGATTTGCTTAAGAACTAATCAAATGAATGCATTAAATTATATATCGATATATGTTCTTTAAATGTGCCGGAAGAATCGAACATAAAATATCCTTCGCTATTAACGAACAATTTACAAAACATCTTGTAAAAGTATTTTTGAAAATTTTTTAGATTATTCGAATTAACATTTTGAATTTGATTTTAAAAACAAAAACTCCTAATATTAAAAATATTTTTTTTATTTCATGAAAATTGCTTTCAAATATAAAATTCAACGTTTTGTGGATTGAAAAATGTTTCAAGTTTTCTTTTTAATTTCAAAATAAATATTTTATTGCTTGAATGCATTTTAAAGTTTTTCTTTCTACATTCGAAATGTTTTTTCATGTTTTATTACACTACACAACAAAATGTTGTAATACTTCATATTTCCATCCTTTTGAGAGTTGAGTCCATTATATATAACTTATATATAATGAAAATTTAGGAAATGGACCACAAAATAATCGCACCCAATTTTTACCTATAAATTATGTATGAAGAGCTACTGAATTTGTTTTTTAACTAAATACTATTGTTCTAAGCAGCTTTTGAAATATTTAAGAGTTATTTGTTAGTGATGCGCATCAGGTAGATTAATTAGTTATCTAGAGAAAGAGGTTGCTTAAGAGAAGGAAGTACGTATCGCACAAAGTAGCTAAAGAGAAAGAAAATTGTTGATTTTCCGTTAGTTCTCATGATATTTTAGTTAGCCTGTTATTATATTTTCGCTTAAATATATGAAAAGCCCATTGGTTGCCCTTTTCCACACCAAGCACAGAACTGGCCGCTGGCTTGCACAAATCTCAGCTGCACGACTCTGCGGCAACCTTTGCCACCTGCCGGACGCATTTGGTGGCAAGGCTTACAGGCAGACTCGTGATGCTGCCACTGCTACTTGCTACTGCTACCAAGTGGGCTGCTGCTCGCTGCCCGCTCTCCCCTCTCTGCCCCTTCTCGCACTCGCACTCGCATCAGCAGCTGCCATCAAATGCACAATTCATTTGCGCATAAATTTGCGCAGATTTTTACAGTCACATAAAGCTCGAGACGCTGCAGTTTTTAAAAGCGGGCAACTGTGGGAGAGGGGAGTGGCGGGAGTGAGGGGGTACTGTGGAGAGGCTGTCGAGCTGCGGCCCAACTGGGCGGGCAGGAGCCGAGCTCGGCGGCCATAAAAATCAGCAGGCTGTGACAATTTCACGGGCGTTTCTTTTGCCGTTCCGGGAGCGGCCCACGCGCCGCCGCCGGCGCTATGCAAATGTCACAAATGATAAACGCAATGAGCATAAATAAACAAATAAATAAATAAAGAGCAACAAAGCACGAATACTCGATATACGCTATGCGAATACTCGAAATACTCGCGCCCGAGAGTTATGGGCCTGCGCATCGGGCGACTTATTTATTAGTGTCGCAAATCGTTTAAGAAACATTTTTTGAATATAATCTCTTAGTCTTTGCCTTGCAATATTTTTGCATTCATACATATTCGTTTATGTGTTAATCGATTTGTTGTTGATGTTGTTGTTGTTGTTGTTGTTGTTCGCGTTTACTTATAGCTCACATAATTTTGCAATACAAAACGAGCAGCAGCCTGTCCAACAAATTTGACTGTGATTTATATTTTAGAAGCTTTGTTTCGATTGTTTTCCTTCTGCATGGCCTCTAACGGAGAGGGGGGCATGAGCTGGTTGGCGGGGTGGCGACGGGACGCAGGTGTTGCAATCCATCACAGAAATATGTCAAAAATCTATGTAGGCAAAAACGCTGACAGACAATTTATGTATAAACAACAACAAAAACAACCGCAACAAAAACAACAATGGGCCAAAAGAAAAAACACGAGCAATACGAATATCAGCTCATGCGAGTGTAAGTGTGTTTAAGTGTGTGTTTGTGTGTGTGTGTGTGCGTGTGTGTGAGTGTGTGCAGGAAAATTTGTTGTTCCCTTTGAAATTGATATGTTTGACAGGCATCAGACTACTAACAACAACAACAACAACAGCAGCAGCAACAACAACAGCAAAGAAAGCAAAAACAATAACAACGCAATGTGAAAATATTGCCTGAAGGCCGCTGGGAAAATTGGAAAATGCAGAGCACACAGCACATGTCAGACAAGTCAATGAAATTAGATACAAAATGGCGTAAAAACTGGAACTAGTTCAACACAGTTTTTACAAGAGTTCTAAGCGCTGCTATCCTCAGTAAAATACAAAGCTATCATCGCTCAAGCAAGTATATATAAATATAATATAAAATATTTATATATACAAATAAAAATGTTTGAAGACTAGAATAAAATATGGGCTTATTTAATTTTGTTAAATTATTTATATATATCTATTGCTAATTATTTTGATTAATATTATTATAAACATATTTTAGTTTAATTAACATGACTTTTGGGATAATATATGTTATATCTGAGATTCCAACCCGAATCCTTGTGGCCATTCACTTCCCTCCATAACTGGGACGCATCTATCGTGGACTGCGCCTAAGAATCTGATTAAGTCTATAATATCGCATGCCTCACGCAAACTACTTGAACTAGCTTGAGACATATTTTTCTTGGCGACTTTATAAATTGCGACTTGGTTATGCCACGACTCTCAGCTGGCTATTGCTATTGAATGCCGCCCACAGGCACGCCCAGAGCACAGCTCGATGCTCACATGACAAATTGTTGACAACACAGGCTCCAGGACCACACAGACACACAGCAGGCAGGAAACAAGGCCAACAACAGCAGCGGCAGCAGCAGCAGCAGCAGCAACAACATATCCCATCTCCATCTGCATGAATCGCAAATGAATTGATGCGCTTTGTTGACTTTTGTCAATTGGGATTATGGCCATGGGCATGCCCATGGTCTGGGCCTTCGGTCCGCGGTCTGCTACCCCTTGCGCTGGGCCCGTTCGGGTTCCCGGCAGGCGATTAACAATTGGCTTAAACCGTGCCAAACAAAGTGTCGAAAAGCGGAGCCTAAGCCAGACCGGATCGGTATCGGTATCGGGAACGAAATTGGGAACTTGAACGGGAACGGCAACGGGCCACAGTCAATTGTTGTGGCTGCTGCTGCTGTTGTCATTATTATTGTCGTCGTTGTTGTCGTTTTTGTTGTTGTTGTCGCTGTTGTCGTCTACCTGCCCACGCGATCATAGATCAGAGATCAGCGCGCCTAGATTATGGTACAGCGAACTGAACCCGGTTCGCTCAGCCCGCCAGGGATTTGTAAAACAGATCTTTTTACGGATTAAATAAACGTAGCGAGCTGCGGTGCGACTCTGTGGCCATATGACAGCCCAACTGACTGACAAAGTGACAGACGAATGTTATTCAGTTTGGTTTTTAACGTTGTTGTTGGCTTTCGATCTTAAGCCGCATGACAACAACTTTTCGAACACACACGCGACCCAGCAAATCGCCTACTCTGATCGGGGCCAGGGGCCACAGAGACTTTTGCATAAGCAAATGATATAAAGAATTGCGTTGAAGCGAATTGCAAGATATTCCTAGGTAAAAATAAGCCTGGCCTCTCATAAGTCAATAATATATCTACCTAGTATATTTATCTCCCTCTCGCCCTCTTGCTTCCGCTTTCTCTGTCTCTCACTCTCTCTCTCTCTCTCTCTCTCTCTCTCTCTCTCTCTCTCTCATGAAAGTTTCCCCTTTCTATCAATCTTAATTAAAGTCTAATATGTATATAGTGTAGAAGCTTTTTTACCGTTAACTTGATATTTTCCAAATTCCTCTTTGTTCAACATCCTTAAACGTTTCATGTACACAATGTTGACCCACTGAATCACACAACTTTTAATTTCTCATAAACGCGAAGTGTATGTACATCTTCTCTCTAATTCTCTCATTTACAATTTTATCTATACTTTGCTTTCTCTCAAATTTTATCAAAGTCTTCTTAGAGCGACATCCTTAAACATTTTACTGGCTGCCAAGCATGCACAAATGACAATTATTCCCGGTCTTAGCTCAGATTTCACGTGTATGGTGCCACACAAAGTCTTGCTATCTATTTATAAATGGGCAACACTTTTTATGCAAAAGTTTTCATATCTCTTATGGGACGCCATTTTGCTTTATTTAATTTTTTTGTTTTTGGTTTTTGCATGTCTTTGAGACACCTTTAGCGACCCTTTTGAGGGCGCGTTGAAATGAAAGAATAACATAAAACACACACACACACACAAAAAAAACAACAGCAACAACAACAATAGAGACACGAAAACAATGGTTGTGGGGCTAGGGAGAGAGAGAGAGAGAGAGAGAGAGAGAGCGAGAGAGAGAGAAAGAGCCAGGGGCAGGGAAGTGAACAGAAACAGGGGCTGTTGGGTAAAGGCGCAACTTAGTATCAATTTCAGCTACAACAGCAATAAAGAAAACAAAAATAAGAGCAGAGCGCATTTAAAATATTGTACAATACACACACACACGCGCACACACACACATACGAGTCGCATGCCTTGTTGTGCTCTATGTAAATCCTTTTTGGCACAGCTCAACGCGTTTGCCAGGGCGCGTTGGCTGAAAATCCTGTTGCTTTAGGCAACGGTGACGTCGACAGGCACAACAATAACAACAACAGCAGCAACAACAACAACAACTGCGACAGCGGCAGCGGCAGCAAGAAGCAGAAAAAAAGGTCCTGCCTGTTAAACCAACATGGCAAAAAGGATCACTTTACAAATGCCCACAAATGCGGCCGGTTTTGATGCGACTTGCGAGCAATTCTGTTGCCCCTGTTATATTGTTGCTGCCAGGCCAAGCGGCATTTGCCACAAGCGACAAGCCACAGCAGCAGCAGCAGCAACAACAACAATAACAACAACAATAACAACAAAGTTGCCCAAAAGGTAACAGAGCGCGTTGAGGCCAAGCCAAAAACAGAAAAGAATAAAAATAAATACACAGCACAGCACAGCACAGCAAAAAGCAAAACCCAAACCCAAACCCTAAACGAACCCAGGGCGAAACCCCAACCCCTTAAAACTCCACGCCCATATACCTTTATCATTTGAGGCGCTTTTGTTACCGTAATGCCAATCAAAACAAAGTCTTTCTCTATTCAGGAGGGAGGGGGGCAGCAAAATCTTCAGACCCGGCATTCTGGATGTGCCCAATTGTAATTGGTCATAAATATAAGAAGAGCATCTAGAGGTAGATGAAGCCAGGCGCACACTTTCAATAACTACTCAGTTCTAGTCGAAGGCAAAGCCGCTTGCTGCGAGTCCTGGCTCGAAGACAATTCACGATTGTCCTTTTACGCTATTTGAAATAAATGCTAACATTTCTTTCAAATTAATTTATTTTCTTCAAAATTTTTCAAATAATTGCATATAATTGATTTTAGATTTTCCGATGCGTTATTTCCATTGCTTATCAAATGGAGACAAGGTCTGCCTACCCAACTAGAGCTATTAAATGTGCTATATGGGGTCTTAGCCAGACTAGCCCCCCTTTATGCTAGGAGCTTACTAAAACGTTAAGAACTAATAACAGCCAGGAATATATAAGTAAGACATGGGATTTAGGCATTGTTATTACACTAAAAATACGAAACCAATCACATTATTGCCCGAAATATGTCCACGATGGCAGCCCACGCCACAATGGAGCTTTCCAGGTAATGCCCAGTAGTTGTTTCTTCGTAATTCCCGGTAAGCATTTTACCAAAAAAAAAAAAAAAAAAATGATTACTCAAAATGTCAGTGGGCAGCGTCTTTTGGTCGTCTGTTGGCATTTAGTGCCAGTTGAGCGACAATTGGCGGGCGTCACGTCAAGGTCAGCCTTCGGCTGGGGTCATCGAGTGTCCGGTGCCGAGTGACAGCTACCACCACCCAACCGCCCAACCGCCCAACCGCCCCACCAGCCAGAAGTTTTTGTTTCTTGCACTTCCATTTACTGCTGCGTTAACTGTTCCAATTTCATGTGTCTTGTCCCAAGTCTCGTCTATCGTTCTTTGCACTTGTGTCTTTTGTGTTAGTTTGCACTTATTTTCGATGTGTCTTGCGTGCAACATTTAAAATTTATAGACAAATACTCGAGCTGCTGCCACTGCCACTGCCCAGCCCCGCCCCGCCCCTGCTCCACAGCCCAGCCACTTGGCATGCCCAGTGATGTGTAAAGTGTGGCATGCACGCACACTAGCCCAAACCCAAACTCAAACCCAGGCCCAAGCCCGAATGCCCCCCCCCCCCCCCCCCCCCCCCCCCACACACCCAGGGGCAGCCCCCTGTAGTGTTAGTTGTGCAACCCTCTGGGCAAATGAAGTTGCTCTCACTCCCCCCTACTTCCCACCGCCCTAACAGCACCCACCACAGCGCATTTTCGTTGGCATTTTCATGTTTCCCTTTTTGCTGGTTGCTTTGCGCGCTTTTCATGCTTTGATGCGGCGTCACAAATTGTTGTGGTATTTGTTATTGTTGCTGCTGCTGCTGCACCCTCGCAAATAGTCAACAACAGGAGCAACACAAATTCGTTTGTTTAATTCATTGGGCACTTGCCGTTTGCCGTCGCCGTCGCCGTTGCCTTGGCTTTAACTTTGTTGCTGTTGGCCGCCGTATCTGTCGGCAGCATTTCCTTGGCCCGTCAAACAAATTCCGCTCCAAGTGTCAAAAACAGTTTTCAGTTTTTGGTTCTTCAGTTTTCAGTCTTTCACTTTGACTTTTGCGATGTGCCTGCCTCAAGGGGGGCCCGGTATGGGCTTGAAGGGGCGGGTTGGCGGCAAAACAATTGCAAAACTTGACGCTGCACTTTGCACACAATTCTCCAGCAGCAACAACAGCGACAACAGGAACTACAACAACAACAATAACATGGAGCAGCAGGCGTTGAAGCATAAATTGCATGACAAATATACTGGCAGCTCCTCTGTTTCTCAAAACCCGCCCCAACCCATCCCCATTTGCCGCACACTTCAATGACAATGAAACTGGCAACAACAAAGGCCAACCAAATTTGTTGGCCAAGATGCGTGGCTGCTGCTGCTGCTGCTGCTGCTGATGTTGCTTGCTGCTTGCAGATTTGTTCAGCTCCCTCTTGGCATCCATCGAGTGCATTCAAAAGTAGCTACACACACACACACACACACACACACACACAAACATATCAACACACACGCAGACAAGAAAACAAACACATGATTTGTCAGAGAGAATTCACACATTTTGGCCAGGTCGACACTTACAACTAATTGGCAAGTCCCTTTAGAGAATTTGCAGGCTTTGTGCATTATATTTGTCCCAAAGAGTTTTTAAGTTTTTTTTTCGATTGGATACATGCTCTTGCTTCTTAGCATGGCAAATATATAGATTCTTCATGCCTCCATCAATTGGGATTTAATACAAATAATGTGCATTTAATATTTATTGATATTTATATAAATTCATGGCTATTTATGGATATTTGTAGGAATTAATATATACAAATGGCCACATCGATATTTCCCTACATCTTCAACAAGCAAATCGGAATATTTTGATTGATTCCAAAACCAAATTGTTTAGTTTAAAAAAATGCCACAGTTCTGTTAGAATTTTATATATTTTTTCACAGTTCTGTAATAATTTCATATCTTTGGCATTTGATTTTACATATATTTATAGTAAAAGTCTTACCAATCTTTGAATAGTTTTTTTGCATATATGTATCTGTTCATGCGGCTAGGTTTTAGCTAATGTTAAGATTTTTGCTATTTATCCGAAATAAGTTCGATTACACAATTCCGCTCCTCATCCCCTCGATACGCCATAAACATGACCAAAGCTGTCGCATTGCCATTTCTTGCGTAACTCCCAGCCAAAATGCTTTGAAGCGTTTCGGTAACAGACAGCAGCAAGAACAACAAGCAGCAGAAAAGAAAAAAATATATTAAAGAGCAAGAAGAAAACTGAACCCAAAGTACACATATCACATCTCATACGGGGAGTCAGGCATGCGGATTAGAGCCGCCGCACTAAGCCGAGCGACAGCGGACAAGAGTTCGAGCTACAAGGAACTGCGAACAGAGAACTGGGAGCTGGGAGCTGGAGGAACGAGGAGCGATACGCTGGCAAAGGTAACAACGTCAACGGCCGTCAATGAGGTTGGCAAAAGTAAATCCCATGCCCAAAGATGTTGCAGCAGCGGATTGGAGTCAGGCTGAGGCGCACTCAAGTTCAAGTTGGAGCTGTTGCAGAACCAGGTGCGCTGCCACCAAGTGCTGCACTGTGCCCAGCTCTGCATGTGCGTGTGTGTGTGTGTGTGTGTGACAATTCAAATCAGCAACGCACTGACAGGAATTAACCTAATTTTACAGCCAACAAACTTGAGCCGCAGCCACACTGCGCCGCCTCTCTCCATGCCTTGCATGAATGAAGATGACGACGACGACGACGATGACGACGACGACGACTCACGGATACTTTCAGTATGCGCTCATGTAGAAAATCCAGCGATCTGTTCCACGTCCATGCCGCATTTTTCATGCCGCGTACGTTGTGTGCACTTAATAGTTGCCCATAAACACGCTTCCCCCGTCGCAAGCCCCCAGCCCGGTTTCAGTTTCAGTCCCAGCTGAGCCAACGCAATTCATCGACTCGATGCTGCTGCTGCTGCTGTTGCCGCTGCTGGTGGGGAGCATCACCATTGCGTCCCCCTTAAAGAAAGTCATTGAGGGTTGCCGGCAGCAGCGGCAGAGTCGATTTTTCTGCATCGTGAACCACATGATGCAAAACTAATTCGAAATTAATGTGTGTGCGCTTTGTCTATGCCCTTTTGCTGCCTGAGCGGGCGAGGGGAGGGGGTGTGCTGGGTCCTTGGCTATGTTCCCCTGGTGCTGAGGGTGGGTTTGGCCACCCACCCCACTTCCAGCTGCCCAACCGCCCGGCTGCCCATTCCACTTGTGCACTTGTCACAAAATAAACCACAAGCAAATCCGCATTATTCACATAGGTGGCAACCCTGACCAATAATTGAGCTATAAACAAGAGTTGTATTGGAATTCTTGAATTGACAAAAAAAAAAACAACTTGAGAAAAGTTTATATTTGACCATTTTATAAATCTATAAATCCATAATTTCTATAATATAATCGGTCTATTAGACCGAACTATTTATAAGGTCTCTCTCTCTCTCTTTCTATATATGTTTTTTGCAAACATGACCCCTATTTTGCGCATTTCATTTTACTAGATTATTTTAATGAATTTATCTTGTAATTTGGTACATATTAAAGTATATTTAAGCCAATCCAACGGTTCGCGCCAGCACCTTTTCTTTGGGTTCAGCACGTAAACCTAGTCTTACACACCGTTGTATCGAACATTTACTCAATTTTTATGCTTGGTAAATGCCAAGGACTGAGCTATGTATATATTTTATTATTTAGTTTTGACATCGGCTTAGTTTTTTCTTCTTCAACTGAGGCTGAGGGTTCGTTTTTTAGTGAACGATAGTTTTTTAAATCCGGTTCGGTCGAAAACTTGTTTGCAGTCTCTGCTCGATTATTTTCAAACTCTCGAAATTTCACGCTTAATTTCTCATCTGATATTCCGAACTTTGCCTGATAAATTTGATTTATAAACTAGACATATTTTATCATATTCAACTGATTTCTATATATAGAGCAGAGGTCTCCAGAAATAAATGTAATTATAGCATGACAGCAGACAAGTTTACCGGCAAAGTTATCATAACAGTCGAGTTAAGAGTATCCTAAAATAAATACCGAGCGTTTGTCAAGCATTTGCCTAGGGGCTCGGAGCGGGCTATACGGAATGAGAGTTTGGCATTGAAATGGGTTTTTGGTTTCTCGTAGAGCGATGTGGAGGGGGGGGTGGCTGCTGGCAACGGCGCGACTGTTGCAAGATGCGTTGCCAAACATCGCACTTGACTGTGCAAACAAGCAAGTGGGCGTTCAATTGGGGGCACGGCCGGGCAACATGCGTCACTGTTTATTTATTTGCCTGTCCCCCCTGTCTGCCCCTTTGTCTGTTTGTCTGTTTGTGTGTTTGTGTGTTTGCTCGGCTGTCAGTCAAACGGATGGGCTGAAGGCTCAAGGATGCTGTCGTAGCCGCCGCTGCACTTGTGCGACTTCCTCGAGGACGCCGCTGGCTGCTGTTTGCCTTGGCCAAACAGAGGCGTTAACGAGAGCAGGGCCACGGGGGCGGAGGGGGCGCCAGTAAAGGGGAGGTCATGGATGCGACACACAAAACGCGAAATAAGAAAAAAAAATAGTATATATATATGTATATGTATATATACATATTCCTAAGCGAAAAATGAGTGATTGAACTTTTATGGCTGTCGGGCAGGCGATGCCAGACGTTGTCAGGGGGGTGGCAGCACAGAGGGTTGCTCTCAATGGCATAATTGCTATTGCTACAACAACAATTACAAACAACAGCAGCAGCTACAGCAGCAGCAGCAGCAGCAGCAAACGTTGCTGCAAAGGTTTTTGTGGCAATCAAATGAAGTGTTCCTGAATGGTTTTCAAAGTTAATTTGAGTGATGCTTGAAGCAAGTTGTTGTTATTGTTGTTGCTGCTGCTGCTGCTGTTGCTGGTATTGACAACCCTCCTCGTGCTGCACACAACTCTCCGCTGCCCCCGTCTCGATCCCACAACCACCGTCTTCAATCGCCCATCGGTCGCGTGTTTATTAACATGTGTTAACAACAACTTAAAGCGCCCATATGGAACGCCATGGAACGCCCGAGCATGCTCGTCTGGACCCGGGTTCTATGCCATATTGGGTGGTTCCGCTTGTGGTCCAAGGGTTTCCCTTTGGCTCTCGATTCCTTTGTCAACTGGCGACATGTAAGCGATGCTGGTAAACACTTCAAGTTTCCGTTTCGCTTCATTTTTGCTGGTGCCGTTTGGTGGTTGGGTGGTTGGTGGTTGGGCGGTTGGGCAGTTGGGCGGTTTAGCCGGTTGGGTGGTTTAGCTGGTTGGCTGGTGCTGCGGGTCAATTGAAAAAGATTATAAAGAAACGCTTGATCTGAAAAGCAACTACAAAGCAAGCTTCCAGTTACTTGAAGGGTGCGCACCTGACGCAACTTGAAGCAACGATTCAATTGGAAGCTTGCGCCTCAACGTATAAAACACTGTGGGAAATTCTAAAGTGTGGAAGGGGTGACAACCACTTGAAACTGTGATCAGATTGAAAACTTTTCTTAAAAAGATAAGAGTCGTAAGCGCTGTAGCCGCTGCTGGGAGGCTTAAATTACAGAGGGTAAATGAGGATGGGTTAGTCTCTCCAACAAACCGAGCTTGTGATAGCAATCAGTTCAAGCATGTACATATGTATATGGTTATTTTTCGCAGCTGAGTTTTTTTTTTTTTTTGACTAATTTTAAGATCTCAAGATGCACACCTGTCTTAATAGAATGTAAGGAACTTAAGAGAGAACTTAGGTAACTCTTCCCATGTCGACCAAGCTGCCCTTGTGCTCAGAGCTACTTTCCGGAGGATTGAGTTACTATTGGACTTTAGCTTAGTATTAGTTGTATATGAAAGTATTGCACTACCAGGCTTACACCTTGATTGTAGCTGACTGAAGTGTTTCAGCTCTGTTGCTGTCGAACTAGTTGGTCTTATGCTCCTTAGGGTAACTTTCCTTATGAGCATCAAGTGAGAGTGGCAGTAAGTCAATTTTTCGATATAGACGTAGATCTTCGTAGAGTTTCTGCCTCTACAGAGCCTGTCAGTCGTATCTTATTTACAAACTTCGCGCCTAACGCCTAAGCAGCCGTCAGCTCGTGCACATTTCACAGAGTTTTGGCATTTCCGACTGCAGCTACGCAGCAAAATGTTCGCAATTTTTGCAATTTTTTCCGCTGTCTGAAGCGCTCAGCAGTTCTATCAACTGATTGCAATTAACCTTCACTCGCTCGCATTCATAGTCGTTGGCGCATTTCGTGTTTGAATCAAGGCGAGTTCTCTTCCTGCTCGTCACTTGCGATTTGGCAAGCTGCGATACACAGCTGCATTATGGTCATCATCTGGGCTGGGATTTGCATACGCTGATGCAAGAGACAGCGACTCGTAATGCGTTAAGCTCCAGAGCTCTGGCAAATGGCTATGGCTCGGCTTCCTCAAGCTACCCGGCCTTCCTTAGCCAGCTGACTGTCTGACAGGTGGATGACTCGCCTGGGACTTTGACTTTAACTGCGACTGCTGCCGGTGCTGGTGCTGCAACAGGGGCTAATGACTCTGAGTCAGGCGCCAAATTCGAGGCATATTGCGCGACAAGCAGCACAAATCAAAGCCACAGCCGCAGCCGCAGCCACAGACACAGCCATAGCCAGAGCCATCCCCCTTTTCGAGTGTGGTCTAAAGGGGGCGGCTGCTTGTTGTGCCGCATCTGCTGCGGATTAGATTATGCATAATAAAGTGTAATTTATTTTTCGGCAAGTCCCGAATGCTGCCAACTGGCTGAGAGGCAAAAAAAAAAAAAAACGAGTAGAAGAAGAAGAATGGAAAACAAGAAAGACTTGCAACGCACCCAAGGGAAACCCACGAGCGGCAACCCTTAGTCAGGTGGATGCGTTGTCTGCAAACTGTCCCCAGAGGCGCAAGCACAGATTTGCAAGAGCGGGTGGCCCAGGGGGGTGGGGAACGGCGAACGACGGACGGCGGACGGCGGGCGGTTAGAAGACAATCGAATCGAGCCATTTGAGTGACACGTTTCAACGCTCTTCGAATGGCCATGGACGACTCTTTGGCCTCGTGCGGCGCTTATCTAGAGCGCTGCAGGATGACGAGATGATGTGAATGGGTACGTGAATGGGAATGTGAATGGGAATGTGAATGTGAATGTGAACGTGAACGTGCCAGGAGAGAACGACGCGTGTCAGCATTTTATATGGCATACAGCTCAGCGATAAGAGCCGCGTACCAGGCATACCAGAGACGGGTTCAGTTAGCCGTCGGGCCATTGGGAAAGGGCCTTAATCAACTTATTTGGGCATCAGCGGAGCGGCAAACACCAGAGCGCTACGGAACTGCATTTGACACGTGACTCAAGGCTAGAGTTGCGGGGTTCGAGTTCCTTGTTGGGCGGGGTTTTTGGGGTCGGAAGTCGGGGGGCTGGGGGTTGTGGGTTGGGGGTTGGGCTACTTAGTGCATGAAATGGCGACACGTGACCAAAACGAACGTTCGGGGCGTCGTTTTTGGCTTAGCCCAGCACAAATATTATTTATTGCAATTGTATTTTAAGTGGCTCTCGGCTTTTGGGTCTTTGCATACGTATTGTTGAGCAATTTGTTTGAGATTTCGTTACCAATTCGTCGTAGAGCTGCTTCCATTTGCATTCTACAACATATATATATATATATATATATATATATTTATATACAGATATATGTATATATTAACTATATGGCGGTGAAGAGAAACTCATAATCTTTCATCTCTCGCACAGATTCATTAATGGGCTCGGCGAGCGAAGACGAAGACGACGATGATCCGCCACATTTGCGTGGACCGGCGCTGGGATTGGGCGTGCTTGGACCGAATGGGCCAGACTCAGCGGGTGGACCGCTGGGCACCTCGGATATATCAGTACAAAGCATGAGCACCGATAGTAAAAATACGCATGACGATTCTGACCAGGTAAGTTTGCTCGATAAACACCGACTCCGCGATTGTAAGGAGAGGGAAGTCAAGTGTGTGGAGTGGAGTGGAGTGGAATGGAGTCTGTGAAGTGGATTGGCTTGCATCATTAACAGGTTTCCGTTTCGATCCAATACATGTGCATGTATACAAAGTAATGAATGGAATTGAATGGCATGGAGTGGGAAAGCGGGCCGCACTTTGTAGACCCGACGTCAGCCCCTTTTGATTAATGATTGGCAAATGATTATGAGCTGCTCACTCCATATACACAATATATATATATATCTCTATATATGCTTATATATATATATATATATATATATCTTTCTCTACGCAGGGCTCCTTGGACGGCGATCCCGATGGACGCGGCGATTCTCAGGCGGAGAACAAAAGTCCCGACGATGCCAACGGCTCAAAGCGACGCGGACCCCGCACCACCATCAAGGCCAAACAGCTGGAGGTACTGAAAACGGCATTCAATCAGACACCGAAACCGACACGCCATATTAGGGAGCAACTGGCCAAGGAAACGGGACTGCCTATGCGCGTGATACAGGTGAGTTTTTCCACTGTTCCAATGTTCCATGGTGCTCTACAAGGCCCCCATCGCAACGAACATACTTGAACATACTGGCTGCACACTATAACCAAAGTGTGCTCAGGCGTGACCGACAACTGGACAGCCGAACAACCTGAACAACCCAACAACCCAACATACGAGCAACCTAACAACCTGACAGCTGCAGTTCGTAAACAGTTTGCTCTACCCGAAAGGAATACTGCCATTCCTATTCCTATATAGAGGAAGCAATTGGAAAGAAACTAAAAACAAAATGAGTTTAGTTAGCTGATAAAAAGGCATTCGAAAGAAACTTAAAATAATGTGGGTTATTAGTTAGTTTGGAGAGGGACAACATTAAACTAACGAGAAGATCTGTTAGTCTAGACTGAAATAATCAATTGCTTGCATCATATACTTCACACTGAAAAAAAAAACACATCTGAAACTAACAACCTACTGCCTGGTGATTCGGTTTATGAGCCTGTTGTTCCACATTCATTAGCCCAGTTTTTGTTTCAAGCCCTGGTTTTTTATATTTTTTCAAAACTTTATGAACTGATAATTGCCCGTTGTACGGAAAATATTGCGAGCCATAAATATTTTCCTAAAACGCATTGCGGGCTAAATTTCATTTCTAGCCCGAACATTGTGTTAGATTGCCGCACAAAATATATATATTTTAAACCAAACCATTTGCAAAGAAAATATAGTTAGTTATGGATTTCGTTTGTATGTTTTTTGCCCAAGGTTCGACTCATAGTAAAAAGTAAACTGCAAATCCGAGTTTCAACCAGGTTTAACTTTCATATGGCGCAGTTCTGAAAATAAATATAATATTATTAATCTTCCACTGGAATAAAAAATTATTACAAATCCAGTCAGAATAAAAATAAACTTCTTTTCGAACTTTTCGGAAAAGAAATATTTAAGAACTGAATCTTTCTGATACATGCATAGAATACAACAGGTTCAGTTCTTGAAAGAATTGACATATTATTTAATACAAACAGATCAAATTATTGTGTCAGCTCAGGAGATATTATATCAAAGCGAACTCATATTTTTTAAAATGGGTCTCCACTCTCTACTTTTCGAGTTACATGAGGTTCAGGTGGGTTTTTGCTTACGCTAAATGTAAACGTTGGATTTTTGCGCTTTAACGATTCCATTTTTGCGGCTGGCGACTTTGTCTTCAGGCAGAGTTTTGCAACGTCTTTGGGCTTGAGCTTGGGCATTGGGTTCAAGCTGGCCCTCAAAGTGACCAACAACTGACTTTGGTTTTGGTTTTGGTTTGGGTTTTGGTTTGAATTGGTTGGCTTTGCCCTGTTCCTGTCTGCGTTTCATCAGCATAAAAAACGCATAAATTAAGCGCGTTTCGAGTGGCAAATGTTTAAACTAAAGCAAAGTCGCGGCTCTTGAGCCAGTTATTGTTGTTGTTGCTGCTGTTTTTTTTTTAACTTTTTTAAAACCAAATCATAAAAAATAGTCGGCCGCGATATTTCAACGTCGTGGTTGCCGCCTTGCAACGCTTCATTGCGCTGCTCTCTCGCATTCTTTACTGTGGTTTTACGAACAACAGCAACAACAACAACAACCACAATGGAAAAATGCCAGTAAAAAACAACAAACCAAATACAATAAAAATAAAATTAATGCCGGCCCAGCAAAAGCCTCTAAGGCGGGGGCGCGCATAAAACCGGAAGTTCATTGCGCCGACCCCACTGCAAAAAATAAATACTGGAAAAAAAGCACACAAAACCCCCAAAAGCAACTAATACCTACACATACATATATACTCTATATACTCGTATATAGGCATTTGTGTAAATTTAAATAAGAAATTCTTTGGCTCCATCGAACCGCCCACCGAAATTAAAAAGTCGTCTGCAAGGCATTCAGACAAGGGCAAGTGGGCTACGAAACCGTTTAAGATTTTAACGAGCGTATTCCTCCTTGTTGCAGTGAGAAGCGCTGAGAGCGGCACTGCGTCTAACAGTCATATTAAATGCAAATGCTAGCTAACATGCGATGCAACTGTTGCTAATTAACGTGCAACACCTAGAAAAAATTATGGGAAACTCACATGAAAATGCTAAAATAGGAAAAACAGGCGTGCCGATTAGCCAAAGTTCTTGGATGAGCCATTGTCATATGGAGCTTAAGGCTTTATAAATTGCCAACGAGCATGTTGAAATGTTAAAGCACTTAGCAAAATAAATGAATGAGTCTCAGATAGCGTGTCTTGAGCATAACAAAATGGCCGACAGCATAAAATAAACATAATCCATAAATAAAGTTGATTAACAGCAGCAGATGCCTCGAGTTGAAAAAACTAAAGTTTATTTTTAATTTTTATTCGTTTTTTGAAAAAAATGAAGTTGCTGGTTCAAATTGCTTTTCGTTATTCGGTATGGAATGATAAGTAAAGGACTGCTGGTCCAAATTCCTTTCCTTTTCGTACTTTTGGTTAGTCCAACTAAATATTTGAAGGCAACAAAATGGACTGTGATTACATGCAAAGCATGATATAGTAAAGACAACATTATAGTATATCATACGATAATTATCAAATACAATGCGAGAGCAAAAGACGCACGTGAAGAGCGAGTAAGGTTGCTGGTTCAAATTCCAGTTTAGATGCAAACTTAAATGTTCTAAAGACGACATAATGGTATGATAGTTATCACAAATACAATGCGAGAACAAACGAAAGACGTGGAGAAGGAGTGAAGTTGCTGGTTCATTCCAGTGTGGATTTAAGATGTACTTTTCTTCGTGCTTCTGTTGTGTCAAACTAAATATTCCAGTCCAACGAAATCGACTTAGCTCCCATCCAACACATGATAAGTATATTCAACCTAAAATTATGGTATGATAATTATCAAATACAATATGAGAAAGCGAAAAAGAAGATAGCAGGAAGAACGAGTGAGAACTATAATTTCAAAACTGTTGCATAACGATGAAAGCATCAAGCACTTGGAATTGATACCCAGTCAGGCCGCTGTCAGGATCAATGTGAAGACGTGATGGCGCATCTGTTGGGATCTGTCAAGGATATCCGCAGCATATGCCGGCTGGGCCCAGCGAGTGCAACAACATCATTAGCGCAGGGGCAACATTGTGATATGCACCTTGCTTTCGATTTTCAACAGGTTTGACTTACAAATTTTCAATGCCGCGCCCCCCACACGCACACTCAGCTAGAACTCCTACACAGATGTTTAACGAGCCCAATTCTCGGCGTTTTCCCACAAGAACAGAACAGAACAGAACAGAACAGAACAGAACAGAAAAACGAAGAAAAGCGAAACATTTAACGGGGATTACGCATGCGCAGCCGTTGCACATGGGGCACATGGCCAACATGAGGGTAAGCGGCGGTGCGGGGCATGCGAGGGTATGCCGCCTTTGATGTGTCATTGGTTACAGTTAAAGGATATTTAGGCGGCGTGTCGCGTCTTTTTTAGTTGAGTCTTTAAATGCGACAAGTGTGACACAATCAACACCTCTTTATGGGCAACAGCTCTTGTTGTTGTTGTCACATCGGTTGTTCATGTGGTTGTTGTTGTTGTTGCTGCTGTTGCCCTCTTCAATTCTAAACGAAAGTGACAAATGCCAACAAGTTGAAGAGGAGGCGATGCTGCTGACGATGTCGCTGACGTTGACTTAATCGCCTTGCTTGGAGCAGCTTACACACACACACACACACACACACACACACACACGCACAACACACACACGTACACACAATACACACACAGCTGTGCGCTGTCAACTTTTGCATCTTCATTAATGTTGCATTTGTTGTTGTTGTTGTTGTTATTTTTTAGTTTTGTATTTTTTATGTTCCTTTTTTTGTTGTTTTCTCTCACTTTTTGCGCGGTTTTAAAACTTTGCGCCCGTGACAAGCGGCTGACAGCTGAAGCACTTGTTATTATTGTTGCTGTTGTTGCTGTTGTTGCTGTTGTTGCAATCAACAATATCCAATAACAAGTTGTCAGTCAGTCGGTTGCAACTACCAGGAAAATACGCAAGCAGCAGTTGCCATCTGCCTAGAACGCCCTCAACAAATGCTCAGCTGCAGATACAGATACAAAAATGTGAGATACAAAAATGTGAGGTACAAATGTGAGATACAGCTGGATGTGTGTATGCACTGGCGACTGAGTGCGACCCCTTTGTGTAACTTGATCTGTGGCTGTGGCATCAAAGAGTTGCCACACTTGCCACAAAAGTTGAGAATTCGGTTGTCAGCTTTGTGCTATGTGCTATGCGCACATCTAACAAAAATGTCAACGCCAAGCGATCGAGCTGAACTGAGGCCAACTCCAAAAGGCAAATACCAATTTCTGGGCCAGTGGCGTGCTGTGAGTTTTATAATAAATTTAACAACAGCAACAACAACAAAAACAACAACAACAAGAAAAGCAGCAGCAGCAGCAGCCGCAACAGCAGACAGAAGCAGCGTGACACAAAAACTTCTTTAGAACTTTGCCGACAGCGCGCAGCGGGGCTGCTCCGCCACGCCCCCGCTTGCCCCAACCCACCCCCTGGGAAAAGGGCATATTTAACAGCAAGCTTTTGTTAAGGGAGGCGGGCGTGCGACATCAATGGATGGGGACGGGGGTTGGACTGTGGCTTGAAAAATTTGCATAGCTCGAGGCGCTGCTGCGATTGGCAGGCTGAACTCTGACATGACAGGTGAGCTCCAGCTGGAGATTAAAACGCAAATGGTTGCGAGAGAGAGCGAGAGAGAGACAGGGAGAGAGAGAAAACAGAGGCAATGGCCAAAAACAGCAGCAGCCGCAAAAGCCGCAAGACAAATAAATCATTGGCATGTTTTCAACATTAAAGCCAAATGGCTATCACAATATAATCATGCTCAAAACAATGCCCATAACAATGGCCCATAACAATAACAGTCACAACAACAACAACAACAACAACAATTATAACAACAACAGCAGCAGCGGGGAAAAAAGTTTTTGATTTCATTTTATAGGCCGGCAATTTGTTAAGCGCCTTCAATCGACTTTAAGCCAAAGCAAAGCTATAAACGCATATGTATATTATAGAGTATTTATATAGGGTGCTTCAAATCAAATGCTTTGACTACCAGTTGCCAAAATGTAAAAGCCCAACTGACATTATACGTTTAACAGTTGGCTTTACGACAAGTTTATATGACCATATCGTGCATAAAGTAAACGCCTTTTAATGGACTCGTCCGATCGTTCAAAACGAGCTGCAAATTGACAATAGGTCTAATTTGACATGAGGCTTTTTATTGTTTGCCTGGGTATAGTTTATGTCTTGGCTCAAGAGGATTTTATCTATAGACAATTTTATTCATTTAAATATTTCAATCATAATAACTTGCTTGCTGTACTTTTTCAGCGTGGCCTTTTTTAAATTTCAAAGAAAGCTTCCTGTAGTGTTGTAAAACTGTTAGGGATTTGGCAAACCGAAAAAAAATGTGACCACATTTACAAAAATTACATTTTTCCAAAAGGTCTGGCAACGCGAAATAGCGAAAATTTGTTTACAAGACTTTCAATGTCTGATAAAAGACTTTTTTAAAATAACTACTTGAAATTATTATTTAACACTATTTTCAGTACAGTATTAAAAAACAAATATATAAAAAACATAATTAAAAATGTTGATTGCTTATATTTATTTTATTTATTTTGCCAAGAATCGGTCAGAGATTTTGGCTATAGGATTATTGGTAGGATATATATATATATATATATAGGCTAGTATATGATCTAACCGAACTTTACAGCGAGGCATTGGCTTCAAGCCTGAACTGAGGGTTCAGTTCATTTGTTGGGAAACACTTTTTAGGCAGCCTAGTTTTTTTCCCATTGGCTTTTAGATAAGCCTACTCGTAAATAATATCTACATGTAAGCTCCAAATAGTTACTGTCGGAACAGTCACGACTTTGTCGTTTCCTTTGGTTATCAAATCAACCTGTTGCAGTGAAAAACTCAGCCTAATGATTGAGCGGGCCCACAAGCTGGTCCAAACGGATCACCCATTAGGCATTGGCCTTTTAAGCTGAACTCTTGCCGCCGTGCTCTAGCTTTATGGGCGAAGCTCGTGTGACTTTCAGCGGTTTTCGGTTCGGTTTCGGTTTTGGGATTTTGAATTTGTAGCTTTTGTTTTAATGCGTGCGCTCCATTTACGCCAACGTTAAACGTCGGCGACGGCGACTGCGGCGGCGGCGTCAAATAAACTAAGCTTTGAAAAATTATAAACAAATAAAACGGGGCAGCGGATCGGTGGGGCGGGGCGGGGCGGCCGACCAGCGGGACGGCGGAAGGCAAATCACACGGCCGACCGCCGTTTCGGTCGAGCCGGGTAGCCCAGTTAATGTGGCGTGCGCTCGGCTGGCGCCACTCGGCGACGACGATCACCAGATACAGATACAGAAACAGAAACAGATACGAGAGCGCGCCCAGATACACAGATGCGGATGTGAGAGAGACGGACGCAATCGCCGCGAGACATTTGTCAAGTGTCTCCCGGCCAAGTGTCTCCGGCTCGGACCACTCGCATGCAGAGGCGTTTATTTGTCAACATACGAATCTCGAGCGCATTTCAAGTTGATTTACATTTGGTTTTATCGCAGCGGCGATTTATAATAATTTTTGTTGACTTTTTATTTTTTATTTATTTTATTTGACTATGGTTTATGTGTGCTTTTTGTCGGTCTCTTTTTTTTTTTTTGTTGTTGTCAACACGATTTGCATTTTGGGCCACGGAAGTTGACAAACTTTTCTTCTCTCTGTCAAAAAGAACTTGTGTTTTCTTCTTTTTGCTTGCGGCAAGTTGATGGAGTGTGGGTCGAACAGTGGGGGGAGCAGTGCGGGGGGCAGGGGCTCTCTTAAAGTGGCGTTAAAATTGCTGCACTAATTAGTCGAAGATTCGGTGAACGACGCGTTTATTAATTGAGCGGAAATTGTTTGATTGCATTTGCCGTTTTATGGCTTCAAAAGCAAAAAAAAAAAAAAACAAGCTAAAAACGGTCAAGCAACTGTTGATCAAGGCTAATTATGTTATCTGTGAGCGGTAACCGCAAGAGCTCAGTTTTGGCTATTTGAAAGCAACAATTAGACTCGTTGCGGCCAAAACAAACTACAACAACAACAGCAACAAATCCCATTGAAAAGAGGCACAAAAGCGGCTAATTTAACGCATTTACCCATGGAACAAGATGTGAAGAGCTTGCCGCTCAAAACAAAACCCGAACTTGGGCATGGGCTATGGGCCATGCGAATGTAGTTGGAGTTGGAGTTGGAGGGGCAGGGGGAGGCTGTAGCTGAGGCGGCGCCTGCGCGAAACATGACATGGCAATACGCGCACAGTTGAATTATTTGTTATAGGGGAGCGAATCTTGAAATTATAATTTCAACAACTCATCAGCTTGCCATTAATTCTCGTAGGGAAGTCGCTGTTAGGCGCCGGCTACCAGCAAATAGAAAAAGAAATGAAAATAGAACTGAAATTCACATTGAAATCGAAACCAACATTGAGACCAATTCATCGAGGGCCAAGGCGAACAGAAAATTGCCTTGTCACTCGGCTCAAGGAGCCATGTTAGCCCTTCAGCGACGGCGACTGCGACGGCGACTGCGACGGCGACTTGAGCTGACTGATGAGCGGCAGCAACACCTACTAAACTATTGGAAAAACAACAACAGCTACCAAAGGGCCCAGAGGCCAATGAGAAGAACAAGACAGCAGCAGCAGCAGCAGCAGCAGGGGAGGCGGCAGCCAAAGTTAATTATCTGTTAACTCTTACTCAGAGCCAGTTCACGCCTTGCCAGTTGTATCTATGTATCTTGTAGATACAAGTATATAAGTATAACGCAGACAGCAGCTGTAGTTGGTAGTCGTTAGTTTTTTGGGTAGCTGGTAGCCGATTCATCAGTGCTCAATATACAACGATGGGGGCGTGACAGGCGTTTCAATAAATGCCCCGTCACGGCCCCTCAGCGAGCTGTGCGGCCAACTTTCAAGTGAGCCCAACAATAACCCAATCAAAAAAAAAAAACTAGCTAATGAAGCACACAAGTGCACAGTTCTACACAGAAACTTAGGAGGGCACTTAATAAAATATCATTGGCATTAAATCAATGTAGCTGAAGAAACTTAGCAGCAAAATCTACAAGCTATCTATTACATATTAGCTGCATAAACATATATCAGAAGGAAATTCCTTTGTATATCTACTACATTAACCAACTCTCGCCAGGCTGCGATATTAATAATTTCTATTCAGCAAAAGAAAATATAAGAAACACATTCGTATCAAATAGGGCACGCAAAATGTGCTGCATCATAGCAAAGTAATTTAAGGATCAAGCAAAAACTGACTGACTGAGGGCTTGGGGCAGCAATTGGTGGCAGCGGCAACAAGGTTAATGCTGATGGGCATCTTAATCTTAATGCCGAATGTTGAATACCAAATGCCGAATGCTCATATATCGCATTGCAAATGGAGCCACAAGCAAATCATGTCAATCAGTGCGCCAATACGTGACACACATTTGCAACATGCCCCATGCCGCATGCCGCATGCCGCATGCCCCAAATGTGCTGATGATTAGGAGCGCGAGATGGCGAGGTAAAGGAACTGAGCTGAAGCTGAAACCGAAACCGAAACTGAAGCTGAAACCCAATACTCAATCGGGTCACAATGAAGCAACTTTGACTTTTGACTGGCGGTTCCACAAATTATATGTTAAGCTCTTTAATGGGCCCACAAAAACCGTGGTAAGCGCGGGGGTAAACGTTCGCCCAAAACGGGGCGAATGGGGCGAACCCGAGCCCCACCCGCGCCGAGGAGCTGCCGTTTAACATAATTTGCTATAATTTTCAACACAACGCCGAGCCGAAGAGCTGCCAAGTGGCAGCCGCCAGCCGCCAGCCACCAGGGCCACCTTAACCACATATAGACATCCCCTACCGCTCCACATCCATATACCCTCAGTTACCCCGCTTCGGATCGTTCTGCGAGTCAAAAGCGCAATAATCATTTTGTTATGTTTCGCTTGGCGAATCGAGGGAATCGAGGGCTTGAGCGGGGAGCGGGGAGCGGGGAGCGGAGTTCTGGGTTCTGGGCCTGATTGCTACCACGGCCATTATGTTACGTTGTTTGCCCTTTTATGTCAGGGCCTAACCTATAATTTAACTAAATGTTCAAATGTTTTGCGAGCAGTGCAGCACCTGCCCCGCCCCACCGTTTGCCGCCTGCGCCACAAACAGCGAAATTTGTTGAAAGCTACACGAAATTGAAAACAAATTTCTCATCTCTTGTTGCGCCTCGTTCCCGATGTCCGATGTCCGATGTCCGATGGTCGGTCTCAAGTGCGGAAATAAAATATTATAAGCGCTGCCCAAATTACACCATCAGCCACCAATTTGGCTGGCAACGCATTATATCATATTATATCATAACATATCGGAACAGAACATAACTCAAGCTCTTCTGAGGCGCAAGTCCAAAGTCAGGATAAACAACCAGAACTAAAATTAAAACTCGCTCACATACACACACACACACGATCGCAATTTGAAATTGGGCGAAAAACAGGGAAAAATATTAAAGAATGAAAAATTGGACGCAATTGAAACAGCTTAAAATTATCTAAAGAGTCCTCTTTAAAGTTGAGCTACTCTGCTGAAAGTTTAGTTTACGTTTCGGTGATAGAATAGATCTAAAAAATTGTTAAAAGGTCAAGCATAATGCATATGCATATAGTACTAAGCGACTCGCAACGAACAAACCCAAAATACGTTTAAAATTCGCAAGTTGTTCTAGCTTGAGCTGCTTAATATGACAGCTGTGTTAGTGAGTAAGAGACCTCACTTTCATTTCCTTAGATGGTTGAAATTGTAAATAATCGACTGGCAAATAAATCGAGGGATCGATGGGTTAAAGAAATCATAAATATATAGTCTAGACGAAAATTGCTCTGTCTTATGAAAGTTTCAAGAAAACTCATATTTGCAATTAATACAAAATGTTAAATCAAACCCAATTGAGTTTGAAAATGTTGCATTATGATTTTCTATTTATGTCAAAGGTTATAAAAATGTTAATTTAAAAAGTAAAAGTCAGAGCAACTCTGGCCTGAAGCTGGGACTCCATGCTATATATATTTCAGGCCTTAAGCTTAGTCTCTGTTTTATTTAGCCAAATTCCAAAGGTGCTTGTTAGATATTTAAGTCCTCATTGTGGAAATGTAGCACATTCTGTTGCTACTATATAAATTGTCGTTATTTTTAGCATATTCTGTCTAATATTTTGTGGATAGTTCCCAAACTATTTCGATAGATCGCCAACTCTCTTTAGTGTGAATGTCTATTCAATTTCCATGCGAGTACAAAAGTGTATAAACACATTTGCTGGCACTGTGCATAATGGATTTCTGGCCAACAGACTGTGCTGAACGTAGTATTACAAACTTGCCGCAGTTAACCGCACTCAACGCACCTGCAGCTCTCCGACCTCCCCCGGCAGCCAACATCCAGGGCTCCAGCTAGTTTCCACTGTGCTGCACGCCCACATCCAATTGCCATTTTTTTTTTGCTTGCACCCATTTTCTTTGGCATTTGTTGCTGTTTTTCTTTGTCGAGAAAACAAAACAACAGCGCTAGAGTGAAAAAAATATATCAACAGAAAATACAGAAACTACAGCTGAATTGCAAAAAAAAAAAAAAAAGATGAAAAACAAGAAAACCCAAAGTAACAACAACAACAACAACTGAACTTGCTGCAACAATGCTGGGAAAACAAATGGCAAATAACAAACTATTGTAAATGCATTTTTTAGAGAAGTTGTTGCTCTCGTTTTTTTGTCCGGCTTCCCTCTTTTATTTTGTATTCCGCTCGATTTTTTCCTTTCTGAAATTTTCTTTTTGCTTTTCGCCGTTTTGTTGTTGCGCATATGAAAATGAAAAATTGTGTGACCGCAGGGGCCAAAAGGGGCAAATTGCAAAAAAATAAATATATAAAAAACAAACAAACATGCATATGTGTGTGTGTGTGCGCGTGTGTGTGCGCGTGTGTTAGCCATGGGCAATAGTTAGCGCAGGGGTGAGGGCTGCGGCTATGTGGTTTTATTTATTATGTTGCGGGTTACAAGTAATTGAAATGTGGCGACAGCTAACCAGAATTATAGAAACTGAACTAGTTACAATTCATCCAGCTCTTCTTCTTCTCCTAAGCAGAACTAATGTAACTGAACTTGTCTAGGTTCATCCAGCTCTTCTACTCATACGCAGAACCTAAGTAATTGTTCATCAATCCTTATTTTTTTCTATGCAGAACTAAAAAAACTGAATTAGTTCCTGTTAACCTTCCCCTTCAGGCCCTTAAGCAGAACCAAAGTAACTGAACTAGTTCCTGCTCACCAAGCTTTTCCTTTCTTTAGCAGGAGTAAAAAAGCTGAACTAGTTCCAGTTTATCTAGCTGTGCGCCTACTCAGCGGAACTTCAGTAACTCAACTAGTTCCAGTTCGTCTAACGCTTCTCCTCCCTCGGCTTGTTACGCTATTATCCTAAATTCTAGCATTTGATAGCTGCGCTCTCTCCCCTTCAAAGGGAGAGGGAAAGAGAAAGACTCCTCCTCTCTATCACACACAATTTCGTAACTACTTCATAACGTTTGCTCTAGTACCAGTTGCGAATTATAAATGAGAATTGATTTAGCTCTAAACTTGCCATTAACTTATTCTTTTCAACCAGAAATGTTGCGCGTACTTACGTAGGCAACGTAAGCGGCTTACGTAATGCTCACTCAAACTCATATTCAGATTCAGATTCAGATTTAGATTCAAATTCAAATTCGTGGGGTCGCTGTCAGAAGTCACACGCTTGGCCAACTGTTCGACACGGACGCAGACTTAATGTCAAAAGCTGACCTGAGCTTTTGGCCAAGTTGGGTGTAACCTCCATGCACAGCATGTTACTTCCTTTTGTGTGCATCCTTTGCGCCGACAGCAACGCTCCAAATGGCACTCAATTCTCAAAGCTGAGTTCTCACAGCCTGAAGGCTTTTTCTAGCGAAATATTCGCTCTGCCACAAAATGTCAGTTTCTTTAGTGTTGTGTGCGGGGCAGAGCAGGGCAGAGCAGGGCAGGGCACCCCAACTCATATGCATGTCTATGTTGCGGTTAGTAGGATTCGCCGGTTGGCCGAATGGAGTTCATAAAAATGCGCAGAAATTCAAATGAACTGCAGACGGCGACGACGACGACGACGACGGCGCTCATCATTAAAATTCACGCTTAAATTGCCTCTAAGAACGGCAAAAAATCATGGGGAAGGGGGACGGGTGCGGGTATGAGCGGGAACAGCTGCTGATGAGGCTGCTGGCATAGCCCAGGCCCACAGACGTTCACGAAATCTAAGCCAAATTCATTGGAAACTATTTGCCAAAAACAGACAGAAAGGACACAAACTACGGCAAAAGTGAAAAAGGAAGAAAAACAACAACAAAACCAAACACATAAATCACATAATTTCATTGAGAAAACTTTGCCAAAACGAAAAGCAAAATAAAACCAAAAAAAAAGCAGTTCAAGTCCAAGTTGAAAACAGTTTCGTTGACCGCCAGCAAAAGATCATTAAAAAACGCGTCCAAGATATGAATATTAAAATGCCAAAAAAAAAAAAAAAAATAACAACAAAAATATTCAAAAGATGAACCAAAAACCAAACAAAAAGAGAAAAAAGGGAGACAAAGCGCGGCCCAGGCGAAAAGCCAAAAAGGTGCCACTAAAAATTTTGAAATATGTTTTTATTTTATTACTCTGCATGCTGTGCACGGTGCTTCTGGAGCACCCGAAACGATGCAGAACCTCGTAAAATGTTTTACCCGGTTCCACATACACGATCCTCGCTCCGTTGCCGTTCCCCACGGGGCCGGGGCCGGGGCTAATTTTGCAACGGCCGCCCGGTGTGGTGGCGGTAGCTTCAATGCAACAACTACAACCACAACAGGCAGTTCGGAGAGCGAGAGCGAGAGCGAGAGAGGGAGACTGAGATTGCGACTGACATACAAGACATACAGCCCATATACATATGCATATAACATATATGTATATATATATATGTATATATATAGAACATATATAGAACATCCACTAAACGTTCGCCTGCATCCATCCTCAGGTCTGGTTCCAGAACAAACGCTCCAAGGAGCGTCGCATGAAGCAAATCACCAGCATGGGCCGTCCGCCGTTCTTTGGCGGCGCGCGCAAAATGCGCGGCTTTCCCATGAATCTCTCGCCGGGCGGGCTAGACGATGGACCCGGCTTTCCCTACTTTGCTGCAGATGCTAAATTCGAGTTCGGCTACGGTGGGCCCTTCCATCCGCATGATGGCCCCTTCTTTCCCGGCCATCCCGGTGGACCGATGCCCTTCAATGCGCCAGGTAAATAAACACATATGTATATAGTATATTTTGAAAAACAATTTCCAGTAATCAGTAAACCATGCATGATATCACTTTTTAGACAGCACTTATCAGACATGTGTAGAGCTATTTTTAAACAAATATCTTGCATAGGAAAACTACCTGTAGGAATTTCGAATCGTTCCTTAGATAAATGTTAATCGTTTTCAATTTAGTTCTTGTATCAGCACATTTTTAAACCAATTAAAAATGATTAAAGCAAAGCTATCTTTATTATTTTCAAAATTAAAAAATATTTGCTACAAAATTAAAATACGGGAAATGAAAATAATAAAATAATAGAACAGTGCAAATGCCTTTCAATAATTTTAAATAGAATACATTTTATGGAAGTATATATAGCTAAATATACAAAAAAAAAAAAATCCCAGTATTTTAAGCAATTTAAAAACTTTCATGTTTAAACAAGTAACTCTCACCATTAGAAGTGCAACATAATCTTCTCCGACTTTGCTTGTATATCTTATTTATCTGACGACTAGCTCCAGCGAGTCGCTTGGGGAACCTAGAGCTGATCTAGTTCCGTTCCTGTTCACGACTTAGCCCTATTTTATCGATTATAGATTATTAAGTCGATGAGCCTGCCAGAATCTATAGCTATTTATTTGTATTTATGGAATAGAATAGTTAATAGGTTATAAAACCAATCTGAGCTGTTTTCGAAATTCAACTCCACAAAATATATTAGCTTAGATATATCCAAGTGCTCAATTTGTGCTCCCAACTATTAAAAATTGAATGAAACTAACTCTTTCCCTCTCTCTCTGTTTCGCTCTCGCTCGCTTGCCTCCATTGACAGGTGGACCAATGGATCACAGCGGCCCCATACCAATGGTCAATGAGTTTGGCCTGACGCCCGAGTCAACATTTCTGAGTCAGGCGGGCGCACCGCCAATGCAGCTGCAAACGGCTGTGGGGCCGCCGCCGCCGCCGCCACCAAATGCCGCTGAGCACTTGCTGCAACAGGCGGCCGCGCAGCAGCAGCAGCAACAGCAGCAGCAGCAGGCGGCACAAAATGCGCAACAAGCAAGCCAAACGCAGCAGCAGCAACAACAAAATGGCCCGCGCACCGCATCTCCCGAGTTCATGAGCTCGGCGAACTTCAGCGAACCGCAGAATATGCAAAATGAAGGTCTTGTTTGGTAATATACAAAACAGTTGGCAACGCGCCTGCTGTTTCTCAAGACCTACACGCAGCGGCAGCAGCAGCAGCAGCAGCAGCAACACCAACAACACGGGGCGGAGTAGCAGCAGCAAACGGAACAACAACAACAATAACAGCAGCAACAACAACAACAACATAAATAGCAGCGGCAGTGACAAAGCTTCGTCGCTGTCGTCGCGTCAACGTCGTCGTCGTCGTCGCCGTCGACGTCGTTGTCGTCGCTGCCGCCGCCCACTGCGCGCACACTGTTGCCATCTCGCTTTGACGCACGTGCGAGCCGCAAGCAGCACGCGTCGTTTTAGAGCGAGACAGCTGCCGAATTGTGCGCTCGCTCGCTCGCAATTCAAATGAGGAGAAATTTCGTCGTTGGCTGGCCCTGCCTCGCACCCCCGCCGCTACGCCACCCACAAACCAAAATGCGCTGCCTTCGGCCAAAAAACAGCTGCTCAGCTTGGTTTTGTTGTTTTTATTATTATTCTGTTTATTGTTTTTGTCTTCTTTTTTTATGACTGCGCCAAAATATTTGTAAATTATTTTTAAAAATTCATAGCAAAGAAAAAACAACAACAACAACATTTACAAAACAAAAATCTCTAAATGTACATTAAACTGGGCGCTGCACATAAAAAGCTAAATATATATTTATACATACATATACTATATATATAAATATATGTATATGTTTTTTTTTTGTTTTTAAATCTAACTAATGAAAATTAAGAAAAAAATTAACAGTGTAAAACTTAAAAAAAAATTACATTAACTAATCGTCTTGTCTGTAATAAACAGTTTATGTGTATGTGTGTAAAAAAAAAAACAAAACAAAACAAATCAAATGAAAAAACAACAAAAACAAATTACAAATACGTAGCCTAAAAATCGTGTTAGCAAGCAACAAAAACAAAAATTGGTAAACACAATATTATTTTTTTGTATATTAGCACATTTTTTATAATTCGAAAAACCAATTTGTTTGCCTAATCAATTTTTTTTATGAAACTTTTTTTTTCTTATTACATAAATATATAAATAAACATATTTTATAATCGTTGTCTAACAACATAAACGTAACTAGGCATGTACTTGTGTAGTTTTTTAGCAGCTAAGTTTATATATATATATATAAATATATATATAAATATATATATAAATATATATAAAAAATATATAAAAAATATATAAAGAACGGCGCATGCATATATAATGTAAAGCTATATACAACAGCACACATAGCAAACTATTTTTTTTTTTTTTGTGGTCCTAGCTATTAAGCAACATAATTTATTATAAAAAATCTATGAATGATAAACAAAACGAAATATTTAAAAATGCTAACTAAATGTAATATCAAAATGTAAACTAGCAAAAAAAGTATATATATATTAAAAAGTATATATATATATATATATTAAAACGAAAATAAAAAGTAAAATTAATGCAAAATCCAAGAAGTAAAGGCACCAGCAAGAACAGCTATAAAACAAATATAAATTTCTATATATCTCTAGCAAAAACAATATATATATATATATATATATATATATATATATATATATATATATATATATATATATATATATATATATATATATATATATATATATATATATATATATATATATATATATATGTATGTGTATATATATGTATATGTATATATATATATCTATATATACATACATATATATATCTATATATACATATATATATATATATATATATATATATATAGTATATATATATATATATATATATATATATATATATATATATTGAGAAAACATAAGCGATGTCACAGCTCACGATATGAGTTTTCAATTGATATTATTATGGATTGGCCCCGGGAACTGAAGCTGCGACTGTGGCCGCATCACCCTATTACACTTATTATTATTATAATTATTATTATTATTGTAAAAAGTATTTAGTGTTAGCTTAATGCGTAAGTTTATTAATTGATGATGCAAACACAACAGCAACAACAATAACAACAACAAGAACAACAGTAACAGCAACAACAACCGCTGAAGGAAGCATAAGGACATCCATATATATTCATCATGCGAAATCTTTTAGATGATAAATCGTGGAGCAAAGCAAATCAATAATAAATAAACAAAAATTGTTAACAAAACAAAAGGCAAAAAAAAAACACAAAACAAAAACAAAAACACAAAAACGACAAACGATAAAAGGAAATCTTTGATGAGAAAAAAAATATAAAAATAAAAAATTATATAAAAATATGTGGAGTGTGTTTTATATGTTTAATAAATATCGCAATTTCTACTCTTTCCAGCTACTTTACGGAATAAGTGTAAGATAATTTCTTTGGCAAGTTAAAGATAAAGAATTTCAATAATAATATATAATAATTATATTTTATTTATATATTATAAATATATAGCTATATCTCATACCCATACCCCAGCCAAACGCACCCTTTAGATACTTTTGTATATTTTATATCTATTAGTATCTAATGGATACGTTTAGTAACAATCGCAAATGTAACTTAAAGCACAAAACTCATTTGGATGATAGATACTTGCATATCTAGTCGATATCTTGGGCCTTTTAATTAAATATAGTTTTCTGTTTTGTGTTATTTAGATACTTGTATCAAAACATACCTTTCTATGTGTGTGAAGTACCTTTGCCTCTATACAAATCGTTTCGACGCGTAGTAGTTTGTGTATATTTTCGTTCATTGAAAATCAATTTCAATGGATACGATACAAACGCGTCGTAGAGTAACAATTGTATCCCATGTATCATAGAAACTTTTGTATCTTCTAGATACATACATTTGGATGCATCATTTCTTTCATTTGTATTTCAAGGATCATGAATACTATTGTATCTTTTGGATATATACATATCAATGCATAAGTATTGCATTTGTATCTTAAAGATATAACGCTTTGTAAATTTGCCCATGGTTAGTTTTTATTGTTTTCCAAAGATCATAGATCCTTTTTTATCTCCTGGAATATTACATATCGATACATAAGCTCTTACATTGTTATCTTTTAGATACATTTGTCAAATATTTCGCACAATTTGCATAGTTAACCATAGTTCGTTTCAGTTGTATCGCATAGATCAAAGATACTTTTGTATCTGTTAAATACACACAATTTATTATACATCTTTCATTTGTATCTTAAAGATACATACTAATAATATTTTGCACAATTTGCATATTTAGCCATGTTTAGTTTCAGTTGCATCCCATAGATCATAGATACATTTGTATCTTTTAGACACATACATTTAAATGTAACCCATAGGTCACAGATTTTATTATTATATCGAATCTAAGTTCTTACATTTGTATCTTAAAGATTCTTTTAATGAATATTTTGCACAATTTGCTTATTTAGCCAGGGCCAAGCAATAGCTCAAGCAGCAGCTATTATGAAGTGTGCACATTACATCATAAATCGTTACACACATGCACTTTATACACTCACACACACACGCACAACAATAGGCGTCTCTACACGCAGATACATGCGAAAGTTAATATGCGTGGCTAATATCGGGGCAACATTATTAATGTTGTGGACATGCACATGCGTGTCCGTTGTTGCGACCAGAGCCCAAACTCAAACTCAAACTCGAACTGGAACTTAAGCCCAACCTCCAGCACCGAGCCTTAAGCGGCTCCGCACTTGAATTGGGCGAATGCGTGGGCTGGGGGCTGCTGGCTGGCGGGCAGGCAGGAGTTACCTGTGCCTTTGTTCGACACATGTGCGCGCATTCACACCTACGACTAGCCTCAAGAAACGAGCAACCAACTAAGGGGGAGTGGGAGAGTGGGCGGGGTTGAACACAAACTATGAACAATATGCGAGGTATGTTGGATGGACGCTGAGCGTTGAGCGTTGGATGTGGCCTGGACACGGCAGCATGATAGCATTTAATACAAAACAATGCCATAGAGCTCGTATTGTTGCTGTTTTTGGTGCAGCTGACCAACATCTCTGGCCATGACGAATTCGGTGCTCGACAGAAGATGCCCCAACACATTTGCAGGCGTTGCAAAACGAGCCACGCACTGGCCAGGCTAGATGGGTTGGCAAATGGCTGGCTGGGTAGCTGGCTGGCCATGCTGGAATCGTAGATGAAGGCCATGCAACGAGGCATGCAGGCAAAAGCGTTGCACATCACCAACGCGCACACGCGCACACGCACACACATTCACATGCCCATCCATAAACTGCTGAAGGGAGAGGCATATCCTTGTCTAAAACGCATATTAAACGTCCATCAGGCGCTCTCTGAGCCCAGCAACAACAACAACAGCAACAGCAACAACAACGTGCTATGTCCAATCTGTCCAGCCATCAATCCACAAAGGCAAAAGGACTCGGGACTACCCTGAGCTGACGTGTGACGTGCGTTTATCAGTGGCAGGACAGGCAGGACAAGCCAGGATAGCCCAAAATGCTGGCTGTCCAGTGGCTGTGAGTGTGCGAGCGGGCGGGCGGGCGGTCGGACGGTTGGGCGGCCGGCTGGGCAATGCCTACCGTTTGACTGATGGGCATCCATGGCCAACATGGCCAAAGGGCAGCGGCGCGATGGCCACGGTTGGCTGTGGACGCATACGGGAATGCCAACTACGCACAGCCCCCCGTTCAGCGCTGCAATGTTTCCGTTTCCGTTTTGTCGCCAAAAATGAATTTGTTAACATTAAATGGCATTTAGACTGCGCTGGCACACACACACACACACCCAGCCCAGCCCACCCCACCCCACGCTCTGTGCCAATCATCATTCATAGCAGATGTCATGAGGAGGAAGCCTGCCAGCCTCTCATGATAAATGCTTCCGAACTTGCAACTTAGTCACGCGCTCTGCTAAGCCCGATCATCATTTAGATGATATACATATACAAATACAAATATATATATATATGTATATGTGTGTGTAGACATGTGTGTCTGTATGTTAACCGCAAAATTGGCACTTAAAGATGCCTTGATCGGCTAATGGAGGGGGATTTGCCGCTGATTGCTGATTGCCGCTCTGCTGACCACTGCTGACTACGCCTAATGACTCAATTTTTCTCAAACCAAGTCAATTATGTGGCAAACAACATGGCAAACATTCACAATTATCAACATGACTCAACTCTCGCTGAATGCAGCAGGCAGCGCCTGCAGGAACTAACAACTCACAACTTGCAATACACAACCGGCAACTGGCAACTGGCAACTGGCAACTGGATTTGTTGTGTGCGTGCCACGCAATGACAGCAAATGGCAAACTATGTTTGATTTGAAGCTGTCGAAAGCCAGCTAAAAGCTACAACAACAACGCCAACAATCGCAGCATGATTATAAAAAACGGCCAACGGCCAGCGAATTTCTGATATCCTTCCACAAAGCAAACGAGATGCGCAAAAAATAGCTTTCAGTTTCAAGTTGACTAAATTTGTACTCGACAGAAGAAGCGCATGATTAGCTCCAAAAGCAAACGAATCAAAGGCCGAACGGAAGCATTGAAAAAGGTACGTTATGAAATAGGTAAACAGGTAAACAGGTACACAATATGAAATAGGTTAATTGGCCTCAGATCATGAATACTCAAAGCTAACACGTTATAACACGATTATAACATAATTAGATTCTCTTTTGCGAATTTTTAGTTTCATTTAGCAAACAAATGCTGAAAAGCAAGGTTCACAAACTGAACCTTCCGATGAGATATTGTTTAGAAACATAAACTGACCCATCCGCAATATTCTATCTAAGGTTGTAGCCTTATTTAGAAAACGGGCATATATTACACATTGCAAGAGGAAATTTATAATATTCAGTCAAAGAATACGATAAAGCTAAAATTTAGGGGTACTCAGTCTGGATTTTTTCATTTTTTTTAATCTTTTTAATTTCAGTTGCTGAAATATATCTCCATTAAAAAATCCTTCTTTTAGAAGCAGGTCATAAGCCTGGCTTTATGCATTAACCGATTTGGCTCAAACTCGGCTTACAGGTGAGTATTGTCAAAAATTAAAAGTAAAACTTAAGACCTATTAGTAAGAAAGATTATCAAGAAAACAACAAACATTATCATTATAAGAATTGCTAAAGGTACAAAGTGCAAGGTAAACGAGTAAAGCTCAATAATAGCCTGTTTAGAAAGCATTCAGCCTTTAGCCACTATAGTTCTATCAAAGACAATGACATAGTCGTAATGCCATCCACAAGGGTAGAGGTAGAGGGACTGCTGGACAGACAAGCCAGTGCAGGGTTAGCAAATTGAAAAGTTCAAATTGTAAAAACAGACACGAAGTGACAGCAGAAAGGAATCTAAACAATACAAAACGAATCGAATCGAACCCAATCGAACCAATCCGAACCGAACCGAGTTGAGCTGAACCGAACTGAACTGAACTGGACTGAATTGAATTGAGGCAAACGGAACTAAACGGAACCAGAGTAAAGCGAGCTGGGGCTGGGGGTCTGCTACTGTTGCTGCTGACACGCAAACCTACTCCAATTTCCAGGGCGACGTGTCTGCCAAGTGTCAGGCGAGCCAACAGGATTTCACTTTGGGACATAGCTGACACTTTGCCGTCTGCCCCAACGGGAGCCATCCACGGCACGGATGGGCAACGCCGCACAACGTCTGCCGCCCCAGCACCAGCCCCATCCCCATCCCTATCCCCAGCCACAGCCACAGCCACAGTGTGCACGTTGCACGTTGCACGTCGCCGAGCTCAGGTTGCCGCCCGATGTTTTGTCATTAAAACGATACAACTGCAAATGCCAAGCAAAAGCAACAGCAGCAATTGTTGCGGCGCTTATTAGTTCAGTTAAGTGGTCGATTGTTCAGGTGGTTGGCCAGAAAAGTTTCCAACTAAATGTTAGATGATAATTCGCTCTCATTAAAGTCGAGCAGATACTTTTTTTGAACCCAACAGAACAAGTAAGCGACTCGGCTTAACAAATAATAATAAGAATATAACAATTTTTTCATATAATAATAATCACAATAATATTAATAATATTAAATATTAATCAATTAGTTATTTCGTGCACGACTCTCACTCTTGATCTCTGTCTTTATCTTATCTCATCAAATTTGGGATTCACATTTTACATATGTATAATCCTATCTTACGTTTCCCCTATTCAATATCAATATATATATACATATATATATCTCTTTATATTTATAAATGTCAAGTCATCTGATCAAAGTATTCCTACTCGTGATGGTACTCAACAAAAGTTTGCTCACGTTTTTTTCTCTCCCTATGTATCTCTCTCTCTCTCTAACTATGTCTCCCCATATAACTCTATCGTTCGTTGTCTCTCTCTCTCTCTCTCTCTCTATATATTTCTTGACTGAGTTACATGTCTTACTTCTCCTAGCTCGCATTTGAGCCTTTTTCTATATATATATATATATATATATATATATATATATATATATATATATATATATATATATATGTATATATATAAAGAGATATGGTATATCTATTTATAGATAAAAAAATTATGTTTGAATTTTAGATAAAAGCTTGAGTTTCAAGTATTTTATTTATCATGGCGCTATCCTTACATATACTTTCTGTTCACCAAATAACGCATAAGATCAAATATGTATCTTATAAGGATGATAGAAGAAGACTTTCTAGTTACCTTCTTCCGGTTTCTTCCTTTAACTACTTTCAAATCGAATTCCTAATCCATATATCTAATGTCCAGAGTCTTAAAACACTTATGATTTTAGTTATATGTATATTATCAACCGAATCGCTTATAGTAGATATTATTTATTTATTTCTCGCTTATCTATTTTACTTTCGGTATTATCTATTTTCCATCAATTATGGTACATTATTATATTAGAAAGTCTTTGTTGAATATGCTTTGATGCAATATTGTCTTTTGGATTTTTAGATTCTTTGCTTGCACACCTCGTAGACGAGTCGCATATGGGCTCTCCGGGTCAGGCCAGGTCTGGATGATATATGAGCCACTGCTGGGCCGTCAGTTAACCGTTTGTTTGGGCCCTCGTCTCCATTGGTGTCCACACATGCAATGCTACTGTTCAGTGTTCAGTGTTCAGCATTCGTTATTCGTTATTCGTTATTCGGTGTTGGGTATTCGTTATTCACTATTCAGTAGTCGGCTTTTTATATACAGTGTTTGGTTTTTGGCCGCGTTTTCATTGTGAACACGCAATGTCATTTCACGCTAAGCTCCCGACATGGACATGGACATGGGCATGTCCAAGTGTGGCTAGGCAGCGATTGCGACAGGGAACGAGACATGCCCTGGGACTGGCTGATGAGCCGAGGGCTGGCTCTCCGGCACGTAACAGCGGAAGCCGACGCCAGCGGCAGCCGGCGCATGCGTAACAGGGGCCAGCGGGAGATGCGGTGGGAGGAGGTACCCGCATATGTCAGCGCTCGCAAATGTGTTAATATTTGATAAGCTCAATATGTGGTCGAGCCAAGAGCTGCCACCTGGGGAATCGACCAACTGCGTAACTGCGACTGCAGCCAAGCTGCGAGTGGGAGAGTTGCGTGTCGCATGCATATGCACATGCACCAGTTCCAGCTACTGCTCCTGCTCCTGCTCCCGCTCCATCAGCAGCGCCTGTTTACGGCCACGAACCCGAATGACACCGAAAACCCGTAACGTTGGAAAACTGTTACGAAAAAGTATTAAAGCCTGTCAGTTTGACACCTTGCAACGCCAGTGATGCCACAGAGGACAACGCTTCGCCGGCAAACCGAGCCCCCCGCCCATCCTGCTGCCCGAGAGCTCAGCAATTGGACATGCGACGCTCAAATATCAGCTCCAGCTGGCCGACAACAACAGCGAGGGCTGCTCCACGAGTTCCTAAAACAATCTGCCATATGTGAAAACAAACATAAGGCTGAATAGGCAGAATTGTTCTCATATAGAACATTGTTGATTGTTGAGATCAAATTTTGTGAGTGACAAAAAGAAAAAGATTCAGTTACATACTATATATCAGCAGGCATATTAATAGGGATAGGAATAGGAAGGGCCTCAAAAAGAGCTCGTGAGTTTTTTTTATTTCAATTAATACACACACATTTCTCTTGAAGACCAGTTTGATAGCGTGTCAATGAGGAACCTGTATAAAACCCCATTAATATGACATGCTGGTAATATCATTAAATTCAATATGTCGTAGTATAGGATTCCTTTGTAAAAAAGAATAATGATGTTATACAACTAGTTGTAAAGATTTTCGTTTTGAGAATCACTGAGGAGAGCGCTTGACCTTTAAGTTCTTAAGCATTTAAATGGAGCGCAACGGCGCCAACAGGGACAACAACAATTTATACAAATCTTTCGACTCGACGCACTTAAGAGGAACAAAACGAAATGGCATCTTGATGCGAAATGGTTCCCGTGCTCATTCCCATTCCCATTGCCATTCCCATTGCCAAGCCAAAGCCCAAGCGCATTGCTTCATTCTCTTATCCGTTGGCAGTTCGGCTTCGGTTCCGGTTCGCAATTCTCAATGCTCTCAGTTGCCATTCAGATGGAGCGCTTAGCGCTACGGTTAATTAAACGATAATTTCGAATGATTTTAGTGCAGCATTCGGTCTTGGTCACCAGCTTCACTGGCTCCACTGGCTCCACGGGCTCCACTTGTTCCAGGGAAATCACAAACGGGCCACAGGACGATTCTGATTGCTCGACTGAAGCGCTGAGCATAAAGCGTTTAAATGGACCGTGCCGCTGCTGAATTTCAGCTTATTTAATGCAAATGAAGCGGCCATCGCTCAACCACAGCCACAACCGGCAGAGCCCAAGCACTTGCCCCTGCCGCCGAGAGATTCGCCTTCATGGCGCAGACCATTTCACAGTCAAGACAAACATGCGTGCTCTTCTCCGCATTCGCATTCGCACCCGTATGCACATATTGACAGGCACTGTTGACGGTTGCGCCTCGATCCGAACGTCTCTTTTCGCCCCCCACCCCCTTTGCCACGTTGGCCCTTGTCAACCTTGCCCAGCCCTCTGTCCACTGTCTTTGTCTCTGTCTGTGTCTTTGTGTCTGCAATCTAGTTCAATCTATCTAGACATCTAGGTGGGGCTTCGGCTCCGGCCCCGGCCTCGCGCCCGGCCCCAATTCCGGTCCACACACAGGGCCACACACTTTTTACGTAGGCAGCTCTTCATGTTGCGGTTGTTGTTGCTGTTGTTCGATATGTGTCGCTGACACGTGTTCGTTTCGGGCGACAACAGACAGCTTTATTACACGAGTTATGAACACACAGATACAAACGCAAATACATTGCACGCACACACTGGGAAGAGGCGGCAAATTTACATGCATCACATAGCCAAGGTGTGTTCCGTTTGTTGTTGTTGCTGTTGCACGTACGAAATATGATGAAATTTTGCACCACATCAATATTGAAATTAATGCAAATTACGAATATCTAATTGATGACCAGCTTGCCGCATGAGATACCCTCTGCCGCAGCATTATAGATGTCATAGATTTCAACTAAGCACAAGCAATATCACATTTAATACGTTCTAAACTGAAAATAGAGAAATTAGAGCGAATATTGTACAAAAATTCGTGCTATTCGCTCGAAGTTAGGAGAGAGAATTCAATGCTGCTCTTAAAAAGAAGTTCTTACTTAATCATAACCTTATCAGCATTAAATAGAAAAATACTTCTATATTCAAGTTAAATTTCAGGTTCAGGATAAGGTTCATCTGTTTGCTGGACAATTATTTCGTTTCATGGCATAAATTTGTGTGTCGGGTTTGAACTGGCTTGGTTCAAACACGGCTTGCAGTTTTCTTGATTAAGCTCTCTCTCTCTCTCCCTCTCTCTCTCTCTCTTGATTAAGTAAAAAAATCTTAAATCAAATTCTTGAATATATTTTTTAGAATTCTTAAGCTCACTTCTTGCCGCTCGAATCATCTAAATTTAAGTGGGCTGGCTTTAATTTTCACGTTAGAAACAGCTGTCGAGTCATTAAAACTAATTTGCAAAATGTGGGACATTAATAAAACTCTTTTTTATGATCTCCACGAAGAGGCAGACACACAAATACGCGCACACACACACACACACGCACAATTACACAGCTTGTATAAATGCGTGCGTATTTTGATTTTTATTGCTTTTTTTTGTTTTGTATTTGGGGGAACTGAGAAGCTGTTACTTAATTTTAATGTCTCTTGTCTGGGGCTTGCTTTTGTTTAGTCTTATATTTTGTGTTGGTCTAAGCGCATTTTGTGAGGTTTTCTGATTTTTGCTGAACTTGTGCAAAACGAATGTGTATCAACAGCAGCAACAACAACAACAACAACAACTACTACAACAAATTATTCACATTGAATTGCAATAAAAGCAAAATCAACACAAAAATCGTAATAAAATCAAAGCAAACAATGCGAAAAAACCGACAGACACAAACCAAAAGCAAACACAGACGACCAAAGAAGCCATCGAGAGAGTGCGAGAGGGACAGGGAGAGAGAGAGAGAGAGAGAGAGAGAGTAAGAGAGTAAGAGAGAGGAAGAGTTGGAAGGGGCACAGCGCCAGGGTTGCCATTTCAATGTGCGAGTGTTTGAGTATTTGAGGGCATATCTCCTGCTGTATATCTTTATAAGCTATATGCATAAATGTCTCTGTGTGTGTGTGTGTGTGTGTGTGTGTGGGTGTTTGCCAATGCGACGCCATATTTAATAACATATCAATGACTATTTTATTTTGTTGTGTATTCGGTTGGGCAATTTAGATGACAGTCACAAAAACTATGTTGGCATACACCCGATTTATACACTCTTATCATGGCCAAGCCGCCCACGCCCCCCCCCCCCCCCCCCACTCCACATGCATGTATTGTGGCATGCGCCACAGCAGAGGCAAAAAATATTTGTTATCACAGTAGTCATATGTTATTTGGGGCGTGCTGCTCACCAACTCAGATATTGCAATGTTTCCAATAATTGCATTCACTTTTGCTTTTGTTAGCAAAATAATTATAAAAGAATTTAAAGCGTCCTTTTAGCCAGCTTTAACATGCATTATACTCAACATTTAAATAGTTGTTGTTATTGCAATGCAAATCTCTCGATGCTCCAAAGCTGCCCCAAAAAGGTGATTTATGTTAAATCATGTGAATTGAACAACAAGAACAAGAAAATTATTAATAAATGCAAAAGAAACTTATTTAAAAAATTCCACATGAGATGCTCGCTATTGACAGGCAAAATTAACAGACCATAACTTCGGGCTATACAAAACGGCTCCAACTTTGTGCTCCTGCCCGATACCCTCCGCCCTCTCCCCGCCCCCTCTATTGTCGCCCTCTGCCCTGTGTATCTGCGGGGTCCATCGCGGCGGCTTTGGTTCGGTTTTTGGTTCGAGATTTGTTGGCGCTTTGTGTTTGTTTTGTGTTTAGCAGACAAACAGCAAAAATGAAAATCAACAACAGATTTGCAAAAGCGCTGAAGCCTCGTTTACCCATCACATACCCTACCTACCTCCCACACACCTCCCCTCCTCGCCCCCCCCCCCTCCACCGCCCCCTCGCTTCAGCACCTCCCTCTGTCACCGCTGCAGCCATAGTGTGTGTGCCCGCCCGATGCCAGCGTTTTTGTCTCTCTAAAAATATCATAAATTCTTATTACAATTTTTCATTTATTTATTTTTGCAGTGCTTTATTATTTGTTTTGCCATTTGCCCCACACACACACACACACACAAACACAAGCACACTCAGACAAGGCAGAAGCAGCAAAAAATGTTTAACTGTATGCAAAAAGGAAACGGAAAGCAAAAATTTATGTGTGTGAAGCATTTAAAAGCTTTACAAACATTAAAATGTCTATCTAAATGTAACTGTGTGTGTGCGTGTGTGTGTGTGTGTGCTTATCGGCATCAAAAATTGCGCACGTATGTGTCTGCCTGCTTGTGTGTTTGTGTGTGTCTCATGTTTGCGCAAATCGTTAGAGCGAAGAGTTGTGTAAATATTTGTGTGAAAAATTTTTCCGAACGTGGATTAAAAACTTTTGCCATGTTGCTTGGTTACAGTTTTCCTGTGACAGACAAACAGACAGACAGAGGGAGTAAGAGAGAGCGAGAGAGAGAGGGAGAGTGATAGAGAGAGAGAGAGAGAGAGAGAGAGAGGGCGCAAAGCAAATGCATTTAGTTCGACGCTGGTTATTTTGTAGCTCTATCTGTTCTATCTATTACAGATTTATTTTGAAAAATTTATTAGCATATTTATTTACTTTTTCAGCGTGTGTGTGTGCGTGTTGGTGTGTGGGTGTGTATGAGTTTTGAGGTTTTATGCCGCTCTGTTTGGGTTTTCTGTTATGGTTATTTTTGGCATTACGCATACGCCGTGTGTTGTCTGAACAATTTTGCGAATGGTTGCCAGCGCACGGCGGCTCGGGGAGCTGCAGGGAGCTGCTTTTGTATCTGCTGCCAATGATAAAGCTTAAATATTCATTCCGTTTAATGCAAATAACTGAGCCGAACAAGATAGCTCTTTAAACTGAGCAAATAAAAACTAAATACAATTTTGTTAGAGCTGCATCAGCAGGCCATTTACCCATCCATAAGAACTAAAAGTTGATAATCCAGGCTTCAAATATGCTGTACAGCTCTTTTATTAGCTTATTTATTATTTGCCCTGCCGGAGCATCCTCAGCTAGCTTTGTACAGCTAGGGCCTTGACGTACTTCAGCTTGAGGATAAAGTCTTGCAGATTGTTGTTTATACAATAAAAGCTAGGATATATTGTGTTTGATCTAGCCAAGTACACAATTGAACTTTTCATTGGGGTGAATTCCGCGAATTTTACGTCGCTTTCTTCAAGACAGCTTCAGACTCAGAGCAGAGGGACATGTCTGGTAACTGGACTGATGATGTCCAGCCTGTCGTCAATGTCATATGTAAAAAAAAAAGATCCAGTATGTATGCAGCATATACAACCTGATCAATTCAAACTCTGGTCAAATCGGTCCACACAGCCATATAATATAATACACATAATCTAATATATACTCTGTAACTTGTAGCCTGCGCATTTCTGTTAAGAACAAGAAGGTATTATTGCCTTAAAACTCTGAGCATTCAGCGAGTGTGTCTCCTTTTTTTAAAAGAAACGGATTTATTTTAAATATATTAGCACTCAAATTTCTGGCACTCTTTGGCTTTCAAGTTAACTCAAATTTATCGGCCAATCTAATTTGTAGAATTTAGTATTTAAATGCTGTCCTGTTTAAAACAAACGCACTCTCAAGTTTCTTGGTGTAGACACATCTAGGCTAGAAGCCAGATAAATGGGCGAATGTTTTGTCATTATTTAAGGCTTATTACACGTTCCATTTCGCAGCATCGAGTAACTTATAATTTGAGCAACTTTTTAAACTTTGCCAGCACAGTTTAGAGCCGGCCGGCTACGCCTCGTATGCCGAGTGAGCTGCCCAATCAAAGTTAGCCTATTTCCATTTTAGCCATTCAGCGCAGAGTTTCATCTACGCAGCAGCGCTCAACTTTAAATTGAGGCAACAACTTTTTCACTTTAAGCAAGAACAGCAACAACAACAACAACAACAACAACAACGACAACGACAACAACAAAAAAAAGTGTGAAATTTTAAGTACTTGAAGCGCCGCTGGCGCATCCACAGCCACCACAAAATGTGGGCGAGACGAGGCGAGGCGAGGCGAGGCGAAGCATTCATGCTGCCACCTGGGTGGGCATAAATACAAACACAAGCACACACACACACACATACACAGACATACGCACAGCGATATACACACCAATATTCATATATACGTATTTATAAACAAGCAATACGTATTCATAACGCGTATACGCCATGTTGTTGTTGACAGCCATTTTGTAGATATGCGCGCCGTCGCCCCACTTAACAACCACTCGAGCCAGCACCATCCCAAGCACCAAGACCAGCTCCAGCTCCAGCTCCCGCTCCCGCTCCTGCTGCGACTCCTACTCAGAACTCTAGTTCCATCTGTAGCTCTCTCCCTTGTCTGCTGCAAATTCAACGAGGCGTTCGTTTATTTGAGCAACGGCACCTTTGCGTGGCAAAAGCTCATTTGAGGCCGGCTCCACGACCCAGCACCACGGCGTGGCGCAGGGTGGGCGGGAGTGGGTTGGGGCACGTAAATAAACACAGCTCAAGCGCAATATATTGACGATGTTGAAGCGGAAGAGCATCATCATAGCGGTAATCATGTTACCTCAATTCGAAATGAATTCATAACTGAATTTTCGCATTTTCCACCCCAAATACCCAACTAACAAGCCAAACCCAGCCAGACCCAGTCTCAGATCCTGGCCAGACCCTTGAGCGCTGGCAACGTCAACCGGCTAACCCTGTCCCCGCCCCATTCCACAGCATCAGTCAGCCGTGGCAGGAGCGTGGGGAGCAGAAGTCGCAGCAACAGCCAACACCGACAGACAGCAGGATATATGTAGGACGTGTCGCTGATGGGCTCTCCTGCCTGTCCTGGCGTTTGTCAAACCAAACGAAATGCTGTTTTAAAGTGTTCTTCGCGCACTCGCAACAAAACATAAAAATACACAAAACAAACAACATTTCAAACCAGGCCCCTCACTGAACTTTAAATACTCTCTCAACTATGATTTCTAACATGATTTCTCAGTGATTAACTGACTGATAGATTTATTGACTGACTGACTGATATATTTATTGACTGATTTATTTTTTACTGTATTATTTAGATTTTTTGTTGGAAAATTCCACCTGCGAATGTGAAAAATTGATGGAAAAACAGTTGTATGCAACTTCTTTGTCAGTTTGAAGCTAATTTTCACAGATTTCTGTAATAGTTGATTTAAGACGTGTTTCATACTTTTCGGAAAGCTTACGCCTTCTGGTGAATTGCGGGCTCAATTGTTGTTTAGACGAATTTAAAATTTCTACATAAAGTGAAATTGAATTTGTTTTTTGACGATTTTTGCTAATTCCATCTGAAAATGTGAAATGGGAAATGACAATGGGAAACAATGCTTTAAGCATGTAATCGGTTTCAAGCTAATGTTGAAATATTTATGTCATTTTAACGGATTCACCCTTGTAGGAAATCCACTGCGCTGGGTGGAAATGGGAGTAAAATTCAATCCCTTCGCTACGGCCAAAAAATGGTTAACTACAACTTTTTGATTCGCATCCAGTAATTTCTCAAATACAAAAGAAAAACGTTACTTGAAATGAATTCACAGAAAAATAAATTTATCGCCAGACTCTGGGAATTTGAAGAAATAAGAATAAGAGTAAACTAATATACGAATATATAAATTGGGTGTTATATAGAATTTAAGGCTTGGGGCTTGGCAATTCAGTTGAGCTGCAATGACAAGCTGACCAAGAAATGTGCTTTATGCCAGGCGAGTGTATAAAAATGGCAAAACTCGTTAACTGGGATTCCATTGCGCTAGATTGGCAGCCTGGCAGCGGGACTATGGCCAGGTCCTGGCCTCGTCATCAACACGCCGTCACCGTCACCGTCGCCGACGGATTTGCAACTGGCTGCATGTGTTGGCTGGGAGGTGGTGCCAGTGTGGGTGGGTGGGTGTAGTTGGTTGGTTGGTTGGTTGGTTGCTTTAGTTGGTGGGTGTAGGTGGTGCTTTCTATTTGCTACCGTTTCGTGCTGGCTGCTTGGACTGCTGCATGTCCGCCAGCTTGTCCTTGTCGCCAGCCAACGTATAATGTATTTTGTCGTCCTGGAACTGGTTCTAGGCATGCAGTTTATCTTGTTGTCGTCATCCTTGTTGCCGTTGCCGTTGCCATTGCCGTTGCCATTGCCGCCTCCCATGCCCGTGCACAGGATGTTGCTCGTTAAATTTTCTTTATGAAGTTAACTGTAAATGCTGCCACGTTGCCTACCATTTGAGCTACACCCCCCCCCCCCCCCCCACCCCCTACTTACCCCAAACCCCTTGGCCCAGCGAGACTGCCACTTCAATTTCATTGGAAAAACGAGAAAACTGCGCAAAATAAAATGTAGGAAAAGCAAAAAGCAAAAACATACCAAAGTAAAGAAAATGCTAAAGAATTACCATGTAATGCAATTTCCCAGCTGGCGCACTGGCAAATGTTTAAAGCTTTAAGGCCACGCCTCCATTCGCCGCGAGACTTGCGCCCCTCCAAAAGATCAGAAGCGAAGCAGCAACAACAACAATAGCAACAGCAACAGCAACAGCAATGCATTACACGTGCCATGAATTTCCATTTTGAAAACAAATGCAAATATTTAAATTGCATTCGCGACAGTCACCGCCATTCGCCAAAATCTCAGTTGCCTCTGACACGCCCTCAGTGCTCAGTACTCCCAGTCCAACGCCCACCCCGCCCTCCGCAAACACTTCGTTTAACATTGGCCCACGAAGTACCGAGAACATGCACCTTAAATCATTCGTTCTACAAACAGATAAATTATGTTCTACAAGAAAATTCACAAAACGCCAAAAAAATAAAAATAAAAGGAAAGAAATTTATACAAAAAAACACGCTCAAAAAATTATAAAAATAAAAGCAAGACTGCGCGTTGGGGGAGTGAGAGAAACAAGTAAAGCGAGTCATAAAAGAAAGTCGGAAAGACGATAAACGTTAGGCTACATAGACTAGATTAAAGCCTTGCAATTGATTTTCAAAAGTACGTATATCTAGATGTACCATACTCTTCTGCTCTGTGTGACATATAAAGCATGATCCGTAAGCTCAAGACTAGTTAGTGCAAAGTGACGACTAACATTAGGAACGAGTATAAAAGTGACAAACAAAAATTAATATATAAATATAAAATATGTAAAATACAATTTACAACATATTTACTATATAGAAAGGGTAGCTTAAGTATATAAAACATGCTTTAAAAGACTTTAAGCAGCGCAGGCCCAGTTACTGCAAAGTAACGAGTAACGAAAGTAGCGAGTATGTTCAGAATATATTTACCAGGTAGAAACAGTAGTATATGTACATAAAGCCTGTTTCAAAAGTCTTTAAGCAGCTCAAGCCCAGATGCTGCAAACTAACGAGTACCTAAAGTAACGAGTATAAAAGTAACGAGAAGTGCGCAAGCTCCGAACGCATCTAAGTGTATACGCGATGTCAATAGTCGACTCATTTAAATGCGAATCCGCAATAGGCTTATCAAGCTGAAACTTTAGTTAATTTTATATTTATTACTCGCTTTAATTACTTACATACTCGCTGTAATTTGTGCTAACATCTCCACAATTATCGATTTACTCGCTATTCCAGCTCGTTACTTTTATCATTTCGTGGTTGATGCTCCATACTTTGTGTTAAGTCTTTAGTTAGGAACTGAATATAAACGTCTAGTCCATAAACTATATCTTCTAATTGGATTACTTAAGTATTCCTAATACTAGCCCCAATGTTACTGAACTGGACTGAACTCATATTCATGCTGGCCTCGTATTGAAGTTTTTCCTTTATAACAAACCAATGAGCTCCAATCGAAGCGTATTAAGCTCCTAACGAAAGTAGCCAAGCAAAACGCAGAGATGAAAATATGTGCATGTAGTTGTACATGTGTACACAAGTCCGAGTAGAAGGAAAATCATGAAAAATTTCTCCAAGTAGTCAAAGTACTACAACAACAACAGCCACAACTGCCAGCACAGTGGCACAAGAATAATGTGCACAAAGGCGTGCTGCCAAAGCACGGAATGGGGCGCCAAGCCGGGGGGACAACAAGGCGGCCAGTAAGCAAACAGACCAACGACCAAAAGAGGCAGCCAGGACGCAAGGAGCTTCGCCATGTTAGAAGCAAGGCGCAAGATGTTAAGTGGCAAGAAGGCGGGCAGCACTAGGATCAAGAAATGCGCACAGTGGTGGCCAATTGAATGTGCACGTGTCCAATATTTTGTAAGCCAATGTGAAATAGCCAAAACTAATTTCAAGCTTAAAATAAACTAAATGTTATACATGTTTAGTTTGGGCACATATATTGCAGTGTGACCGTATTTTATTTGGACATTTTTAGCAGCCATTCTTCAAATATCATGATTATTGTACTTGCCTATAATTCGTACCACTGTGCACTGAAGCACTCGCAATTCACCAGAAGAGGCGAAAGGAAAATGAAACGAAACGAAACTGGCAAAGGAAATGAACCAAGAAAAATTACAATTCTCAACTTGTTGTTGTTGTTGGAACTGTGAGTGGGGCTGGAATTGAGTTTTGGTACGCGGCGCCGGCGACGGCGACTGCGACTGCGACGTCGACGCCATTTTGTATGCAGGTGATTTGGCAAACGACGCAGCTGTGCTTGTGTGTGTGTGTGTGTGTGTGTGTAATTTTTATCTGGCAACTTTTATCATTTTTTATTTTTACACACATTTCGTTTGCCTTTGCACCAGCAAAATCTCATAAAGCGCGTCAAGGTAAACTGAACAAGGACTGTGGCAGCGGGGGCAGCGGGGGCAGCGGGGGCAGCGGGGGCAGCCACACACATGCACACACGCGCACACACACATGCTCGCAGAAAAGTGAAAGAAAAATTGCGTTCAACTTTGAATGAGTTTTCACGCAGCAGCCAAAGAAATGAACCAAAGACGCGGCACACAAACGAAACGAGTCCCTCAAGGCTGAAAAGCAGACCCCAAGCCAAGCCCCCAACATGGAGCCCCATCAACGCAAGCAACAACAAAACTGCTATTGTCATCGTCCTTGTTGTTCTCGTTGTCGTTGTTTTCCTTGTTGTCGTTGATGTTGCTGTTGTTGTTGTTGTAGCGGCAACACAATTACACAATGCTTGAAGGTGATATGTATATAAATACGAATACATATGTTCCTATAGAACATACAAACGCGCACCCTAAACTTCTGACGTTTTGAGATCTTCAGCGAACTAAAAAACGTTTAAACTTTAAGAAATCATGTGAAAACAGTTCTCAAAAGTCCTTCAATTGATAGTCTCTTTCGATTGCTTTCAATAGCTGTTGGGCTCAGAAACTTAAGCTGATCAGGCTAAAATTCTTTCTAAGAATAATTGTTCTCCTATTTTGCGTTTGTTTTATACTCTTTTAGTTACATTATATCTTCGGGTGTCTTTGATAACTATCCAGTTCTAGCCTTAAAATCTATAAAATTCAAAGTAAATCCTCTAAACATATGTATTTCCTGCAAGGACTTGGGGTGCAGTGTTGCAAAACGCCTGACAAAAGTTAAGATTCAAAGTAGAATATAATAAATAATTTAAAACTATTATGTCATATAAATAATTATAAGCTAGGTAAACATATAAGTCGGGTATACATGAGGGCTAAGTATCCTTTGTGGCGCAGAAAGCTTTATAAGTTTTACAACACTGTTAAAATTGGATGTTATTAATGGTCCTCGCACAGCTTACTCAATTCACTTGAATTGAATTGTAAATGCTTGTGGCTCATTCGAGGCAAAGACTATTACACAATATGGAAGATAAAAGGGAAAAGGCCACGGCAAAGATTTGCCCTCGACGGTTCCTGTAACTGGCTTTATACACCAATGCGCCAATAGTTTATCATAGCCTGTTTTTCTTTTCTTATTATTCTTTTTTTTTTTGTTGCCAACCCCCAATGTCTCTGGTCTAGCAGCCCCAAGGCTTAGCGAACTGGGCGTGGGAGGGGGAGTGGAAGTGGAAGTGGGGCTTGGTCTATCTGCGGCCTTTAGGAGCCACATCAAGTGGCAGGCAGGCAGGCAGGACATGCTGTAAGCAGTCAAAGCAAATTTAGCTGCGTTGCCAGTAGCTATGGCCAGGACCAGCACAAGCCCCCATTCCGACTCGAAACGCTCGCTCCCCTTATCCACAGCTGCCACTCTCTTTCTCCCTCTCTCTCTCTCTCTCTCTCTCTCACACCCTCCTTGCAAGCCCGGCTAGAAATTGTCATTGAGCTTTGACTCAGGTAGCTGCCACAGCAACGGCAACGGCAACGGCAACACCGCCCCATCAAACGTCTTCAAAGACTTTTGCTTCATTGGGGCGCAAGTGGCACAACAACAACAACAACGAGAACAACAAGGAGAACAACAACAATCAACCTGGCAGCCATTTTGACTGACTGTTAGCTCGTCCTGACGGCTTTCCGTTGTCCTCTGTTCAACTTCTACCATTGCTCCTGCAGCTTTCCGTCCATCCGTCCGCCTGTTTATGCCTGAATCACTTTTGTAACTTTTCGCTGAGCGAAAAAGATAGAGAATGGGTGGGGGGAAAAGCGAGAAAACTCATTCCGAAATCATTTTTGGAAAATCGCCTGCGGCTGTGTTTTGTTAAAAACTGAGAAACGAACCGAAATACAACAGGCGGGCGCTGTCGAGGGGCGTGGCTGGCAGCAGCTTCCCTTTCGACTTGTTTAACTTTAACTCAAGTGGATTTCTCTTTTCATGCTTTTTTTTCGCCACTAAAAACTCGACTAAATTGTCCAATGCCGCACTTGATATGCCCTAGTCAAGGTGTTTAGAGCTTTATATGTGGGTCAATCGATTGGGTCTGGGCTGAAAGAAGTCGCAGAGTTGGCAGGCCCGAGTCAAGATTGGCAGCATTATAAGCCAAATATTTCATTATTCTAAATACATGCTACTTTTAAGTTAAATGTGAATTAACTCAAAGCGAACTGAAAAACCCCAAATCTGATTAAGCGCTAGATTTGGCGGTCCATAGTCAAGTCGGATGGACCGACAACCTTCTCAACTGAATACGAACAGTAAAGCTCAAATCTGGCTTAGCTCTTAAATTTGCAGTTCCAAGCATTCCATAAGCAAAGTACGCATGGCTTTTATTTTGATATAAATCGAACTGAAAAACCTTAATTTGCATTAGATGAGCAGCTTTAGCGCAAGCACCTTGACAAGTTGGCAGTCCCAACTCGTAAATCACATTATCTAATTGTGCTTAACTGTGTATAATTTATTAACAAGCTAAATATAAGTTCAAGGCCTCAACTTTGCATCAGATGGACAGCTCTGGCAGCGAGCCAATTGACAAGTTGGCAGCCCTGTTCAGCTGCTGCCAGTCGAGCTACTCGTTTCGGCATAGAGTAGATATGAGAATAAGACGGAAAACGTTGAAAATTTGAACAATTTGCCGCGGTCTTGCCAAAAGTTTTGACTGCCGTTTCGCATTTTTTTGTTTATAGAAAATTTGCATGATGATGACTATGATGATGATTATTAGGATATTGTTAACGCTGTTGAAGTTTTGGTTTAGTGGTGGCACAAAAAAGAAAAAATAGAAGTCGTCGTCGTGGAATTGTTAAAGCAATCGCCGCAGCAGGCTAATCGAAAACGATACAGATGCATTTCGTCGGTCACATATGGCACATGCTGTGGAAAGATGGGAGAGGAAGAGAGAGGAGAGGAAAGAAATCAAAGTAATGTGATATATGGGCGATTGTCTCTGTAATTAGATGATCCCCAAATCAGCCGCTAATTTTTCCGCAATTTGCTTAGTAATGCAATCTAAATACAAACAAAATATGCGCCCGCCGAGGGTTGCACAGGGGGGGTTGAAATAGCTGCGAGATCGACGGGCCGTGAAATACACACTCCAAACTCAATGGCATATGTACACATACATGCCCCGGAGTGTTGCACATGTCCCTCTGCGGCAAAACAAACACGAGCCATGTCAAAGCCATCCAAGCGATGTCAGCGGCGCATCTCTCAGATCCCAGCGGGAATTCTGCCCGAAAATCACAGCGTGTACCAATGTCGACAAGGGGTTGGCGGGAGGGGGGCTACCCACCCGCCCGCTGCCCGCTGCCCCCGGCCACCGGCCCGCCCGCCCGTCATTGTCGTATATCTGGTGTTTGCCCGTACCGGAGACCCTTTGCAGTTCCATCTGGCCCACATGCCGTGCACGCCGGTTCTTGTCTTTAATTTTCAGCGCATTTGGCTTTTATAACGTGATTATCAGACGATTTGATTTGGCGCTAAATGCAATTGCCAAATGCCAAAGTCAACGCAGGCAACCAATAGAGATGGCCACGGAGACGGGTAGACACACACACACACACACACACGCATACGTAGACGGACACTCAACTGTCCCACAGACAAGTGCCAATGGGGCAACGGACAGACGGCAACGGACAGTGGGCAGGGGGCAGGGGGCGGGGGCCTGTTGTTCCATCTAAGATACGCCCGTACATCCTGCACCACATCCAAACGGGAAATTGATTCACAGATATCGCATCTCTGACATTTGTAATTGATAAAGTTTTGCCTAAAAATTGATAACAGTTTTTTATGCTAGCAAGTCCTTCGATTTCCCCATATTACAATAATCACAAATAATTAAACTTGAAAGTCAAAAAATTTAACAAGTGTGAGAATACGTTTAATAATACTAATTATAATAATAATAAAAATAATAATAATAGTAATAATAAAATTAATAAATACATTGTAAAAATTAAATAAATTTACAAAAAATAATAAACAATATAACAAAATAATTATAAGAAACAGATATTTCATTGTTTAGAAATATTAATATAATTATTTTAGTGCTGCGAACCTGAAGAAAACCCACATCGATTATCCCCGGATTTGTGTGTATACATATATATATATATATATATATATATATATATATATATATATATATATATATATATATATATATATATATATATATATATATATATATATATATATATATATATATATATATATATATATATATATATATAATATAAATATATTTATTGTTTTTCTAATTGCCGAATTAAAAAATATTATTTTTTGCTATTTTTTTTGTTAAGCTTTAACTCTTTCACCTTTAATATTCCATTTGCATCTTAGAAAATTTGACTCAAGTCCAACCAATATGAACTTCTACTATATACATATATTGATCACATTTTCGTAAATTCTAAAATTAATATATTTCTATTAATCACATTCATTTAAGCCAGGGCTACAAACCCAAAGAAAAAATATGTTTTCTTGGCTCCAGCTCACATTTTAAAACCGATAAAAAAAAAGCAGAAAACATTGCCAAAGCCCAACTAAATATGAAAAATGTATATGAAAATGATATCTAAGAAGTATTCTTTATTAGGTTAATATTATTACTAGTTCAAAAATATTGAAAAAGTTTTCCTTTCAATTGTTTTTGCTATTAATCATTATTTGTTTAACTTTAATTTACAAATTTGTTTTCAATATTTCATTATGCGTTTATGATGGATATGTTGAGGTATGTGATGGACATGCTTAGATAAATGCAATAGTTGGGTTGATGGCAAAAACAATCTAGTTAGTTATCAAATGCCAACGATTTATAAAATTGTGCATTCAAATGTATTGACACACACAAACACACACACACACACTCACAAACACCCAGCTAGTACATCACAATTAATGTCGATAGAGCAATTTGTCCGCTGGATAGCGGCAGCCTGTTGCCAATAGGGCCCTTAACTATCTGCCCCGCTGCCCCTCCCGTTGACACCATTAACACAGCTGCTGTGCCAACACGCACTTCAGAGGCAGGCCCAATCCCAGGCCCATGGTCCGCGACCCGTGGCCCACTCCACTCCACAGCACGCGGCGCAGGGACGAGCGAATCTGCAAATAAACGCGGAGAGAATGCAGATGCGAATGCGAATGTGAATGTGAATGTGGGTATGGGAATGAGTAGAGGAGGGAGTGTGTAAATGTGAATGTGAATGCGAATACGAATGCACCCGTCGAGACCTTCGGGTCAGTTGTTTAGTGGCTGCTGTTGCCACGACGGATTGAAACAGAAACAAGTGGGCTCGACGGGGTTGTTGTTGTTGTTGCTGTGGAAGTTGACAGGCGGCAAACAGCGAGAGCGAAGGCCGCAAGGGAAAGGGTACGGACACATGTTGCAATCTCTCTGTACGAGTGCGAGTACGAGTACGAGTACGAGTACGAATGTGAATGGGTGTCTATCAGGCTAGACATGGACCACAGTTGCCGTAGACAGGCAATATCATGTTGTGGCGCGCGGCGACCCGGCTCGACTTTGGCCCAATCAAAAACTCATCATTGCCATTGTTTGCCGCTGAAAGGCAATTTGATTGATCTTTTCAGCGCAAGACGGCCAAAGAGCCGCCAAGACGTAAGCCCCGTCGCGCCATTGATCGAGAGCGCCGCATGGGGGCGCGACAGCAGCAGCAGCAGCGGCAGCAGCAACAATATCTACAACAGCAGCAGCAACAGCGGCAGCAACTGCAGCCATCATCATCAGCAACAGCAACTCTTGATGATCTGGCAACTAATTTTCTTTACCCCCGCAACGCTTTGCGTAACGTTTTTCATAACAGATGCTAACTGGTCGTCCGCAGGTCTTTTGGGCACGGCTCCCGGGGGAGTTTAGCTTTAGCTGTAACAGTTGCAGTAGCCACGCCAGCAACAACAGCGGCAATAACAACAACAACAACAACACCTTGCTGCCGCACAGGTCATCTATATGTATCTGTATCTTTGCCACTCAATCTCCAAGGCGCACATAAATACACATATATAAAGAAGACAACAACAGAGAACTGCCAAAACATAAAAATACAAAAAAATGCAAATCACTGAACCTCAAAAGCCCAACGAGACACCAGAAACTCAACGCTGAGCTGCGAGCGAAGGGTGTTGGGCGAGAGATTGGACTGGCTTGGATCGGATTGGCTTGGCTTGACTTGGCTTGGCTTGGCCTGGGCTCCCTTTCGTTGGGTTGGGTTGGAGTTTTAGTGGCAGGCAGCCGATGCTTTGCCGGGTGGTTGGCAGCAAAGTCAAGCCAGGCAAAAGTATTACAATAATTATGATAATCTATGCCATAAAAAAAGCACCACCCAAAAACTCAAATCGACACCAACAGCAACAACAACAACAACAACGCCCATTTGTAGCTCACACCCACACACACACACAGACACAGACACAGAGGACTTGAGCTGTGTGTGCAGGGGCAGGATATGCAGGGAATTACCATACTTTAAGCTACCGCAAGGCAAACGTAACACGGTGAAAAAAACCTGCAACGCAATCCACAAAAATTGCCCAAGTTTAGATATCTTGATATTACGTATGCTAAGTACCTACGTTCTAAGAGGAAGAAAAACTCTGAAAAGCAAATGGACATGAGAGACATGAGACATGAGAGAGAAAATGCCGTTTGTTTGGCATGAAGAACTACTGAAATGGACCAAACCAAGCTTTAAGATGCTTTATTGCTTTTGCATTATGTCCGCGCGATAAATCGATAATGGAATGATGAAACAGAGAAAATATCGAGATTTTAGCAAAGCAAGCCTGTCAGCGAAACGTTTAAGGACAGCACAAAGAGGAAGCGCCAAAATGTACGTGTCTCTTATTAAGGTCTTAAGAAAGCAAAATCCTTTCCCAAAGCAGCTAACAGACTTGTAATTTATTCACTATTAGGTAGCAAAATTTAGAAAGGATTTTCTCGTTATGCGCCTCTAATCCTTGTTCCACATGTGATGCGACTTCCACCGGGCAACTGGCTGAACATCTATCTGCATTAAAAGCAGGTGTCTGTTAAAGGTAACTGTTACTTTTAATGTGGCTGTTAAACTTGTTGTTGTTGTTGTTGTTTTTGTTGTTGAGTGCTACTGACGACTATTGACCGACCGTTGGCCGTGGGCCATTGGATGTGGGTGACAAGAGGAAGGGGCGGTGGGGGGTATCTGTAGCTTCAGCTGCAGTTTTTGAACATTGTGTGTTTGATTTTTATCTGTGTACGTGGCGTCGCATGGCGTGGCCATTCCGTAACGTCACATAGACGCGACCAGTTACTTTGACCGCCCACTGGGCCACTCGCACTGCGGCAATGGGCAACGGCAACGGCAACGGCAATGGCAGCCATGGCCACGACCCTGGCCCTTGGTGCGCTCCACTGATCCAACTGGCCACATCGACATATCGACAACAACATTGTCCCCGGAGTGCGAATGCGAGTTGGCAACGTTGGCAGTTTCCAGTGCGATGACGCCTACATATCCTTGTGGCCTGCCAGTGTTGTTGTCAACATTGTTGTTGTTCTTGTTCTTGTTGTTGCTGTTGCTGTTGCTGTTGTTGTCGACAGCCCATCAAAATCAGGCAACTGCTGCAAATGCTGCCAATGCTAGCGATGAGGCAGCCGCTCCCCCAGCGCTCGTATTTCGTTTACAATTTGACCCTTGAAAGGCACACAGACAACAACAAACAGCATAAACACCCACACGCATCGGGCGAGGGCTGCCACACGAGTTTCAACTTCAGGTAAACCAAACCTACCGCATCGAAGGTTAAACAAACTCTGTTCATTTCTAATTAAGTTCCTTCACTCCAATCACAAGTATTTAGGACTGGGCGAAACTTATTCATCTTATATCTTATATAAAAAAATCAAAGTGCTTATCAAAAAAATGATCAAATATATTGCTAATAATAACGATATTAATAATAATAATAATGATAATAATAGTCTAGTGAGCAGCAGTGTTGCCAACCAACATATATTTTTCTATTTTCTTGCTGTTAAGTAAAGGAAAACGATCGACTCAAATATATTCTTGCTATTATCATATTTTGTTTATTATTTCATTATATTATTTATATTTTCCTTTAAATCGTCTGGTTTTTAATTGGGCTAAATAATTATGGAGTAGCAATATGAAAAGGTATATATCGTACAATCAGCTTAGCCAAAAATAATATATCATAAGAAACAATTCAACTAAAAATCTGGTGGCATATAGTGCATACTTATTGCTAAGAAATCCCGAGTTTTTACAACTTTTGCGACTTAGATATAACTTACATAGCTTACATTCATTTCAGCATTCAGTCTTTAAGAAAATGTCAATCCATAGCTAAATTCTTAGTTAATATTTATTATAACAAAAGTAAATAAAATAAGAAACACATTTCTTCAGACAAACAGCTGATTACATGTATATTATAAGGCTTAATTAAATGAAATGAACATTATTAACGAGACATCCCCGATGTACTTTGGTCACAATTTACGTAGTGTTCAGCCGCTGCCAACTTAACACATACAAATTATATGCGCGCGAGAGAACTTCAGTTTTCGGCATGTCGAAGATTAAATACCTCTTGTATAGAGTATAGAGTATAGAGTATAGAGTATAGAGTATAGAGTATAGAGTATAGAGTATAGAGTATAGAGTATAGAGTATAGAGTATAGAGTATAGAGTATAGAGTATAGAGTATAGAGTATAGAGTATAGAGTATAGAGTATAGAGTATAGAGTATAGAGTATAGAGTATAGAGTATAGAGTATAGAGTATAGAGTATAGAGTATAGAGTATAGAGTATAGAGTATAGAGTATAGAGTATAGAGTATAGAGTATAGAGTATAGAGTATAGAGTATAGAGTATAGAGTATAGAGTATAGAGTATAGAGTATAGAGTATAGAGTATAGAGTATAGAGTATAGAGTGTAGAGTATAGAGTATAGAGTATAGAGTATAGAGTATAGAGTATAGAGTATAGAGTATAGAGTATAGAGTATAGAGTATAGAGTATAGAGTATAGAGTATAGAGTATAGAGTATAGAGTATAGAGTATAGAGTATAGAGTATAGAGTATAGAGTATAGAGTATAGAGTATAGAGTATAGAGTATGGAGTATAGAGTATAGAGTATAGAGTATAGAGTATAGAGTATAGAGTATAGAGTATAGAGTATAGAGTATAGAGTATAGAGTATAAAGTATAGAGTATAGAGTATAGAGTATAGAGTATAGAGTATAGAGTATAGAGATAGATAGATATAGAAGTTTATCAAAGACTTGCTAAGAGCACCTCGCACACAGATCCTGGGACCCAGCAATGGCAATGGCAATGGCTGGAAGCAGAACAGGCAGAACGGGCAGCACGGGAGAGGGGGTGGCCGATTTTGATTGCAAAGTGTGAGTTGGACGACAGGTTGTTTTCTGTATGGGTTTTGGCAGCAAAGCCATTGCTATCCAATGGCTCCAGCAAGGGGCTCCAATTCTCCATTTGCTGCCGTGGGTAGTTTTGATAAAACGTTTCAATGGCTGAGCACATAACAGTTGACTGGCTGCCTGGCCGTGTCTCCCACTCGGCTGCGAGTGTGTGCGTGTGTGCGAGTGTGCGAGTGTGTGTGTGTGTGTGTGTGTGTGTGACAAAGACCATAAACTCCAAAAAAGCTCGACATACAACCAGGACAAACGTTGCTGCTGCTGCTGCTGCTGCTTCTGCTGCTGCTGCTGTTGGTGCCTGCCCCGCTCTTGGCCCGATTCGCCTGCTGCTGCTGCTGCTGCTGCTGCTGCTGTTGACGATGCGACGCTGACTGGCATTTTGAGGGTGGCAGCGGTGATAAAAAGTTGTGCTTGTTGTAATAACAACAGCTCTCGATGCTCTGGCAACGACAACAGCGACAGCAACGGCAATGCCAACTCCCAAGCCGCATATACAAACATGCTCAAGTTTTTTGCTTGTGTGTGGGCGCGCTGGGCTGGCTGGCATTTGGGGCGTGGCATTGATAGAGCGAAACAAGGGGTAGGGCCCTGGGGCGTTCGGGGGAGGCTCAAGCAAGATTGGGAGCTGTACGAGCCGGCTCAATGAGGCTATTTGGAACACAACGATTTCGCGTCGTTGTTGCTGCTGCTGCTGCTGCTGCTGATGTTGATGACGATGATGATTACACGTTTGTGCGTATGTGTTTGTGTGTGTGTGTGTGTGTGTGTGCGCCCGTGTGTGTGTGTAGTTGTTGGGCTGCAGATATTCATCGAAAGCAAAATGACAGCCTAGAGACACATTCAACAGCAACAGCAGCAGCAGCAGCAGCAACAGCTCCAGAGCCAAAGATAAGAAATGAATGACAGGCTAAAGAAGAAGAAGAAGAAGCATAAGCAGCACAAAACCAGGAGCCACAAATGGCGACAGCCAGACAGACACACTCCAGCTGGAGCACTCCCTCGCCCCTGTCCCGTGGCCCGTGGCCCTGCCAGGCAGTTCCATTATGGACGTGGCATATCAGTCAGTGTCAGTGTGAATGCGAAATTGCTTTGCTTTTACGATGGCTCGTCGAGGACTCGTTGGGTCGTTCGCATTGCTTCTTCTCCTTTTTCTTCATCTTGCTGTTATTGTTGTTGTTGTTGTTGTCATTTGGTGGCACGGCAAAGGTACATAAAAGTAATGGCTAATGGATATTATGTACCCAGAAAGAACGTTACGTTCTGTAAGGTAAGCAAAACTCGACCATCTCTCTGCATCTAGTATAAATCACATGTACATATATAGCTCAGGGCCCCATTGGGATACGTGCAATGATGAAAATCTCGCCGAAATAGTTACACTAACAACAACAACAAAAAAAACAAACTAAATAGAACATAAACAAAATGTGCGCTGAGTTGGCCGCGTGGCATAAAAATGCAAATAAATAAAAGACTCTTGAGTTTCATTTAAATTTTATGATTACCCAAATACTTCAGATTTCTCTAAATTTAAGCATATCAATTTGCTCGAGCTATAAACTATTTAAAACAGGGTATGACAAGGCCTGTGTTGCTCATGCTCCTGTCATAGTTAACTAGCACTTAAATATAATTTCAAACTTCATATCGCTCATTGCGGAAAGAATCTGACCACCAACATTCTGTAATTGGCCAGTTTTTAACGGCAAGTTTAAGTTTCCGTGCTGCCACCTTTTGATACACTGAACATCTGGCAGCACTCAGCAATGGTTAGCCGTCAGTTTAACTGGCAGTTAAATGCTCGTTGATGTAAGCTTATCGACGTGGCGTTGCCAGATTTGAACAACAATTTTTGCTTAAGTCAAATTTGACTATAATTTAATTGCTGGCAGGAAAAACATTTTTTATGGGCATATGAACCCAACTTTATGTGCATTTTGTTTGTGTCAAGTACACAGTAAGTTAATGTAACAACATATTACAATACCAAGCTCTACTGTTAGCGTTGCCACATCATTGACTAATATCCAACACAATTGACAACTCGCTTAAAATCATGAGTGAGACTACTATCGAGATCAACTTAAGTCAAGGAAAATGTCAACATTATGTATATTTTCTTTGTATAATTATAATCAAAAAATCATTTAACAATACTAATTTCTATTGTCGGCGTTGCCATATCATTGATTAATAACCCATAATACTGCCAGCTTGCTGGGAGAGACTCTTAAAAATCAAATTTAGGCCAAGAAAAAGACAACAATATGTCAATTTTATTTGTATAATTATGATATAAACAAAATATAGCAATACTAAGTTATACTGTCGACGTTGCCACATCTTTAACTAATACCTCCTAGAACAGCCAGCTTGTGAATTAGACTCTTACCAAAATCAATTTGAGGCCAAGATAAAGACAACTTTATATTTAGTTTCTTTGTATAAATGTTATATTGACAACATTTGACAATATGAATTGCAACTGGCAGCGTTGCCACATTATTGACTAATACCCCATAGAACTTCCAACCTATTTTATATTAGGTCTGCAAAACCACGTTTAATCTGTTCATTCAAAAAACCTTTGAGTGTGTGTACATTCATATATATATATACCTATTCTTATCAATCATATCATTTCTATTAATTATATAATTCATAAAAATCAGATAAATAAATAAAAAATCAAAAATACTTTTGAATGTTGATAGAAAGGAAATAATGTTAAGCCAAACCAATTGAAAAAATAAATATATTTCGGCCTGGGCTTACATTAAACTGTTCTTTATCTAGCTAATTCGCTTTTAAGGTTCTGTGCATGGCATAAAGCGCTGCAGTTTTACAGCCTGGTATGCAGCCTTGTTTCAATTGCAGCTAAGCACAAATCTTATCTAGCTATTCAATATTTAAGCCAAACTGATTTGTAACTCTTAAGGAAATGTATTCTAGTTATATGCTTATATAAGGGCTAAGCACATGAGTCAAGCTACGCGAGAATAAGAACAACAAAAGCTGCACAATAAATACGTGCATCGGCGTTTCAGTCACGTAGCAGAAAAAATAACTCAAACAACGATAAGGCAACCCCAAAGCAACAACAACAACAACAAACAACAAACAACAACATTTCTTACTGATACGGGAAAAATGTCGGCCGGATATCAACAAAATATAGTTACACCCCGCCTAACATATAGTATATTCTTTACAGTAAATATGTGGTGTGCGTGTGTGTGTGTGTGTATTTTTGGGGCGTTGCATGTCAAGAGTGTGTGGCACTGAGAGAATTGGCCGTATTGGTGGTTGCCACGCTTGGCGGCCATAAACCCAGCCCCAGCAGCCACTCACACAGTCAGCAACTGCGAGGCAATGGGCCTATCTGTCTATCTTTATATCTGCCTCACACACACGCACACACACACACACACACACACGCGCGTGCACACATTCACAAGCCTCAAAGTCCATATATCAGTGCTCCATCTATGGCTCAGACCTTGAGTCCTTGGCACCGTGGTCAGAAACGGGCATAAACTGAATAAAACTGAGCTCTTGCTTTGATTTCCAATTGAGAAAGAAACCTCGTCAATAATAATCTTTTAATGTTTGTAAATATTTAAATCAATTTAAATATAAAATAATATATTATTGATTGATGATTGACAGACTGATCCCCATCAACGCACAGACCAAGTTGGGGCTTTGCTAAGTTCCACCCACAAGTGTGGAAACATCGCCATTTCAATCGAACTCTAACTCATTTTTAAAAGATCTCTGTTCAAATTCATTTAGAAAGTAGTTCACACCTTTCGACAAGTCTTCTTGGCGTAAGTCAGATTCAAAGATTTAATAGATGAAGTTGCTGGTTCAAAATCATTTCCAGGGATCTTTTCGAAGATCAATTTAAGACGTGTTTTTCGGAAAACACAATTCTTCTTCTGTTTAAAGGTTGTATATGCGACGTTTAAGCTCTACATCCACGTTTTCCGCGATTTTTTAAAATTCACCTACAACTGTGGAAAATTGGCGGAAAACAGTTACAAGTTTTTTTTTGTCATTATTCCTTAACCGCCGCTAAGAAAACTAAGCCGTAAAGGATTTCTTTGTATTTGAATATATTACTGTTTTTGGCTTTTTAAATTGCGTTTGGCTCCACTGTGATATTTCGGTGGCAGGCCAAGCTCGATAAGACGCCCATCGACAACGGCGACACCCAAAGCTCATTTGTTACGCTCCCCGAGAGATGGCTCTGGCTGTGGCGCTGGCTCTGGGTTCGTGTTCGAGTTCGATTTCAGTTTCGGGTCTGGGACAACGCCTTACACAGCAGCAACAACAGCAGCAGCAGCAGCAGCAAATATTTTTGCTTCTATTTGTAATCCTCAGGGCTGAGTCCGGGGCGCAGAATATTGTTACCTTTGGCGCTGGGTCTTGTGGAGTAATAACTTTATGCTAAAGTCGGCAACCAAAATCAGGCTCAAACAAGCATAAAACTTTTCCAAACGCCAGTTCTCTGTGTCCATGTGTGTGTGTGTGTGTGTGTGTGTGTGAGAGCCAACCCTCAAGATTGCCCGGCCGGATAGTCAGCCAGCCAGCCAAGCGACGTTTCATGTCTGGCTCTGTCTGTAGTTATATCAGCGCCGTCATCATCGATATATAAACTCTCGACTGACTGTGTGACTGACGAACGGACCAACTGACAGACAGAAGCAGACGGAGCCGATGGCTGGTTAGATAGTCGCCCATTGCCAGCGTCCCAGGCAGCGCCTTGGCTTGGCCTCTGCGCTCATTCATCCATTCATTCATGCCAGTCCAGGCAGTCCCGGCAGCCCCGTCAGCCCCGTCAGCTGAGGCAGCTGAGGCAGCCCAGTCAGCCAGCAAACCGATACACCGCAGTAATCGGCGTTGGGGAGGGGGCGGTGTGTGTCTGTGTGCGTGTGTGTGTGTGTGTGTGTGTGTGTGTGTGTGTGTGCACAACAACACTCCGAATCGAAAGCAAAAGCGTAGCTCAGTTGCCGCTTTTAGGCAGTGGAACAACAACACGGGGTGGATTGTGGGCGGGGTGCAATACAGGAACTCACCATGCGTATACGTAATCTGGCATTAGATTACTGATCCATGTCAAATCTTTGGCTTAGGTCCCGTCCAAGCGCACGTCTCTGCAAGCGCGTTGTTTTGATTGATACGAACCAAACACAACTCCAATTCAAATTCAGCTCGGCTGCCAGTTGGCAGTTGGCAGTTGGGAGTTGGGAGTCGCCTCCGATTTGGTGTCGACACAGCTCTGGACACATTTAGCAGCCCACCCGCCCCGCCTTGACTTCCACTGCTCCACTCACTCCCTGGCTCTGTTTCATCCTGTTCCTTACGCGCCGCTGATTTTATGCGCATCGCTTCCACATCAACAGGCAGCCGTCCGAATTCCAGGCTGATGCGGACAGCCGCTTACCTCCCACCAGCCGCCTCTCCAACCTCTCCAAAAAGAAAAAAGTCGAAGCTGAATGCATTACTTATAAAATTAAGCAGTGGCAAACGTACAAAACAGACAGAAGCCCAAAATCAAATCGAAGGTAACACAAGCTCGTCGAAAGGGTGTGCGTGGTGTGTGTGTGTGTGGTGTGTGTGGTGTGTGTGGGGTGTTGTTGTGTGGCGTGGAAACTGTGGCTGAACAGGTGAATTATTAGACAGCGGGAGGACGGCGGCAACTGGAAGCAAAACTGCCAACTGGCAACTGGAAATGCCAGTTGATTGAACTTTTTGTGGAGCAGCATGGAAGGGCCAGGTGTGCGGCGACGACGGCGGGGCAAGTTCAGGTGTTCGGTTGGGATTTAGTGAAATGCCAAAGAAAAGTAGAAAACCAATCTCGCACTCTCTGCTGCCTCTCACATTCGACTGCACGCCGCAGTTGCGCCATGCAAATGGCGCTCGAGGACAGCGCAGTCAAAGATTGGCAGCTCGATAATCGAACCGTTTGTTCACATCAAATGTTCTGGAAGATCAACATGAATGTAGTACTTGGTACTTAGTACTTAGTCCGCAGCTGCTTTAAGCTGTCGCTTCCAAATTGTCAGCCGCTGTCGATTGCTTGCGCCGGATTTGACGATAAATGCTTCCGCACATATTCAACCGAATTCAGTTTCGACTTCAAATCAAAGAAAATATAATAAAAAACAAATTATATATTATTATTATTAATTCCTTTTCCAACTAACTTTCATTGGGATTCACATAGCTTGCACTTCCTGCATAAAAGACGTTTCTCTGCATTCAACTAATCAAGGAATTAATTCATTTCATTTATTATTTCAATTTCTCATGAATTGCATTGAGTTTTTTTACTAATATATTAAATCATTAATATAATTTCTATTATTTTTGATTAGTATTTTAATATATATTTGTATTATTATTATTATTTTATTTATTTTTAATTTTATTTATGCTCAAGAACTCATATTAGTTAATAGTTAATAATTATAATTATCATGATTGTAATTATACGTTTTTTAGTTTTTATTTATTTTCATTTTATTATTATCATTTAGTTCAGTATTTTCATTTAATTATTATTGGTTGTATTTCTTAGTATTATTTCTGGGAACTCACATAATTTAATTAATTCAACCAACATTATTATTTTATTACTTTTATTATTATTGTTTTTTTGTATTATTATTATTATTATTATTATTATTATTATTATTATTATTATTATTATATTTATTAACTATAATTAGTGTTCTTATCTGCTTATTATAATTTTTAATTTTTTGCTAATAATTATTTAACTTGCATTATTTCTTCATTTAATTTTTATTCGTATTTTTTTCTGTATTATATATTTTACTAGCAATAAATAAAGTATAGATAATATACAAATAGTGAGCCTTTACGAACGAAACTATGTATGTAATAATACATGTATTTTGTACGAAGGCATATAAGTATTATGAATGTGTGCGTGTGTGGGCGTGTGTGTGTTAGTGTATGCATGAATGTTGTATGCATTTATGAATATACATATGTATGCATGCATGTTTGTTTTCTAATACCAAACGCAGACCAAGCTGCAAATTTAAATAAAACGAATTTCTACCAAGTGCTCTACTCCTCGATTCTCAAGAATTCAAGTAGGCTCTGCAGTTTTTCATGCTTAGCTAGTAGTGTAGTGCTTGTTTTTTTTTTGTATGTATGTATGTATGTATGTATGTATGTATGTATGTATGTATTTATGTATGTATGTATGTATGTGTGTGTGTATGTATGTATGTATGTATGTATGTATGTATGTATGTATGTATGTATGTATGTATGTATGCATGCATGTATGTATGTATGCATGTATGTATGTTTTTATGTATGTATATACATATGTATGTGTGTATGTATGTATGTATGTATGTAGACATACATACATACATATATATTTGCAGACTTGCACTCAAACTTTTATGTACGCATGCAAATATTTATATATGCAAAAATTCATACATCTATACATGCATGTATATACATATGTACATATATATATATATATATGCATGCATGTTTGCATATATACAAAACAAACATACATGCATGTATGTACAAACCGGCATACATATTCATATGTATACATATATGCAAACTTAAAACATCGCCCGAAAAATCTTTGAATCGCATTTCTACCGAGAAAGGAATGCATTTTTCGAGAAGTGTGAAACATCCCTCAAATGAATTTGAATAAAGATCTTTGAAAATGAGTTAGAGGCCGATCGGATGTTAAACAAAAAAGTTGCATGCAAGCGTTTTTCGCATTTTTTCCAGACATGCGAGTGGAGTTTTATCACATAAGGTAACTACAGTGGAAATTTCAGCTTCCTAGCTCTTACGGTATGGGCAGTCAATCAGAAAAAAAACAGTTTTATATTAGACATTTTTATTTTTATTATTATTATGCATTATAATTTTATATCAAATAACTTTTAAGTTTTTCTTTGAAAATATTGGAAAATAGCAACTTAAAAAAAGTTTATCTCCGAAACCGAAGCTTGCTAATTTGATAATTAAAATGATAAGTTCCAAGGCACCCAAGAATAAAATAATTAAATAAACTGAAAGAGAAAACCAGCTTTGGCAAATATGCCCCACTTAGAGATGAGAAACACATAAGACAAGTAATCAGTCGTGCAACAAGTTCGGTTGAGGCATTTGGCTAAAAAGCTTGGCACAACAAATCGAACAGGTGGCACCAGGCGTATAATGAAAAGAACGGGCACATGTCGCATCCATATATAGTATAGTTGATAGCCTGAACCTAGGGCTACCACATGAGTATCTCGGGATATTTACGGCGGGTTAGTTCAATAGACACGTTTGGGAGTTGCGCCCGCCCCAAGTGGAAAACGCAGGCCGCACAGCGGGACGCCATCATTAATAATGCACAGTTTACCTTAAGAGGATTTTCAACGCCTCCCCAGGATAATAGGTAAGGACACAAGAGCGCAGCACGCCCCCATCCCTGTGCCCCATTCCGCTAAGCAGCCCCAAAATTTGCCCAAATCCACCTCGCCGCCACGCATTGTAAGCAAATATGAAAGTAGACGTGGGAATATAATGTATGTGTGTATGAGAGAGTCTGCGTGTGTGTGTGTGTGTGTGTGCTGTTGTTGTTGTTGTTGTATTGGTGAGTCCACAGCACGCCCTAATTTTGGGCTTATTATTAACCAGCTCGCTTGGCTCTGTGCTCCGTGCTTTGTGTGCTTGGGCTCGTTTTTGTTGCTTTTGTGTGTCGCCGCCTTTGACGGGGGCGTGAGTCGGCAGGCCGGCGGGTGGGCGGACGCACGGGAGGCGTGGCCACAGTTAACGGCAACAACATCTGTGAAGATGCTGCCAAACGCCGAAACGCCAGCATAATTATAATAATCATTTCATAATCATATTTTATTTTAGTTGTATGGCCCGCCCGCTGCTCGCCACCCCTCCCTCCCCCCCCCCTCCCTGGGCCAAGCACGCCCCTGGCCTGTCCCAGCAGGTTTGCTCGCCCGTGTTTTGCTCTGTTCGCTTGCCTCTACATTTTTCTTTTATTTTATTTCATATTTTTTGCCATCCTCGTTTATACATATATATTTTTTTTTTGAAACAGTTGCCAGCTACGCAGCAAAGGAGTTTGGGGTGGGGCAGGGGTGGGCACGGACTGGAGTGCGACAGATGTGTTTCTCATTCGATTTTTAATATGCGGCCAATCTAACTGTAATTGGTTTGTTATTGTCTCCCGGCTACGTAGCATGCGGAGCTGCAAAAACCTCAGGAGACTTTTTCTGCATCGCTTCCCGAGGGGTCGCTTCCCCGTCTTTCGCATTTCGACTCTAGTTTACTCTTCCCCCTCTCTCTCCATCGCTCGCTCGCTCGCCTGCTGTGGTAAATATCTATCGTTTATTGTTATTGCTCTTGTTCGCTCTATTGTTTTCATTGTTCGTCCTTCGTCCTTCGTCCTTCGTCCTGCCGACCTGTCGCCCCACCCCCGACCCGCGCTCTCAATGCGACTGTTGCCGGTTAAATTTATGAAAAATGTTGTTCACACTTTCCTTTCGCAACATTCGGGCGCCTGGGGTTAGAGCCAACCTCAAGGGTGTCTGTTGGCCCGGCCAGCCTTTGTTGTTGTTGTTGTTGTTGCTGTTGCTGTTGCAAGTTGGTGTACCAAATGGGTTACATGCTTGCACATGTTGTACTCCACCTGCCACCTGCCACCTTTCCCTGGCCGAAAAACGAACATTGGCCTGGGCCTGGGCCTGGACCTGGGCTATGGCTGAGCAGATTTTAATAGGATCAAAGATTGTGCTCGACATCGAAATGGATGCTGCTTAAGCGGATGAGCTGAGCTAAAGGACTCCAACAAGTTGATTCTGTGAAGAGTGTTGCCTATTGTGGCAAAACAGTGTGACCAGCTGTGTGTGTCTTGGATAGAAATCTTAGGACTGACATTGCTTACAGTGTGACCCTTCAATTATTTTATATTATTAACGACTTTTGAATTTAAGTAAATAGATGTGCTAATTTTTAAAAGTTAATATTCGTTTCTAATTAATCTGTAGGTAAAACAAATCAAAATGTATTCAATCATCAATATAGCTTAAGTTTTGGTCCCAAATTTGCAGGATTTTTAGTAAAAATAAATTAAAACTTTTTGATGGATACCATAAATATTATAACTGAAATCCCTCTCAAATGGGATTTCCTTAATATTCTACTTCCCTTAACTAAAAACAAAATAAGCTTTGGTATCATAAGCAATATAAAGGCAATAAAAGAGTGTGACCAGTCGTGAGACAACAAGAAATCCTCAATAGATTTACCTAGCACAGACTCTACATATGAGATGCGATGAGAATAATGATCCAGTAATGCTCCTGAGCACGTAGCTCAAAACAGTGTGACCCTATTGGGTAACGAGAGTTAACCTAACGAGAGTTCTAGAAATTGAAGTGTACTTAATTTCTTGGCCCAACTGCGTGCAAACCGAAATGCAATGAAAGGCACTTTTCCACGCTCTTCTCTTCTTCTTTTCAATTTCGCTCTGCCAGTTGGGGCTTAAGCTCTACAAAATTTCAGTCAATTCAATTCCTTTTTTTGGTCACATCGACTTATTATTGTTATTTCTTGGCCGGGACCACAACGAGAAACTTATAAAGCATAACGAATGCCGAAATGCCACAGAAAAGGGTCAAATTTTGGTTCATGTGTGGGTTAAGGGTCGTCAAGAGAGTGGGTTGTGATGGCGAGGGAGGGGTGGAGAGGGGAGGGGGAGGGGATTTCGTCGTCGTGTAGCGGGTTTTTTGTGGGTGTGCGCTTTATGTGCGCTTAAGCCTCGTCTCGGGACGCATCTGATATCAGATTTGTCGCCGTGTCACTGTGCCTATCGCTATCGCTATCGCCAAATGTGTGTGCTCCTGCTGCACACACACACACACACAAACCCCCCCCCCCCCCTCCTTCGGGCCACCACCCCACAGAGCCTGTGCCCAGGGTCTCTTCATTCTAAACGATTGATGGCAGCAGGCAGCAGCTCCTGTCAGAATCCAGATCCGAGCACACATGCACACGCAGCAGCAGCAGCCCATCAACCCATCATTTCCGCTGACCCCCCCCCCCCCTCCAAACCGTCGTGCCTACCCCTGCCCCTACCCCTGCCGGTTCTTGCCACGGTTTCGGTGAGGAAATGATAAATTGCGCATTTGGGAGTTTTAAAGGTCAATTTAGGGGTTAGTCTGTGCGCCTGTCGTGGTTACAAACTGCCTGACAGACAGCCCGCCGAACGGGTAACACAACGGCAGGGGAGGGGGGGGGGGGGGGGGGGGCACAGACGGGCAGTTGCGCAGCCCATAAACAGCGACACTTCAAAGTTAACTCGCACAATAAAAAATACTTGTACGATTTCTCACACACACACACACATGTATATATAAATACACATGTATATACATATATGTATGTTTATGTAGCACATTCGTAACCATTTGAAAAAGGTATGAAGAAAAAAAAAACAAAAGTGCGCTCAAGTTTTGGCTTTTTTATTCGTGTCGCAAAGGGGTTGCACTCGAGCACCGCTGCACCGCTGCACCACTGTGCCTGGCAGAGGCAGAGGCAGAGCATGCGGCAGAGGCGGAGGCAGAAGCGGAGGCAGAAGCGGAGGCATTTGCTTACAGCTTTGCCCGGCGCGCCTGTTGACTTCTAGTTGCCGTTTATATTAATGGCCCAGGCAACTCGTGTGTGTGTGTGTGTGTGTGTGTGTGTGTGTGTGTGTGTTGCTTGCTGCTGCGGCCAGTTAGAGCGGCGCGTGCTTTCGCCACGGGGGTGGGCGAGGCGCGACCAGGTGCCCAACAAGCCGAAACAATTGTCGAATGGAGTGTCAAATTATGAATATCCAAATGGATTGCAAACTGACAATCGCCAATAAATAATGTTAAAGCAGGCCGAGCTAGTTGAGTCGTCCAAGTGACCCGGCCGAGGATCGGGGATCAGCAGGTTACAAATAACAGCAACAACATTTACAATAACTAGAACAACAATAACGACAAAGTGAGGGTATCTTCGGTACGCCGAAGATTTAATACCCTGTCAGACATTTCCTTCTTGCAGATCTGTAATGGCTTCGCTTGACGCAGAATATTTTGCCAAATAAGAGCCTTCCTTTAGACCGATCTCTCCCAAGGCAGCAGCCATATAATAAAGTGTTCCGATGTGCAAAAGGGTAATAGAGGGATAGAGGGAGCATAGTTAAACTAAGGAATGCCGAGTTCAGTTGAAATATCTTGACATACAAAAAAGTGTTTCATACCCAAATCTACTTTACGAACTATCGGTCGCACCTATATGATATAGTAGCTCGATCCGGACGTTTCCGAAATATGTACTGCCTGCAACAGACTTTCAAGAAGACAGCTTTTAAACTGAGAGACAAGTTCGTATATAAAACAGACGGACAGACAGACAAAGGGACATGGCTAAATCAAATCGGCTGTTGATGCTGATCAAGAATATATATATACGATATGGGGTCGGAGGTGTCTTCTTCTATGTGTTACACATTTTATGACAAAACAAGCATAGAAAAAGATCAAAATATTAAAAGTCATAATAATAATAATAATAATAATAATAATAACAATAATAATAATAATAATAATAATAATAATAATAATAATAGTTATAATAATGATAATAATAATAATAGTAATAATAATAATAATAATAATAATAATAATAATAATAATAACAATAATAATAATAATAATAATAATAATAATAATAATAATAATAATAATATAGTTACAATAATGATAATAATAATAGTAATTATAATAATAATAATAGAAATGAAGCTGAGTTTCAGATTCTGGTTCAAACCTGGCTTGTCATCAATTTTTAAAATTAATTTCTGATTTAATAACTTACTTATATTTACTTAAATAATTAATTATATTAACTAAATTGCCCGTTGCACTGAAAATTCTTTAAATTTCACTAAAATATGTTTTTAACAAAATATAAGTCAAGTATTAATTGGCATGCCGGGTTAGAACCAGCGCTTTTCCAAAGAGGTTTGCAAGCTTGCTTCTTATCATGATAATAATAACAAAAATTATAAAAATAATTGGAATTGTAATGAAAAATAATCAGAATCAACAATGCTTCCACTATTATTAATATTATGCATATCATATTATTATTATTATCATCAATAAAATTACTATAAACTGGTCTTGTCTTCAAAGTTTTCTAAGGCATTTCCCATAACTGAATCATTCTCTCAGTTCCCCCCCCCCCCCCCCCTCACACACACACCCCGCACACCCCGCACACGTAAGCTATTCATATATTTAGATCGTATAAACCAGTTGATGTGCACGATGTCTTGTATTATCCGAATGCCCAAGTGTGTTTGGGTGTGAGAAATTGTTGGGTTTTTGGTTGCTTTGTTCTCGGCTTTGGGCTGTCGCATTTCATTTAAAAATTCTCATGTCAAAAGCACACGATTAACGCGTGTCGAGGGCGGTGAAGCGGCGAATTAAGATATTTACGCTAACAAAGCCATCGATTCAGAGGCTGTTCCCGTTGCTGTTGCTGTCACCGAAGCCGGAGTCTGCAGCTGACGCCGCGACATCAACCGCCCCGCTGTCCCATCCAGCCAGGAGGCTGAGGCTGAGGCTGAGGCTAAATCAAGATAGCGTCAGAGCGTCGAGCTGCTGAAACCCAATCCAATGCCTGGCGCTGCCCTGTGCCCAGGTTACCTTCCTGCTCTTTGACATCTCTCGCAGCGGCACGCGATTGCCACAAGTTGCGCTTATCGCAGCAGCCAGGCAGCCGGGCAGCCGGGCGGACGGGCAGCCGGGCAGCCGGGCGGACGGGCAGCCGGGCAGCCGGGCAACCGGATGGCAAACGGATCGCGGCTGGTGGCACGTGCGGTCACGTGACCGACGTGTTACACGTGCAACAACAGCGCTGTCGTGTCACGGATGCGGAAGTGGGCGTGGGCGTGGCTGCCAACCAGACACACACACACACACTCACACACACACGCACGCACACCCAAAGACAAGTGGCCAAGTTGGCAACGTGAAAATCTCATTTGCAAGCTAATTTCAGGCTGACTAACAAATGGCAGCCAAAAATTTGCAATTGCACGCACTGCGAGTAAATCAAAGCAGAGAGAGAGAGAGAGAGAGAGAGAGAGAGGGAGGGCGAGAAAAAGAGAGGGAGGGAGAGAGAGAGAGTTGCAGAAACCATAAAAACATATGACACCATTTTGATGGAACTCGCTTCGGCACAACAAATTATGCATAAAATAGATTGCTGTGCGTGTGTGTGAGTGTGTGTGTGTGTGTTGACACTTTAGCTGCGAGGGGTGTGCGAGGGGTAGAGTCTACACCTAATCGGACTTGTCATGTGGTCATCACAACACGAAACGGCGCGCTCGGAGGGTTGCGCCCCGCGCACACAAGGGCCAATTCTCAGAGCCAGCATCGAAATCAGCCTCAACAAAATAAAAAAAAACTAAACAGGAATGAAAATAAAATTACGGCAAACCCCAAAAAATAAATCTCCTTTAACTAGCTGCAATTGGGTTTGTAATTCGAAACTGGGCTCAGCCGGGCTCAACCCGGGGCGGCTGCCAGGGGCTGGCCTCGGGCTCGGGCTCGGGATCGGGTGTGGGCTCCGCTCCGGCTACAGCCATGGAGTGCAGGCCAAGGCCACGAATCAAGGATGTCGCACGGATAATACAGTTACAGCCACGCCCTGCAGAAATATCTTCGAAAGCAAGTGTTCAGCCAAGGCTGCAAGCCAGACCAAATGGCCCGTGGTTCGAACCAGCGATTGGCCTTAAAGTTCATCTCGTTAACCCAGCTGTAAATGCAGGTTATGGTTCAAATCTTAGTTTCTCATAGAATCTCCTTTAAAATTGTTAACCAAAACATTTGTGAATACAAATGTGCCGTGGTTCGGTTTCTCGTTCGGTTTCCGGTTTGGTTTTAGGTTCGGTTTCTCGTTCGGTTTCCGGTTCGGTTTCCGGTTCGGTTTCCGGTTCGGTTTATGGTTCGGTTTCCGGTTCGTTTTCAGGTAGTTTCATGTTCGGCTTATGGTCTGTCTTCTGGTTCGGTTTCAGGTTTAGTTTCTGGTTCGTTTTCTGTTTCGGTTTCATTTTTGGTTTCATGTTCGGTTTGTAGTTCGCTTTCCGGTTCGGTTTATGGTTAATTTCTGGCTTGTTTTCTGGTTTATGGTTCGGTTTATGGTTTCTGGTTAGTTTTCTGCTTCTTTTTTGCTTCGATTTCTTGATTTTTTTCTGGTTTGTTCTCTGATTGGTTTCTGACGCGGTTTCTTATTTTGTTTCTGGTTCGGTTCATTTTCAGTTTCAGGCTCGTTTTGATGGTTCGATTTATGGTTCGGTTTCCGGTTCGATTACTGGCTCGTCTCGGTTTTAATGAACTTGGTTTGATTTAACTTTCGGTTTATATTCAAAAATTAAATTGGAACTCCAGGCTAGGAACCAGGTTGCCTGTTTCTATTAAGCCGTATTATTTAGTTATCAAAAAGTCGAGCCTTATCAAAGTTCATTATAAAATGCTTCAAGTCAAAATAATCCACCCTCAAATATTAAAAAAAAAATTACTGAGATATTTTTAAATTTTCGAACCTCTCCAAAAAATATAGCCCCAAAGCCCCTTTTGGTGCGGAAACCAGGTTCATTAAACGAGCCAGAACCAGAAATGAACGACTGGTTCAAGTCGTGAACCAGCCCAAAAGAGTTTTTGAATTCTCTTAACTCTTTCAATTGACAAAAGAAGAAAGCTCCAGATTTTTCAGTTGTGTTTTTTATTATATTTTTGGAATAGCCTTAGGATGTTAACTTAGCACTAAATAATTAATTCTTAAGTCCAACCGCCCACCTCCCCTTATTCGTATGCATATTGCAAGATCTACTTTTAATCTATAAAATTTGTTTCTTTTCACAAGTGCGCCATCTGCTGGTTTTAACTAAAAGTTAATTGCGCGAATATCGTAAATGATTGCAAACAGCAACCGGTTCATATATTTGCTAATGTTAACAGTTAACAGCCATGTTACTAACGACAAGAGATTTACAGAGCAGCAGCCCAGGAATTTGTTGCTCTGCAGGATTAGTTCCACAAAGGTGAAATGCACAAAATACAAAATAATGAAGAAAGAATCTTGCACTAGAAGTGTTCAGAAGGTGAAGAAGAGCCCATAGACAAAATTGATCGTGTATTCTATATAACCGTATATGGAGTTCAGTTGTGGCACAGCTATAAGGGACCAGGTATGCTATAAATTTAGGGACTAGACCATCTATGTATATATCTGACAACTGATATTTATAATAGCATAAGCCACGCTCTTCTAATACGATACAAACGAGGTTTATTTTTGCTTTCTAAATAATAGTATTTATATATGTATATTTATGGACTAAGAGGCTGCTTTCGGCTTGGCAGATTTCATTTCTTGCGCTCGTAGGGGAACACATAGACGGGCGCGCTGTCCTTGGTGCCTGGCTGCACCCTTTTGGGCTTGAGTAGGCGTGGCTGCTTTATGGCGCGCTTCATCTCCAGCTTCTGCTTGACAATGCTGAGCTCGCGTTCGCGCTGCTCGCGTTTCTTCAGCTCGCTGAGGAGCTGCTGCCTGTGAGTGCGGTTGCCCGTGTCCTGGCGAAAAAGAAAAAAAACTTCATTAATTGATCTATATATAGCATAAACGGGATGGCACTCACGGGTTTATCTGCTGATTCGAGACGCTCGCCCAACGTGGCCGATGCCGCTGGCCGTGGGACGCCCTGCTCGTCGAAGGTGTAGCGTACGTTTTGCCCGGACGCGGCATCCACATCGACGAGCGTGGCGCGCAGGCGCTCCAGCTTGCGCCGCTCCACAGTCAGCTTCATCAGGACGTACTTGAGATCCTGGGTCTGCATGAGGGCCAGCTGCTCGGGCGTGTGCTCATCCTTTGCCTCCTTTTCGTGATGCACATCGTCCGTTAGCTTGGAGTTGATCATGTGATGATAGAACTCGTCGGGATTCTTGTTGAGGGCCCGCTTGTGGAGCAGCTTCAGGGTTTTCTCCTTGCGCTGTGCATCGTTGGCGCGTTTCTTGTAGTCTTTCTTCTTCTCGAGCAGGCCGAGATGCTGGCGCGCCTCGGGCTGGTGACGCTCGCGATGCACCTTCTGATTACTTTTCGAGGCCTTCTTCCAGGACGACATGGTGTTAAATGCAGCAAGCAATTGTTTATTAAAACAAGTGAAACCAACTAAAAACGTGTAGCCGATAACAGAAGGTCAACAGCGCGTTAACAGAAATCGAAGAGCTCCAAATTGCGTTGTTTGTTAGCTGTGTATCGATAACTCGCTTTAGATGCTTTGTACTACGAGCTCTTAACATTTACGGATTTTTTATTGATTATTATGATCGGCAGTTGAGAAGAGTTTCCTGCTTACAGCTATAATTACTCTTGTCTACATTTCATAGCTGCAATCGGTGTTAGCTGTGTATCGATAGCTCTGCGCTGACATCTGTTGTGTGTGGTGACAGCGGTGGAGCTTCTGTAAAGAGGAGCAGTTTCTGTCTGTTAACTGCTATCGATAACTCCACGGTTGCAGGCCAGCTGCAAGTCGCACGTGCATTTAAACCGAAAGCTGAAGGAACCATTCTGAACAGTGAAGCTAAAATTGAATATATCTGTGGAATTATTAATTGACAGTGTGTCAAAGCAAGATGGTTAAGAAAAAGATTGACAACCGCATACGCGTCATGATCGAGAATGGCGTCAAGCTGGGCCATCGCACCATGTTCGTCATCATTGGCGACAAGGCGCGCGATCAAGTGCCCATTCTCTACGACATTTTGATCAAATCGAGCGTAAAGGCACGTCCCACTGTACTCTGGTGCTACAAGAACAAGGACGAGGCCATTTCCAAGTAAGTGACAACTGTGACACCTTTTATAAATATATGTAGCAATTAAATATTTCAATTTCTTACTTGAAGTCACGGCAAGAAGCGTGCCAAGAAGATTGCCCACGGCAAGGTTGATGTGAATGAAGTGGATTTGTTTGATGCGTTCCGCGTGGCCACCACCATACATGGTCGCTACTACTCCGAGACGCATGCCATATTGGGTCGCACCTATGGCGTGTGTGTGCTCCAAGATTTCGAGGCACTGACACCTAATCTGCTGGCACGCACCGTGGAAACCGTCGAGGGCGGCGGCTTGATCATATTGCTATTGAAGACGATGCAGTCGCTGAAACAGCTCTACACCATGGGCATGGATGTGCACAAGCGCTTCCGCACCGAGGCACATCAGACAGTCACCTGCCGTTTCAACGAGCGCCTCATCCTCTCGCTGGCCGACTGCAAGCGCTGCCTGGTGGTCAACGACGACCTGACCGTGCTGCCACTCAGCTCCAAGACAATCAATGTGGAGCCAGTGAATGTAAGTGCGGCATTTAAGGACTCCCGAGATGTGCAATGAGTTTTAATTAAGCATTGTATTGTGTCTTTCACAGCCAGCGGAGATTGTGAAATCGGAGAACGACAACAACCTGAAGGCGATACAGAAGAACCTGATGAACTCACCGCCCGCTGGCGCACTGGTTAGTCTGTGCAAGACCTTCGACCAAGGGCATGCTGTGGCCCAGTTCATGGACGCTCTGGTCGATAAGCAGCTGAAGCCGCCAATATCGCTGACGGCGGCACGTGGGCGTGGCAAATCGGCTGCCATGGGCCTGGCCATAGCGGGCGCCATTTCATTTGGCTACGTGAATGTGTATGTGACATCACCGCATCCCGAGAACTTGATAACGCTCTTTGAGTTCATACTGAAGGGCTTCGATGCACTGGAGTATCAGGAGCACGCCGACTACACCATCATTCGCAGCACTAATCCGGACTTCAAGAAGGCCATCATACGCATCAATGTAACGCGCAACAGCCGCCAGACCATACAGTATATAGCGCCCAGCGACACGCATCTGCTGAATGCCGCCGATCTGCTGATGATCGATGAGGCGGCTGCCATACCCTTGCCGCTGGTCAAGAAGATGATCGGCCCCTACTTGATATTCATGGCCAGCACCATCAATGGCTACGAGGGCACCGGACGCTCGCTCAGCCTGAAGCTGATCGCACAGATACAAAAGGATAACAATGCCCATCCGCCGATCACGCTGGAGGAGTCCATACGCTACAAGCCCAACGATGACATCGAGCGCTGGCTCATCAATCTGCTCTGCCTGGACACGAGCACTGTGGCCGTCGTCAACTCCGGCTGCCCGTTGCCCAACCTCTGCGAACTCTATTACATTAATCGCGATGCCCTGTTCTCGTACCACAAGGCCGCGGAGACCTTTCTGAATCGCCTGATGTCCATCTATGTGTCATCCCACTATAAGAATACGCCCAACGATCTGCAGATGATAAGCGATGCGCCCGCCCATCATTTGTTCTGCATGCTGGCGCCAGTGCAGCGCATGGATCAGCTGCCCGAGATTCTGGTGGTCATCCAGGTGGCACTCGAGGGACAAATCTCGGCACAGAGCATTAGCGAATCCCTGGGACGCGGCAAGAAGGCCGCCGGCGATTTGATACCATGGAACGTGGCCGAGCAATACGGAGATCGTGATTTTCCCAAGCTCTCCGGCGTGCGCATCGTGCGCGTAGCGACACATCCCAATTACCAGCGCATGGGCTACGGCAAGCGGGCAATCATGTTGCTAAAAGACTACTACGAGGGTTGCTTTGCCGATGTCAACGATGAGTCCACGGACAACGAAAAGGGTGAGTGAAGCGGTGCTCGAACTCAATTTGTTTATCTGAAATTAATCTTTTACATTTTACATTCGCCCCTCACTCAGCTGGTATCGAGGAGGTCGAGGAGGAGGAGTTGAGCCTGCTCAAGGAGCAGATCCGTCCGCGCAAACGCATTCCCACGCTGCTGCAGCGCCTGCACGAGCGCATACCGGAGCGTATAGATTACATTGGCACCTCGTACGGCCTAACCGCGGAGCTGCTCAAGTTCTGGAAGTGTGTCGGCTACGTGCCCGTCTACCTCAGCCAAAAGGCCAACGAGCTGACCGGGGAGCACAGCTGCATCATGCTGCAGACACTGAAGCGGGCGCCCGGTAACTGGCTGCCACTCTACTATCACGACTTTCGGCGTCGCGTCCTCAAGCTGATGGCGAAGACTTTCCGCGAGTTTGGCATCAAATTGTGCCTCGCACTGCTCAAGAACAAGACCATGGAGGAGTCTGATACAACAATTGCTACTCTGGACAAGTCCACGCTGGACGTGTATTTTCTGCCGCACGATCTGCAGCGCCTGGAGAGCTACGCGCGCCAGCAGTCCGAGTTTCGTCTGATTATCGATCTGCTCGGGGACATTGCTCAGCTGTACTTCCAGGGTCGCATCGAGGATCTTCAGCTGGACCTGGTGCAGCAGAGCGTGCTCTTGGGCCTGGGCGTACAGGGCAAGTCGGTAGACGCAATTGCCGCCGAGCTGAACATGCCGGGCAATCAGCTGCTGGCCAAGTTCTTTGATGCCATGAAAAAGTGCAATCAGTGCTTCCGCTCGGTGCTCGAGCAGCACATTGAGGGTGGCATGCTGCAGGAGTCGGAGCTGCCACGTGGCGAGGAACTGCAGCCGCTCTCACTATCTATCGACAAGGAGCTGGAGAAGTCAGCCCAAAAGCTGACCAAACAGCAGCGCAAGGAGCTGAAACGCCTCCAGGCCGAAATGACCCTAGACGAATACCAAATCAAGGGCAGCGAGGACGACTGGTCCAAGGCACTAGAGAGCAATGGCAAGGGCGTCGGTGCTGCCGCAGGCAGCGGTCTGCTCTCCGTGAAGAGGTAAGGTAGTTATCGCCCCGAGAGAGACAGCGAGAACAGAGGGAGAGCCCTTCTCTCGCTTAGCTGTCTCCTCTCTCTCTCTCTCTCTCTCGCTCTCGTTCATGTTCATGTCAAAACAAATGCCATTCCCTTTGCTGTTTTCTGTAGCGGCATCAAGCGATTGGATGCTGTTGTGGAGCTGGAGCCGGAATCGAATTTGGGACCACCAAAGACCAAAAAGACTAAGAAGAATCCAAAATTGAAAAAAGGCGCTGGCAAATCGCTAATCTGATGGGGTACAATCTATATTTATAAGTGTTTCTTTTCTTCAATAAAATTGGAGAGTTCTGACGTAATCTAAATCTTGATGGTATCATTGTTGGCCTTGGCCGCTGCAGCGGCCGCTTTGCGCTGCGCGCGCAGATCCTGATAACTGACGCCGACCTCCTTGTGGGAATTGCGCGGAAAACGCTTCACCTTGGACCGTTTGTGTGTCACGGCCACCGTTGTGGGCAGTATGTTGCGTTTCTGGAGCAGCTTGAAGCGATCGGTGAGCAGGTTGCTTTCCGGCTTCACGTTGCGCAGATTGCCAGCCAGATCCTCGGGCATGTTCACATCCAAATCGGGCTCCACGAACTTGTGACGACCCAAGCGTTTCGGCTCGAACTTTTTGCGCTCCGCTTTCGCTTTGCGGCGCTTCTTCACCTCGTTTAGCTCCTCGGCCTCCTCCTTAACCTCGGCACGTATGGATTTGATTCTGCAAAGGAGGCGCATTGTTAGCTCAAGGCAGTTGCTCGCGTCCGCTCTCTCGCTTACCTAATCAGATCTGCAGTCTGTTTCTTGAGCGCCTTTTTGACCTCGTGCAGGCGCTGCAGTTCCTTTTGCTTTAGCTCCTTGTTGCGCGATTGCTTGCTCTTCTTCTTGTTCTCGACGGGCGCATTGACTGTGGAATAGCTGTTGTCAGCCGGCTTTTGCTCATCGCCCTCTTCATGTTCATCTTCATCTTCCGATGCCGATGCAGGCTCGCCTTCCTCCTTAATGCCCTCGCTCATCTCGTTTAAGCGGCGCCTGTCGCGCTCCTCGGGCGTCACCTTGCTAAACATGCTGGTGGTGACACGCTTCAGATGCTGCTCCTTCTTGATGATGCCCTCCTCGCGGTCCACGACATGTGACAGCAGCTCCTGATGCGCCTTCAGCGAGGGATTGTAGCTCATGCCCGGATGCGGTGCCTCAAACTTTCTGCATTTCCAAATGAAGCAATATTATTTAGACAAATGTCATATTTGGTTGGATATTTGGCACTCACTTGGCCTTGGTTGTATTGTGGCGCAGACTGGCGTGCGTTTTGACCACTTTGCGGCCGATGTTGCCGGCAACATGCACGGCCAGATCACGACTGATCCAGCCCTTCTCATCCTTGAGCCCGGGTATTTTATCCCGGAAGTCCACCTCCTGCCAAATGTCCTTATCAATTTTATTATCCTTCTTGCCGCTCTCCCTGGCCGCCAACCGCTGATCCAGCTTCTCGTAGTAGAGCCCGCGATCGCTGTTCGCCTGGCGATGACGCCCCTTAGTTGGATTGCGCACCTCCAGTTCAATGTTGCGTCCGTTCTTCTTCTGTCGCACATGATTGCTGTGGCAACAACAACAACAATAACAATAACTACATTTAGCCACGGACTGGGGGGAAGCAGCTGCTTACCGCTTGACAATCGGATCCTGCACCTTGGATGTGTTCTCCAGTGCCTGATGTGAGCGCATCGGCTTTAGGGCATTCAGCTTGCGCTTCTTCTTCACGGACAGCTGGCTGGGCACAGCCTTTAGCGGCGAGGCATCCACCACAAACAGATCCTCGTTCTGTTTATCTGTGAAGGTGCTGCAAGCGATGCGTTAAATCACGCGGGATGCATTGTTTACAAATCGTTGGGACTTACCCAATGCGCTCTTCCTGGCGCTGATCCTCTAGGAACTGTTCGACATCTTGTATGTCTGTTTTGCGCCAAGCCGATTTGTTTTTCTTTGAAATCCGTTTCTTCTTCATCACAGGTTCCTGCACAGCCATGGCGCAAACACTTCCAAGTACTACGGTACCGCAAACAACCGAAAACAAAATTTCGATTTCAACACGTGCAAACTGCTGGCGGTACACAGCACTAAAAACGAACTGAACGTTTGAAAAGCGATTAACCAACACTGCGCCGCAGTTGCCGCAAATATGTTTAATCAGCTGTTTGTTGGAGCCACACACGTTACGACTGCAACACAATAATTGTATGCCCACACCGACCTACACTACATACAATTGCGAACAATTATACTGCATATTAAATTAAATGTTTCAATGCAAACACGCACACATAGACCTGTTGTAAAGTTATGGTTGCCTATTAAAGCTACAATCCACAGTGCTGTTAAGCAGTGACTGTTAATCAGCTGTTTGGCCGGCGCACACACGATACGACTACAACAAACAACTGGTGGCCGCAAATAATGCATACACACCTGCCTGCCTGCCTGCCTGCCTGCCTGCCTGTACAGTTAATTTTTCTTATCTGTGCTGCGTGGGCGTGCTCTTGTTTTCTCTCTATATTTGCACTGAGCAAAAAATAGTTTGGCGGCAAATTTGAAGTGCAGCATTTGAGTGGCTGAAATCAATTTAATCAGCAGCGTGCTCTCAAAACACTCCACAGTCTCTCGCGCGGTGTTGACCACGTCAGACATAGTTCCCAATAAATTGATCTTATCACAGATACAAATAGTTTTGGTAGGTATACACACACACACGCACATTCACACACGTTTGCACATACATACATACACACATGCGTGCATTGTCTGACGTGTACCAAACGCAACGCAACTTTCTGCACAGATTATTATTATCAATTAGTTTTATAAATCTCGTCGAATCACAGCAACAGGCAACAGTAGGAATCCAGCAGTCAGAATGGCCGAAGGAGCATTTGCAGATATATCCGCCAAGTTCACCGAGGCGACATTGGATGAGATCATTCAGAAAGCAGGCGGCACCAAGCACACTTCATTCAAGTTTGGGGAGGGCGGCAAGAAGGGCGACTCCTACTTGAGTCGCGTATTCCGGCTGTGCGTTTATGGCGTAAAGGAGCCGGAGGGCAAACAGCTTGAGGTGAATGTCGTTATCAAGGGCATGCCGGACAATTTGCACAGGCGTCGACTGTTCCGCTCCACGGACTTCTTCCGCAACGAGATTCATTTCTACACGAAGGTCATACCGGCAATTGAGGCTTTCCAGGCCTCGCGTGAGCCCAAGCCCAAGAAGCCATTCACGGAGTATCCCAAGTGCTATGCATCCATCTGTGATGGCGCCAACGATTTCATAGCTCTCGAGGATGTGGGCTTCCGTGGCTATCGCTCACCCAATCGGTTAGTGGAGCGCATATTATTCTTTTTCCATAATCATTAAATTAAACCATTTCAGCCAGAACTACATCTCGCTGGAGGACGCACTTCTCACCATGCGCACCATAGGCCGCTATCATGGCGTGGCCTTGGCGTTCAAGGCTCTGGATGCGGACAACTTTGAGAAGGCCGCCGGTGCATTGGAGGAAACCTACTATGGCGAGCATACGCGTGAGTGGTACAAGGACTTCTTGCAGCTGGCCGAAAAGGTGGCTCTGGATGCCGTGAACAAGACATTCCCCAACACCAAGTACGAGACGTTGGCCACCAATTTTTTGCAGCCTCAGTTGTTCGATGATCTGATCAACTTGGTGTCCACGCGCTCCAAGCTGAGCGTCTTTGGGCATGGCGACTGCTGGACGCCCAACTTCCTGACCCGCTACGACGACGACGGTGCACCGCAGGAAATCATCATCATTGACTATCAGCTGGCGCGCTGCGCCTCTGTTGCGCTGGATGTCAGCTTCTTCATATACTCCTGCACCAGCCAGCAGTTGCGTGAGGAGCACTACGAGGAGCTGCTGCGCGCCTATTTGGAGAGTGCCCAGGAGCTTATCACAGATCTGGGCGGCGATGCAGAGGCGGTCATCTCTTGGGAAACGCTGCAGGAGGAGCTGAAACAATTTGGTCGCTTCGGCTGCGGCATGGGCATCGAGTCGCTGCCCATGTCGCTCATCGAAGACGATGAAGTGGCCGATCTGGATGCCATTGTCGAGGACGCTGTCCTCACCGATGTCTGGAACATAACGCCCTTCGAGCAGCCCGCCAAACAGCAGCGTATTGCCGAAATCTTCAAGCATGCCATTGACCAGGGCTACATCAAGTAATCCGGCAGCCAACTACCAGCCAACATCCACCGGGCGCGCCTCGCTCAATCTTCAAGACAATAAGTTTAACGATGTATTTTAATTGTATTTTGGCCACCGAATATTTGTCTCGGCTGTTGCCCCATATCAAGTTTTGATCAAATACTGAGACGAGCTACAAGAACTCAAGTACTAACGATATTATAAGTTTAACATTAAGACACATATCTGCGTATAAGCATACAAAATATGCTGATCAACGGATTGTGCCACTCACTATTATTATTTAAAAGAATACACATCTCAATACCGAATGTACCGAACAAATTGAAATGCGAGTCCAAACGTATTATCATTTGATCGAACTCTATAGAATGTTTAAGAGCTTGCTTATCCATTTGTATACGACTAGCTGGTATTTCCCGGCCTTAAACAACCATCCATATTTGTATTTGGATAATTTATGTCTATCTGTATAATCATGAGCTCCACGTCTAAAGTAATGCTTTACATAGATATCTGAAAATGTATGTGAAGTACCGCGAATATAAAGCCAAAAGTTGCAATTAACGCGTTCCGCTAACTTTAGTCTCGTGGCGAGAATCTTGATGTTGTAAAATAAACTTTCGTTTAAATGTCCCTTGACCCGCATTTTCTATCCAAACGGACGCGACATTATTGGGTTTTATAAAAATGTTTGTAAAACGACGAAATTATTTCCTAACCCCGGGTTGGACTTTGCGTGAATTGTGTAATGCGTGTTAAATCAGTTTTCTCGAAGATCTTTCACTCGTATTGGACTTTAAGAAATTTGAGCCCGAAACTTCATCCATCAAATCTTCGACATCCATTTCTACCAAGGCGGGAGGAGGATACTTGGAAATTAATTTGAATCTTTGGCAATGAGTTTACAAGTGAAATTTCGCTCAAGGAGCGATTTGACGAAAAGTGAAACACAAATCAGACGAATTTTTACAAAGATCTTTGAAAATTATGCTTTAGCCGATCGGATGGTAAACAAAAAATAATCATACAAAAGCATATCCAGTTTTTCCCTCACTTGCGGGTGGAATTTTCTTCACCTCCATTACATAAGGTAGCTACATTAAAAATTTAAGCGACCTAGCTCTTATGGTTTGGGTTGTGCGACAATCACCAGTCAATCATTCAATCAATCAGTCAGTCAGGACATACAGTTTTATATATAGAGATATGGAAATACGATTTATTAAAATCCATGAATAAGTAAAGGCATGGTTTGAGTTATGAAAGTTTGAGAGCAGAATGATCAAAGTATATTTTTGGGTATTATGGGTCTATATACTAAGTCAGTTATCTATTCCGATCAAGCATTATTTAGAATAATATCGCATCTAATGGAATTCCTAAATTCTTTTTCAATATGCTAGCGGGCCAAAGGCAACTATATCCACGGATATGCCTGGTAACCAGTGTTACCAATAGCCGATTCAAAAAAGTAGCTGAAGTCGACGTAATAGCTAAAAATAACTGAATTATCTTTCTGAGCACACATTGGAAATCGAGAGTTACAAGTGCTTGAGAGGTCAAGAAATACTTAAACCCCTTTAAAATTTCATCACTATTCGGTTGACATCAGAAAATAGGCAAACTTAACAGAAAATAGCTGAATTGGCAGCACTGCTGTTAACAAAAATATCTGTTACCAACACTTAATTTTGGTCTCTTTGTGCCAGCCTAGAAGTATGCCGGCAATGATGTCAAATTGACTAGAGACGCATCCTAAAACAATGTTTGGCATCGGTTTGAGCAGATTGAAGTTTCTTAAATCACATCGATTATTGGTATATATATGCATATTTGGCTTATGTTGTGCTATTCCTTCAGCCAGAAACTACTCACTACAGCAGCTTCGATAGGGTAAATTCCTTGGGATATGCCAAGCAGAAGATTCATGTTGACCTCTTCCGGTCGAAAGTGAAATTTAGAAGGTAAAGTGCGAACAGCGACTGACTGGGTTCATAGGGAAATCGTGAGAGCTAAGCCACCCCCAACAGCAAAGTTCACTATGCTAGCTAGCTCTCTCTCGCTCTCCCTTTCGCTCTTTCTACCTCTCTTCTAGTCACACTCTACATTGAGAGACAGCGCAACAGTGCTGTCAACTACTGAAAAGCAGTCAGCAGAAGCTAATTCAAAAGAAAGCAACAAATATATAAGTTTAGCAGAAGAAAAGCTAGAGATCTATATTTTGTATGGCATTAGGTTTTTTCATTATTAATTTGTACGCTAGCATTAACTTATATTTTAAGTACATTTAATACTCAACAACACTTAAAATGAACTAGTTCAGTAACTCAGTGAAAACCATTTGGTTAACATTTTGGCTTTAGCTATAATTCTCCCACTGCTAGAGGTTTGAGCAGCAGCAGCTAGATGTAGCGTAAAAGCCGCTAGCTTGTCAACACTGGCGTGCGGCGTCGCTTAAACACGAGCATCGCTGCCGTTGCATGCCTCAGTCTCTCCACGCACGCGACGAGCTGCGGATCATCGCTGCGATCGTCGTTCGTTCCAAGTGGTTCTCAAATAAACTAGCATTAAAGAAACGTATTTTACCGTACTATTTTTTTTTGTATTTATTTATTTTTTTTTTTGTTCGCCGTTTTCAAAATTTGTACAATCGCATGTGGAAACGCGACGGCACTTGAAACGATGCCATTGCCATGCCTGGTTGTATACTTACCTAGATGCTTAAATACATACGATTATACGCACACACACACACACACGTACACACACACACGTACACACACGCACACACATGTACGCATATAGTTTTGCATAGAATGTGATTTATATGCCCGATGCGTTAGTTTAGTGAGTCGCGAGTGTTTTATGTTTTTTTGTTGTTTTTTAAATGCACTAAAGAGAAAAAAGTTACGCAAAAGTGTCAACGAAATGCAAAGGAAAAGTTTTAGAAATTGTCAGTGCATGGCGACTAAATAATTGATTGATTGATTGATGATCGAAGTGTAACAACAACAAGAGCCGCAGCATAAAAGATGCAAGCAGCTAATTAAAAAGCCAACGAGGAGAACAACAACAGCAACAACTACAAAAACAACTACAACAACAACTACAACAACACACTATATATATACATATATGTATATGTGTATATGATCAAAATTAAGAAAAACCGCAAACAAACGAGCGAAAGAGAAAAAAACGAAAAAAGAAGTGAGTGATTTATTTAATACATGTTTATAAGGCACACACACACACACACACACACATCTGTAGGCAGTATCATGATCATATTTGACTATATACAAACAGACGACAGACCGGACAGAACATGGAACAGATCCATCGACCGGGGGCAGACCCCGCCACTCATGAGCTTTGGCTACGGTTATGATTATGGTTATGCCCGGTTTCGGAAGCAGCAGCAGCAGCAACCGCAGCCGCCCGCCAGTTGCCGCTGATGATCATCATGATGCTCTGACTCCCTCTCTCTCTCTCTCTCGCTCTCGTTCTGTCGCATTGCCTGTCCCGTTTTGGTGTGTGTGGGGGGGAGGTGGCGGGGCAGCAGCTCTGGATTCAGCCTGGGGCTGGGGCTGAGGCTTGGTCTGCAGCCGAAATGAAATGGAATTAAATTAAATCAAATGATAAAAAATATAAATCGAGTGTAGAAACAGTAGCAGCCCTCTGTACAGGCAGCGCAAAAACAAAAAAAAACATAAAAAAAAACAAAAACAATCGGAATCAGAATCAGAATCGGAATCTGAATGAGAAACCCCCAGATTCCGACAACTGACTAACTGACAAACTGTTGCATTGATGCACGGCCATTAGGGGGCACAGCACACACACGACTACGAGTCTGAGTATGTGTGTGAGTGTCAGTGTGAGTGTGTGTCTGTGTGTGAGTCGTGTTGATGCTCATAGACGCACGCGAAACTAATGGATATATGCTCGCCGTGCTATTAACGTGCACACACATGCTTTGAAGACCCAAAGAGCGGAAGGGAAATCCAAAGGGTAAACATCGCCAGAAGCAGACCCAACAACTGTGGCCCGGCCCGGCCAGGCCAGGCTAGACCCTAGAGTCGGCACTTGTTGTGCCCAGCGCCTGCAACTGGTTGCCATCGGTTCATAAATACATGGAAATAATACATTGAACTCTTCTGTTGCCCGGCATTGCTTACATAACAGGCGGACGGACCCCTCCTCCATTTCGAATATCTGTCAAAAATCTGTCAGTGTAAAAATAAGTCTCCTGCCCTCCAAAACTGCATCTGTATCCGCCCATCTGTAGCTGTATCCTAATCTGTATTGTTATAGACAGCATCCGCCATCAATTGTACTCCTCAACCCAAAGCCAATCGATTGGCATTTGTCAAAATATGCAAAACATGATGCAAACATACATATGTATATGTATATATTTGGACTATATACATATATGTATCTATATGCACTCTTATAATAGCTACACATGTCGAGGTTGCTGGGCGAACTTCTTCAGATCTTTTGTTTGCCTTGGCCAGAGTTTGGCAAATCATCTTTTGATATTTCGGTTAAAGCACTCGCAATTCCCATACCCAGTAAAACCAGCTGTACGTAAAGTCTTTCAAATCGTAAACAGACGTTTTGCAATGTTACAACTATTTGGTATGAGTCCTATGATTTTTATGATAGCCGCAAACTTACAAAGTCGATGGCACGGTGGACGGTTCGAACCAACTGCTTTTCCTTTTGGTTCAAGCTCTTGTTTGTCGTATACTCTTTAAATTATAAGATATAGAAGTTGCGGGTTAGCTTTGATCTCTACTCAGAATTGGTATCAAGCAAACTGCGTGTCCTCCCTCAAATGTGTTCGAATTCAAGGGAAATTCTTTTTGAAACAAAAATGGTTCGGCTCGACTGTTTTTAAAGCAATTGCATTGATTTGAGCCTGGGGACTTGGTAAAAAATAAATAAGAGTTTCGGCTTGCAACCTTGAAAAGCACATAACTCTTGTCGTCCAATCAAAACTTTGCCTTTCTAAATAAACCTCTTTAATAGTCTAAATAAAGATTAAAGAAACAAATAATAAGATGATAATATCATACAATAATGTAATAATATAACTTTATAACATAATAATACAACAATACAATATAAAAATAGGTTGGCGAATAGCTTTGATCTTTGGGATCTTTCTTATAATAAATATAATTAATAATCACTATATAATATAGTTATATAATTAATAATAATTAAAAAAAAAATTATATATGTATATATTTCAAATAATAATTATAATATCGTTTTTTTTTACCTTACCAAAATATAATTTGGTTCTTGATCTATGTAAACATAAGAATATGAAACTTTCATTACTCTTTCTCTTATACAAATGATATACATATACATAATTCTTATATTTATATAGAAACGCGAACAAAATTTTATTTTGGCATGGCTTATAGAAATATATAGAAATAGGTCAGTATGTGAACTTAAGATATTCAACATCAGTATTAAACATATTGCCAAGTTCTTATTTCGTTGTTTTACAGGGCATTCCATAGTCGTGCACTTTGAATTAGCTTTTCTTCTGTTTAGCTTTTGATAAATGATTTGCAAATCGTTTGCAATTTTTTTCGCTTCGCAGTTAAACAGCTCTTCCCATTCTAAAAAGATTAGAAAAATATAAATAGCAAATTTCTTGTTCGTTTCAAAAGTGGACTTTGCATTCGGGGTATTCCATATGCTGGTAAATGCAAATAAATCGAACCAGCCAAAGAACAGCTGTCAGCACGGGCTAAAAACATTTTTAGTTGCCTTTTATTGTTTATTTAGAGGCTATGGTTTGGTCTTATAAATACGATTAGCTTTTCCAGCCAAGTGTAGAAAAGCTATAGGAATGGGTTTTTATTATTATACATATATATTTTTTTAGGGCTGGGGTTTGAACCAGCGCCTATCAATTTGCAGTTGCCCGAATGTTTGTCTAGACAAAACAACTGTTTACATCAAATTCCTCAGGTATTATTTATAAATATATACATATGTATGTATATATGTATATATTGTATATTAATAGAGTGGAATATCTTAAAGCTATGTATATGTATTCCATCCTTGATGAGCCCTTGCAAGGATCGTTCCTTATATAGTTTGCCTACGCCCACTGTGGGTGTGGCACAATCGATATCTGTATCTTCATAAATTTGGGGATTAGCTTGACTTAAGCTGTTATTGGACTGTGAAAGAGTATTGCGTAGTCGGTTGCACCCGATTGCAATATTCTTACTTCTTGATTTTTATTGATTTTACACTGAAATTTCGCAAGCACGCTTGATTACACACACGCATACACAAGTATACACACGCACACGCACACACACCCACACACATACACACACACAGACACACACACGGACAGACGGTTAGACAAATGTGAGGCAACTAACTGCAAAACTCTAAACAATTCCACTAAATTGTTGTTGAAATGCCGTTGATCAGTCGGCGTTCTGCTTGTTGTTGTTGCTTTTCTTCTTCTTCTTGTTGTTGCTGTTGTTGTCGTTGTTGTCGTTGTTGTTGCTGCTCATGGCGCGTTTCATTAAATTGTTGCTTTTTGCTCATGGAAACGTTTTAATGGTTTGTCGCGCTTGGAATTTACACAGCAATGGGAAAGAGTGACTGCGAGAGAGAGAGAGAGAGAGAGGGAGAGGTCGAGAGGGCGGGGGAGATAAAAACAAAAGCAAATGCAAACAACATACAAAGTTATACTAATCAACAACAACAAAAACAATCATAAAAATAATAATAATAAAAATTGTGAGCATTCAGTTGACATTTTAATAAATGTCTCTGCCGATTGCGCTCTGCCCGTTTGTTGTTGTTGTTGCTGTTGTTGTTGTTGTTGTTGCTGTTGCAACTGAGCGAGGTATTTCTCAAATTGTTGTACAACATTTCAGAAAGTCGAAGATTTCAAATTGAATTTCTTAATGTTATTTTTGGCACTCATTTTGCGCAATTACTTCTAGAAATTTTCGCTTAAGAGCCGGCACGACTATGAGCTGCCCTGTAAAATCGAAAAAAATATTTTTGGCCATAATTCAGCCAACTTGAAGACTTGTACACTCAAAAAAATGATAGGACTACATTTTAGAAAAGCGCCAAAATTATAGAAAATTTGTTAATAAAAAAAACATGCTCCTTAAGAAACTTTTTTTCATCTGCAATCAAAAACATTTTGTTTCTTTAGCAATTTTCTGAAATTTAGGGCAAAACATTTTCTGAGTGCACGTCTGCATATTTTCATTATAAGTAGAAGATAAACCATATTGCAGCTACCAAATTGTACGCTTTCATTTTTATTTTTTGGCAAACATTTCTGGCGACAGCCGCCGGCTGTTGGCCTAAAAATGCGAATTGCTGAAGGGTTGCCTTTGATAAAAAGTCGCGCTCGACTAAGAAATACTCTATAGAGGCACAAGCAATATGTTGAAAACATAAGTATTTTGTAATGAGAGTTTTCTTATTATTATTATTATTATCATTATTTTAATTATTATTATTACTATTATTATTATTATTATAATTATTATTATTATAATTATTATTATTATAATTATTATAATTATTATTATTATTATTTTTTATATATATTTTTATTATTATTATTATTACTATTATTTTAATTATTATTATTATTATTTTTATTATTATTATTATTACTAAGATTAACTAAAATACATTCATATTATATTATAAATAATAGTATAGTATATTTGCAAAAAAAGATCGCTATCTTCCAGGCCTTCATCTCTAATGAGAGTATATATAGATCTTTTTATCGCATTCTAAATTTAGTAGCTCTCACTTAAAGGCTGTTCCGGATCCGCCCCATACCCTAGCTAGAGCACGGATATATGTGGGTTATCTGTCGGCCAGTTATAAGCGCAGGCTCAGCTGACTGACCCATTTTTAGGATTGTCTTGGCAGTATCTCACCCTCTCTCCTACTCCCCCTCTTCCCACCCCTCTCTCTCCTTTGAGTCTTTTCAGTTTCAATTAGCACTGAGCTGAAAATGCAACATGATTTAAATTGCTGTCGCTGTCAGTTGTCAGACAAGAGCGATAACAACAGCGACAGCGGCAACGACAGGGCGCACCACGCCTCAGTCAGTCGCACCAAAATGTATCTTATAGATACATGTCTCTGACATAATAATCTCGTCGCACAATGTGCTACTGGCGCTTGTTGTTGTTGTTGTTGTTGTTGCTGTTGTTGTTGCTGTTGCTGCTGCCTCAATGTCTCCGCAGTTGCCATACGGCCAGCCGTTGGCCTCCATTGCCGTTCTCTTGGCATGTGTCGTGGACTACTTGGAAGTTTTAAGGTACTACGTGTTAGCGCACCGACAGATCTTCGAAGACTTATATATACTATATAAATATACATATGTATATATCGCTAAAAATACGCTACACTTGATTTTCTTGCTGTTGTTGTAGCCAGACTGCGCTTTTTTTCCCCGCAGTCGCCTTGATTGACCGCTGTCGCAGCTGCTCGACTTGCACGTTGCTATTTTCTGGCCAATATCAGGAGCAGCATCCACTCTGGCAACAATGGAGCGGATCAAGAAACCGTGCTAGGTCAGGGACAATGCGAATACTAGAGTGCCTCAGTTTGAGTCGGAGTCGGAACTCTGGAGTCGGAAAACCCTTCAAAATTCGGCAAGAAGGACAGAAAAGTCCGAAATAATGGAAGGAATGGGGGAAGAGGATAAAGAAGATGTAGATGATTTTCGCAATTTTTATTTGAGAGAGAAACAGGAGAAAGATTTGAAAAGATAGGCGATAGATTGGTTAGATCAATAAATATAGAGAATATGGAATCGATGATAGATGTCTAAAAATGTAAAGTGAGGTAGATTAAGGGATATATGATATATTTGTTAAAGTAAAAGAGAAGAGAATCTTCGTGAAGAGCTCTTTTTGGAAGAGTCATAAGTATAGGGACACAGCAGTTCGAATGAGATATAATATTTGCTTACAACATAAGAGGAAAGTGCTTAAATTAGCAAATAGTATGATTGATTTATGATTAATGTTTCGATATTTGTTTGGTTTAATTGTTGCGACAGGCCAGAGACGATTGAGTTGCCCGGCAAATGACAGATTGAACGACTGTCTAATTGGGCGACCGACAGACAAATGGCACTAGGCCAACAGATAATGAAGAGGACGCAAATTGGCGCATTTGTTATGTTGGCCAAAGATCAAAGCAAAGTATCTTACAGATACAATTCGAAACATTTCGGTTGAGGGTGTATACAGTATGTATCTACTATATGGCTAACCGGAACCACTTGGCGCAATAAACAGAAATCAAATACAACTAATAATTATTCAATTTGCGTTGAAATGCATTTTTAATAGTCGTGTGGAAAACAGGTGCCAGATACACACATAGAGAGTGAGAGAGAGAGAGAGACACGACTGAGGAAGTGCCATTGCCTTATGGGCCATTTCCGATTTGAGTTTCATTAGAAATTAAAATTGTTGACCGGATCACATGGACTCGCTTTATGGTAACACGACACAAAATGTTTGTAAATCGAACCGAACAGCTAATGAGGGGCTGTACCCCACCCCACCAGCCCATCGCAGAGCTGGCCTCTCTTTGGCTTTCCAATTGCCAATTGATTGATTTTCACTTGTCTTTCAACAAACATCGATCGTTGGGCTCTTCCCCAGCGATAGGGCTTGAGCTGTGGCCTGATCTGGCTGGCAGTTGCGGGAATTCGTTTCGTATATACATAGATATTATCTATATACTGTACGGGCGCATACACATGTACCCCCTTAGTAAGCTGTGCTCTTCCCATACCCCTTCCCCTACCCCTACCCGTACCCGTACCCGTCCCGTACCCCTGTGCTGTGCCCTTTCGGTGTTCGCAGTTCATCCAGCTCAGTGCGTCGGTTCACGTTGCCGGTGGCCATACGAGTTATGGTTGATTTTAATTAAATATATCTTCTTCCTGTTGCTGTTTCCATTTTATATGCTGTTGTCATTGCTCTACGTTACTTGTGCGGCTTTGCGATACCGAACCGCTTCAATACCGCCCATTGAGCCGCTCTTTCCCATCCACACTTGCCACAGTGCCCCAGCAACAAGTGCGTTCGGCTATGATACGATTTTCTCTTTTATTTTGTAACATTTCTAATTCTGTCGACGACATTTGGCTCAGGCTTGCTTATTTCTCTCACTCTCTCTCTCTTTCTCCCTCGCTCTCTCTGTATATATATGTATGCATCTTTACCTTGACAGGACTATATGTGGATGGAGTATTAGGATATACATAGGGCTAGGAACATCTTTTTTTATATTCATATTATAGTTATTCATATTCATAATATTGTTATTCATATTCATATTACAGCCATTCCTTCGCTTGACCCCCTGAGCACACGAAGTTCAGGGAACGAACCCATGTATAGACCAAAAAAATGTATATCTAAAAAAATGGATTATATGCACATATGTGCGTCTCTAGCAGGCATTTGAGACCTGTTTTCAAGTTCACAAATTTAGAAATTCCAGAATACAAACAGAGCATACGCTTGCGCTGGCTTTTCCGTCTGTTTAGCAGAGATAAGAAATACTAGAACGTAAATCATTTTCTTTGAGATATAACTCCCTTTTCCTTTGTATTTTGCTTTAAAGAATCATAAGAATAAACTTTTGCTTTCAACTTGTAAATACTTTGCCAGATATATTTGGGCACAACTTAAACATGAAATTAAGTCAGAGAGTCTAAGTCCTAATAGATGCGTCTCCTTAATGAGTTTGCGAGTGACTACTGTAGTTGCAGCACTTTGTCAAGTTAGGATTTAGGACTATATGCAGAACTTGTATACGCTTTCTGTTCGCAATGAAAAGGTAAACATTGAATGCCTAAATACTGGATAGCTGTTCGACCACAGACCGGCAGGTATTCGATATTATGGCCACCCAGAATTGAGGCTCGGCTTAGCTGTTCGATTTGTATGTTGTCGCCTGGCTCCTCCTGGCTTCCCTTTGGCACAGTCTGTGCGCTGCTGCAGCGGAAGTGAAGCCGCTGGCTGAGTGGATGTGGAACCACTGTTTACCCTCCTCCTAGCCTCCACACCGCACCTTACCCCTCGCTCAATTACTCCATTGACTGACGGCAGCTGCATAAATAATAATTGTATGCCATTTATAATAGTTTCGTTGTCGTTGCCGTTGTCGCTGTCGTTGTCGCTGATGCAAAGGAATCGGAGGCACTGCCAGAACTGCAGCCGGCGGACGGCGGATGGCGGCTGAGCAATGAACCAGACCAGAGCCACTGCAATATCGACGGGGAGGGGGAGGGGGCTTTAGCTTTGGCGAAACGCCTAAGCACCCCGTTGACATTAAAGTTGATTGCAAACTGTACGCATTTATGATCACGATTGTGTTGATGACGACGGCAATGATGATGATGATGACGGCGGCGATGATGATGATGATGGCGTCGCATTATCAACATCATTGGCCGCCGGTCGGCTTATTAGTTTGCCATTGCGCGCGTTTTTATGGGCGATAATGCAGCGGGACAACGGCACGAACAGGCGGATAAGTGGGCGGTGGAGGGGGGGGGGGTGGGGTCTTGTTGTACCGGTAGAGCGGCACCCTGCCCATGTCTTAATGATGCACAGCGCCCCACTGTGCTGCCATTTTCCATTAGTTTGCAACTCTATATCAATAAAACAACAAAATATAGCTGCGATTCCCCAGCGATTGCCGTGATGATGAGTGTGTGAAAAGCGCGCGTCTGGGAAAACAGCAAATGAAAAGCTGCCGGCGACAGATGTAATTTTCAAGCAAATATCAAGGCTAAACCCTACAAAAATACTCGAACGTAAATGTGCAATAAACGTGATTCACATCAAATCGAACTCTACAGCTCACATTGGCATCTTTGGCTTAAATTGACTGGAAGAACGAGGGTACCCATAGCCGCTCTCCTAACACGCTCTAATTCATGGCCCCACACATAGCTCTTCAATATAAAGAAATATATATTATATATAAAATAAAATTTGATTAGGGTTAAGGGCTTAATGTCTATGTAACAGGCAGAAGGAAGCATCTCCTAGATGTACATACATATATATAGCTGAGTCTAACTCTAAAACTACAAAAGCTAGAAACTTTCAATACTAAATATATATGTTCGTATACCATAAGCAATACGAATTTATCATATTTTTTCGGTACACCTTTCCATTTCCATATTATCAATAAATATCCGTTTTGAGACTTCGTTTTTTAAACACAACTCGAGAACTATAGGAGCTACATATACCAAACTTGGTATTTAGGTTTTTTTTGGTATATGTCGATTAAAAACATTTAATTTTTTTTGATACCTTTATTAAGACCAAGGTATATTGTACCTGAACATTAAAAGTAACTATCTATTGCTCCCTTTACATTTTGTTGCCTTAAATGTTTTTAGATATAAAAACATACTTTATTATATAGAGTTAAGCTTAAAGAGATAAAAAAAATGAAATAATTTGATTATATTTTCATAATTTTAACAAAATAAAACGAAGTTTCATCTTAGAATTCGCTTGTATTATCTCTTACGTCTGGAGTTGCCTCCAACTACCTGCTTATATTTTTGCATAATTTAAAATTATATATTTTTATATATATTTCCATCTCTTTCTGTTTTGCAGAGATGCAGCCGTTAATACAAGGCGGCAGCGCAGCCAGCAGAGCAGCAGCAGCAGCCGCAACGAAATTAACAACAACGAGTAGCAGTAAATGTAACAGTAACAACAACAACAACAACAACAACTTAACATTAGCTATAATGCGCACAACAAAAGCAACAGCAACAACAGAAACAAAAACAAACACAAACTCCAAATTTCACAAACGTCGACGAAGGCGACAGCGCAGTCAGCAGCGCAGCAGCAGCAGCACAACAACAGCAACAACAACAGCAACAGCAAGAACAATCCGAAGAAGAAGCAGCATCCCATATCTAAGCAGAACTGGCGCCTATCTGACGCTACTGCTCCTAACCACAACATGTTCCTTGTGCGCTGTTGCCGCCGCATCCGCTGCCACCGCCGCCGCCGCTGCCGTCGCCGCCGTCGCTGCCTCTGCCGCTGGCTCTGCCACGAATAGCGCCAGCGCCAATGGCTTTGTGGTGCCCAGTTCACCCTGTGAACCGCAGCACTGGTGGGATCAGCTGCAGCACAAGTGCACGCCCTGCACCATCTGCCAGGGCGAGATGATACCGCATCGCCCGTGCCAGCTGCACATCGATACCGTTTGCAGTTCCATCTACGATCTGCCAATCGATTGGGTGAGGGTCTCCAGAACGGAGCCAAACTGGAAGGAGGTAAGCTCTCGGCATATGGATCGAATGTGCTCGCTTCTCATTGATACGATATTCGATTTGCAACTATTGCAGCGCCGAAAGTCTTCGGAATATGAGCGTCCCGATTATCCAACGCCGCTGCAGCACTTGACCCACGAGCAGCTGCAGCAGCTGCACGAGGAGGCAGCCGCTGCCTTGCCCCTCGACTGGCAGACGGGCGCACTCTTTATCGCGGCGCTCGCCTGCCTGCTTTTCTTTTCGGTGGCCGCCTGCATACTCATCCATCATATGCGCCAGTGGCGCCGCATGGAGCGTCGATTGGATCAAGGTGAGTTTCGGTTTCAGCTTTATAGATAGATCGAAATTAAATTGATGAAAAAAGTAGGTGCAAGTACTCATATGTTAAGAGTTTAGTTTGAATTTAGTTTAAATTACATTTTACTTATAATTCGCAACGTGTTTTAACACAATTTCAATGATTGCAAAACACACGAAATTCAAATCTTTTTAAAACATAATTTAAGACTTGATAAAACCAAGTGATTATTTGGGTCGCAACTATAACCACAAATTTAATTTTTCTTATAATTCGCATCCAGTTTTAACCAAATTTTCATTATGTCAAATACATAAAATTTATACCTTGAAAAAACCTAGTTGAGATGTTTTTATCTTTATGATAACTTAAATATCAGTGTGTTAGAAAACCAAATTATATATACATATACATATGTATATAATTCGCAACCAGTTTTCACAAAATTTCCATGTGGTTGACACAACCTCGATTGAAAACCTAATGTTTCTGTAAACTGTATTAGTGGACCGCTTGCTGTGGCCTTTGCTTCAACATTCACACGCCTCGACTGCGACATGGTTCATGAAGCGTGGGGCACCTTTAACCCAACACCAAAGAGCTGGGGCGGAGCTGCTTTAAATGCGCAACGCGTTCTACGCTGCATTGCCAAAGGTTGTCCACACCGCACAGTTTCCCAAACACAAACACAAACCCAGTGGCAGTGGCAGTGGCAGTGGCAGTATCAGCTGCAGTTGCAGTTGCTGTTGGCCTCCAATGCCTGCCTGCTGCGGCTGCTCCGACTGCTTAGCATGCCCGGCGTGCGATTGTGTGTTGTTTGATTTCTAGTAGAAAGCTGAGAAACAACCTGCTGCGGCCCTAAACGTGGCCCAGCGCACTAGCGCGTACATATTTATAAGCCAAAACACGACACTTTGATGTATGGGAGCTCCCGACAATCGCCAGCGGCATCTCCTACGGCACAACCAAAGCCCGGAGCCGGCATCGCAAAAGACGCGCGTCCCTTTGCGCAGATTTCCAGCGAATTGCTGCACGAGCTGCGAGATCTGCAAGTTGCTGTAAGGAAGGGGGGGGGGGCGCAGGGAGCCAGTGGGGGAAAAGTGGAGGTGGCACTCTCAGGAGCTGGCCATCAGGTGCATATTAATGAGCCTGTGCCTGCGCCAAAGTAGAACGAAACGTCCAAATATTTGGCGCATGTGCGTCCATGACGTCGCCGCTCTGACAACGTCGACAGCGACGCGTTTTGCATACAACAAGCAAGTTGTTGTTTTTGTTGTTGTTGTTGTCATGATTCTTATTAATATTTTTCGCCAGCTTTAAATTTATTTTTATTTATTTTTTAATAAATTATTTACGGTTGGCGCTCGTGTTTTACCTGACCGCAACATGAGTTCCATATACATAGGTACCGAGCGAACCACAGGCGCGCATGAAGGGTAACAACAATTCCAGAGGGTTTGGATCGATATGACGGGCGGGTGCTCAAAGACCTCTGCTCGGATATTTGCATACCACAAATTGTATAATATTAAAGTATTCGGTTGTTTTTTCAGTCGAGCCAAAATCCGCATCGAACCATCTTTACAGCAAGAGAGAGCGAATGTCTTTGGTTTGCCGCCTTTATAATGCTTTTCCGGACATATAACGTATCATACCCTTTTGATGCGGTCTTGCAGATATTTCAAGATATCTTGAGAAACTGATCAATTTTCCATACTCAAACTCATCATTTGACCAATTCTTCACTTAAAGCTATATGATATAGTAGCTCTTGTTAAATATATGTACATATAAGCTGATCATAGAAGAACTCAGTTTTAGACAGATTATTATTATTATTTATACTAGTCGAAACATAAATAAAGTTATATTATTTTGATATTATTAATTTTCATAGACTTTAAACTATATCCGAATTTTTACACATACAAATTTAAATGTATTTATTTTATCTTATCTTCTTCCTGTGGTTGACTTTTGGTATCAAGTTAGGTTAAGGCTTTAATAGAAATCGCAGGATCTGACATTAGCATTCAATTTCGGTTTGAAAACATAAAGTTTGGAAATGGATATAGCCTTTGTTTCTACTTTACTTATATATTCAATATCTGCACGTTTTGAGTTGACTTTTGCAGCTGCCAAAGGGCCCAAGGGCCCGACGATCTCTGTCCTTGACAATGATATTTGCCTTTGTTTTTGCTGCCATTTACGCAACTGGCATCCCGAGACGGCAGCATTTGAGCACATTTATTTCGTGCCATATGCCATGTACATTCCCTCTCATATGTCATAATAAAGCAGCATATGAGAGAGTCGCAACTTAAATGAGGCATGCAACACGCACGCATACACTCGAAACTTCTTTCAATCTTCGAATGCGGTTTTCGGTCCCCAAGTTGTCAGCGTTTTTCACTGATTTGATTTGCTCCTTTGCGGACTCACTTTAAAGTTTTACGAGCCAGCAGCTTCATAAAGTGTTCGGCATATAAAGTTTTATTTCTTTTTCTAAGTGGCAATGAAATTGAGCATGGAGAACCCTTCGTGCCTTCATTATATATGGATATGTGCGCATAATTCAGCGAGCTGTCCAAAATTATGAAATGAATGGCATAGAATATATATGGAAGAACCGAAGGTTTTCAAATTTCAAAACAAGTATTCCAAAATCTCAATAAATATATGAGCTCATGATTAAAATACGAAGCACATTATCACAACTTCTTTTCAATGAATTTATTTGAAATTTTTTCCTCTTTGAAAGCCACAAGCTAGAGAAAAATCTAAAGTTCAAATGAAATTAGTTTTTGCCCTTTTGTTTGGTCTCTTTTGCGCTGTTTTTTCTCCAAACGCTCGCTAAATAAAAATTAGGGCAAAATGCTTGAGGAAATTTATTGGGATTTGTTAGATCAAGTTAAATCTGACAAGATCTTCATACACAAAACAGCACTAAGCTCTGCTGCTCTCGCTTGTATCTTAATCTATACGAATATAGATATAGATATAAATCTATATATATATATGTATATATAGTTATATATATATGCATATGTATGGAGTTATAGTTGCATTTTGGATGCCTTTGTGAGAATGTGTAGACACATGCTGTGTGGATGCGCAACAATAACTAGAGGCAAAGAATAACAACAACATTGGTAAAGAGCGTGAATTTTCCACGCTTTTCGCGCCTTTCCACCCACCAGGCCGTGTCAGCGGGGCCAACGTGAAAATTTATGCCTTGCTTTGATAGGTTCACGTCTTGTTTTTCTTCTTGTAATCATAATTCAGCGCGTGTCGACGTCGGCGTCGCCGTCGCTGTCGACCCACGCAGCGCCCAGTGAAAAAGTGCAGCCATGTCCAGCGTGAAAAATTTATGAAGCCGCCAACGAAACGATACGAAACGTAAACAGAGAAGCGAGACAGGCGGAGAGAAAACAACAACAACAACAATAACAACACTTGCTAACGATCCCAGCCTGAGCGAGTAGTAAATGTACTTCCCAGTGATTTTTAGAGATTTCAGCTATATCAAATACTCAGCCCAGGGCCGGAAGCAGACACACACAAGCACACACACACACACACACGCACACGCATATGCCACTTTGTCCAGGTAAAAGACACGTGCAAGTGGAAGAGTGAGGGTCCCCCGCCTGCTGTCCCTGTTGCATGCGCGGCGTGTCTAGCTCAAGGACAAGCGGATGTTTGTAGACCGCAGAGTCGAATCACTTCCGCGGGCATGTAATGAAATTCCAAAATCATGTCACAGCCAGCCAAGTGCTATAAAAACAGACGAAGGGCAGGAAATGCCGTGCAGCGACTGCGTCGCCGAAGCTGACGTCGACTGCAACTGCAACTGCAACTGCGTCAGATCAGCAGATGAACAGATGAAAATAATGTCAGCTGCATGGAAAATCGAGCTGTAATCGAATGTGGCATGCGTTGCACTTGGGAAATGCCATGCGCAGGCAATTTCTTTGTACTTCCCGTTGAATGAATTCTTATTGGATTTCGGTTGCAACTGGCTGCTGTTGCAGCTCATGTTGCTGCTGCTGCTGCTGTTTCCGTCGCAGCATTTCTATAAATAGTTGGCGAATTGATGATTAAATATTGGACCAGCTGCCTGGCGGGTTGTACAGGAAGTTGTTGTTGCCTCTGCGGCAAGGAAAGGTGTGACTGGGCGCATTCAAGCGCTCAATTGACAATTGCCAGTCTGTTGCCCTTTTTTTACAGCCCCCCCCCCCCCCCCTCACTCTGCCCTCACTCTCTTCCGCTCTCTGGCTTTTCCCTGGCCATAACCATTTCCATTTGCATTTTCAGTCGTTTGGCACGCGCTTAGTGTTTCCTTCAACTTGGAATTGTGCAGGCGATAAATTCGCTCAATGTGCCAGCTGAGCAAATGCAGATCCAAACGTGTAAGAACATTTTCCGTCGGGTATAACCAATTGAGTAATACACGCTCCCAGTTCAATAAAAGCCATATTTATAAAATAATATCATAGTATATTTTTAGATCAATCTTTAGCAGAGCTGAACAGTAGTCCTTAATCCAAACATTATCATACTTGCTCTTAAACTATTTAATGTATTTGGGATTTATCTGCTTCAATTTCCACAAAGCCAATATACTCTTTTTAAGTTTGGGAACGAGTGCAAGAAGATCGCAGAAATGTTGCAGTCACACACTCGGCGATCTGTTCCCTGCATTTTACGGCTTGTTCAAAAATAGCGATGCCGTTCCTGTCTTGCCTCGCACCGCCCCACCCCGCCCAGCGGCATAGGGGTAGCTGGAGACAGGGGGCGGCTGCTGAGGCGGAGACTACACTAACTACCAGCGATGGGGCGAGTCGCGTGGCAACTCAAACAAACTTGCAATTTTCGGAATACATACTATTGGCACATGCATAATGAAAGGGAGAAAACAAGAGAGAGAAAGAGAGAGAGATAAAGAGAGATAAATCAAATACAAAATATAAAATAAGGGTTACAAATGTCACACGACAGATTAGGGCCAAAAGATGATCTTAATCCCAACCCAACGCAAGCTAGAAGTAGCCAAAATATTTATCCCTCGAGCTCACTTGAATCAATTTAAACCTTTATAAATAAACTAAATCTATGTTCCTTCTATATTCTTCCATTCCTTTTCTTCTTTCTTATCCACATCAATGAGCTCCCATAGAGACTCCGACGCATGGTTATAGATCTTATATATACAAAGCTTCTCCCTCGAGATCAGTTGACTCATATGATTTGTTTAATTTTCAATTTTCCTTATTGATTAACTAAATCAATGTTCAATGCCATCTAAGGTCTTCAGTAGATATTTTTGCTGAAACACATGATTGTGTAGATCGTATATATATAATAATTTTTTTCGGAGATCACTTGAACCACATGATCTGTAGAATCTATCATTTAAATCTTTACCAATTAACCAAATCTATGTTCGATGCCAAAATCTTTTATCAAAAGCCTAACCCACGCATGATAATAGTTCATATATAGTTACAGATTCTTTTAGAGATCACTTGAATCACATGATCTGTACAAATTGTTCAATTTGAGTTCTTTGTTTTTTCTCGGATTTCCTGCTTTCACTAATCAGTTTGCTAGAATCTTCTTGGCATACAGTTTTCCATGGAAAATTCAACTGTGCCGCTTTTCCCAATATATTCCCAGCAAGCATACACACACAGGCACGCGTACAATGCGAGTACATAAACAGATACAAGCGAGTACTCGTCCTCGTACTCACACTCACACTCACACATGTACTCATGCTCACACTCATCGTACCCGTTCTCGTACTCGCACCTCTCTAGAGACTACTCATCCATATGTGCTTAATTTTCTTTGGCGCATTGAAAATTTTTGAAACTAATTGAACTGCGCAAATTTGAAAATTTGTTTTGCTTTTTTCCAATTTGGTATTTTCCTTCTGCTTTTCCTCAAAAACTGTACAACGTAGCTGCCGTTTCCATCGTTCTAGTTGCTGTTGTTGTTGTTGTGTGAAAATTTGCTGGGATTGTTTATAATAAAATGCAAAGAACCGAAAGGCAGCCGTCGCGTCTGCTGGGCAATGGAACTTAATTTTCATGTTGATCTTATTTTTTTTCTCTCTGTTTCGTTCGCTTTTCAGTTTTCTGTTTTTCCTCGACGCAGGTCGATTTTCTTTTTAATTTTCTTGTTTTTTTGGTTTCTTCTTTGTTGACTACAGTTTAAAAATAAATGATAAATTATCTGCTGGCTAGCTGGCTGGCTGGGTGGGTGTCTGTTATGGCCACGCCCATCATTTACGCCCACGCTGGTTTGTTTACAAGTCGGAAATGCGGCAGCAAAAGGCCTCTGAACGACCCCCTTTCGATTTCCTGGCATCGATCAAGAATGGGCTGGCAGTAATAATTGTTGATCTGACAGCGCGAATACAAAAATATAATAAATATTTTAACAGCCTTATGGCCGTGTTTATGAAGGCCATAACAGTATTTTATACAGCTTGCGAAAATTACATACATTATACTATAGTATAGGCAGACGTGATCCGAGAGAATTTTCAACCTTGAACACGTGCAAATGGAAAGCTTTCGTTACTTTTTGCTAAATCGAACGTATATCCAATTGGTTGCCAATGTCAGCATTTTATTATAAATCTTCAAGCTAATAATGCAAATCAAGCAATAAAGGATCTGATCTATAGCAAACAATTGAGTCTATATTGAGGTTTCTGGATCAACTAATCGGCCTAACGAAACCGTTTTCACTTTGATTTAAGCCATGTTTTTGAAAATATGATTTTGAATTATATCGCCCAAATACTGTCCGATTTCGGCATGATATACAATTTTGGACTCGTAAAGATCTGTATTATCGATTTGGCGTCCAAAAATGAAAATCTAAATTTTGACCAAATTTTACGAAAAAGACAGTGGTTACATCAGATTTTTTTTCCAAAAACGGGGTCGGTTCGAAAATTAAAACATATTTGAACAAGGGGCTACAACACGTTTTTTCTCAAATTCGGGGTCGATTCGAAAATCGAAACGTTTTTTTATAATTTTTATTGAATATCTCGGGTAAATTTTGTCAGATTTTGAAATTTTATACCCTTTTTGAATTCGTAGGGATCCCTACTATCGATTGGCATTTAAACATTTCAAAAATCGATGGGTTAAAAAAAGTGGTTAACCAAAAACCGATTCGTTTGTAAAGTCAACCTTTTTTTTATTATCTCGGCCAGATAATGTCCGATTTGGAAATTTTATACCATTTTGGACTCATAGGATCAGTACTGTCGATTGCCATCAAAAAAATGAAAATCTAAATATTGACCCGAATCAACAAATGGCAATGGCATCATGTTTTTTCTAAAATTCGGGGTCGGTTCCAAAATCGAAACTTTTTTGATAATTTATATTGTATATATCGGGTAAATTGTCGTTTTTAAAATGTTATACCTTTTTGAATTCGTAGGGATCCCTACTATCAATTGGCATTCAAACATTTTAAAATCTATGGGTTAAAAAGTGGTTGACCAAAAACCGATTCATATGTAAAGTCAACCTTTTTTGATGATTTTTGAATATCTCGGCCAGATAATGTCAGATTTGGGAATTTTATACCATTTTGGACTCGTAAGGATCAGTACTATCGATTGGCATCAAAAAACTGAAAATCTAAATTTTGACCCGAATCAACAAAATGGCATGGGGTTACATCACGTTTTTTCTCAAATTCGCCGTCGGTTCGAAAATCGAAACTTTTTTGATAATTTTTATTGAATATCTCGGGTAAAGTTTGTCAGATTTTAAAATGTTATACCTTTTTGAATTCGTAGGGATCCCTACTATCAATTGGCATTCAAACATATTAAAAATCGATTGGTTAAAAAATGTGGTGGACCAAAAACCGATTCGTTTGTAAAGTCAACCTTTTTTGATGATTTCTTTGAATATCTCGTCCAGATAATGTCAGATTTGGGAATTTTATACCATTTTGGACTCGTAAGGATCAGTACTATCGATTGGCATCAAAAAAATGAAAATCTAAATTTTGACCCGAATCAACAAAATGGCAAGGGGTTACATCACGTTTTTTCTCAAATTCGGGGTCGGTTCGAAAATCGAAACTTTTTTGATAATTTTTATTGAATATCTCGGGTAAAGTTTGTCAGATTTTAAAATGTTATACCTTTTTGAATTCGTAGGGATCCCTACTATCAATTGGCATTCAAACATTTTAAAAATCGATGGGTTAAAAAAAGTGGTGGACCAAAAACCGATTCGTTTGTAAAGTCAACCTTTTTTGATGATTTCTTTGAATATCTCGTCCAGATAATGTCAGATTTGGGAATTTTATACCATTTTGGACTCGTAAGGATCAGTACTATCGATTGGCATCAAAAAAATGAAAATCTAAATTTATACCCGAATCAACAAAATGGCAAGGGGTTACATCACGTTTTTTCTAAAATTCGGGGTCGGTTCCAAAATCGAAACTTTTTTGATAATTTATATTGTATATCTCGGGTAAATTTTGTCAGATTTTGAAATGTTATACCTTTTTGAATTCGTAGGGATCCCTACTATCAATTGGCATTCAAACATTTTAAAAATCTATGGGTTAAAAAAAGTGGTTGACCAAAAACCGATTCGTTTGTAAAGTCAACCTTTTTTGATGATTTTTTTGAATACCACGGCCAGATAATGTCCTATTTGGGAATTTTATACCATTTTGGACTCGTAAGGATCAGTACTATCGATTGGCATCAAAAAAATGAAAATCTAAATTTTGACCCGAATCAACAAAATGGCAAGGGGTTACATCACGTTTTTTCTAAAATTCGCGGTCGGTTCCAAAATCGAAACTTTTTTGATAATTTATATTGAATATCTCGGGTAAATTTTGTCAGATTTTGAAATGTTATACCTTTTTGAATTCGTAGGGATCCCTACTATCAATTGGCATTCAAACATTTTAAAAATCGATGGGTTACAAAAAGTGGTTGACCAAAAACCGATTCGTTTGTAAAGTCAACCTTTTTTGATGTTTTTTTTTATTATCTCGGCCAGATAATGTCCTCTTTGGGAATTTTATACCATTTTGGACTCGTAAGGATCAGTACTATCGATTGGCATCAAAAAAATGAAAATGTAAATTTATACCCGAATCAACAAAATGGCAAGGGGTTACATCACGTTTTTTCTCAAATTCGCGGTCGGTTCGAAAATCGAAACTTTTTTGATAATTTTTATTGAATATCTCGGGTAAAGTTTGTCAGATTTTAAAATGTTATACCTTTTTGAATTCGTAGGGATCCCTACTATCAATTGGCATTCAAACATTTTAAAAATCTATGGGTTAAAAAAAGTGGTTGACCAAAAACCGATTCATATGTTAAGTCAACCTTTTTTGATGATTTCTTTGAATATCTCGTCCAGATAATGTCAGATTTGGGAATTTTATACCATTTTGGACTCGTAAGGATCAGTACTATCGATTGGCATCAAAAAAATGAAAATCTAAATTTTGACCCGAATCAACAAAATGGCAAGGGGTTACATCACGTTTTTTCTCAAATTCGCGGTCGGTTCGAAAATCGAAACTTTTTTGATAATTTTTATTGAATATCTCGGGTAAAGTTTGTCAGATTTTAAAATGTTATACCTTTTTGAATTCGTAGAGATCCCTACTATCAATTGGCATTCAAACATATTAAAAATCGATGGGTTAAAAAAAGTGGTTGACCAAAAACCGATTCGTTTGTAAAGTCAACCTTTTTTGATGATTTTTTTGATTATCTCGTCCAGATAATGTCCGATTTGGGAATTTTATACCATTTTGGACTCGTAAGGATCAGTACTATCGATTGGCATCAAAAAAATGAAAATCTAAATTTTGACCCGAATCAACAAAATGGCAAGGGGTTACATCACGTTTTTTCTAAAATTCGGGGTCGGTTCCAAAATCGAAACTTTTTTGATAATTTATATTGTAATATCTCGGGTAAATTTTGTCAGATTTTGAAATGTTATACCTTTTTGAATTCGTAGGGATCCCTACTATCAACTGGCATTCAAACATATTTAAAATCGATTGGTTAAAAAAAGTGGTGGACCAAAAACCGATTCGTTTGTAAAGTCAACCTTTTTTGATGATTTCTTTGATTATCTCGTCCAGATAATGTCAGATTTGGGAATTTTATACCATTTTGGACTCGTAAGGATCAGTACTATCGATTGGCATCAAAAAAATGAAAATCTAAATTTTGACCCGAATCAACAAAATGGCAAGGGGTTACATCACGTTTTTTCTAAAATTCGGGGTCGGTTCCAAAATCGAAACTTTTTTGATAATTTATATTGTATATCTCGGGTAAATTTTGTCAGATTTTGAAATGTTATACCTTTTTGAATTCGTAGGGATCCCTACTATCAATTGGCATTCAATTATTTTAAAAATCTATGGGTTAAAAAAAGTGGTTGACCAAAAACCGATTCGTTTGTAAAGTCAACCTTTTTTGATGATTTCTTTGAATATATCGTCCAGATAATGTCAGATTTGGGAATTTTATACCATTTTGGACTCGTAAGGATCAGTACTATCGATTGGCATCAAAAAAATGAAAATCTAAATTTTGACCCGAATCAACAAAATGGCAAGGGGTTACATCACGTTTTTTCTCAAATTCGGGGTCGGTTCGAAAATCGAAACTTTTTTGATAATTTTTATTGAATATCTCGGGTAAAGTTTGTCAGATTTTAAAATGTTATACCTTTTTGAATTTGTAGGGATCCCTACTATCAATTGGCATTCAAACATATTAAAAATCGATTGGTTAAAAAAAGTGGTGGACCAAAAACCGATTCGTTTGTAAAGTCAACCTTTTTTGATGATTTCTTTGATTATCTCGTCCAGATAATGTCAGATTTGGGAATTTTATACCATTTTGGACTCGTAAGGATCAGTACTATCGATTGGCATCAAAAAAATGAAAATCTAAATTTTGACCCGAATCAACAAAATGGCAAGGGGTTACATCACGTTTTTTCTAAAATTCGGGGTCGGTTCCAAAATCGAAACTTTTTTGATAATTTATATTGTATATCTCGGGTAAATTTTGTCAGATTTTGAAATGTTATACCTTTTTGAATTCGTAGGGATCCCTACTATCAATCGGCATTCAAACATTTTAAAAATCGATGGGTTACAAAAAGTGGTTGACCAAAAACCGATTCGTTTGTAAAGTCAACCTTTTTTGATGATTTCTTTGAATATATCGTCCAGATAATGTCAGATTTGGGAATTTTATACCATTTTGGACTCGTAAGGATCAGTACTATCGATTGGCATCAAAAAAATGAAAATCTAAATTTTGACCCGAATCAACAAAATGGCAAGGGGTTACATCACGTTTTTTCTAAAATTCGGGGTCGGTTCCAAAATCGAAACTTTTTTGACAATTTATATTGTATATCTCGGGTAAATTTTGTCAGATTTTGAAATGTTATACCTTTTTGAATTCGTAGGGATCCCTACTATCAATCGGCATTCAAACATATTAAAAATCGACGGGTTAAAAAAAGTGGTTGACCAAAAACCGATTCGTTTGTAAAGTCAACCTTTTTTGATGATTTCTTTGAATATCTCGTCCAGATAATGTCGGATTTGGGAATTTTATACCATTTTGGACTCGTAAGGATCAGTACTATCAATTGGCATAAAAAAAATGAAAATCTAAATTTTGACCCGAATCAACAAAATGGCAAGGGGTTACATCACGTTTGTTCTCAAATTCGGGGTCGGTTCCAAAATCGAAACTTTTTTGATAATTTATATTGTATATCTCGGGTAAATTTTGTCAGATTTTGAAATGTTATACCTTTTTGAATTCGTAGGGATCCCTACTATCAATTGGCATTCAAACATATTAAAAATCGATTGGTTAAAAAAAGTGGTGGACCAAAAACCGATTCGTTTGTAAAGTCAACCTTTTTTGATGATTTCTTTGATTATCTCGTCCAGATAATGTCAGATTTGGGAATTTTATACCATTTTGGACTCGTAAGGATCAGTACTATCGATTGGCATCAAAAAAATGAAAATCTAAATTTTGACCCGAATCAACAAAATGGCAAGGGGTTACATCACGTTTTTTCTCAAATTCGCGGTCGGTTCGAAAATCGAAACTTTTTTGATAATTTTTATTGAATATCTCGGGTAAAGTTTGTCAGATTTTGAAATGTTATACCTTTTTGAATTTGTAGGGATCCCTACTATCAATTGGCATTCAAACATATTAAAAATCGAATGGTTAAAAAAAGTGGTGGACCAAAAACCGATTCGTTTGTAAAGTCAACCTTTTTTGATGATTTCTTTGATTATCTCGTCCAGATAATGTCAGATTTGGGAATTTTATACCATTTTGGACTCGTAAGGATCAGTACTATCGATTGGCATCAAAAAAATGAAAATGTAAATTTATACCCGAATCAACAAAATGGCAAGGGGTTACATCACGTTTTTTCTCAAATTCGCGGTCGGTTCGAAAATCGAAACTTTTTTGATAATTTTTATTGAATATCTCGGGTAAAGTTTGTCAGATTTTAAAATGTTATACCTTTTTGAATTTGTAGGGATCCCTACTATCAATTGGCATTTAAACATATTGAAAATCTATGGGTTAAAAAAAGTGGTTGACCAAAAACCGATTCATTTGTAAAGTCAACCTTTTTTGATGGTTTTTTTGAATACAACGGCCAGATAATGTCCCATTTGGGAATTTTATACCATTTTGGACTCGTAAGCATCAGTACTATCGATTGGCATCAAAAAAATTAAAATCTAAATTTTGACCCGAATCAACAAAATGGCAAGGGGTTACATCACGTTTTTTCTCAAATTCGCGGTTTGTTCGAAAATCGAAACTTTTTTGATAATTTTTATTGAATGTCTCGGGTAAAGTTTGTCAGATTTTAAAATGTTATACCTTTTTGAATTCGTAGGGATCCCTACTATCAATTGGCATTCAAACATATTAAAAATCGATTGGTTAAAAAAAGTGGTGGACCAAAAACCGATTCGTTTGTAAAGTCAACCTTTTTTGATGATTTCTTTGATTATCTCGTCCAGATAATGTCAGATTTGGGAATTTTATACCATTTTGGACTCGTAAGGATCAGTACTATCGATTGGCATCAAAAAAATGAAAATCTAAATTTTGACCCGAATCAACAAAATGGCAAGGGGTTACATCACGTTTTTTCTAAAATTCGGGGTCGGTTCCAAAATCGAAACTTTTTTGATAATTTATATTGAATATCTCGGGTAAAGTTTGTCAGATTTTGAAATGTTATACCTTTTTGAATTCGTAGGGATCCCTACTATCAATCGGCATTCAAACATTTTAAAAATCGATGGGTTAAAAAAAGTGGTTGACCAAAAACCGATTCGTTTGTAAAGTCAACCGTTTTTGATGTTTTTTTTTATTATCTCGGCCAGATAATGTCCTCTTTGGGAATTTTATACCATTTTGGACTCGTAAGGATCAGTACTATCGATTGGCATCAAAAAAATGAAAATCTAAATTTTGACCCGAATCAACAAAATGGCAAGGGGTTACATCACGTTTTTTCTAAAATTCGGGGTCGGTTCCAAAATCGAAACTTTTTTGATAATTTTTATTGAATATCTCGGGTAAAGTTGGTCAGATTTTGAAATGTTATACCTCTTTGAATTCGTAGAGATCCCTACTATCAATTGGCATTCAAACATATTAAAAATCGATGGGTTAAAAAAAGTGGTGGACCAAAAACCGATTCGTTTGTAAAGTCAACCTTTTTTGATGATTTCTTTGATTATCTCGTCCAGATAATGTCAGATTTGGGAATTTTATACCATTTTGGACTCGTAAGCATCAGTACTATCGATTGGCATCAAAAAAATGAAAATCTAAATTTTGACCCGAATCAACAAAATGGCAAGGGGTTACATCACGTTTTTTCTCAAATTCGGGGTCGGTTCGAAAATCGAAACTTTTTTGAACATTTTTTGTTAATATCTCAGGGAAATACAGTCCAATTTTGGATTCTTATACCTTTTTGAAATCGTACGGAACCACATTATCAACTGGCATTCAATCAAATGAAAAGAAATCAAAGTTTTTGTCAAAGAACGATTCGCTTGTGATTTAGGGATCCGTACAAACCGCGCCTTGGTTAAATGCGGATTTATGTGGTTTCTTCTGGACTTAATCTCGTAATGGTCTAACTCTTGTTAGTTCGTTGCGTTCAATTGACTCTTTGCTGATCTCACTATAATATTATGTAGACACGATAGTATCAACTATAGTTATTTAATTTAGTTTATTTTATAAATTTATTTATTGTTTTATATAGTATATACATATATTTAATTTATCTGAAACGAGTTCCAGATGTTACTTAAAATGTACTTTTTTTTTGTTTTCTCTGGTGCTTGCAGATGTGGAAGAGTTGTCCACGAAGCTGATGGCCAAGCTGGCCGAGGTGCAGAGTCTGGATGGTGGCACCTTCTTCATAGGCAATGCGGATGCGTTGCGCGGTCTGCCCGCCTCGGCAATGACGTCGGCTTCGGCGTCAGCGTCCGCTGCGCAGTCGGGCATCTTTCAGCCGCAACATGTGCTGCTGCCTGGTAAGTGTGTCAAAGGTCAAACCACTTGAGATCGTTCCAGCCCAATATGATGCGCCTGGCAGGGGGCTGGCCTGGGCTGGAACTGCACCGGGACTGGGACTAGGCAGGGCAGGCGCTGCGGGATGGCATTCCAAAGACGAAAGAATTTCTTTTTATGTTTCATTTGTGTTTTTTTTCTTGTTTTTTTTTTTTGCGCCTTTTTGGTCAAGGCGTTTGCCAATTTGCATTTAAATTGGCCATTGAGCCCGTGGGCGGCGGCCTCTTGGCGGCGACAATAGCCGCTTAATGGGCCCATCCAATGCGATCGCAATTGATTCCACGGCAAATGCAAATGAGAACGCGCCCGCACAGAATTTTAATACAATGGGGCCTACGGCTGTCACTCAGTTTTGACAGCCACGCTTGTGGCCTACACAGCTCAAGCAAGCATGCACCCCTCTGCCTTGCTCTCTCTCTCATTCTTTTTTTCTCTCTGCTTTTTCTCCTTCTCCAGTGGAAAAGCATGCCAAGCATCATGAGCGACGCATCTTGAAAACCCTGCAGCCGGGCAATGTCTACATCGAGGAGAGCAACGGATTAGGAGCTGGTGTCTTTGCCGGCTCAAAGGGCTGATGCTGCAGTCTGGCCAGGAGCTTGTTGGGAACTACTTAAGTGGACGTTGACGTCGAGTACAACAACAACAACAACAACAACAACAACAACAACAACAGCAGCAGCAGCAACAGCAGAAACAGCAGCAACAACTTTGTACAAAGAGAACGCTGAGGGACCTCGAGAGCTTGAAAAATTTGGAGAATTATCTACGCGTACGATTAATATATATATTTGCCTGATATTTAATTTAAATGTTATGTTGACTTGTTTGTAATGCAAAGGCACAGCAATTTATTAATATAATTAATTATTAATTAATCAACACGTTCATGCTGGCAAATAGTTGCGTCAAACAAACTATTGTTTACGAATTCAAGTTGGTCTAAATTGGAAATTTTTGCAAACTTTTTTTTAATTTGAACATTTTTAAAAAGTCTATTCTCAAAATTCACAAATGCTTAAAGTGAAATATTATTTATAATTCGAGCTAGACTAAATTTGAGATTTGCTCAAACTGTTTATCCAAACGTAAGTAGTTTATTCAAACTGTCGGCAAAACTTTTCTCAAAACTCACGGAACTCTATTAAAACAGAAATTAAACTAGAAATACTCGAATTTGTTTTTCTATTCGGAGCAGTTTGTCCAAACCATTTGCCACGCTGAGCGTTACATTAATTCTGAATGCGAAATTGGTAAATTGTTTTTGTATATATAAAAAGGAGTTTTTTTTTGTTTTTATTTTTTTGAGCAAGAGTGTGAAAGATGGTCAGAGTGAAGAGTTACAAACTATGAATGCATTATAATAGAAGCCCATTTATATATGATTAACAAATTTCTACTTAATGTAAATATTAAGGCGAGCGAACGTGACGAGTGCTACAGAACCAAGCAATATCGGCAGCATATCAGCTACTATATGTTTACTATATAGTCGTGCATATTGTATATCATGCATAATATCGTTCATCCATAGCCCATACACACACACACACACACACACACACAAGCACATGCATACGATTATATATATATTATTGTGTAGGCGTATTTGAGAAAATATTAAACGTGTATTAATTATAAATATTTTATGTCTTTTTTTTGTATTTGTTCTTAGCAAAATGCAAAAAATATTCATTTAGGATTATAAATATTTAATATTTCATAATTATTAAAACGCATAAACGAAATACAAACTAACAATAACAATAACAAGAACAAGAACAAGAAGAGGAGAAAAACAAAAAAAAACCGAAAAATCGAACACACAAATAAATGTAAAAGGAATATTAATAAAAATGTGAAAAATCGAAGAGAAAATTGTATGGAAAAATTGTTTATATTTAAGTGCTATAAGTGTGCAACAATAAAAATTTTTATGAATTAATTCACTTGCTTCAACTTAATTTCATTTGTTGCTCGGCATTTTCATTCTGTGAATTGAGAGCTTTCCATTGATTTACGGCCGTGTGTCGGATACGTTGGGTGGAGGGGGGGGGGGGGGGGGGGACGGATGGGAAGGAGGGTTGTGCGAGCTAACTCGACCCTGAAGATTGAGAATTGAATCTTTGGCCCGATATTTATGGCAAGCGCTACCAGGGAACGTGTCTAATTATATTCCATGGAAGCAAATGCTTTGCATTTTTATTTATTTATTTATTTATTTTGTGAAATTTATGAAGATGTGAGCTGACGATTGACCTAGGACGGATTTCTTATATGTACATATATCTTTAGGATATCCGATTTGGCAAACAAATTGAATGTTCCTAAAATTGTTAAATAAACACGGCATTTAGTTATAGTCATATGCCTGATCTGGTTGGACTTGTTGCGACTGCGGTTAATGCTTTAAGGATCCAAGCAGGCAGATTTTCTAACTAAGCTTCGTTAACAATTAAAGGTATATACATATATATATAATATTTTAGTTTGTTTAACTTTTTGTGGTTAAACGAAGCTCGTTGGGATATAGCTATAATATATATTATTCAAAAATTCTATGAAAAGGGCTTTTCTATATAAAGGAATAAAATAGTATAATATAATACAATATCTATCGCATAATATATATATATATATATGATATGCATGATGATAATGGTATAAAAATAATAAAAGAGAATGAACTTTTAATTATAATATAATGTAATTTAAATTCTATTTTCTATTTAATTAACTAGAGTTTGAGGGCGTTATGGGATATATAATATAAATATTTATATGTATCTAGATACATTTTTACCGATCCTTATCCTATCTACCTGTAGTATGCATGAGGCCGATTGTTAAGTATGCCAGATACTCTCCCTCTCCCACTCTCTCCCCCCCCCCCCCCCTCTCTCTCTCTATTTACTGCTCTTACCATGTGGCACCTTAAAGTCTGTGACAACGCGGGATTTGCCATGCCCACATGCCTTACATCATATATAGATATATATCTATGTATACGTATGTATATACATATATGTATGTACTTATATATGTTCATATATTGAACATGGGGGCGTAGTGGGCATGTGCATGCAACGGGAACGCGACAGGCAGGAAACGTCTTTCAATGGAAATGAAAACGAAAATGGAAATGCAAATGCAAATGGGAATGGAAATGGGCAGCAAGACAAAGATATGCCCCCACTATGCTCAGGCAAGCCAAGCGCGTCTACCCCTATCTTTGGTATCAGCGGAGCTGACAAAGTTGCTCTCATGGGCGCAATTTGCATTTTGCATTTGAAATTTTTCATTTTGCATTTTGCATTTCGCATTTGTCGATTAACATTGAAAATGGAAATGGCAAGCGACGAACGCCTTTGAATTTATTAATGTTGCTTTTGCAGCTTGTGCAGTTACACAATTAAATGCTTGTAAAGGCAACAACATTGTTGTTGTTGTTGTTGCTGTTGCTGTTGCTGTTTATGTTGTTGTTGGCACATCAAAGCGCGCGTTGGTTTGACCAAGGCAAAATAATAATATAATAAAAAATAAAATGGCGATGCGCCGACTGAAAAACGCGCAAACATTTCTAATGAAAATCCCAAGACAACAACAGCAACAACCACAACAACCACAACAACAATAACAACAACAATCGACACCCATTGGCTATGCAATGCACGAGCTGTGAGACTTTCTTGTTTGTTGCTGCTGCTGTTGTTGTTGTTGTTGTTGTTGTTGTTATTGTTGCTGCTGTAGGTTTGCCAATGCTGCCCCCTTGTCTTGACTGGCCAACAGAAATTAATTAGCTGAGACGTGGCATAAATTAGCAAAAACTGAAAACCAAATACGAAGCGTCGAACACTCGTAGTCTCCCGCATTGCCAACGCTGGCAGCTAACCACGACTCGACTGGTCTTCTATGCTATATAGCCTAAAGGCCATACAATTGGCGATCTTACAGACAATCATTAGCTTATCCCAAAAACAAAATGACAGCGCAGCTTCGATGATTTGCCGATTGCTTTGTATAATCTCTCAGCTCAAATCCCAGGCAACTGTATGGGAGTAGCAATGTCTTAGCCAGGGTTACCTCGAGTAAATGTGAAGTTCCGGGATGCCAAACCAGCTGGCAACCTAGTTTACATTATAATCAATTGAAATTATTTTGTGAATTTATCATTTGTTATTCAAGATCCCCAAACAATTTTTGCACATCGAACCACAAGAGTGCGACAGTAGTAAAACGTTACCGACTGCGGGATACGCTTTAGCAAATACCATCGTAGATTTCGAGTGGCCGTTTATAGTAATTATTTCATAAGATTGGAGATAGACTTATAATGCATAAAATCTATATTATATAAATACAATAATATGAGTATGATAAATAGAATATTTGTGTATGTTTAATACAGCCAGAAATGTCTCCAACTGAATATGAATTTTGCATATTACCAGGAGCAGCATTTCTTGTATTCTTTCCTCTAAAGTACATGTACTTATTCCTAAGTTAAATTAGTATAAATAAAAAAAGATGTATTTAACAATGAGAAACAAACAATTTCATGTTCGATTACAGGGCATCAGGCAGTTTATAGTCTTGCTTACCCGTTCCGGACTCGAGTAGAAGGTGGAACTGGCACAGCAAATGCCAATTGCCAATTGCCATGTGGCATGTGGCAACGGGCAACACGACTCACGACGCTGCTGCTGTGCTGAGCTATTGTGGCACATGCCACAACTCATTTCGTGTATTTTAAGCATGCGACACGACGGCGGCTGCATTGTCACAGCTGCCCCAAGATGCTGACTGCCTCTGCCACTGCCACTGCCAGTGCAACTCGGCTGCACTTGAAACTGATAAAGCGTGGAGGAGGATCATATAAAAAAAAAAACGAAAGCGGAAGGAAGTGAACATCGGGCGCGAGCAATTGAAATACAAGAACCACTTGAAGCGCTGAGCAGCTGCTGCGCTCCGGGCGCCGAGGGGGCTGCAAGGGCGTGCCCATTAATCCAAATCGTGTCGAGCTGCTGCTGCTGCTGTTACTGTTGCTGTGGAACGTGATTGCCAATCGATTGATGTATTCGGAATAGCGCCAAGAACGCGTCTATTGAATGGAATTGCTGATGGCAGCGGCGTTTTGGCCATGAGCGTACGCCTGCCCTGCCCAGTGGGCGTGGGCGTGGGCGTGGGTGTGGGTGTGGGTGTAGGTGTGGGTTAGTTTCGAGTTTCATTCATAAAGCGAAAACGTCGCCACATTGGAATGCGACAGGCGTCCGCTTTTGGGGAAGGGAGGGGGGCTGTCAATTAGCCAGCGCTGCCAAAATTGGTGGCGCAGCAGCGTTTGATACACTTTGGCATATCGATTGGGCTTCACGATTTTGGACGTTGCGTTTCCGCTGGCCGAGAAACGAGCGACTCGGCGGAAATACGAGAATTGCAAAATGTGCCGTGCGCTGTGGCTTTGGTTTGTTTTTATCATTAAGTCACACACTGTCTATAATTATTCATGAATTGTTTAAACAATTTGAATGCATTACGCGCGTTGGCAACAGCGCAAATGCGTAGCATCCCGAAACGGATGCTGCGCCAGGAAATGATCAACGAGCGCTTCCTGTGCTCAACCCTTATTGTTAGATTGGCTGGGCTGACATTTGGACAATTAAAATAAATGGAAATTCTTGAATTTCCCACGTTCCGAGTGAAATCGAGAGCCCAAACTGGTCTGAAAAAAAAAAATTTGTTCATTAGGCAGGCAAAATATAGTGGAATGTGCTAAATAAAGGCTTATTAAGTATGATAGTATGTTTCAATGTATTTAAATTAATTAATTTATATTAAAGAAATTCGCTTTCAAATGTGCCTAGATCAGAGATTCGTCAGTTAAAAAAAATATCGTAAATTACATATGAATAATTAATACATATATGAATATTGCTTTGCACTAAATAAATAATCATAATAAATTTAATATGTTCGATTGAATATAATAGCTTGTTTCGGGATGCCAAATTTGAAGATTTAGTTAAAGAATGAATTTATGCATATTTATCAAATTTATAAGCAATGAAATATACATTAAAATTGAATTATGGCAGAATCCTCTGCTGGCTAGGCATTCGTGCTATTCCCGTATTTACCGAGTACAAGTGCAATCGATTGCTTTGGAGCAAGATTCAAGAAGCTTTTAAATCGATGTTTGGGAACATGAAAACGAAACAGATACAAGCTCAGGTGTTTGTTGATTCGCTATGCAATTTTAGGCTCGGATTGCGTACTTGATAAGCTTTTCGCTGGCATCACGTGGGCGCTGGACGGTGCGCGTCTCCGCTTAGCCGGTGCACACTTTCGTTAAGCAAGGACCGTGACACTTTTCAGCCAAGACACCTACTGCTGGAACATGTGGAATTGAAACGGAAGTGAGCTTTAGTGTTGGATAATTCGCTAAAGGACTTCGACAGTCTCTGAACGAATCTTATAGTCTTTGCGGAGACTACGTGCTATAAGATTTATTTAGAGCAGCATTAAATATTATTTTAAATCAATGCTTGTTCACACGGAAATGAATCGAAAATAAATGTAAACGCTTGATAATTTTCTAAAGGACCTTTTTGTTCGGTTGGTGTACTTGCTAAATTTTTTCGATATGCGTCATGCGCACTTTGAACGGTGCGTGCCTCCACTTAGCCCGAGCACACTTTCGTTAAGCAAAGACCGCCACACTTTCAGCCAAGACACGAACTGATTCTTCACTTGGAAAAGGAACGGAAATTAGCTAAATGGTTGGGGAGTTCGCTAAAGAGCTTTAAAGCTTGGCTTATGAATTTGCTAAGCTTTTTTAGTTTTTTAGTTGAAAAGTGCGTGTTTTTGCTTATCCCGGACACACACTCGTTAAGCAAAGACTACATTTTCTAGCCGAGATACGAACTGAACGAATCTAATAAGCACAACAAGTGGAGACTTTATAATAAGACTACATTTGCTAGCCGAGATACGAACTGAACGAATCTTATAAGTACATACATGTGGAGACTTTATAATATAAGCTAATATTTATACCGTATTCATCTATATCGTAAAAACTATAATGAATCTATTAGTTTTATTAATTATTATGCATGCTTTTTTTTTGTTTTTAATAAACCCCATCGCATAGATGGAATATCTAAACTTTTAAACCACATTCCTTATTTATATTATTACTATTCTATGTGTGTTTATATATATATTTACAAATGTACAATCATGTGTGTGCACTTTTACAGTATTTGTAGGTGAATGTGTATGTGTGCATGTACGTGTATGTAAATGCGTATGGGAATTTAAAAGTGTCTAAGAGTATGTGTGTCTGCATGTGTATTTGTGCTTGTGAATGTGTCCATTGTATGTATGTCTCATTGTCTGCATGTGTGCATGTGTCATTGTGTGCATGTCTGTGTATGCACGTAATTAACCCGACAGATTGATAAAAAGGCGACATACATCAGAGTTGGTGCACGGTCTGCGACACTGTGGGCAGTGCTGGTAATGATCGAGGGATCTCAGTATGCAGCTCTCGCCGTAGATGTGGCCGCATGGCAGTGCGATGAGCCGATGCTCCCCAGCATCGGTCCACTGCAGCAGGCACACCGAGCAGGACATAACGTTCTCCATGGTGCGCAGCATTCTGTCGAGGGTTAGCTCCAAATCGACGCGCTTTTGCGACTCCTGGGCCAGGTCGTAGTTGAACGCTCGAGTAAGAGCATCAACAGTGGCGACCGTTTCCTGCAACTGGATGCGCAGCTCTTCTCGGACCTTGTCCTTCTTGTCCAATTGGTTCTGCAACACGGCTAATGTTGCCATCGTCTTCAGCTGTGGCGGCACATTGTTAACCGTCAAGCGGGCGTGAATCTGCTGACCTTGCTCAAGCAGAAGGTCCAACTGTGTCTTCAAGCTGGCGAATGGCGCGCCACCGAGCAGGGCGCGGAAATAGCCCTCCACCTTCTCGGCCGAGGCCGCCAAGAACGTCTTCTCCAAATTGGTTTTCGACAGCTCCATCTTCACATTGCCAAGCTCGGTTCGTAGCGCACTGCACTCCACTGCCAGCTGCTCCATTTTCCCTTTAAGCTCGGCGTTTTGCTGAGCCAACGTCGGGCGCAGGCGTCTACGCTTGGCGGATGGAGCCTGTTGTTCTTGTTGTTCTCGTTGTGGTTGTTGATCATCTGGATTATAACCTGAGTCCATTATTGAGTTGCGCTAGGGATTTTTAATATATTTATATTTTTATATATTTAACAAAAAAAAAACTTACGGAGGTCTTCAACCGACTAGGAAGTAAATTGTAATGAAACCTGAGCGAGATGCAGAGCCCAGCTCCTGAAAAAAAGCTCCAGTATTGCCAGGCAAATTAAAAATTAATGAACAAAAATTTAATTAATCTAAAGAACCCATTTCGGAAAGCTGGGAATGTTGAGAAGACTGACAAGACAGTGTGACCCTATCAAAATTTGAAATTCAAAAAGCCACGTCAGCTAAGCCAAACGTATTTAAACGGGGTAGGGACAGGGTCAGCATGTAGAAGCTGTCATATGCAGATTTGATTGCTATAAAATCGCCTTGCATTAAATTCAAACTCAGACGACGTGGACGTGGTAGGGAACCCTTATGCCCCAGACTAAAGCCTTGTGGGTTTTGTCGCCCGCCGTTTGGCGTCAGGTGGCGAAATTAGCGCGATTTCCGCCGCAAGTTTCTGGGGCCGGAAAACCCCGTTAACGAGCAAAAACTATGGCAATGGCAACAATGGAAATGCTGGCGACCAACTTGCTAAATCACCGAAAGCCGCATCTTTAGCATCTTAACGGCCAATTTAGCGGGTAACAACAGCAACAACAACAACAACAACGACAACAATAACAAAAACAACAAACGATAAGCTGCAGCAATGGATGCACATAAAGGACAACAACTAAGACAAAGCGCAGATAATAATAAAAGATAATAAAACAAACGAAATGTCTGTGTGTGTGTGCCATTGGCAAGAAAAAAGCCCCCACTGCCATCCCCAGCCATAGATCAGGACGCTTCTTGGCCTTGGCCCACGCTGTGGCGGCTGCCGCCCGGCCAAGCTAAATAAAAACACTTTGGGGAACAATAGACGCCCTCCCCGCCCCGCCCCACCCAGCCCCGATCTGCTCCCTCATCAGCACTCTGAATGTGTAAAAGGCAAAAACTTTGCACAACACCTCTCGCCGTCCCGTGAGAGCCGCTAGGTGGCAGCCGAAGGAGCCATGGGGCAGGGGCAGGGGCTGTGGCAGACGCCGCTGCTGGGCGTTTGTCATTCTTTTGTAATTTAGCGAGCCCTGGAGCCAGCACAGACTCCACTTGCCTCCAACCAGCAAACGCTTCATTATCTACTTGCCCCAACCCCTAGCTCAGCGCATTGTCTATGCCCAGAGACCCCTGCCCCCTTCCCCCCTCCCATTCAGCTCATACAGCCCTCCGCCGCGTTGCTTGTCTAATTTCGCGTGCCGCAACGCACAATTACACCAAGAACACAAGAGAGCAGGCGACGCCGAGTCCAGGTGAGCAGTCAGAGCAGCTCAAGTGGGTTCGAGTCAAAGGCAAGAGTTAGTTCCGTATTCTTAATACTCTACGATGCATGCAAATCGTACGAGTACAAATTGCTAATTGGAGATACTCTTCCTTAAAGGGTCATCCAGATGGAGTTGCACAAGTAGTTCCAGCGCGAGAAAACCTTGGGAGTTACATTGGAATCTTGGTAGTTAGTATGTTTTTCAGACTTATCCAATTTATCTTGACATAGCTCTACTTAAGTTTTTCTATTAAGAGATTCAGGATTTTATTCCGTACAAACCATGCGAGTAAGATTGGAATGTTGAATACTCGTCTTCGTAGTTGGAATGCTCTTTAAAATTCAGACAATTTCATAACATTTTGAACTAATTCCGTTCCGTAACCTTGCAAGTTAAGTTGCATGTTTTTAAGAGTTATCCAATTAATCCTAACAGCTCTCCTTAAGTTCTTTCATTAAGAGAATAAGGATTATATTCCGTTCCGAATTGCAACCGTGCGACTTAGATTAGAGTAAGATTAGAATGTTGAATACTCTTCTTAGTAGTTGGTATGTTTGTTAAGAATCATCCAATCTAGTCGGACATAGCAATCCTCAAGTTTTTCCATTAAGAGAGTAAGGATTCAATTCTGGTGCGGCAAATATTAAAGTTTTGAATACTTGTGTTGGTCGTTTAGAATGAAGGGATTCTCCCGTTTGTGTTTCAGTATTTGGATTTTATTACTTTTGAGTATTTAATTACGTGTCTTTTTTTGCGGTGCAACTTCCAACTGTGTTGACGAGTAGGTTACATTGAAAAAGAGTTGCGCGAATGGAGTCAAAAGCGATTACAAAGGTTGGACTCTACATATCCAGCTCGCGACGACAGCTTTGATTTAGTGCACTCTCTAGGCTATTGCGATAGGCAAGCAGAGGTTCCCATCCATTGGGGCAGCTAGTGGGCCGCTGCCTATGGCTGGTGGCATCGAGATAATTGAGCACATCCAACATGTCCTCGGCAAGCAGCTGCGGCACAAACTGCCTGAGGACCTTCAAATAGAGCAGATTCGCGGGCACCTCAGCTAGATCTGTCGACAATTCCGTGGCGTAATGTATGCCAGCGCGATGTAAAATGAGCACAGCCGGACGAGACCTGATAAGGTTCTGGCTCAAGAGATCCCCGAACAGCCTTGCCATATTGATCAGCTTGGCGAACTGGGCCGAGTCGGCCGCCTGGGCAGGGCTGGCATGGTCTGCCCGAATGCGCTTGTACACCAGCAAACATGTGTGCATCAGGGCCATGCCGAAGTTGATCATATTGATGGACATGCATCGCTCCAGGGTGGCATGCAGAATATCGCCGAAGGTTGCATGAAACTATCGAGTACATGGATCACTGGAGGCGTGCTAGTGGGTCGATGCAATCTGGTCTGCTCACCTGCTCGTAGTACTGGAACACAGCGGAGGCACGCAGCACGGGTATGATATTGTTGAAGGCCAGCTTACAGAAGCCGGCCAGGACGCGGCGCTTGCTCTGGAGTGTGGCTAGCAATTGGCCATCGCTGGCCTTGGCGACAGTTCCGTCTCCGTTGAAGACATACCGGAGCACAAAGTTCTCCAGCGTTTGCAGCTCGCATGTCGAGGACTTGTACTCCAACGAACGAAGCGCATTGTTGCCACTGCGACGCAGTGTATCCGCGAACAGAACCAGAAGATCGCAGGCGGAGACGAAGGCCTAAAGGAGAAGTGAGTGAGCAAAAGTCAAGCGGAAAATCAATGCTACTCACCTCGCAGCTGAAGCTCACGTCGCAGGAGCACTCAATTATATGAAAGGCGGCTAGGAAAAACTCTTCGAGGTGATCGCCCAGCACGAGGCAGTCCTCATCCACATACTTGCCAGCGCCGACCGCCTCCTGGACGCGCTTCAGATCCCAACAGATGGCCACATAGTATATCTCCAAGCAGAGTCGCACAGCCTCGTCGGGCAGTGAAACCTCCGGTGCTTTGTTCTCGTCCCGAATGGCACGCTTCAGGCTGGCCAGCACGGTGTCCGTCAGCCGATACTCGTGCAGGTCGAAGCGTTCGTAGAGTGCCGAGATGAGACGCAGTGCGACAAGGAGACGCTTGTTGCACACCTTGAAGCGCGAATGCTGCGAACTGATAACTGCCTGCTGCCAGGCGCTCTCCGCCTTCATGTAGCTGACCACCGCCTTCTCCAGCAGGTCCTTGCGGTAGTTGGGCATCAGAGCTGGGCACTGCTTGAACAGCTGCTCCAGCGCCGTGGCGCCCCTTTGCAGCACCGCGAAATTGCTGTGCTTGAACATGAGCGATTTGATCAGGTCGATCAGCTCCTGGGCCTGTGCCTGCGAGCAGGTCATGTGCGGCGGCAGCTCGAGCAGATGCTTGATATCCACATAGTCGATACGATATTGGCGCAGCAGTGTGGCCAGCGCGGGCAATATAATCTCGGAGGCCTGCTTCGTCGCATCTGGCATGGGCTGGCGCAACAGGGTGTTGGTCGAGCGACCGGGCGGTAGTTCGCCGGTTACCGCCTGCTTGACGCCGATTGTCAGAATCTCAATAATCACAGAGGTTTGCTGGCTGGTCAGGGTTTCCGGCTTCAGTAGCATGTCCACCATGGTGCTCCAATCGAGCACAATTTTGCTGCGGCCATAGAACGAGTCGACCAGATAGACGGCGTGCTCCTGTCCCTCGAATTTGATAAAGAACTGCACCAGGGCCTGGACACGATCACGCTCTGTGGCCGCCTGCTGAAAGCGATGCTGCAGCAGCTCCGCCGATGCCTGGGCCACGCCCCGTTTGGTAGCAAACACCAGCTGCTCAATGATATCAATCATGTGCACATCCAGCAGCTGCGGCATCGCCCTGTGGTAGCGTACCAGCAGCTGTATGGCCATCTCGGACAGCTCGGACTCGGGTCGCATGCTCAGGTTCAGCAGAGTCGTTCGGAATTTGTAGCCCAGCTGGAGGCAATTGAGCCGCAGCTTTGGCTTCTTCTGCAGATTGATGAGCGCCCGCAGGCTGGACTCGCACACCTTCCGGGAGCTATCCTGCAGCGCCTCGAACAGATGATGGGCTTGCATCGGACTGATGTAGCACTGCGGAAACTTGTGCAGCCAGAGGCCGCACTCGGCAATGCACAGAGCACGTATGTCCTCGACCTCATCCCGCCGCCGCTTGAGGAACACCTCGTCGAACATCTGCATCCACAGAGTGCGCAGCTTGTCCTGCTGCAGCGTCATTAGATCGCTCAGCGTCGTCATCATCTTGAGTGCTGCAAGGACATGCAAGGAGTGTACCCGAAGATCGTGTATTTGAATAGATCTAAGCCTGCCTCCATACCAATCAAGGTGCTGGTATGCCGCAAGGGTAGCACATCCGAATCTGATGCGACCACCAAAAAGCCAGAGATGTGCCTCACAAAGCAATTATCCAATATTATGGCCGTGCTTATGACAGCATGCAGCAGCTGGTGTACAAAGTGCGTCACGTCCAAGGTTGAGGCGTGCGACGCACGCATTATCAACGGATAACGAGGGCTTTTCTGCATATGAGAAAAAAAAATTGATATTAGGTAAACAATTAAAGAGCAATTAAGATCAAAACTTTTAATGAAACTCTTTTGCGCTTGCAAATACAATACTCATGCATCATATCTAAAAGGTTTTTAAAAACTGTAAAGAGCCTTACTTATAAAAATAAATCATTTTTCTATGTAAGTGAACATATGAGAGAGAACAAATTTAATAGACGTTAAAAATTAAAACCTCAAAAAACAAAAATAATTATCTCAACAAAAATTTAAACTAGATACAATTTCGAAGATATGATAAAATCATCAGACACAATTAATAGCAGTTAAAAAAATCATAGCTTCAAAAAAATTTCATTTCAATATCAAGTTCACGTTAAAATTTCATTATCAATTACATATAAGAATTAAATTTAAAAAGTTAAAAGGAAAAGCCTTGTTAATTAGTTGATGCTATTATAATAAATGAGTTAATTAGAGAACTTAATTATCGCCAGCTAATCTATGTAATAAAACCTGAACTGTTGAATAAAGCTTTTATCCGATTTAAAAGAATTTCAATAAACAAATTTCGAATATATGAAAATATTATCTAGACGGAACAATCGTATAAAGTAAAACTTATTCAGCTCACGTTTTCGAAATGGCCATTGGCCGCGCTTAGAATTTTGGCACTCTTCAATGGAAGATTTGAATCCTCGGGTATTTGATACCCACTGCCGCTGGCCTCCAGGACGAACTGCATGAACTTAATGAGCGCCGCTTCCGGCTTGGTTACGTAGAGCTGAATCCACTCGCTGCAAATGTCCTAAATAAAATCATTAAAAAAAAACAAAGCAAACATAAAAACATTTCGTTAGTTTTGAACTAATTCAATCTTTTAGCAAATCAAAATGGCGGCCAATTGTTGAGGTTAGGTTCAACATTTTGATTTGCTTACGAATCGTACCTCCATATTTTGCTTCTTGTTGCGCACAAGCTGCAACAAGCTGGTCTCCAGCTCGTCATCGCTGGACGTCATCTCGAAGTCATCCTCTAGATTTTTAATGCTGTTGCTTTCCTCGGAGCTGCAAGAAGAACCAAGTAGATTTGTAGAAGACAAGAAATCTGATTTACATACATATGTATGCATGTATGTATGTACATATGATATTTGCTTTACCTGTCTGGGATATTCATAAGTTCAATTTCCTCGGCTGCCTCGGTTGCTGTCTCAATTTCCTCCTCAATATTGCTCATTTTTGTTCAAGGCTTTTGATTTCTCAGCAACGAACACGAAATAGTCACCGTGAACGACTTTTGCCAAGAAGCACGTGCACAACTCCTGAACAGAGTCGGCAAAAGAAGACACAGTGCTGCCCATCATCTGCAGGCTAGAGATGAGCGCTGGCCGTGACTCGTTACTGTGCGTCGAAGAAGAAGACAAAGTAACGAGACGTTGCACAAGGCAAGCTTTCTAATACGCTTGGCTAAAGTATCGTTGGAAGAGAAACAACTACTTGTTCAAAAACTTATTTGATCTTGGCCATTGGGATGCGTTTTTGTCGGCTAATTCGGTTCCAAGTCTCTTAGAACCGGAAGACCAACTCTACAAATCAGCTAATTCAAATTGCTTCGCTGTTTTTGTGTTCAATTGCATCGTAGCAGGCTTTCGTTGTGTTTCGAAAATGATTTCAGAGCAAATTCGAATCGAAAAATTCACTTTTAGTTACAATCTCATAGTGAACACATCACAAAAAAAAATCAATCTAAAAAATTCAAAACATAAATTTTCTTAAAAAATTTTGCGAACAAATTGTGAAAGTGTAGGTGCGTTGATTATTATTGGATATATACATACATAGAATTTCTGATTGACAAAAGGCTCTGCGAGGTGGATTGACCATCCGTACTCATAATTGCTGGGATATTCTTGGAGCATTGTGGGGTGAGTGCAAGACGGGCGAGTTTTTCCTCAATTATTTCTCATTTACTATTTATGATTAGCTGCATCAGCATCCATATTGCTTTGGGGGCGGGAAGACTTATGATGTGCTAAACTAGCCTAGAAATCTGAATTTGTTAATTTTAGCTGCCTTACAAATGCCTCGACATTCTGAATGTCCAGTATTTACTGGAACACCCAATACTCTGTGCTTCGACGGCAGCTTTCCAGTCTCAAACAAAAGTCATACCCCAGCAGCTCAGCTTCCTCCTTTCCGACTAAATGCTACCTGATATTGGCCAAGAGTAAAGGATTTTGCCTAATTGGAATCTTTTCTGTGAAACAGACGCCCTTTCAATAAGCGCCCCTGTCCCCCCCTAATGTGCTTAGCCAAATTGCAAATCTATTTGCATTTCTGGGTAACCAGGAAGGGGGAGGGGGAGGGGAGCGGGTTTAGAGAGCCTGCGGAAAATGGGCTGCGCTAAGCGCTTAGGCTTCATTAGCTGCATTTTTCTGCGGGCGGCGTTTTCGTTTTCCATCGACGTGAAAACGTGGAAAATCGGAAAACCGGAACCCTGATGTGACTATGTTGAACGGTGTTGATTTTCACACAACGCAGCGTGAAATTAGAAATCAACACAACGTGTCCTTTCACTGCAAGAGGGTGTGCGGGTGTGTCTGTAGGGGTGGGGGGCTGGGGGCTTGCTGAGCTTCAGGTGCGGCTGGACAAATCAGTTTTGGCTGCAACTGCAACGCTGCGGTCAACGTCTGTCGTTGACAGACCAAATTAAAATGTCCTGACGCCATGTCCTGCCATCATCTATCGTTGCGTTCCATCTGTGTCTGCCTCGCTCGCTGCTGTGTCTGACCGTGCTTCAGTTAATGACCAATTTGCCAGGCCCAGTCGAAAGCCAACCTCAACCTCTACCTCAGCCTCAGCCCAGTCGGCTAGTCGGCTCTCCAGCCAGCAGCAGCTGTCGCAATTCGCGTTTCGGATTTGGTTAACACAACGTCGCATTCATCAGACTCTGCAGCTACAGTGCGATAAATCTTAAAGTTACCAAAAATTGGCAAGCAAACAAAATGCGGGCCAGATAAGCACAACGACATCGACATCAACAAAAGCAACAACAAGACAAACAGCAACAACAACAACAAACACGAACAAACAATTGCTTGGAGAATTACAACATGTCGCATTTTGTATACGAAATTTGAATAAATTTCAAATTCGTGAGGCTCCGCCAAAAAGTTTCTGCTCTCAGCTACAATTAACTTTTAAGTATACCATTTTACAGATACCGCTGATATCGTCGAGATATGCAGCCTACCACCCCCCCCCCCTGCCCCCACTCACCCCACCCCGCACCGCGCTTCTGTTCAAGTCCATGGCCTGCATCGGGGGTTGGCTGTTTGAAAATAATTTCATGCAATTTATCATGTCACCAGAGCCACAGCCAGCCACAAGCCCAGTACAAAATGGCATAACACCGAATTCCGTATGCACTCTCCAGATATTTATAGTACATAAATGTGTCGATAGAAATTCGATATACGATATTGAATATATTTTGTAGAGGAAGTTCAATGCCCTTAAAAAGCTTGCTGACAATATAAAAGAGGAAAAGTGTGACAAAGAAAATACTCAGTAGCACATTATTATTATATTATATATATTATTAATGCTTCCGCTAAGGGGCAGAAAATAAACGTTCATATTCTGCGCTCGATAAATATCGATTTTGGGTGATAAAGTGTGCGAGAAACTATTTGCGTCTATATATATAGCCATAGGGAAAACGGGTGCGACTGCAAAAAACGATATTTATCGATTTGGGGATTGACACATCAAAGATTTCGCCATGGATGTATATTGTTATAGAGTTTTGTGGCACGTTTGTAAATGTTGATGCTTTCGCTTATGGACATTGGGTACTCGTGTATATGCTGTGATCGATATTTATCGATGTTTGGGAAATATAGCAAGAGACTACATAACAAACTCGATAAAAGACTTGTTGCCCTTTAAAAAGCCTGAAAAGTAATTAAAAAAGTGTGAGAATAAAATAGACTCTAGTAGCACACATCTGATGAGTATTTTTCAGTCTTCTGTGCTCAAAAGTTTGGATTTTGGGAAATTTATCTAGCTTTTATACTGGCTCGATTCAGCTGTCGATGCCCAAATAGGTTGCTGCTGATAGCAGACCTGGTTGACATAGTTAACGTGCCGCATCGATGGTAGTGTGCGGGAAAGAACAAAAGTGCGTGCGATTTCCGCTTCCGCTGTTTGGCATCCATAACGAATTTTTGCATAAATACAAAGCTGGCAAGCGGCGCCTGGAACCACTGTGGTTGCTACTATTAAGCTTATGCTGTTTTTGTTAATAGCCAACCATTTATCTTGCTTAATGAAATTTGCGAAAAATCAAATGTTGAGCGCAGCATGTTGGAAACATTTTGGCCCGTTATTAGCCGCTGCATTGCTTTGAGGGGCTCCTTGAGGCCAGGGCTAATCCACTGCGCCCACATCCTGAACTCTTGCTGTCAATGTGGATGTCAGCATCACGTGGCGCATAGCCGCAACAATTCCCTTACTTGGGTCCAGTTCAAATCTCTCTCAGCCCGGCACTCACCCTCACCCTCACCCTCACCATGTCCTTGCTGTCTTGTTCTCTTTATCATTCATGAACCGCGCGCGTCACGTGCGCAATTAAATTGACGCATTCTTGACGGATTCGTTTTGAGGCACCCAGACTTGCCAGCCAAGCACATCTCCCTTTTGACTTCTGCTAAAGAGCGACCAGGGAATTGGCCATGAGCCGGCAACCAGCAGCCAGCAGCCAGCAGCCACTTGCGTGGCCAGCGTCGCGTTGACATCATTAATCACATGAAAATTGTATTCCTGCTGTGGCCTGTGACAACTCTTCAAAGGAGCCTTTCAAATTGTTTCACTTTTGTGGCTTTCTAACCCACACTCGTTGTGGAAGTTTAACAAAAGGAAAAACAACAAAATTAGCATCTTTTGTAATTTATTAGAAGTCAAGTTAAGCAAAAGCTGCAAAGACTGCGAATCAAAGAAGTCGAACTGTCAGGAGGGTAGTTCAGATCGTACCAGGCAATTTTCGGGCTGAAAAGCTTCTGCCAGAGTTGCCAGACTTGAGACAGCGTTTTAGTCAATTTCGCGCGCAACTGTGGAAAATTGGTGGAATACGGGCCTCAATGATCTTTGTGGAAGTGGAAGTATTTTCACATTTGTCGTAACATCCACTTTGTTGGGTGAAATAATTTAATAATAATATTAAATATTCTTGTGGAAGGACCATATTGGTTTTATCTTGGACTTAAAACATGGTTTATAGTCGTATACATATCGTGCACAATTTTAGAGAAAGCGAGATTAAATTTGACATGTCGAGCAATGATGAACTCCTCTAAAGATTGATTCTATTTCAAGTTATCGGGCTAGTATAAGTCAGTCGGTAACACGCTAGTGCAACATTCTTAACTGTACCTCGAGTATATTTAGGTTCGTAGTGCATGGGAACGTAATCTAGAGTTGCCACCATATATATATTTCTTAAACCTCGGATCAGAGACTAACAATAAATTTGGCGGAGTATTTGCCAGGATATTGGCGAGAGGCGTTGAGTGGGGAGCCGAAACAGGAGTGAATCCTGTTGTTGTCGTCCGAACACATTTCAGGCCCAAGCGTAACTAAACATTTGGATTAGGCGTAAGTTGGGCTTGTGTAGGGGAGGGTGCGATGCGGGGTAAAGTTAGGAAGGGGACGGACGGGCGATTTTGGACAGCCACAAAAACCGCTAAACAGTCAGCGGCGCCAAATGCAAACAGTTTAAATGTCATTTGCGGCGTTTGCCGGCGCTGCGAGCAAATGGGGAAATGGAATATTTCCACGTGTTGGGTTTAAATAAATTTCGCGGCAAAGCGCAAAAGGGCAACCTCTCCCCCTCCCCCCCTTAGTCTACCCGTCTCGCTAACCCAGGCAAACATTTGAAATGTTTCAATGGTGAATGCGAGCCGCAATTGCCAATCGACGCCGCAAATCGCATTTTAAGCCTCGCGTGCGATTAGTTTAATTGCCAGAGTAGTCGTTGAGTGGGTGTGGATGAGGAGGGGCTGGAGCGCGGGGAAAGGGAAATCGAGTGCTGGCGCAACAGGACAATGCATACATTTGCATAGCTGTGCCTCGCCGTGTCCTCTGCGTGCGCTCCCTTAATGCGAGAATAAGGATTAACCAATGAAATTTATAAATACGCAGCCCAGGCCCAGGCCCAGGCCCAGAGCCAGCTCCCATCTCCAACTCCAAGAGCAGGCTGCAGCAGCAGCGGCGATGTCCTGCATTCAGGAGAATGCCATCGACTTTGTCCAGGGTCCAGTGTCCGGTGCGTCCTGTGCGTCCTGTGTGCGCGCGCGTAAATTGAGTGCATAAATTGGCCGCATCGCCCGACAGGGGCAATCTATTTTGGATTAAATCAAATCGAAATAAACGATTTTTAATGGCCAGCACGCAGTGTGTGCAGCTCCCTGTTTCTGCTGCCGTTTCATACTCTCCAGCTCCAGCTCCAGCTCCTGCTCCCGTGCCACTGCCTGATGCTCTGGCTCGGTCGAGTCCGGGCACAGTGGCAAAAACGAGGTCATTAATTATTTCTTCAAAAGCAAAAGATAAGCCGGACCAGGCGACCGAGCCCGACCCAGCCTGCAAATTAACCCCCTGGACTCGCATCCTTTTTGGCGTTTTGTGTCATTAGCTTAAAAACCGAAACCGAGCGGACGCAGGACAATGGTCAGCAATCCCCTTAACACAGCTAAACACAATGCTACGCGTGCCCCAGGCAACTGTTGTTTGTGGCACCAGCGGCGTCTGGCTGTGCGTTGACGTCGACGTCGACGTCGGCGTTGACGTCAGCGTCGGCCGCATGTGCCACAAAGATTAATTAATCTTTAAGGACTCATTCGTGTCCTGTTTTTGCTGCCAGCTTCACTCATTAGGCATTTAGGCATTTAGACATTTGCATGTGCAGCCGACACCAAAATGAATTTATGGCCCAGGACTCGCCCCCTGGCACGGACCTTCACCTCCAGACCTAACCCGCTCCCAACCATGCTCGCCCGGCATGTAATCATAGTTCCGCATTCCAGCATTTCTCGAGTGGCAGACCACGCCGGGCAGACTCTGGACTAGCATCCATGGGCTAAATATAGAACTACCCTGTAAACCAGAAGATTAATTGACGATACTGGAAAAAATAACTTTAACGATAATTTAAGGACTTTACTAATCGTTAATTTAGAATCCTAGGTTATTGTGAACTTGTGCCTACCCATCCATGAACTTAGGCATTGCTTGAAGCCTTAATTCTATAAATTGGTTTATATATTTTTCAAAATCCTTTTAGCTGCTCAATTTTAAATTGACTGAACTGTTCAGCTATACGATATAGTGTTCCAATCGGACCGACTCTGATATATGTGCTGTCTGCAAAAGAAAGACAATAGCTTTAAGGAATGGACTTGAGACTTCATGGATTTATACTCTACGGAGTCGTATTCGACTCTTCCTCTTTAAAACTATATTATTACACCTTATACAAGAGTATAAACAGCAATAGAAATCAATTTCAAAAACTTGTCTTGTCGAAGATGTCTTCTATTCGTTACGAATTTCGTGACAAAATTATAATCTAGTATAGGGTATAAATAGCAATAGAAAAGCGAATTCAGTATTTTATTTTATTTGACTTATAATATGATATATATTTGATTTGAGACCCTTGTCCTGACGACGACGTCGTCTTCTGTGAGCTACGCATTTTGTGGTCATATTAAATACTCTATATACAAGGATATAATATAAAAAATAAATAAATATGTTTATATTTTATTCAATTTGAGACATTTGTCCGGCCTAGCTAGCCTCACCTTTCTTATAAAGGTATTCCTCTTATCTTCCACCAATGCGTATTTATATTCCACCCTCAGCCCTGCCTCCAGGCTAGGATCTGTGTATCTGTCAAGCTCTTGGTTTCAGTTTCATTGAGCCCCGTTAGGCATTTATTTTGATTATCAATTGACATTCATTTCTATTTGTTTGCCTACTATCGTAAGCCGCATCGTCGGCCTCATTGTCGTCAGCAACTTAATCATCAGCTTCGTCCTGTTGGCGGGATGACCCGTGACCCCGCAAATGACCAGCAAAGCTTATGCCATATATAAAACTAAGCCAGAGCAAAGATTTTGCTAAATTTCTGTGGCATGCCGCATCAGTGCGGCACCATAACAACGAGCAAGCTTTAGATAGAGAGAGAGAGAGAGAGTGAAGGAGAGGGAGAGAGAGAGAGAGAGGGAGAGAGTGAAGGAGAGGGGGTTGGGGGTAGAGATGCCTTAAATATTTGCAGCTACCCCTACAATGCGAGACAAAGTTTTTGTCGCTTATTTCATCCATAAAATATTTACAGCTGATTATTTGTCTAGGTGTGTGTGTGTCTGTGTGTATGTGTGTGTGACATTAAGTTGAGCACAAAAGTTATCCATGTTATCCTTTTGATGGCCCCCAACAGAATTTTCCACTAATTTATTAGCTCGCATACGTGAATTATTGTCGTCTAGAGTTTTCCAACTCTTTGACATTGATTGGCATCTGGGAATTGCTATCGTTGTTTTTACTAACGGGGCCAGTGGGGATATGGGCGAGAAGATATCCAAAAATATATATAAGTGCATACATATAACTAGCTAGAAATCTCTGTGTAATTTGAGTGCTACTTATTAATATTTTAGGGGCAAATATTGGCAATCTTTTCGGATCTTGGTTCAGATTAAAAGTTGTGCGAGGAAATGATAAAGTATAGTTGCTTTGCCTATGTTAAAATTGATTTGATAATAAATATTTTATATTTCCTATTGGCTGTTTTGTCAGCAAGTAAAACAGTGTTGCCACCTGGTCATATTTCCGAGACTCCTCTATAATTTATCGACGCGGCATTGCCAAATGCTCGTGTAAGGATATTAATTTATCGACGTGACGGAGTGAGGCTGTGAAATACAATTTAAATTGGTATAGTTTGTTAAATATATACTATATATAACGCACAGAATTGTATCTTTAGATAATGCCATTTACTTAACTTACCTTGGTTCAATAGAATATTCTGTTTTCGCAGATTGACAAAGCTCAGCAAGTACTGTAATTAGGACATTCGGAAAGTTTTTGAGTGATTCGGAATATTTTCTGGGTAAATTGTGCCATGAATTAGTACTCACAATGCTTTTACCTCAATTGCTTTCTCTTTAGATCTTAGTAGTCCCTGTTCGAACTTCAAATAGTCACGCAGCATGGATTAAAAATTATTTCTATTTACAATTTACCAGTGTACAAAGAAAAACAAAAACAAAAAATTATCAATTAAATTAATAAAAATAACAAAAAAATTCAACAACATTGCAAGAATTGAAGGGGCAACAAATCCGAGGAAAACCGCAGGCGAACGGCGGCAACAATTGGAAAACTTGTCAGGTGAGTGCAGCGAACTGGGCACAGCATAAAAAAATACATATACAAAGAGAGAGGAATTGGCAATCCTACTTAGAAGCATCTATATGTGTGTGTTTGTCTGCTTTTTTTATGGCCCAAGTTTTGGGGCACAAAAAGCGAAAGTTTGAGAATAAATGAAGCGCAAGGTGGCTAACAACTAAGACACGGGCGCACATAAAGGAGTTGAGCCGTTAAAATGATTAATGATGTGTGTGTGGCATAGATGTTAACGCCTCAACACACACGCGCAGACACACCCACACACCCGCACACACGCACACACAAGTTGTTGAGACAGATGTTGTCATAAATAAAAAGCAGCGAGCGGAAGCGGAAGCGGCAGCTAAAGACGCGTTCCCCCCGTTAAGACGCAGGAAGGCAACATGTAAATAAACACATACGCAGCACAGCACACACACACACACACACACACACACACAAGCTGTGGTGTGGCTTGGACGAGGGGAGTCTGTTTGGGGCACATTAATGTCAAATCAGGCGCATAAATTGCATAAAACGCTCAATTTATTAAACGAAGCATACTTTTTGCGTAGAGGGCGGGCGTGGCCACGGGGCGTATGCGCGACAAGTGTGTGTTCGCCAGTTAATAAATGTCGCAATCGGAGACCCGGAACACACAGCCAGAGATTTGGGCATTGTGTATGCATTGGCTCATTGCATATTTAAGCAGACGCGCCTCAATCGACGCCTTTTGCCAGGCGCAGTCAGGCGAATCCTTTGGCAGGCATTGTTAAAATTCTAAAATGCCAACAACAGCAGCAGGCCGATTGCCAAGCTGCCAACTGCCAATTGCCAATTGCTTGGGACGCAGTCATCAATCGATTCGATTCGTGGCTCGAACGAGGCAGCGGCCAGCGGGCGGGTTGGAAAGGGTGTTAAGGCCTGCAATGGCAGCGCAAAAGCAATCACAACAGTGTTATAGAGATATTCCACTCCAAAAAGGCTCATAAAAATGTGTGTGTGTTTGTTGTGCCTAAGTGTTGAAAGTCGACTTGCCAAATACTCAACACAAATATTCTGAGGGGAAGCGTGGTGCTGCAGGCAGTTAAACCTTTAGAAGAGGTGTATGCTAAGCCTAGGCAGGGTATATATTATAAAATAATGCATTTAAGAATACAAATACAAGGGTGTACAGATTTAGTTACAGATTGTCATATATAATAATATAAATACTTATAAATAAATTTGCATAGAAACGAAAAGCAATCAATTATACATATATATACCATATTTAGTAGCTCGATTCATGGTCATTCGAATGAGATCTCTGCCTCGTGAACCTGGTTTTCCACATTCAAAACGAACTTTCTGGTTCAAGCCTTGATATACATATTTTAAAATGTTGAGAAATTTAATACTTTACTGCAAATATAGCAGGTTGTCCACATTTTCATAAGCAAGATTCGGACCAGCTTAAATCCAGTTGGATAAGCCCATTGTTTGAGGCCATAGCAATTTGCATTTTGTGGCTGGATCCCTCACCCAAAGCATATATTTTATATACCCCATTTTATATATTACTATTGACTTAAAAGCCTCGTTACCTGATCTATGATTCGGGCTCGAATCTTATGACTGCAGGTAGTATGATTTGTAACCACCTAGATCTACTATTAACTCAACTCTTTAGTACCAAAAGCCTGATCATCTCTGCTTGTAGCGGGACGGATTCTCCAAAAGCTGCTGTCTGGTCTGGTTTTCAAGTCCCTTTTTTAGATTTAAGAACTACTTCAATTTATAGATCTACCAAATATAAATATATATAAAGACATGGCACCCATTGTAATAAGGTTCTGTGGCTTTGAAATCCAGAGTATTCGTTGTACGCATATGCAGCATATAAAAATTGCTTTGCCTGTTTCGCGCATTGTTTTGCAATTGCGCTGACGACGTGCTGGGCTCACTTGCGTGTGTCTGTCTGTGGGTGTGTGTGTGTGTGTAGGTGTCAAGGGTATTGTCCTTGCCAGGGCAATCTTTTTATCCTGCCATCCTCCATGCGGCTAGCCTGCCATTCGCCGTCTCACGAACATGAGCGCTCGTTAAACGGATGAGTTAAAAGTCAAAAGCCCTAAAGGATTTTATTTGAATTGCGGTCTGCGCCAGCGTTCGACGTTTGCCCCGGCACCCGCATCAGCTCACCCCCCCCCATACGCAAACAAGCTTCCTCCAGTCTCAGTCCTAGCCCCAGCTCCAGCTCCAGCCCCAATACCCCAACCCTAGCAGCGAGCGTGTTGTGTGCCATGTTTTATTTAAAGTTTATCTCCGCCGCCTTTTTCCACGCTTTCCTCAGCCACTTGCCGCTAATTTCGCGCCAAGGCTGCGGCAAAAAATATGCGCAGCATAAAATGTGGAAAAATATTTTGGCGCAAGACAAAGAAAAACAACGTAAAAAAAGGGTTTTTCCTTTGGTCCTCGTTGCATAGTGTTCGTCGGCACGTCGCATTTCAAAGCCGTGTTGAAAAATATTTGAAATAATTGCAAAAATGTTGCCGGCCGGGGCGTGGAGTGTGGGGCAGAGATTATTGTTCGTCTTGCCAAGCAGTCTCCGGTTCGGAGTTGGGCCCAGCTTGTTGTCCCTCAATATGCCAGGCACGTTTGGTGCACTTGAAAGACTTTTAAACTGGAGCATACACGTCTCATATAACACAAAGCCAAGATATTTACAAGCAGGCCAGCCTTACAAGCTGTTCAAACTCTCGGCACTAGCAACCCTTTAGCTACCTTGGAATAATTTAAAAAAAATATATATACACAAATTATGAAAAATAGTCGAGACATTATACGCAAAAGGTGTGCAACTATTATAGATAAATCAGCGTGATTTAAAAATGTGTTAAAATTAAATAAACTTTTTATGATTAATCCACAGCTCTTTGTGAAGCGCCTAATCAGGAGTTCAACGAATAGGACAGGCCACAATTGCGAATAAGCTTACAGATCGGATTCTAAAGTTCCACACTAACATGTTAGTATTATCCATAGAAAAAACGAACAAATAACGCGGCAGTCGCCGACTGCACCATACTCTGTTCGCATAGCAGCTTAAATCGAAGCGAGTCCACTTGATTATTCGGTTGGTGACTCTCAAACTGTAAGCCAAGTGACAGTCAAACTGTGACTTGACGAAATACCCCTTCTTGGGGGCTTTGGGGGCTTTGGGGGCGTGGGCCAGAGGAGGTCATCGGGCGAGGAGCTCACTGAGCGTAGCTGCAAAACCTATGTTTATTTAGAGGAGGTTTTCAGCTTGTTGAAAAATGTCTTACACTTTATCTGGCAGACAGGCAAACGGACGGACGGACGAATAGCAAGACATAAATTGAGCAAAGCCAATATACATTCATTAAAAATATTCCATTCAGCAGCAGTGTGAAACACCATGACTGATCCGTCTATTGGCTCTTCGTCCCCAAACTGGGCTAGTCTCATCTCGAGTGGACTCATTCCCACCTTTAGTAAGCAATTAATGATTCTATTTTGGAAATTAGATTTGACAAGTTTCCTCGTCAAAAATAGTAAGTGAGCTACCGGCGGCAAGTAATGTCCAAGTTTCCAATAGCACGGGCCCTTCCTCGGAGGCCACACGGGATCTACCGCTGTTGATGAGCAGCTTGAGCGGCCAGATGTCGCCTTATGCGCCCGTCTTTCATCCCATGGGCTCGTATGCGTCCCATTTGCTGGCCCTGGAGCAGGCAGCACAGATCAATCCGCAGTCGCTGCCCCCGCCGCCGCCACGTCCGATGGATCCACACCTCGAGGACTACTACGACAGACCGCCCATGACGGAGCTCTTCAACTACAATGGGCCGCACCAGATGCAGGCGCATATGTATCCAGCTGACTTCGGCGATGGCGCCGGTATGAACGGCTGCACAGTGGATCTAACCATTCGGGTGGCTCCAAATCCTCGCGCCTATCCTCCCAGCCAGCGGCCACGCGGCAATTGGCACGAGCAGCCGAATCGGGATTTCTGGTCGGATGTGGATCCGCAAAGCGTGCCAGTGCCAGTGCAGCGGCTAATGCCACCGCAGATGCACATACAAATGCCTCATTTGCCGGGCCAAATGCCGGTCCAGATGCCCGTTCAGATGCCCGTCCAAATGCCGGTCCAGATGCCAGTCCAGATGCAGCCACAAATGCTGATCCAAGTGCAGCAGGCGCCACCAAACCACGATTATTGGCGGGATATGGAACAGCAGGCGGTCTTTATGGGCCAGCGGGAGCAGGTGCAGCCGATATTGCCAACCCATCATCAGTTTGTGCCCGATATGGAGCAGAAGGTCCCAGCTGCAATGCAAGCGGCCCAATCTCAAACAGAAACACAAGCACAGCCACAACCCGAAACACAAGCACAACTCCGTGACTTTTGGCGTGACATCGATCGGGGTGCGCCAGCCGGATCGCAGGCACAGCACGTGCAGCCGCTGCCGCTGCCGGGTCGCGAGTATTGGCGGGATGTGGAGGCTGGCCTGCCACTGCAGGCCCAGCCACAGCCAGCACCGCTGCACGTCGACTTTTGGCGGGACATGGAACAACAGACTGCCGCTGTCGCACCACAGGCCCACAAGCAGTCCGCTCTACCGCTGCCTGGTGACTATTGGCGGGAAACACACGCGCTGCCGCCAGCCTCTGAATATTGGCGAGGTGTAGAGCAACTAGTCGCTGCAGTTGCACCACAGCAGCAGCAGCAGCAGCAGCAACCACACCAGCAGCGCCACCAGCAGCACCACCAGCAGCTTCAGCATCAGCACCAGCACAAGTCGCAGCCACAGATGATGCCTCTGACCCGCGACATTTGGCGGGATATGGAGCAGAACGGCTCGGCTCTTGCAGAACACACACAGGCACCGCCGCAGCCAACCTCATATGACTATTGGCGGGACATTGAACAGCTGATCGCCGCATTTGCCGCACAGCCGCCGCAGACACAGCCACCGCCACCACCTCCCCCGCCGCCAGCAGCAACAGCAGCCGGAGCAGCCGGGACAGCAGCGACGGTGCAACCAGCTATCAATCCCTGGCAGGACATGGAGCAACAGAAACTTGCGGTATTGCCACAAACGCAGGCTCGGGAATATTTAAGAGAGGCGGAGCACCAGGTCGCGCCATCAGCCAGCGGAGCACAGTTGCAGGGACAGATGCTCGGACAGAGTGTACCGCAGCCACCAATATGGTGGCCCAGGAACGAGCCGCATCTGGCTGGAGCTGCGCCACAGCCAGCGGCTGTACCGACGACGGTACCGTGCCGCACCGACTGGTGGCCAGAAGTGGAGCAGAAGCACGTGCAGCCAATCGATGTGGAAGAACGAGCTCCGGCTGGAAGTGGTGCTGGTAGTGCACCAAAGATGCCACCACCAGCGGCACAGGCAAGTGCTTTACCCTCGCTGCGTGAATGGTGGCCGGCAAATGAGCTGGGCGAGGCTGCCGTACCGGACTGGTGTCCGGAGAATGAGCCCAAGCTACATGTTCACCCCGTACCCTCGACCTGTACATACTGGAACGATATGAAGCAGATGCCCGCCTCTGGTGCACCACAGCCGCCGTCACCTCCGCAGCAGCAGCCGCAGCCGCAGCCGGTAGCGCAGTCAACCGAATGGTGGCCAGGGCTGGAGCTGAAGACAGGCCCAGCTATGGCGCAGTTGTCAGTGCAGGCGGCACCGTCATTTCACAATCTTTGCCAGGATAAGGAACAGCAGCACCAGGGTTCGGCTTCTGCATTCACGGAAATGGAGCAGCAGCCGCAGGCACAGCAACAGCCACAAACATCGGCAGCACCACGCGAATGGTGGCAGGCGGCGGCATTTACTCCGCAGCAGGAACAGACGCCCTCACAGCAGCCGGTGCAGCCTGTGCAGCCGCGCAGTATTGATCCGAGCGTTGACTGGGTGCCCTACTCGTATGCATCGCTGTCGGTGCTGAATCTGCCCAACACATTGTCGGAACCTAAATCGGATATGGCTGCCAATTTCGAGGATAGAAAGGTGGAATCTGGAGCGACAGCTATGCCAAAGCCGAGGAACACCACCACCAGCGGCAGCTGCGATACGCAAACGGCAGACTTTCCATCCTTTGAGGACTTTGCCCGTCAGGTGAGCGAGTGCAGCCTGTCCAGCTCGGAGTATATTGCCACATTGAGGAACCTGATGATACGCGCCCACAACCTGATGCTGCCCTTGCTGCGCGGCCGTTTCGCCAACATGACCCAGGTCCAGATGGCCGCCTACACGACCGCAATTCTGGAGGTGACACCTCTGCATCCGAGTCTCTTTCTGCCCTCGGTAAGTACTGCCAGCCGCCTCTCTACTCAATACTCTTCTCTACTATACTCTACTCTACCTTGCCGCAGAGCGTGGCCCGTCCCTGGATGGGCAACGGCGGCCTGCTGCCGCCCTGTCATCCGCACAGCCTGACACCTCAGGATCTGGCACGCATTAATGTGAGTATGCTCATGCTCCGACTCTCGTTTGTAGCCCTGGTTTAGTTACCGCCACGCCCACAGCCACGACCAATGCTGGTCAATATGGGCACGCAGACCGATTACCATTGCTGGTGCATGCACATAAGCATGTTTCCGCCGCCGCCGTTGCATGGGCCGCCACCGCCGCGGGCACAGGGCAATCCGGGTCCCCACTTTGCCACGCCGAATGGACCGCGCATGATGGCGCCATGTGGCACAGCGCCTCTGAGTTTCTGGGGCAGACCCATAGGTGAGTTGTTGCCCGCCCGAAAATTAGTTGTCGCCTGACGACGCTTTCTTTCTCTCTCTCTCTCCCTCTCTCTGTGAATTGGCAGTGCCCATGCATCCGCATCCGTATCCGCATGCCCACCAGATGCCACGCCCGCATGGCTCGCGTTATGGCTATCGGATCAATACCTACAGCGTGCCCTGTCGCTTTGGCCCCGCCGGCAACGGGCGTTCGCGGAACATGGGCATGTACGGCGCGGCCATGCAGCCGCCGGGCGGCCACCAGAGCGAGGACAATGCCAGCACGGACAGGAGCTCCAATCAGTATATGGAACAGCCGCAGCAGCAGCCGCCGCAGCAGCAGTCGCAGCCAGCAGCAGCAGCAGCCGCACAGGCGTCATTGAACAACATATCCCTGCTCCGCGCCAACCCGTCCGGCTTGCAACGCCAGATGCAAATACAAAATGCGTTCCAGCAATACTCATCGCATCAGTCGCCGCTTCAGCAACAACTCCATCAGCAGCAGCAGCAGCAGCTGCAACAGCTTCAGCATCAGCATCAGCAGCAACAGTCTGGCAGCTCGTCCGGCAGTCAGTCGAGCTCGCCCGTGCTCCATGCCGAGCATTCCCGCCGTTGCCTGCCCAGCACCTCTTCCGGCAGCCAGTCCAGCTCGCTGAGTCCACGATCCTCCAGTCACAGCTCGTCGATAATAAGCAACAACGACAGCGAGGCCGACGACTATGATGACAACGATAACGACAACGACAACGATAACAACAATGTCGATAACGCCGTCGGTTTCACGGCGAACGCAGAAACCAGCAATGTGGAACACGCAGCGGGCACCACAACGGATCTGCGAGTGCCACATGCAGATAGGACGAACGAGGTTCCAATTGTCGAGAATCCGCGCCGTGATCCGATAGCTCAGTTCCCGCCGACCGATGAGAATGGCAACGCAGATGCGACAACGGCCAATCGGTTGGTTATGAAGCAGGTTAACAACATATTCCTACAGCCCACGGGCCCGGTGATGCCCACGATGCCGATGATGCACTTTATAATGGCGCAGGGCAACGGCCAGGGAGATATGCCTCCGATGATCTTTGACATGAATGACAATTACAGTCCGAATACGAACTATGCTCAGTTTCTGCCCAACATTAATATGAACATGAACATGAACATGAATATGTTTGGCAATCCAATGGGCAATCCAATGTCCAATGTCCATGTCATGTCCACCGATATGGCCGGCAATTTCTGTCAGCTAATGCCAGATGTGGCCATGATGAACACGGCTATGATATTACCGTATTCCACCTATAAGAATCCAAATGAGCCTTACACCCCGATGGACGTGCACGATGGCATGAACATGAACGAGAACTTTCCCCCAGCTAACGCTACCATAATGGCGATCCCACTTGAGGATATCAATCCGATGCTAAATCCCAATGTTTATATGGCCAACAACGAGCTGTTGGTCACCAATGATGGCAATATCAATGAGTGCAGCAGCAACGAAGTCTTTAACACTGCCGATCACTGCAAGGAGAGTAACATCAATCAAGAACGTACAGCTAATGAGTGTGAATCAATCAACAAGCTCACATCTGCTGCACAACAGCCAGAGGAAAATTAAACAATATGAGAGAAAAAATCAAAACAAAAAAAAAAAACAAAAACAAGCACATGAACACACTGCCATTTATAATAATAATAATATTCGTTTCGAAATGCTTCGCCATCAATCGTCATCAATTAACAGTTACAGCAGGACGACTACTCGAACCGATCAATCAGCTGCGAATTCAACAATTAACACGAATCTTATCAAAAATACTTTCAAACTAATTGTTCAATTACTGTTACTTTCCACATACATATCATATCACTGTCGCGTGTCTTCAATCATTATCAAGCTAAATTTCAAACCAATTTTTTATGGCATGCGTAAATGCTTCATACATGTATGTATATATTATTTGCAAGCAAACATTAAAGCAAGAGCTCTCTTGTTGCATTTTGTGATTGTAACAGGAAACTCAACACACACACACACACACACACTAGCACACATCCATCCATCTATCCATCCATTCATTCATTCATCAATCCGTGTCAATCAGCATCAATCTACAGTAGCAAGAAATGAAATATCAACTTATGCAATACACAATACAACTGTAATTAAACTATTTATGACCATTAGCTAATATTTGGCCTCCACAATAAACCTGTAAAGCACACACCCGCTCACCCACGCACACACACCACATCCACTCACCCACACACGTACATTAAAAAAAATGAAAAGGAAATCCCAAAAAAAAAAAGATGTATCGTTTATCTTTTATTTTATGGCCAGCAAAGAAGTAACCACCAGAGATAAGTGCAGCATCAACCCTCGAGCTCGCAAATGCTGCTCTCAGTAGGGTATGCCGTGTATCCTATATGATATCATTTCATATTCATATAACGATGTGTAAATTTCAAATCGCTGAATTAAGTTTACATTTTCAACATTTTACGTGTAACGAAGAGCGTAGCCAAAAGGCCGGGCAATTTCTGGCTTTGGGCCAAGCGCCCAGAACCAGATCTGCGCTACATCAAACTCGAGTGCCTTGGGCTGTGGCTTGTGCATTGTGGGCTGTGTGGTTGCGGTGGGGTGGGGGTTGTGGGGTGCGGTGTGGGGGTGGCGTAGCATTTGTAAACCCTTTGAACTCGCAGCGTGTGCGTTGCAATGCGCAAAGTTAAACGCCTTCAAGCTGAAATAATCGGGCTAATCTTTTACGCTGCTTGCATTTTAAAGCGCTACCCGTTTTTTTTTATTTCTGAAGGGACATTACTTGACTACGAGGGGAAGTAGGGGGGGTGCGGTGCCAGTCTGCATTTTGCATGCATGCTTGCGCTCAACTCTCTCCCCTCCCCCCCTCCTCCCCCTTCAATGTGGTGCGCGCTTTTTTCTTCAAATTGTAATTAAATGCGTCGCACAAAGACAAATAAAACTTGTTTGCAGGTAAACAATTTAAATGCAAATAAAAAGTGCATTTTAATCAGCTTGATTTCAGACGCAACATTTGCCCTTTTTTTGTTTTTAAATTGCCACGTTTCGACTAAAATACAAAATACCAAGTATCAAATACATAGAACTTCTGTGAGCTTTATAATTAGCTCTTGGTATGATAAAAGCTACTGTTATATTGTACATATAATATTTTCAATTATAATTATAAAAGAATTGTATTTTACAAATTTTGTAAATACAATTAAGATCTTAAATAGCATTGCTTTATATAAATACATTTTAGATTTTGATTACCATTGTTTTTATGACATTTGAAATTTTAATTTCAATTTACATTTTCATTAGCATTGTTTTATATGAAATTTTAGACTGAAATTTAAATTGTCTTTTATAATTAAAATTTAGATTTTAAGTAGGAAAATTGTTTATAATTTTGAGACAGATTTTAGTTAGTATTGTTCTGTTAAAATTAATTATTTTAGCTAGTATGGTTTATTTGACCAATTTAAAATTTAATGAAACATATTTTTAACTAAACTTATTGTTTATTTATATTTTAAATTTATTTAATACACGGAATATTCTATTTCCATTTTAAATAAATTTTCTTGTTTTTAAGTACTAAGAATTCCGCGTAGTTATTAATTAACTTTTACATGTATAAAACGATAAAAAGCGCACTTTTAATAATTGTTGAATTTCTGTGTGAAAATATGTGAAATATGTCTTTAAAATAAAATTCAACTGATTTTATTGCACTTAAACGCGTTTTACTGTACTTTTTTTTCAATATTATTTTTTTTTAAACCTTTTTTTTTTTGTTGTATATGTATTTTTATTGGAAGCTATAGTTTGACCAGAAAATTAACGCCTGCATGAGGAAGCGGGCAACGCATTGAATGCAACCGCATTGCTACATTTTTAATCTACAATTAACCACAACTGTTTGGTCCAGCTGCGATGGTGGGGCTGGTGGGGCTGGCGGGGCCCGGGCAGCAGACCCTGTTCCAATATCAATATTGATTCTATTAATTATAAAAACATTAAGTGCCAGCCAACAAATGTAATTAAACGCATTAAACAATTGCAATGTGGCAGTAATGGCGTTAAAATGCAACTCGGCCAGCGGGCCAAGAGTCCTGCTGCTGCTGCTACTGCTGCTGCTGGTGGTCCACGAGTTCAGGTCCGGGTCTCCAGGTTCAGGCCACCCTGCTGATGCGCGCCGATAAGCACGTTTTCAATTCGCATTTGCAGGTGGACAGCAGCCGGATGGCGGATGGGAGATGGGGGACGGGGGGGGGTTGGAAGGGGATTGCTGGCACATTGTTGGGCAGTTTGGTGCTGCATTGCCGCGATTTGTGACCGGTTTGGGCGGATTGTCGCACATTAATGACGAAATTATTGTTTCAATTGCTTTCAACTGTTGTCAATGCAAATTTTATGCAAATATTTTTCGGTGCCATCGGACTCTTAAATGCCATTGTGGCCAATAAGTCAATAATTATTGCACGGCCAAACGTTGTTGCCGTTGTTGTTGCCACATTTTATTGCAGCTATTATTGACCAGAGCCGAAGCAGCCCCTGCCCCTGCCTCTCCACCGTACTCTACTGTACTGTGTATTTGGCCCCAAATAGGCGTTAATTACTTTTATCTGCGCATTGTCACACTACAATAACAATTACAACAACAACAACAACAACTTTTGCCCATCTTTGCCTGCTTCTGGTCAAATTCATTTATTAATTATTATTTTTGTTGCAATTTACTTTGCTTTTGGCGCATAAATCAATTTGTAAATTGTTATGTAAAATATTTAGAGACATTTTTTTTGGCTTAGTTTGGTTTGTATGTTTTTTAATTTATTGTAAATATTCAAAATTATTCAAAATTAAAATAAACTTGAACTAGCAAATATCAGTGCAAGGGCTGAAACAAAAATGTTTGATGGTTCGGTTCACGGTTTGTGCCAATGCAACGCTTTATAGGTTCGATTTGAAGGTTCTACTAATGACAATCGAGAATCGAGATATAATTTTAATATAGACTTCGTCACAAATATGCCAACCCAACTTGAGCTTAAGATTGAGCTTGAATAATAAATATATAGCTAGAAATACGGACAGTCTTAGACGAAGTTAACTAAGCTGAGCATAGGATTATACATGCCTTGTGCATAATCTATAATATAGGGTATATTTGTAAACAAGGGATATTTGGATTGTAATATTCCCTACATAGTTAAATACCCATGTCACTTAACTATTCCATTTTGAAAAATTCTGTGATAAATAAATATTCTGAAATGCGAGATATATGTAAGAAGAGAGAATATTTTGCCATATGAGAACCTACTTTTCGAGCGATCTTTCCTATGAAGATATAGTGGCCCAATGATAGGATTTTGCATATGTATGACGAGCATAGGGAAACTAATAAATGTTAAGTTTGGTCAGGAAAACATGATAAATAAATAAGTTTTCAATACAAGAACCTACTTTTCGACATATCGTTTTTATGGCAGCTATATGATATAGTGGTCCGATCCTGTCTGCAACAGAAAGGTGGACCCATGCTAAGCTTTGAGACGATAGCTTTAAAAAAGAGAAACTAGTTAACATAGAAACAAACAGACGGACAGAGGGACAGACTGACGGAGGGACATGGCTATATCAACTTGGCTGTTGATGCTGATCTAGAATATATACACTTTATGATGTCGGAGATGTCTCCTTCTATGCGTTACACATTCAATGACATAATTATAATACCCTCTGCAAGGGTTTAAAGAAAATCAAAATAATTAATTTCGTAATAATTTGTTTGCAGTATCACTTACCGGATCCAATTGTGAATCTAAGCCAACCAGTATCAAAATCAGTCCAGATTTCGACGACCTGCACACATACAGAGAAATTATATATTAAATATATATATATATATACATAAGAAATATACGCTGCTTATATTATTTTCAATTAGAAATTGTCTAAATTAAAATAATTAAATATAAATATTTCCGCATCTACTAGAATAATCGTCATGTTAATGTTAAGGCTCATGTTAATTTGATTGATTACAGCTTATGTGAATGCAATTTTCAATCTTATATAAGATATTTCATCTTGAAGTCTCGCGTCGTTTTCTTTTCTAATCTAGAATATGCATATTCCAGACAGGTTCGATATATACAGTTCAGAGATATTTGCCCATTTAAGGCATGAAGCAATAAACTCCTGCCTGTTGCCGAAAAGTGAGCAAACGTAATTTATATGTCCAATCGGGCAGAGGCGCGCCGAGCACAAGTTGAGCTTGCAGCTCAAGAGGCAGATGCCAGGACTAGCCGCAGTAGCCGTTGCTGCCCTCCACACAGCGCCGGCTCGTCCAGCTGTGGGTCGTATAATATAATTAATGCTATGAATTACTTGTGCTCCGCACTAAGCCAAGCTGACCGCGCGCACACAAACACCCAATCCAAGAGCTGGCGTCAAATGGGGACAGCGAGGGTCAGCCAGGCTTGGCTGGCATAATTCTCATGTTGTTTTTGCTGCTGCTGTTGTTGTTGTTGTTGTTGTTGTTGGGTGTATTCCAACACGTTGCTGCTTGGTCAGCCACATGCACTTAATTGCTTTATGAGGCGGTCAGTCGCTTGTTATGGACTTCAATTTGATTTCGCGTGAGTGCCAGAGGAGCAAGTGGGCATAAAGGTCAGGAAGAGGGGGCAAAGGGATGTTTGTGGAGGCTAAATGAGACATTGGGGATCAATTATTTTGTCGGCGCATTGCCGCAAGCCAGAGAGAAAGGACGTTGAACCAACCAAGGCCCGCCAAGCCCACCCACCCGATCAATGCAGATTTTTCAGCTGATGCAAAAGTTTTTTAATCATGCTGATGGCATCAGCATAATGATAATGATGCTACTGATGATGATGCCGATGATGATGATGTTGCAAGAGACACGTCGCAAGCTCGAACATTTTTTATGCCAGTTTACTGCACTTTTTCAGCAAGGTGCGAAAAAGGAAAATGAAAAACAATTGGAATGAAAACAAGAAAAATTCCAACTGAATCCCGACTTGAAAATGCAGCGTTTTCAGTAATACAAAGAAAATCTGAAAAACATCTCGCTTATAAAGAATGTGGACTAGATCGTAAACATATTATTATTTTAATCTAGCAAGGGGAACTGAACATATAGAGCTAATATTGATTAAAAAACTAATTTATAGTCGCCTACTTAATCAATATACCCGTTTTATCGGTGGAAACAGTGTATAAAGCGAAAGGCAGCGAAACTCCAATCGAAAACTTTGCAGTCGCGCTGCAAGTGCAACTTCCAGTTGCAGTTCAAGTTGTAATGGCTTTTTGTTTGCCACACCTCCAACCCCCCCCCCCCTCTCCATCCTCCTACCCACCCGCTCAGCCCATTGCAGGTATTGAGAATGGGTAGAGCATATGGGCTGCCATGACAATGTGTTTATCAATTTTTTTCTTTGAAATGAAACTATTTGTGCTGCCTTTATGTTTGGCATGTGCCTGTTTGGAGTGCGGAATGTCCTTCAGCTGGGCATAAGGGAGCCTGGTGCGGGGGTGTTGGGCACAATTGCAAACACTTAAACGCCATGGCAATAGATTGAATGGACTGACCAGTGTCCAGGACAACGTTAGAAGCATGATAATACATATATTAAAATTTGTGCACATCATTTAATTTGATTTGGTGTAATCATGCGTCTTTTTTTCAAACTATATCGCCATGGTGTTTGGCTATAAATTCTCTGACTTAAAGCGACAAAAGTGCCCAAGGCAGTTGCTGTGTGTGTACGTGTGTGTGCGTGTGTGTGCGTGTGTGTGTGTGTGGGGGCTCTATGTAAATTTCGGCAGGCGTCTCAGACAATTATGAACTGTATGTGGTACATGGTATTTCCATTTTGGCACTTAAGTCAGCCAAAGTCAATTATAATCAACGCCTGGCCGACTTACTCCCAGGACCCCAGCTCCTTTATAAGACTGCGACGGCGACGGCAACTGAGACAATTGCCGAAGCGTGTTGCGAGTCCTTTTGGCAGCTGCCGTCACGCAAAAAGGATTAAAAAGCATTCACATGCACATATCCTTATAGATACACACACACACACACGCACAGCATCTGCGTATGTGTGCGTTAACTTATGCAAAAGTGTTTTAAGACTTTAGCTGATTGGCAGCACATTGGGCCACGCCGTTGGGGTGGAGGATTGTTCCATAAAGTTGCTTTGCATATGGAAGAGTTGAGCAATTCTAGCCGGGGGCTAAGCGAAAAGTAAACCTAGCTGAGAATGTGCTTCGCATATGTATGTTGTTATATATAGTCGCTATTTTTCCTAGATTATAAGAATATATTACTTTACAGGTATGCCTATGAATTGTATTTCAGATTCCTTCAATTCAAGGCGAACTTCTGCGACAGAGCAGCTGCATAATTGCCGAAAGTCGTTATAAAGCATTTTATATTAAACTTATATTGTGCCATTCTCATCAGTTATAAATCGTATGTATATATAAAGCAGAGTTAGGTTTGAACAGTTCTTAATTTGTGCCGAACTCTTAAGTTTATCATCTCTATAATCCTAACTACCCATTCTGAATGTCATGAGTAACAGACTTAAGCTGGTTTATTATATACTAGAAGCTAAGTATAACAGCCGATTCAGTCAAGATGGATCCCTTTAAAGTTGGAATATATATTAAAGCCTTCGTAGGGACTTCCTTTTTGACCACATGAAACTTATATGATGCGGGAAGTAAATATTGTTTGTTAATCGAAAACGGGTGAAGACTAAATCTGGCCTGATTCGAAATACCCTTTCCAGAATCGTTGCGAATTCGGCTTCAACTGCATATTTTTATTATCAATAATTATTGCCTCATTTTCAGTCTATTTTCTTAAAGTTCTTTATATTTAAATAAATAACGCAACGAGATACTCGATCTCAAATTCCACTTAAAAACTAACGTAAATATTGTGTAACTGAATTTAATACTCATTAAGTCATAATTAAAAATTCTTTATAAGCAGTTAAAAAATCAAAACTAATGACTGCTCCAGCTGTCTTGGACAGCCAGCAACATTTGCCAGATTAAACAAAAGTATTTGCCCTGCATAAGTTTAGCATATGAAATGCTGTTCGTATTTTGGTCGGTGGGCAAACAATTTGCAGTCTCAATTACAATGGCCAGGAAAAAGGGACAGCCGCAGTCGGATAATGCCGAGTGGCCACAAAACTTAATTGCTTTGCTCTGGCAGCCCGCCCTCGAAAAACAACTGTCGGATTCTTAATGCCACTCCGGGCCGTGGAGCAGCTCCTGCCGTGCCTTCTTTGCTCGGCTCAGCTCTGTTCAGCTCTTATCGCGACGAGCCCCAAAAAAGCGTCAACATCGTCAACGGGCGTCGAGTTGCAACTGTTTCTGCTTCTGTTTCTGCAACGCAAATTATATGCAAACGAGCTTAATATCCGGCCAAACAGACGCACACTCAGTCACAGTTAAAACTCTAACCCCCCCGCCGCCCCCAACTCAGTCCCACTCACTCATAACTCTGAGCCGCATCAGCTTTTATGGAACTACTGCCTCGAACCACACGTGAACTCTAAAGGTTTTTGTATAAGGAATTTCGATGCAGATGATTCAGTTCTAAAATCCAGTTCTTTAGAACTTAACTGCAACTAACTCTCAAATAAAATTTTAAAAAATATGAGAAACTAAGTGAGTTATACGGGTAGCTGCATGTTCACTTAACTGATCGCAAATTGAACCATTTTAAACTGAACCAGTTTTGCTGCGGAACCAGCTCGACTTTTTGTAAGTTCGCTTAGCCAAATTATAATGTTGCCTTTGTACAAGTTATACAAGTTATTTTCACAACACAATGCACCTAAACTTATTAATGGCAATCATCTAGACTGAGACTCGAGCCGAAACCTTATGAATGTGGCACTGAGAGCATCTATTATCTATTTACATCTAAAAAACTAAATACTGAGGATGAAAATGATCGCAGAGGAGAAAACGTTTAAAGTGAAGTACAAGTATATACGACGCCAGATCCATAATCTGCGCCCATTAAGCTCATGGTTTCAAATTTTCATAAGATTTTTTGTATATTTTGTTCAGGGTATACGCGAGTCGAGCGAATATTTGAACTTGTTGGTACTATCATTGGCCATTTAGCATTTCATTTCAAGTTTGCGCACAAATAACTCAACTGACGCACACATTTGTGGCATGCAGATCCCCCCCCCCCCCCCCCTCACAAAACCCCCTGCGCCTACTGCATGCAGCTGCCACTGACTGCTGCTGTGTATGTGTGTGAGTGTGTGTGCGTGTGTGTGGCAAACCGCCGCCTGATAATTTCTCTGCACTGGACTGATAACAACATTTAATTTAATGCCCGAGGTCAGCAATATTCCATTTATTATTGGATTAAATTCGGCAGCAAAGTTTTTGCCTGTGGGTGGGCGGTAGGCGGGTTGGATCGGCTGGCAGGAGCTGGCGGTAGACGCGTGTGTGGGGCATGGATGAGGATGAGACTCGTCCACTATCTGGAGTTGGGATAAGCGGCGACTGTCCTTTGTCCAGGATATAAATTGTGTGCATGGCTTTTTTACAACTTGTTGTTGCTGTTGCATACGTACATATATTTATGTGCCACGCCCACAGCCGGCGAGAGCCGGGCGCACTTGTCGCACTTTTCGTCGTCGTCGTCGTCGTCGTGAACGACGCTGTCCTGTCCATGTCCTGGCTGCTGTTGCTTACCCGTCCCCGCGCCCTTGCTTGTGCCCGCGCCCGTCCCAGTGACTAGACGACAGGAAATGTATTTCACATTTTTTATGTGTCGCTTTTTTCTGCGTGTCCAATGAAATTTGCATGAGCGGCCAGAGCTGGCAAGGATCTGTCCAGGACGTTGCCGCTACCATTGCCGTCGCTCCTGCAGCCAGCATGCGACATAAACGATGGGCCGAATGGGCCATCCGAGAAGGGGGCCAGCGGGAATGTGGCATGACAAAATGCCCATAGGGGATTAGCTGCAAATCGCAGCCACGTTGCTGGACAACAACACTTTTTATTGCTGTGGCTGCTGTCACCGTTTCGTCCTCGTCCTGTGTGTGCGTCCTGTTGGAATTTGTTGCAAAACTCATTTAAGCCAAGTTATGCGCAGTATGTAAATTGTTTTGGCCGCACCGATTCGGCGTTTTTTTTTTATTTTTTTATTTTTTACTTTTTAAATGAAACTTAATTGTTTTAGATGCAAAGTCATCATCATCATCATCAGGAGGCAGCAGCGGGCTGAGGGCAACAGTCAAAACAAACAAATGCGGCGGAAGGAAGTATCTCACTCGAATCTCAGTCAGCCATGAAGCAGCCACCCCCCCCCCCCCCCCACAACCCTGCCCCCCATCGCTGCCACACACACTCAAATACACACACACACACACATGGGATGAATTTATGCATGAAATTGTCGACGCCCGCGTCCTGTGCTCGGGATGCCTGTGGCCTATCGAAAGGAAATTGAAACAAAACCTCATTGGAAATACACACACGCACACACACACACACTCACATACACTTGACGCAGTCAGACAGGCGCACAATTTCAGCTTCCGTGCAAAATTCTCACCCGCCGCCAAACATTTTCGCCAGCTGATAACAGTTCCTGTATGTGAGTCCTCAGTGTCCTGTTTGTCTGTTTGTCTGCTCCTCTGATCTGGTCTAATGTGTCATGCGGGTGCCCGAATTGTGTCTGTTGTCCCCCAACCCACAAGCCGCTGCGCAATGTCCTTCTCTCTTGTTTGTAGCTCAATCAACAGACACTGCAAGCAACTATTTGAATCACTCGAAAGCTATCGTCTGGCATCTGATAAAACATCGTCAGTTTAACAAAAGTCAAAATAATTAAAATTCAAAACTCATAAAGGGCCGGAAGCCATACAAGTTTTCACTATCTAAACTGCAACTGGGACCAAAGTACAAGGCTGGAAATAGCATAGCACTTCTTCGATATAACCGATCTTGAGCGTTTGAGTATATTATTTTTGGCTGTTAGATATGTTTAGAAAATGTGCCTATAGCAAATTAAATTATTATTACTAATAATTAATTGGAAATATTATTATACTACTACATATTAGTACTTATCAAGGCTATCGCAGTGGCATTCTTTCAGTCGACTCTTTCAATAGAGGGGAATAATATAATTATGTTGCCTATGTGCAAAGGCCCTCGAAGGGGATCAAAAGACATGCGATGCACATGTAATCGAGTTATTTAAGGGCCAGGCTTTGAGTTGATTTCCGGCTGCAGCGCAAACTGTTCGATAGATGCCACAGCCATAAAATAGCATGCCAGGGCATGAAGTAAGCTGCCAGATTGTGCAACAAATTAGTTACAGTTAACTGGGCTCGAGAGCTCTGTGGCCGAGCAAAGATCCAAAACAAACACCCGCACATGCCGAGTCCATTCAAGCAAATCGCATTAAAGCTCATTTGTTTTGTCAGCTGCACACACGCACGCACACACACACGCGCGCACAACGTGCAACTGGCGGTTGTGGCAAACAGGAAGAGCCACAACAGACAAAAGGCAAGAAACCAAATTGAAACTTCGAAAGATACGAATTCCATTTAAAGATAGTTGCATGCTGAAGTTCATATGCTCTTTGATACGAGAAAGATATTCCCTGCGACAGATAATCGATGGAGTTATTTTTAAAATTTTGATTAACTGATATTTTGATAAGCCAACTTTTGATCGTATCGATATTTTTGTTTTAATCGGAAACTATCAATCACATTGCTGCTACCAGCCACTGATAGTAACAGTGCAGCCAATTTCCAATTGCATCGATCTGACAATAAAAGTGCTGCCACCTCTCGAATTTGCCTGTCACTGTCAGTCGTTTTGCAACACTGAAATTAGATTCTTAACGGCAAAGAGATGTGAATTATATGAAATAAAGTTATGTAGAGCTTACTTAATACCATTCAAGCTAATTTATATACTTAGCTTTATTCTTACTGTGCTATTTCTGGTATCATTTCTAGTATGCCCATTTTCTTAGGCGATTCTTCCGCTTTCGTATAGCAGGTGCTTCCATCCAACTTTTGCTTGCTTGCAAGTATTTGCCGTACGTGGTCGACTGATAAAATCACACACAGAACAGGACACACACCCACACACAGCCACACACACACACACACACACTCACACAGACAGCCCCTTTGGCAGCTGACGTTACCCGTTTCAGAAAATCTTTGCAGCTTCTTTGGGCAAAAAGTTTTCTTAACAAAAGTCTCAAATTTGTTCCAATGCAAAACTGTCGCTTGGCTGGGCGCTTATCAACAATTGGCCAAGTGGAAGGCCCAGAATAGTTTTAAGCTGCTTAACAGCTTCTTTGCATGCAACTCCCTCCCGTTGAGGTTGCGGACGCGGACATGGACGTGGTCGTGGTCGTGGTCCTGAAGGTGGGGGTGGATGTGGACGCTGGCAACTTGATTTAGTGCTCTCTGACCTGAGTTTAAATATAAACAGTGGCGTCTTGTGTTACCCCCTTCGTAGAGGGGTAGGGCCACAAAAGTTTGCGCGTCCCGAGTAAAGACATAAATGGGATTATGATCTTATCACGTCCAAGGAGAAGCAGCAGCAGCAGCAGTCGCAGGCAACGGCAACGTAACTGGGCTGCCAGACATATTGGTACATTATAATAACACCTTCTGCTGGCCAAGTTAACTGGGCAGAGGCCGAGGTGGTCGGTGGTTGGCGGGCTGCTGCTTAGACAAACAAGTTTGCGGCGCAGCTTTGTCAAAGATTTATTTCTTGAGGTTAAGCGACGGCTGCTGGCCAGGCACAGGCACAGGCACATGCAAAGGCACAGGCAAAACATTTTACTCGTAGTTTTCCCCCAAACAACTTAATATGGAAAATTTTAAGTACAAGTCTATTTGCCAAGAAGGCGACGTCGCCAACGTTGAAAACTTTCCCGCTTGGGAGTGCGGGGCGGCAATCTTTAATTAAGAGCGGATTAGTTGGACATGGGTTCGATTGGCAGACGTAACCAAAGCAAGGCCCCTCCTCCCCCCCTCCGCATTTAGCTACTCCAGGCTGCAGTCCGCCCGCCTTTGTTTGGGTCTCGGTCTGCGTCCTGTTTCACTGCTGCCCCGCCCAGCTCGCAATCTTTGCTCTTTTTCGGTTTTGCTCTGATTTGCATCTGCGGTTAAGCAACCACCAGCCCGCAGCCAGCAGCTGGCTTCATTAGTTTCTGCCCCAGCCACCCACAGTTGAAGAGCCCCCGTCTGCCCGTCTCCTCCCCCTCTGGATGGCACTTTTAACGGCATCTTGTGGCAGACTTTTTGAGTGCCCCATTAAAATTTAATGCGTGTAAGAGATCAGCAGGCAGCATCTAGTCTAGTTTCGCTCTTCAGATTAGCTGTCAAAAGTTGTTCAATTTAATTTCACGCCTGCCCCCAACCCGCTCCGCAGCCCTGGCGCCGTCTTAATGTTCGTGTTGCCAATTTTTTTCTGTTCCTCCGCATGTCCCACTCTCTCTCTCTCGCTCTCTCTCTCTCGCTCTCTCTCTCTCTTTTACACACTCTCCCATCTATCTTTTGACTTTTTAATGGCTTTGGGAAATTGCACGCGCCGTTTACGCGCTCGTTAGACAAGCTTTGAATGTGCCCGAGTACTCAACATTTCAACATCTGAACATCATTATGGTTATTGATAAGGCCACGCCTCCAACCGACATACCCGTCCTAACCTCTGCCCACCTAGAGCAGCGGGCTTACATTCAATATATTTCATTCCACTTGAATTCGACATGGTTCAGTTGGTTGCGCTTCATCCTGGTTGGGTCGGTGTTGGGTTTATTAAGCAGCGTGATTTACCTCGATGGTCTCAGACAGCCAGTCGGGGCAGTTACTTACATTTTACCAGACTGTTAATGGGCATTGGCAACTTACATAAGAAAGCAGTTTCAAAATTGGTTAATTGTGGCAATAAAAACTGATATATTCACTATAAAAGTTCGGAGTAAATGAATTCATGCAAAGTTCAATGTACTGCGGTCGGCATTTATCTTTGACATAGAAAATATAATATAAGCAAATAAAAAATTTAATATATTATGTATAAGAAGGCATATATATAATAAGTGGCATATATGTATATTTATAAAGTGTTCCATTCCATCGTACCAGTAGCGTAGTTATTTATGCGAATGCAACCATGCATGAAAACCTTTCTTTTTCTTTAAAACAAAAAGAAACCCCAAAAGCTCTCTTAAAATGTTTAAAACAATTGAGAAACGATCGATAGTTATTCGTTCTCGGAATATAAGTTTTTTAAATTTTAATTTAGTTTATTAGTAACGATTGTAAGCATTGTTTATGGGCCGGGCTTGAGCATAGCTTAAACACTTTAAGAAACAGTTTCGACAGTCCTATACTTTGCCACCAGATAGTCGGCTGTCCTTTAACATTGGAGGTATTCCTTAATTCAAATTCGAGATCATATCTTAAGCTAACGTTGGGAAACTCTCTCGAAATGTTTCATTAGAGGTATTCCCTAAGTGAAATCAAATTTGGAATCCTCTTCTCGGTTAGGACTTCTCGGAATTTTCCATGAGAGGTATTCCTCAAGCGAATTATAGCAAATCATTTTTGAGATCCTATCAAAAGCTGACATTGTTAAACCGTCTCGGAGTATTTCATTAAATAAAACTCAGCAAATCAAATTCGAGATCTTGTTTAGACACGATTTAGTCTGATATCTTTAAGCCGCCTCGAAATATTTAATTAGAGGTATTCCTTAAATGAAATATTGCAAATAAAATGCGAGACCTTGTCCGGACTAATTTCAGGAAGGCTATCCTTATACGCAATTTGTGTCCATTCAAAGGCATTTTGGTTAGCATACAATATATATAAGAGTCCTTTGCGGCTTATTAGCTCGTTACCGACTGTTACCAAAAGTCCATTGTCCATTGTAGCACTCGTAAACGGGCGTAACTAAGACAAACCCCAATTATTTGGGTATGTGCAATCGCAGCCCCCTCGCCCGTCCCCCCAAGCAAAAACAACTAACAATCACTTCCCAACCTCGCACCCCTCGCGCTCTGTCTGCAATAAAAAATTAATCACAGAGCAACGCAAACGGTAGCCAAATACCCAAAAATAACGCCGCATGGAATGGAAGCCATTCAATGCCACATCTTGGCTCGGCGCCTAACCTCATTATCTCGAGGATGGCAGCTCAGCTAATGTGCTAATGTGCAATTTCGAAAGGTGCTTACGTTGTCAAGTAGTGTGAAGATGGGTTCCCTCGCCCTTCGTCACAGTCACAGTCCCCCTCAGGGCGGCCCGCATTCTGACCAATTCACGGCAATTGGCCATTTTCTCAATGAATCACAAAACGGACAGCATATGGCACATACTTGCCACAGCCCAAGTCGTGCCCTTTGGCTGGCTCCTTGAACTTGGCCAGTTCCTTGGTGGCATCCTGTGGCGCTGACTGGGAAGCTGCAATTAATTCCCAAGCTTAGAATGAAATCTAATTGCTCGTTAGCGTACAGCATTGGCCCTCGTCCTGTGCGTCCTGTTGTCCTGTTGTCCTCTTTTGTTTTTATATTTTGTTAACTGCTGATTACAGCAGTTGTTCAGTTGTTCAGCTGCTCAGCTCTGTTGTTTTTTCCCTGTGCTGAGGGGTGGTGTTCCAAAGCCCCCCCCCCTCCCCCACCCTTCTTCACCCTGCCGCCAACCTTGGAGTACATGATATTTATCTTGTGTCTAAGTTTTATTTTCTTAATGCTTTTTATACCCTCAGCAAACGCCAATGAATGGGTACTCTGAATATGAACTCAAAAGTCAATATTGCTTTTCGATCAGGCTCAACTTCCTCGACCTGTTTCTTAACAAGGAGCTCTCCAAATAACAACCAATTATATTTTAAGACAACAATTGCTTAAGATAAAGCAACTTTTTCGCTATCCATTTGATCCGTAAACTTTGCTTCAGCTGTTTTTTTTGGTTCATTCTAGAAATCATTCTGCAACATTCTTTAAATATTATTCTATCTTTTCCCTTTTCACGTCGGAACACAATATTTTCGTAAGAAATCGGGCTCCGAAAACTTCAAAAATATATTGTTATATATTTTTTGAATAATTGACTAATTATGTCGTGAAATATTACCAATATTTGTATAGTTGTTCTATATATAGCTATCTATGTATACATATATCTCATAGGAGGATAGTACATTAATTATTTTTCCATACTGTGGTATTTAAGTAACTTTCCATTAATCTGTGTAAGCACTGCCACAGGGTATATGCGAGTCGTGCATTCGCATTATCATAATGGCCTCTGCTTCTCGCTTGGGTCTTTCGAGCTTTTTGTTTCTGCTGCTGCTTTTGGCCCGCGGCGCTACGAGAAATGTTTCCCAGCAGGTTTATAAAAAGAAATTAACGGCTCTTTTTCTTACTTTTCCAGCCCGCCTCCCCCGCAATACCCTTGCCGCTGCAGGCTGCAAATCGTTTAATGAGCATGTGACTGTTACTATAACCGTGACTGTGACTGTGACTCCGGCTGTGACTATCTGTGTGTGTGTGGACTGTGACTTGGACTGGCGAATGTGCTGACGCGGCCAAAAAGGCTGCCGGCCATAATATGTGCCTGTTGGCCACTTTTTGTCGCGTCATGCGATTGATATAATAGTATATCATTTCATGGGCTAGTCGACAGTGGGGAAAATGGAAATGGAAATGGCACTGAAATAAGTTTCCCATAAAACTTGCTCGATTGCCATTTGTATGGGTGGCGCCCTCTGGCGGCGAACCGTTTCAAATTAATTGAGTTGTTTTGTCGGCTGCTTAAATATTTAACTTTGGCCATGGCCTTTTGTTGCCTGGCTGGTTGGCTGGTTGCCGGGTTGATCCTTTTGCTGCTTAGTTGGTCACTTGGGAGCACACACACGCACACACATGGACGCACGCACACCTCCTGCCTCTTGGCCATATTCACCTGTGCGAAACTTTTGGCATTCTGGTATTTATGGCTCATGTGGCGCTGTTGCATAAATCACTGACAATGTAAACATGCGTCTGCCTCAATGCCCCCTCAATGCCCCACAACCCCGTCGTCCACTGCCGCTGCCACAGCATTTGTATGTGCTGGTCAGGCCAAATGGCCAAAAGTGTTGACCACAATTAATGTTATGAGATAAGTTTATAAAAGCGCACGGCTCGCTGCGCTCAAAAGCCTGTCAGAGCTCCTGCCAGCTCGACAGTCCCAGCAAGTCCTTGCCGCACTCCTCTTGCCCGCGTCTCCTGTTAATAAAATGCAAGACAGCAGCAACTGTGGGTCATTCGGGGCTGGCTTGCCTAGCCACCCTTAACGCAGCTCGCAACATGCAACGGAAATTAGGTATCGTTTACATGGACGCCGCTACCTTTTGTTGCCTCCTTTGCCGCACATTTATCGCCACATTCACATTCCCATTCCCACCCATAGCCACATCCACATCCACATCCACGTCCACATCCATTATGCACCTTTCCAGCGTCTGACCTTTTGTACGCTGCTCGCAAAGGCGCATAATAACTGGTAGATTTGTCAAAATGCCTCAGCGAATGCCATTTTAAACCGGATGTTGCCAAACATTTGCTCCAACATTTTTTTTTTCTTCTTCAACATTTTCTCTTTTTTTATGTTGTTGTGAAATATTGTCCATGTCAATTCTGGCTTGAGCATGGGCTAATGGTCTTGCCCGGCAGCTGGGCGGGGGCAAGGGGGCTAATGTAAAATCCGCTATGAAATTCGAATAGTCTAGTCTTCAACAGATTTAACTTAAACCTTTTAAAGCGATAAATTCGTTTACGTACAAGAAGATAACCCGTATTCAGCGCTTAACTACGTTAACATATAATATATGTATGTTAAAATAAAAATAATTATGATATAAATATTTTTGCGGGAATGTGATACGTTTGTTACGTTTTGACAACTTTTGGTAATTGATTTTTGAGAGTCAATCGATCGATCCCTACGAGTACAAAAAGGCTTATCATTCCATAATCGGGCATGATTTACCCGATATGTTCAAGCAATAGAGTTCAAAGAAACAAGAAATATTATACCTATACTCTTTAAAAGTTCCTCCGGATCAGGTCTGTTTCGTCTATCAATCGACCAGATAGGCTTCCACTCAAGCTTTCCAGCTGCCGGATGGATAAGCCCGTATTTAAGTCAAATATCCATGTCTTTAGCCGAAAACAAGCCAAAATTGCTGCCTAACCTCTTGTTAAATATCTATTAGAAGCGGTTTGCTCCTGATTTAAGTGGGAATCAACTTAACCCATTAATTGCCGCCTGATTGTTATGCTCCTCGCGCACTTTAAAGCCAAGTGCAGCAAGCCACACTTTCCGCTTCAGCCACTCCCCGGCACAATGCTTCCCACTCGCATAAGACCCAAAATTCATATGGTATACCAAAAATGTGCCGACAAAATTTGTGGCAGCAACAGCGGCGGCAGCTTCCATCGCGCCGGCGGAGACAGTCAAGCAAACAAAGCCTGGCCAGAAATGGAGATGCGAAATGTTCTCTGCAAGTGGAGTGTGGGAAAAGTGGGGTGGGGAAAACTAGCTACATGCAAGCGTAACCATATAGGATGCTAAATGAAGCTGTCTGCCCGCCCCCGCCCCCGCCCACACACACAAATACACACACTCACGCTCGCGCTCTAATGTGTGTACGGGTGAGTCGTTGTTGCCTCTCGCAGGACTCGCTGGCTGTGTGACTAATGTCATTTTGGCATGCCAAGCGCGCACAAACACGCAAACATATCAAACGCTATAACGGTATAACTATAGTGAGCATATGACTGAGCGGGATCGGGGGGCTGCGGGGTTCGAGCTCGAGACATCAGCCACAACATGCTAAAAATTTACAGCCAAAAATGATACGCTTGCCACATTGCCGCTCATTAGAGTAAACTATGAATGAGCTGTCGCTTCCAAAGGGGGCTGGGACATTTTGGCAGGGGAGGGGTAGGACGCAGTTTTGGCATATGAAAAGCTATTCCCCAGGGGCAATAACTTTGCCGAGTGTATTTACCTTTTGCCAATGATAAAGTAAATGCGATAGGTGAATATGCTCTTATGCTAAGGAGCAGGAGATAATGATAATGGTGGGGGCGGGCGGTGGACTGAACATGTAGGAAATTAATGTTTAAGCTTCACGCAAAAAGTTTTGCTCAGACGATGTGAAGGAGAGAAAGTGAGAGAGAGAGAGAGAGGGGGGAGAGAAAGTGAAAGACAGGCAAACATTTGATTTAATTATGAGTGGCAGCTATTGCTAAGAGCAGCTATCAGTTAACACACACACGCACACACACTCGCAGTTGGCAAGGTGTTAGTCTGTTGATAATGCAAACAAACCGCCAACAAATAAGAAACGCAAAAGTTTAACAAACCAACCAGCTGAATGAATGTTAAATGCTCTTCCAAACAGCCTAAAAGGTGGCGTTCACCATAAACAGCTGACGGCTTGTGTAGTCGAAAGAGAGGAAGAGAGTGGGGGAGAGAGAGAGAGGGAGAGAGAAAGAGAGAGAGAGAGAGACATTAGCAACATTAGCTCCGACAGTCAAATTATGATTCAAGGTAAATTTTATCCAGATCAGATGCTTAAATGGGGCCAAATTAAGCACGTTTAAGAGAACACGATCTGGACTTTGTTCTATTTACATCTTAGTTTAAGTTAAGGTTATTTATATTCAATTATGCTTAGATTAAATTAAGTTGTTATAATGCAAGATATTCAAAATGGAGCCATGAATCTTAGGTTCTATCCGATTGGAGTCTGGGTTCATGGAGGTGAAAATCCTGGTTGCGCAAAAAGGAACCACAAGAAAATAGTTACGTCAAATATTTATTTATTCTCGTACGTATAAGTAATATCTGCAGAATAACCGATAAATATTCACAGAATATGAAATAAAATTATATACAGAAGTGGCTTGAAAATCAGTCTGACAATCGATTGGTAAATGTCAGGTATTGCCCAGGCTGACTGAAAAAGTCAATGTAACTCTTGGGATAGAGCATTCAAAGGAGTCAAGTTGCGTGCGTGGATATCTGTGACTGCTTGTCAAACTGACACTGACAGTTGCCTAAGTGGCAACTTAATTTCTTAATTGTCAACTCAAAACTTTTATCGTGCACCTGCCAGTAAGCCGGCCCCCTGGTCTGCCCTGGGGGCTCTGTTGTGGGCGGGGGCGGGGGCGGGGGCGGGTGTGTTCGAAAACTATTTGGATAGAGTGAAAATGTCAACGTCTTGGCTGGCTTTTGGCGCTTTTCGGCATCAGCTGCGGTTTGGTTTGCCTTTGACTGAGCTGTGTGAGTTGGCCAAGTTAGTGAGCTGCTCGTGCATGGATAGTTTATCAAGTTGCCAGTTAATTTTTGGACAAATGTAACTTCCCCCCCCCCCCCCCCCCCCCCCCCCCCCCCCCCCCCCCCCGACGCCGTTCACCTCATTTTTGACAAACTAAAAGCAAGTGACAAACTGGCAAAGTGACAGCACGCGGCCAAAAAAGTTTTCCATTTCAGTTTCTGTTTCTGTTTCGATTTCCTTTTCAGTTTTCGTCTTTGGTTTTGGTTTTAGTTTCTGTTGCTTTTTCGGGCCACTGAATAATTGAGGGCAACTCTGCTGAGGATGTGCCCCCGGATATAGTCTTGCGAGCACTTAAGAGCCGCCCTTATCATCCGGCGACTCGCCCCATTGCCCGTTTAATGCCTGTATAATTTAACGCCAGTTTAAATTTTAATTGTTTTAATGAAAATGTCGCTTGCGCCTTGTCATTTTCATAAAGTTTTTCAGTGTCGCAGTGTCGTAGATTTTACACATTTTAATTGCAAAGCACACCACCACACCCCCTCCCCCTCCCTCTCCCTCTCCCTCTCCTACACAGCCCATTCGTTGACAGCCCTCGACCCGCCCATTTTCCAACAATTTGTTACAAATAATTATCATAACCTGATTAACATGAGCTCAGCAAGTGTTTCACTCGAGTGTGGGCGGAGGGGCGCTTGTTGGTGTGTGTGTGTGTGTGTGTGGGGTGAGGGGGGAGGGGGAGTTGGTTGGCTGGCACAGGCGGAAGTAGTCATTGGCATTGATGTAGCCCCCGTTTCGCCTCCTTCTTCAGACTCACCCCATTACGTCATTCGCTTGCCCCGCCCGCCCACTCGTCGCATGTCTTAATTTGTAAAACTTTTAAAATGCCGTCGCCGTTGTCGTTGCTGCTTATTTTTTATGCATGTTAAGAGCGACAATCTCAGCACACACACACACACACACACACACATAGCAGGAGACACACTCTTAATTATGCCAAGTGCCAGCCGAGCTTTTGCTGCTGTTGTTGTTGCTGCTGCTGCTGCCATTTGTTGTAATTTGGCGGTAGACGCGGCTGCATAATTAGAATTGTAAAAACGTATTTAACATTTTTGTTAATGCCAAAACCAGGACAGCAACTCAACAGACAGACGGCGACAGAGAGAGAGAGAGAGAGAGAGAGAGAGAGAGAGAGAGATAGAGAAGGGGATGCAAGAGTTGCATGTGTGGCATAAACAAGCGTCGAGACAGCTGCAAATGCACCTGTAACAAATACAAACAGCAAGCTGAAAATACCCCAATAAACGAAAGATTTTACTGATTATAATGAAAATTTTAATTATATAAATAGTATGTACATATATAAATATAATAATAAACATAATAATAAGAACATCATGTGCACAGAATAAATCGAAACTTGGAAGAAAACTCTTGAATGTTTTTTCGCATAAGAGAAATAATTGTTTAGTGTAGATTCCAGCATGTTATATATGTCATATAACATAAATAATAGTAAACATAATATAAATCAAGTAAGAGTTCTAGTCGGGAGCTCCCGACTAGGGGATACCCTGAACCCTCTTCTTCCAGGCGAAAGGTAAAAAATGAAAGATACTTAATATATGCATATTTAGTATTCTAGAAGCTACAAGTCAAGTTTGGTGACTCTAGCTCATATTATTTGCCGAAATTGCTCCAAAAAAAAACAGACGGACAGACGGACGGACGGACAGACGGACAGACGGACATGGCTAGATCGACTCGGCTATTGATGCTGATCAAGAATATATATACTTTATGGGGTCGGAGATGCTTCCTTCTGCCTGTTACATACATTTGCACAAATATATATAAGTATAACAAATAATAAGTATACATAATAAATTTGACTGTCTGTATGATCCAGAGACATGGTTTATGTCTGCAAGTTTATCTATGTGACATGCTTACCAAACTTTTTATACCCTGAACTTGTTGGGTTCACAAGTAGCCTCGCGCTTCTATCATCAGCAGACTTTGACAAGCGACTTGTCCAGCCTTCGCAGCTTTAACTGGTTGAGAATTGCCAGCGTGAAGCAACGAAAAGGCAGCAAAGCTTGCTAACGTTTTTTTAAATATTTATATGGAAAATAGGAGAAAATAACTTTGAAATGAATACGAATACATAGGTCAGTGAAAACCCAATGTTTATGGTCTTTATGTGCGTCGGCTCGACTTGACGTTTTCTCTTTTTGGAGCAGCCTCGCATTGTCCGGCGTTGTTTGTCGTGGACTTTCCCACAGCTGTCGCCAGCAATTTGCAGCAAAATGCGGCACCTTTAAAGCGACGCATTCGCATACTAAACGACTCCAGCACAGAGGGGCAGTGCAGTGGGAAGTGGAGCGTACGCCGATGGCCAACATCGACGTCGACTATCGAAGTCATTTAACCAAAAAGCGATTAATCTATAAACACATAAACAACATGCGCGCTGCCCCGACTGAGGCAGAGAGTAACAGCAGAGGCGAATGAAAAAAACTCAAATGGCCGACACTGAAAAATGTGCAAAATCAGTGAGAAAAATCGAAAATCAAGCGGCCCACACAGTTCATGTCCTTGCCATGGTGCACTGGTCCTGCTGCTGCTGCTGCTGCTGCCGTTTGGTCCTTGCAGCCATTGGCAGCCGCAGTGGGCGATGCGGCTCAGTTCTGGCATTTTATGCAAATGTTTGGCCTCATGCAGTGTCGGAGCCGATTTCCGGCCATGTGTGACAGTGGCCAACGAACAGTGGCCAGGACTCAGATCCTGCCCAGCGGCCAGGCAATAAAAATAACGGCCGCCGCATCAAGCGTCGCAAGCAAATAGGCAACAACAAGTGTGCTCTCCAAGTGCCACAAAAATGAAAACCATCTCTGGATACACTATCAGAAATATTCGAACTATTCGCATGATAATATGGGTATATTGTTATTTATTTAATCAAAATTCTAAATTGTTATTTCAAGCTCTTTAGCAAGGACTGTTTTTTTCGATTTGAAGACAATTCGGTTAAATTTGATAATGTTTCACTTGTTTTCCGGTGAATTCAAATCGCAAAATATTTCACTTGAGGGGAAATTATCCAGCAGGAATAGAATTATACTTATCTTTAAATTTATTAAATTAAAATGAATAGCCATAAAACAATATTTTAAAAAAGTAAACTGTAGAATTTGACATTCCTAAGCTGAACGCTAATGTAACTCTTTTGAACTGTAACCTCCAGTATTTTGCATTTTGCTGTTGTTGTGGCCAGTGGCCATTAAACGGTATTTGGCCATTTGCAATTTATGAGTGCCCAACAATGGCTACACATCCGGCCATGTATCGCATGCCCGGATCGCTTGTGTCGCCATCGATGGAGCCGCATTCGGAGCTGGCATCGGGGCAGCTGCATCCCCATCGTCATCGTCATCGACGTCGACGGCGACGGCGACGTCAACGTCATGTGGATGGGCCATGGTCCATTTCATATGTGCGCGATTATTGTTAAATGACTTCGGATAACAACAACAGCAACAGGAACGGCAACAACAATGCGGCTATTTATGAATCCCGTTGCTGTTGTTGACCAAATGAAGCGTAATGGTCATATTTTTGTTTGACATGCCCCCAACTGTTGTCCGCGGTCAGCGGCGCACAGTGCCAGTCAGTCGTACACGTTCGCATAATGTAAATATTCGTCTGGGCGGGCAACGAGAACAACACGAACAGCTGTTGCAGGCACCACGCACATTTTTTAAAAATGTTCCTTTCTTTTTGCTTTCGAAATTTGTGTAAAAATTAATTTTATAAATACACACGCCACCAGTGCGAAATGCGCCCAAAGGATTTAAGAAGCCCCCCGTTGCTAAAAACAAAATATAGATGAACGAAGCAGATGGAAAGAAAATAAACATATATATATGTATATGTATATGAAACGGGCAGACAGAGAGCAAGCCAAATGCCGGAAATATTTGGCCAACTTGGGGTAGGCAAACGGAAATCACAAAATAAGCAAATTGTCTGGCAAAATAAAAATTACTTCCGCAACGCACGGACGCTCAACGTCCGCGATGTCCTGCAGAGGACAGCCGTATACCAGCCGGGTTACTTGTTGCACAGAACCAACAAATCAAAAGCAAGGCCGAGACCAAAACCATTGCCTAAATACTCTATCTGTATAAAGATAAGAGATATATTCGGATTTAGGGTACAAGAGATAATTAACACAAAATTTGATAAATAAATAAATGAATAAATAAATAAATGAATAAATAAATAAATAAATGTTTGTTAATCTGAGGTCCATGAAACTCTTGTCTCTTGTAACTTGCTCTCTTGCGCCTTTCTATGCAATTCTCACGACAGCTGCTTAGTGATGTCTGAAAAGCTGCGTCTTAAAAGAAACTAAACTAATATGTGCTATTGCTGCTTGGTCTTATTCTAGACATGTTAGCTTTAAGTGTACACAACTCTAGACAATGAAGAGTAGCTGTAACTGAATTTGAAGTTTGTTTCAGTTCTTCTTTTTACATTTGTCAAACAAGATTTCAGCTTGAAATTGTTTCGTTTTTTCTTTCTGTTGTGGGCATTAGGGCATTAGTCTTTCTCTTGTTTTCCTCCGCCCAGCATGCCCCATTTGGAACGGGCCATAAATGATGCATTAATTAAAGGAACGGCAACCGCTGGAACTAAGCCAGGTCAGATTCGTTGCGTTGCATTAAAAGCCACGAGTCTGGCGACGGCCTCTCTTTCAGGCACGGGCTTTACAATGTACCCAACAGGTAAATGGTTTCCAAGTCAGCAGCGTAATTTCAATCTAGAATCTAGAAAAGGAAATTGCTAATGTTCAGGCCAAAGAGACAGCAGAGCCACGGGTGAAGAGCTTCAACTAAGGATAAACTGATCAATCCGAATCTGAAGGAGGTCAGTATTGAAATGATGATAACCGACGATATGCATCGATCACACGAATGCATTCACACTGCTGAGCAAAAGCAAGGGAACACAACATTCGAGAAAAGAAGAGCCCCATCGAGAAGAGAATATACCAGTTTTCATAAGCAAATCTGTTAAGGTAGAGAATTTGTGTTTCTTATTTTATCCCGATTTGACACTAGTTGAAAGGACAGTGCATTTCAAACCCATACTTTTGGCATATTCAAAATATTTACTGTGACAACCGAAAATCTAGATTAAACTAAATATATATATTTGTATTTTATTTAAAAATAAAATTAACCAGGACTCATATCAAATTAACCAGTTGGATTACGGATGATAAATATTTTTTCGCCGTATCAACTTTTGTGGTATGCCCATGATTATGGTCCAAGCCCGGCGAAGACAAAATTAAGTCTCGATATTAATGAGCTAAATAAATTGTTGATAATATCATTATTGAAGAAGAATAAATTTGCGAATTTTTGTCAAAAATAAAAATGTATTCCCAGTTTAAGCTTGCAGTTGCGGTCTTAGATGAACTTTTCTTAACGTTACGATAAAATTTCCCTAACAGTTTCTTGGACTTATTAATCTGATGTATAAGAACAGGCCTTGCACAATAAATTAACTGATTTCTAAAAATCAAATACTTAGCTTGGGGCTTCGATCGTTCTTTTGTAGAAAATTTATGTTTTCTGTCAATGCATTAAACCTATCTTAAACTGAGTCCAACTCAGCTCAATTGAACTGCTGTCTGAAAGAATCAGTTTGCATTTTATTTATTTATTTATATATATACATAATACATATGATATATATATATGTATTATGTATATATATATATATATATATATATATATATATATATATATATATATATATATATATATATATATATATATATGTATAGGGAGTAGCATTCTTGTCACATTTGAGACATCTGCAGCACGTATTAATTATGTCAATCATAGACAGTTTTATGCAGCTTCGCCTGCCTCTGCCGACTGATAATGAAGCCTTAGCACTGTTGCTTTGATCTAGCAAACAAATTGGTACACAGGTGTAACCAACACACACACTCATACACACACACTGAAAATGGTCGTCAACAAATGACAAAACGCAAATAGCGTCCCCTTGCCGCACTGGCAATACCAGCAATTATGCTAGGGAGACCAGAGTTCGGCGGGCGGGGGTAGGCGTGGGTGGTGGGTGCGAAGAGGTGTTGGGTAACTGGGGCTATTAGCGCCCACTGGCAGCCAACATTCTAATGAGTTGCCTGGCAGCCGTTGGCCGTTGAAATGCGAGTGCTGAAATGTTTTCCTTCTCTGTTATTTTGACGCCTCTGCTGTTGGGCAGGCTGGTGGGTGGGGAGGGTTGGGGGGGGGGGGTCTGCTGTGCGGCATGCGATGGCTTCCCCGTGTGTGTGTGTGTGTGTTTGTGTATTTGTGTATGTTGTCTTGCTTTTCTGGTTTATTGGGCTAATTCAATAACCAACAACAGCGTCAGGCAGGCAGTAAAAAAAATTACAAGGACAACGTTGCCACTGAGGTTTTTGGTTTTGAAGTTAGGCATTGGGGTTAGGGTTGGGTGCTTGCCGCTTGTATCTAAATAGCAGAAGCACACACACGCACACACATACACATGTAAAGGGGGTTGGGAGTTTGCCTTAATGCATGGCAGTTATCTGCCCACAGGATTTCCGTTTTAGATCATCGCACAAAAAACACACAAGCAAACCACACACACACACACACGCATACATACATACACGAAGTTAGACACATGTACAGCGAGTGAAGCATCCTGGCTATGTCCTGGCTGCTTGACTGCTAGCTGGGAGTGTTGAGACCATTGGCAGTTCGCACTCAATCAGATAATTTTGGGCAAAGGCAAAGGCAAAGGAATTCGCCAGCCGCAAGCCACAAATATGATAGGTGTGTATATATCTATGCGTGTGTTTGCGTGTGTGTGTGTGTGAGCTGTTTGTTATTGTTCTTTTAACAGATTTAATAACACAGACATTGTGCATTTAACTTACTGCGAAATTGAGGCAAATCCAGATTATTCATTTATTAACCAATGCAGATACCCGTTTACCTAGAAAAATAAAGTAAATATCTTTAATAAAATAACAAAAAATAAATACTAATAATTTAGAGCTTTGCTTAATTAGGGATCTAGCTATTTTTCCAATAAATTAAAATCAAAACGGAAATACACGAGAGTCTAAAAGCTGCGAAAACCTGTTCGTTAACAAACCAACGCCAACCCCCTTTCCGCTGCCCATCAGCCTGTCCATGTTTTTTGGGGATGTGTGTGAGTTTGGAAATTTGGAAGGCAGTAAATCAATTCGATAGGCAGCAGGGACAACCCTCGCTGCCAGCACATACGAGTTTATAACTTTATCAGGCATAACGAGTACATTATCCTGGCGCAGGCTGGCACACGTTCGTCCTGCCAAACTCCAGCCAGCCAGCCAGTCAGCCGGCCTGACTCCTGTCTTGTTTTTTGCGGCATTTAAAAATAACTTTAATGGAAAATTTATCGATCAGGATACGCCAGGGGGCTGGGGGGTAGCAGCAGGAGTAAAGCTGCTGCTGCTGCTGCTGATCCCCGCATTGAGATAAACAACGCACAAGCACAAAGCCAGCCAACAATAGCAACAAAAACAACAACAACAGCAACGTGTGTGTGTGTAGGCAGTAAATCGCCTGAAAAGAAATCAACAAGGATATTATGTGCCAGGCTTGTCCTTGCGGCAGCCGTTTAACCATTTTGCAGGTTGCCCATTTTCCGTAGAAAACATATTAAGACATTTTAGTGCCGTTTTCACTTCATTAGTTTTGATTTGGATTTGGATTTGCTTTTGAATTTCAAAGGAAATGAACATAAAATACAGAGCAAAAGATGCAGATGCATGTAAACGGACATCGGCACTGAATGGAATGCCAAGATATTCCCTAATTTATTTACTAAATTAAATTGCAAATTGCACAACACTTTTGCCAAGCGAGTTTCTGCAACAATTCCTATTCAATTACTTGTAGTAAGCCCAATAGTTTTATTAAGAAATCAAAGCTCGTTTATGCTGAAAAGAATTATATGACTAGATTTTTATAAAGTTGGATATTGTCATTTAAGTCTTTAAGTCTGAAATAAAAGAAAATAAATGAAAAATCAAGAAGGAGTAATTTTAGGAAGAGATATTCAACATGATTCTTTTCTAGAACCGCTTCAAGCCTGAAATATCCAATAATATTTCACTATGAACAGAAGCTTAAGCCAAAGCAATTACCCAATAAACAGCCGAGCCGTGTTTTTAAAAATAGTTTGGTTAAACGCATAAATGGCCCAACCAATGGATTTATCTATTATGCAGATTCGAAATTGGGCAAAGATCATTATTATTCACCTAAACCTGGTTTTGTAGTTTTGGAAATTTAATCTGAGTGTGGAGAATTGATTCGAGTCATGAGCCAATCGAATATCAATTTATTTTGTTGGCTTGCACTCCCGATTTTATTCTTTAACCTCTATAAAACCTCTTATAAAACATTAATGAATTGGTTGTAGAAAAGTTTTTATACATATAATTTTATACAATATCTCTCTGGAGATTGACTGATCTCCACGTGAAGAAGCGCAGACTTGTAAAATATTTGCCCTGAAGACGGTTGCCGATGTGCAACCGAAATATATCGGAAAAATATAAAATCAAAACAATTATAAAAACAAACTAAGCCCCGAAACTCGAGCCAGCTCTAAAAATGGAAAGGCCACCAAAGACAGCATTATATATATTATTATACTATATACAGGTTACAGGTTTTAATATTTTTCCCAAGGCTTGCCTAATGCAAGCCTTTTGCGCCAGTTAAAGTTCCATTGCGGACGAAATTCCAGCTGCCAGATACAAAAAAAAAAAAAAGAGTGTGGGGAAGACAGAGAGCGGGGTAGCGAGAAAGCAAGAACTTTCACACTTCCGCACCAGCGCGCCTTTAGTTGCCCCCCTCCCCCACCCAGCTACTTAATTATGCGACCGCCATTTTGGGAGAGCCACTGCAACAACTTGCAAAACTTTTGCCAAAGAAAAACTCAAAGCTCAACTCAGACCGCTCAGCGCTCACCTCGCGTCCCTCTCTCTCGCTCGCTCGCTCGCTCGCTCTCCCACTCTCTCCCATTGGCAATCTACTCACTTAATCATGGCGCGGGAATTATGAAATGTGCTGCGTAACATCGCCAGCATCACGGCCATGCAGTTTCTTTTTCCCAACTCATTCGCGCTGCTCCTCTTCCGCTCTCTCCTTCGTGTCATTAGGCTAATGTACTGTTACTCCAACGGTTACTTTGCCCATGCCAGACGCCGGCAGTGCTAAGTTGGAACTGTTGGCAAACTGTTGTCTACTTTGCGGGGCAGCTCAGCGCATGAACGAGCCGCTGGAATGGGCGAATGCATCGAATCGGCCAGCTGTTGGCCATATCTGAGGAGTTACCATGCGAAAAGATTCACTGCGAAATGATTGTGATAATAGAAGAGCAGTTGGATGGGTGGAGGAACAAGGCAACAAGAATATAGTAATAAAAAGATAAAGAGAGAGAAAGACATCATTTAAAAAAAAGGAAAAAGAAAGAGTGCTGATTGAAGAGAGATGGGAATATTGAAGATTATTTTTATAGTATGCAAGAAGATTAGCCAGAAATGTATGAACGAGCTTAGGATCAGTATAGAAGGGCAAATAGATAAACACAGATTTGAAAAAATGGGAAGAAGGACAGAGAGAGCTTTATGATTGGTAGCATTGATTCCTGATATATGGTTTATTATTGTGTCTCTCATGTTTCACTCTGTGGAACACCAAAGCAGATCCACTCTTAAGACTCCCGAAACTCGGAACTGCAATCGAGCAACAAATGGCCCGCAGCTGAAGCTGACAGAGAGGGGCAGGAGACGAAGAGGAGCAGGCGGAACAATGGCAGGACAAAGCACTTAACCTAATAACAAATCGTATTTGGACGCGGCTGGGCAAAGCCAAAGCGAGTGCAAAACGTTAAGTAAACGCCATTTGGGCGTAAAGTTTTGAAGAACTCACATAAAAATGACAGAGCCAAAGCAAACCGAAGGAGGCAGGACGCAGGACGCAGGCGAGCCGGGCGCCTGGGCGGCAACATTGTCTATTTTGATGAAGACGTCGCCAAAAGTAAACGCAGAAGTTGCAACCAGCCAAACGACAGCGGGATGGAAAAAATTTTGACAACAAACAAGACAAAGACTTCCTTCGTCCTTCGCCCCTCGCCCCTCGGCCCGGCATACTGAAGGGGAGCGCGCGCGCGGCTGCTACCAAAAAGAATACCAAACAAAGATGCAAATCCGCTTAAGTATCCGGCAATGATTGCCGTCAACTGTCCGCGGAGGGGGTTCGGGGATGCGGCAAGGGTAGGAAAAATATGTAAAGAAAAAAAGTAAGAAATAAAAAAAAAGTACGCGCGAACCACTTAAAGTGATCATGAAGGATTCACAGTTTGTAAAATGGAATTTTATGGCTTAGTTAAGGATGGGCCAAAAAATCTTTATACTCGCGGCCAAAAAGGCAAGGACAGAGACAACAACAACAACAGCAACAACAATAACAAGCTAGCAAAGAAAAGTGTACAAATCACACCCCATTACAAGCAGTAGGAGGGGGGGGGGCAGCCTAGTCCCAGCCAGCGGCACAGGACACGCACAGGACGGCGTGGCTGCAACTCGACTAGGGAAGGGGCGGGCAGGCGGTACTGAACGCACAGAAATTCCATAGCACAGCCTGCCACAAGGAGCACAAGGACTGGAGGACTGACGGCCTGGGCGCTGCGGGGGCGTCAGTTTTTCACAGATTTGAAGTCGGCTTATCGCGCGACTTCATTTGAATATTTGCTGCTGTCCTTAAGGATTGTTGTTGTTGTTGTTTTTTTTTCTTTTTGCTTATGTTGTTGTTGTTGTTCCTGCTGAGCTTAAGTCCTGGCATTTCTTTTCTCGCTGTTTGCTGCTGTCCCTCGTCGTCGTCTTCTTCTTGTTCTTGTTGTTCGCTTTGGCGCTTTTGTTTATGCGTTTGTTAATGTTGTAACGGAGATTTTCACGAGTGGAGCTCTCGGCATAATAACAATAATGAAAAGCTATTATGAGCCATGAGGATAAGCCTAACAAGGGCCGTGAAAAATGGCACGCCCAGTCGACTAAACGCCCCAGCCGCCATCCGCCCACCTAAAGGAACGTGCCTCGTGTCATTTGGCCATATTAGGCGAATTAGAGCAGCGAGAGAAGAGTGCGATAAGCAGGCAAAAGGAACAAAATTGAACAAAATGCTAAAAGGGGACGCAGCACAGGTGGGCGTACGATTGCTGGGGGTCGACCCCCGTACGACTTCATAATTTGCCTTTATAGCGCTAATGGCAAATTAGGCGACACATTTTGCGCGTTTCTCAGTCATCTTATTGAAAAATAACTCTGATAAGATACCAACAAAAAGCCTTGCTTAGACAGTGCATATGAATAAATCCAAGTAAATAAAGACTTCGGCTTATAAAGGAAAGCGCTTTAAATACAATATTGCTTTTGAATTCTTTGTAAGCCTTTAATATTATAAATATTTAAAATATCTTTACATTCATATCCTGGGTAAATGTTTTGATTGTCTACATCTAAATGTAAGCGAGTGCTCAAAGCTTGTAAACGCTTCTCGTGATGTAAGACAATTTTAAATTTAGATTTATTGGAAACCTTAACACATACATATATATATATATATATATACTAGCGGGTATAACCCGGCCTTGCCCGTGGCACGTATGTTATAAAATTTTGAAACTGATCGGACGGAAAACAAATAACTTTCATACAAACGTTTTCCGCCAATTTACCACTGTTGCTAGTGGAATTTCCCAATTCGCTGAAATACGTATTCATTAAGTTCTTATGGAGAGCTTTGAAAATAAGTTTGAAGCAAATCGGACACAACATAAAACTTCCCACAAAAAATCTTTGAGTCGCATCCCACCCGAGAAAGTTTGGATTCTACGAAAAGTGTGAAACACGTCTCAAATGATTTTTCTTATAGATCTTTGGAAACGAATTTGAGCGCGAAACGTCACCCACCAAATCTTTGACCTCCATTTCCACCAAGGAGGAATGGATTTCGAAAAGTGTGAAACACCCCTCAAATGATTTGAACAAAGACCTTTGAAAATAAATTTGAGGCCGATCGGATGGTAAACAAAAAACTTTCATACAACCGTATTCCGCCAATTTACCACTGTTGCGGGTGGAATTTCCCAACTCGCTGAAATACGTATTTATTAAGTTCTTATGTAGAGCTTTGAAAATAAGTTTGAAGCAAATCGGGCACAACTTAAAACTTCGCCCAAAAAGACCTTTGAAAATAAATTTGAGGCCGATCGGATGGTAAACAAAAAAGTTACATACAAACGTTTTTTGCGATTTTTCCACACTTGCGGGTGGAATTTCCCAAAACCCCGTCTTAGCGTGCACCTACATCACATAAGGTAACTACAGTACAAATTTCAGCTTCCTAGCTCTTACGGTTTGGGCTGTGCGTTGATCACCAATCAGTCAGTCAGTCAGGACAAACAGTTATACATATATATAGATATATATATATATATATATAATATAGAAGAGGTTGCCAGTGTGCACCCCAAATATATCATTCTATAAGCCAGATAATTGAACATTTGTATTAATTATATTTATATATTTTTCAATTATTTCTAGCTATATTTAATTTATGCTGGCTTACCAAATGCCTTCTGCACCAGACAAGAAAGTCAGGCAAGTCGCAAGCTTGTCATATTTAGAGCGTGATTTAATTAAATCATTTAGGTTTATTTTAAAAGTGTATTTACCGCGCGATTCGTTTTGGCAAACACAATAAAATTGCTTTATTTCTTTAGATTTGGTTTGTGTCCTTGTTTGGCAGCGTGCGGCATTGTTGAGTGCTTTTCATATTGCACATCCTTTGCTCGTTTTCATTTGTATTTATTGCATTTTAAGTATGTCTCCCGGCGAGCGCCTTAAGGAGTTAGGGCTGGAGCTGGGGGCCCGGAGCAGGTGACTCTGGCTTCCATGTTGGCTCTGGCCATTGTTTTATCTGCCTGCTAATTCTGGCTCGGAAAGTGAGCGCATAAATAAAATTAACTTCATGGCGTTGCCTTTGCCGTTTCCATTTCCGTTTCCGTTCGCGTCGACTTGGGCACTTGAAGACCCGCCGGGCCCGCGTCTCAGTCTGGGTCTGGGTCTGGGCCTGGGCCTGGGTAGGTCTCCGCTCTGCCAGCTGAAACTGAAGTGCACATAAAAAGCCACTTGAATGCCATAAGAATCATTAAAAACAAAACACAAAATGGAAGAAGAAAAAAAAGCGTTTGTTTTTGTTGATTCAGCGCGGCGGGGAGTCAAGAGTGGATTTTGTGGTAATGAGAAACAACAACAGCAACAACAACAAATAACAGGGAACAACAGAAACAAGTGCCAAGGAAATAAAAGTAATATCAACAAAAGCCGAAATGAATTAGACAACTTAATTATAAATGAACTCGGCTCAGCACAAAAGGATTTCGTTTTACTTTCTTTCAGCCCGTCATTGTTCCGCAAATCAAAGTCCCAACTGACGAGCTGCCTCCGAAATTTACCGAATTTACAAAATTTTACTGTTTACCCACTCATTAGACGGGGGTCTCGAGACACCAGCCGAGACGCCGATCGGGATGCGGTGTGGGCCACGGCTCCAGACGATTTCAAAAGAACAACAATAAAATTAACAAGTTAAATAGTCGACGAGCAGACTCTGAGCCACAAATCCAATTACCAATTATGCACCAACAAAAAAAAAAAAAAAAAAACAAACGAAAAAGAAGAAGAAAACAAGAGAGAAAAGAGGCCACTTTTGTCTTTAATTGAATTTCTTCGATTGTCTCTGACGAGACGCTCACAAATTACATTTAACGACCAGTCAAAATGTTTTCCTATTTATTTTGGCTCAATTTCAATGGACTTTTCTAATTGCGAAAGGCGCAACAGGTCAAGGGTTTTTGTTTTTCCTTTTCAGCTAACATGTTACATAACTTATTGAAAAATAAATTCACATAAGACTGCTTTATGATGTCCTTAAATAAAATTTGAGCATCATGCATTGCTTGGCATTTTGGTTTAACATTTATAAAAATTATAAGTATAAATAATTCTAATTAGTTAACTCAAATTGATTTGTTAAACATACCAAAATTTTTGTATGGAACTTTAAAATTGATTTCGTTAAATTGTTTATCCAAAATTTAAAAAAAAAAAATTGACTTTAATGGTGTGAACCTGTTGTTTATGGTAACATTTATTAATAATTCATTTTATATAATAACCCTTCTCACAAATTTAATTTATGTTTAAACATAATTTTCTTTGTTAACATTTAATAATTAAATATCATTGTTTTATAAATTCAATTTATGTTTAAAAACATTTTAATAACATTTTGATATGTTAAAAATGAATAATAAATTAATTTTTGTTTTATATAATAATTATTCCCATCAATTAAGTCGTTTGCTCGATAAAGTTTTATTTTTCATTAATTTGCAAACGGAAAATATTTATGTACCAATTTGTATCGCATTTAACTTCTGTCTAAATAAACATAAATTATTTACTTTGTTTAACGCAAAGTAAATGGAAAATATGCAAAAAGTGCAGCATATAAAAAATAATGTTGGAGGCCAAAGACCCCCAAAGCATATGCAGTATGTGCAGAGTACATATTAAACTGCATATATGTGTATGTATATGTGTATATACGAAAGTGCTATGTATGCGTATATAAGGAGTGGCTGAGTGGCTATGTATAAAATACATCCATATGTGGCTGTACATAGTATATACATGTACTATGTACATAATGTGCAAATTTGAGCTTTGATTGTGTTATTTGAGCTCACTTGCAAAATGGGTGGAGCCAACGCAGCGCACACAAAATGGCGACGCCCCTACAGTAACAACAACAACAACAGCGATAACCAGAACAAAAACAATAAAACCAAACGGGACGAGCTCGGCTCTCATAGCCGATGCCTGCTGCTTGTTGTTGTTGTAGTTGCTGTAGTTGTTACTGTTGTTGCTGGGCTTTGTCATAAAAATCCCTAAAGCAGCAGCGGCGACAAAGCACATAAATGTAGGAGGAGCTTTTTGCGAGAGAGAGAGAGAGAGAGCGAGATAGAGAGAGTGAGAGTGAGTGTGTGTGTGTGTGTGAGTGAGAGAGAGAAAGCAGGCGCGCGCGAGCGCAAGCGAATGCCAAATAGGAAAAGAGAGTGAGTGCGTAAATCAGAAAGAGAGAGAAGGAGAGCGAGAAAGAGAGTGAGCGAAACTATTGCAAAAACAACAACAAAAGTAATGCAATTTAGTTGAAGCTTTTGCTTTTGTTTCGCTTGAAAAGTTTGCAAGTGACATTTCATGGGAAACAACTGAATTGAAAAGTCAGTTGCAAAGCTTTCGGCATTCGGCTTTCTGTTTGCATAAATGTTTTTTAACAATGGGAAACAAAGCAAATAAACACATCGCTTACATGGCCGCAGCAAGAAGCAGCAGCAGCAGGCAGTCCAAAGTGTTTGCCATTTGGCGACATGTGTGACATGCCCCGAACCCCGAACCCCGAAACCCCCATCGCCGCCCTTCTATCAACAGCAACAAGAAGAGCTACCTCAAACAAACTCATCATCGTCATCTTTGCACAGCCGTTGCCATTGTCGAGGCGACTCGACAAAGAGCTGCGGCAAGGAGCTGCTGGCAGCAGCAGACAGGCATTTGTCTTTGCCCGGCTGGGAGGGCAGAGGTCCTGCTGCCGCTTGCCATGTCCTGGCAGCTGTCGAGAGTCAACTCACAGCTCGCAGATTCGCATCTCGCAAGGCGCAACACGTTGCCCCAAAGACGCTGCAAGGTGCCCGAGTCCTTTGGCCGTTTGTACTAAATTACATTTTGTTTATCAACTAACACATGAGCACACCCACACAGATTTACATAAGGATGTGCTTATGATGTGCTTGGATTATGGCCACAATGGACTCAAGCGTGTATACGCACACCAATGCGGCCGACTCCCGGTTATCTCTAGACATCTACATAATATTAAGACAAAGCTCGTTGAGCCGTAAGACGATTTAATCGAGCTGAAATAATGGACTAACGCAAGCCCAGCAGACACCAATACACATACACACATACACACGCACACACACACACGCATACACTTTCAGTTAAAATTGCTTATTATGAACTCACTTGTAGTTAGAACGGGCTGAAAGTGTGCCTGACCCCAAATATTTGTCCCTAAGAGAATATAACTTGTATGCACATAGATTTATTTACATTGTATTCAGTTTTTACGTTGCTTTCCGCTTATAATTCCCAACAAGTTAACGCTTCGAAATAGGGTAAGAGCGCTTACAATCATAGAATCTACTGTTAAGTCTGCTGATTACAGAATCGGAAAGTTCTGAGAAAAGACAATCAGCTCCCCATTTGGATATCATAGCGTGTTGCTGGCTATTGGCTATTATATTTTACAATAAAGTGATAATAGCCAACCTACTGTAAATTTTTTCACTGAGCAGATCACTAAATCCCATTGACAATAGCTAATTACTAGATTTTAGGCATATGAAAAAATGCGAACTTAAAAAGCTAATGCCTCTATTCAAGTCAGATCTTTTTTAGATAAGCTGATATTTGTTACTGATCAAATTCTTTATAGAATGAGTACTATTTGGGATCTAGAAACAACTCGCGAGCTAAACAACTGTACAGAGATCTGTTATTAATCAAAAATATAATAAAACAAAAAAATAAAAAATAAAGTATAGAATTTATCGGGCTAGATTGTAGTTAAAAAATCAAAGTGGTATTTAATCTATTTTAATAAAGGTAAAGTAAGGTTAAGGTTGGGAATCGAAGAAGCGTCAATTAATGTATGAATTGATGCAGATGAATGACTGCATTTTGTGACTGTATTATATCAAAAGAACTATAATTTATAGGATTAAAGCAATTAATCTTTTCATTTACACATTAAATATTTGCTTCAGTTAAAAGTTTGGTTCAATTGTCAAATATAATTTTAGTTATCTAACTTTATATTAAACATTTAAGTTGGAAGCAGCCCGATTTGTTGTTAGTTGCGAAAATAATTTATTTTCTCTGCTCAAATAATATAAATGGATGAGTAAAACGCTCGGAACTTGAGGTCAACCAGCTTTTATATCAAATGATTTGAGAATTAACTTTGGATTATAATTACAATTTGTGATCTGACTCGATATACAGTATTATTCATATCATTTAAATCTTGTTTTTTGTATTTGTCTATAAACACATTTTTCGTACTTTTGAGGACTGAGAAATGTTTCGATGTCCATTTGAGAATAAGTGCACTTCGATTGTCGCTGAGATTTAATATTTAGGTAGTTTATGCTGCTTTGACAGTCGGAATATATTGATTTATGCCACCAAATTTCACAGGTGAATCAGCCTGACATTCAGATGATTTGTGGCTACGACTTGAGGCATGCCCGTTGGGTATATTATATTAAAGCTGGCATAGAAAAATGCTTGTGAAGGCAGGCAGCATCATACAACAGGGTTTAGTTCCAATAGAAATCTATCTGATGGAATATTTATTGCAATTTATTGCTTTGACGATGTCCTAACGTTGTTTTGCTGTACCATGAACTATACATATGCTACGCTCTGATCCATGTCCTCATCCAACCATCCTGTTGATGTTATAAGAAGGCGCATAAGGTGCCTTTATTATTTCTCTAAATTTCAACAAAGTTTAGTTACACTTTTATTGTGTTAATGCAGCAAACTATTGTATTTAATAGTCTTTTTAGTTTTGTTTAACTTTGTGGCAAGCTGCGATGAGAAGTGAGTTTGTGTTATTTATTAAAATTGCGAAATCAGCAGAAAAAACAAAACTAGTGCAAGTATTGGATTACCTTTCGCTAATAGACACTCGCCCACATGCATATACGAATATACAATTTCTGTACTAAGTATATATTAACATTTCATTTGCCCTACCCTCTCTCTCTCTCTCTCACTCACACACACTAACGTCTCGCTTGGCAGCACTTTAATGCAATCAAAACATTTATAAAGCTTTAGAGACGCGGCCCGAAAGACAAAAATCGGTGGTTGTTGTTTTAATTAGATTTTCAAGGCAGAGCCCAGGAGCAGGACGACTGTCTAAATTGCCACAGCTGTAAGGGGTTAACGTTAACGTTAACTCGTTCAAATCGCTAGCTAAAACTCCCCCGACCCCCATCCACGGGGTCACCCCAAGCGGCGCCGCACGCGCCACGCAAATAAAAAATAGCACAGCGCCGCAACGAATATGGAATACTCTAAAGAAACGGAACGTCTTCAAAGCAAGACGTAAGAAAGGCTTTGAAATGCCAATAAAAATTATAAATAGTATGTAAGCTACATAAAATTAAAGCATAATTATTGAATAAAATTATTTTAATAATATAAGATAATAATAATAATAAGATAATAATACAAGAATATAATTATATAAACCCAAGTTTGGCAAGTTTCGACACATTATTAACTAGGCACAGACAGTACACAAAGTTTCATAGGAATATTTTAATTAGGAGCTGAGTTCATAAAGAAGCCACCAAGAACAAGATGAACAGTTGTTGTACTTTTTGTTAGGGTATCAATAATAAAATAATCTGCCTTTGGCAATCTAAGCGCTGAAGTGTGCGTTCCTCGCTCTGCCCGCGTCGCTGCCAGCGTCGACGCAGCCGCTCAAATTAATGAAGAAATAAAGACGCAAGAGATTTACGCGCTTTAGGTGAGTTCTCCATGTGTACTGTAGGTGTATGCCTCTGGAGAGTGGGTTGGGTTGGGCTGGGCTGGATTGGATGGGGGCTTGGCGGAAATATGCACAATTCTTGAAATTCGTGAAATGCCACACAATGACTCCCAGGGGCACGATAAAAATCGAATTAATAAGAGTTCAACATAAATGAGCCCGGAAAATGTCAAGCGAATGCCAACTTTGGGGAATCTCTAACATAATCACAGGCATATATCTGCTTTCGTATATAGAGCCATAAAATCTGGTATGCCCGAAAATGTTTCCAAATCCGAAGGCACATTATTATTTTTATTTTAATTGCCAGAGACTGCGTCTAATTAGCTTTAATGCAAATATGCCAGCGCAAGTTGAGGGGTTGCAAACTAGATGTAACATACTAAGCAACACTCTATGCTGGCAAGCATCGGGCAATACAATGGATTATCATATATATATATAATTATTATAATGTCTTATATAAGAAGCGGACTTCATTAGGTGATAATGCCGTATAAAACATGACCAAGAACTAACTTCTTAGTAATAATACGAATAATAATATTTACTACTAAAAATATTTACTATTAAGACTTGGAAAATTGAAATCTTTTTAAAGCTTTTCGTATTGAAGAAAAAGAAAACTAATTGAAGATGCCTTCAACAGGAGGACACATGCACTATAAAGTCCTGGAATCAAAGAGGAACCACATATTTAGTTTGGGGCAAGCTAATTAGTATTCAAAGGAAAAGCTAAGCAACTATGATGTGTAGCCAGCAACAGAAGTAACCTCATTCTCATCCTCATCCACATCCACATCCACATCGCCATCGCCATCATTATCATTATCCTGCACGGCATAGGGATAATTAATGCAATGCGAGTGCTTGTGTCACATTCGTATGCGGCATGTGCCACAGGTGTTTAGAATAATAACAGGACTGCGTCACAAGGCATTTAAGCCAATGAACACAAATCACACACAAGACACAAACACACACACACACCCGCACACACACACACATGTTGGACACAGGGACACAGAGTATTGCGTAAATGTGTTGGTAAATTATGACAAATGTCCTTGACAGCATCGGCGGGCAGTTGAAACCCTTTCGGCTTGTGGATGCTGGCCAAGGGGTGCGGCACTTGGGCACATTTTGTGGCAGCTGTAACTAACAACAACATGCAACAAAACAAATTAGCCATTTAACAACTAGAATGAAACGGACTGAGAATGGTCCGGAGAGTGCAGAAGGCAGAGGGACGGAGTGAAACAAACAAGTCATCGACAAGTGTTGCACCAAGTTTGTTCTGCTTGTTTCCATAAGCGAACAAAAAGGGTATTTTAACTTGATTTAACCGTGGCTAGGACAATTCAATTTAATTTTGATTAATTCATAAATTCTACTGCGAAAATATTTCTCCTTTTATGCGAATTCTTTGAATGGGCAGATCTGTTGAGCCTAAGCCAAAGCTTTGCTGGAGTTAAAGAATTATTGTTGATTAGAAGACTGAGTTCTTTAGTTTAACCCGCTTCATCTTCTACCCAAAACTCAAAAGTAGAAGGTGGGCAGTCCGTTCCACTGCAGACAGTTTAGTTAACAGTCTAGTTGCTTCATTTAAGCTTTTAGTTATTATTATTTTTATACTTATTATTATTGAATGAATATTAGTTAATATCCAATTATTTAATAAATAAAAGTAAGAATAAATATACAACGATAAAAAAAGGAAACATTTGGAATCTTTTAATTGAACCTCTGTCACAAATGCTAAAAGAGGAACAAAGTTCAAGTAGCCCAAACAGAGCCAAAGACCTGCTACACGACAAATTTCTGTTTGTTGTAGTTGTTGCTGTTGTTGTTGTTGTTGTTGTATGTTTGTGTATGTAATTATTCAATTCAATTAATCCCGTTTACGCCTTTTGGCCAGTGCCCAGTCCAGAGTGGCCAAGCGTAGACCGAACCGTTGTCCAGCAGCCATATCCGTTTCCGTTTTCCGTTTAACGCACGCACACACACACACACACACACGCACTCACGCTCGCACAGACACACTTGATGAGGCGCTCATGTGTGTCCTGTGACGCTATCTGTGCAGGTCCTGACCAGTTTTGGGTCAGCTGTAATGTCAGAAATGCTTTCAACAGGCCTCAAGCAGCAGGAGCCGCACCTCCTGCCAATGCCTCAGGCTACACACACACGCACACACACACCCTTGCCAGGACAACAATTCAAAGTATGCTCCAAAAATGGCAAAGGGCTAAACGAGCCAGGTCGGCCCGGAGCAGCTGCAGCTGCTGCAGAACTCTGGCAATAGGCCTTTGTCTCAACTTGGAAATTCTTTGCATAGTTTTGGCGCCGAGTTTTTTTTTGTTGTTTTTGTTTCAACTTAGTTTTTGTTTTGCGGCCAAATGCTTCGAAGCGAAATCCTTTTTCGGACTCAGCCTCAGCCAGCAACCAGTGCACAAATTTCATTTATTTTTTAATAAAGTTATATTTGTTGTTAGCATTAATCCTCTGTGCGGGTGTGTGTGTGTGTGTGTGTGTGTGTGTGTGTTTGTTCATGTTCAACAATGGCCGCATCCGTTTCCGCTGGGCAGTTGGCAAAAAAATATTTCAAATAGCTGGAAAACAAACGGAAACTGCAAATAGAAATGTTTTTGGGCAAAAAGTTTTTGTTTAGCCAGTTATGAGATATCCTTGTTGCCTATTTGTATCCTTGTGTATATATATGTGTGTGTGAGTGTGTGTGCACTCTTATCATTTCCGTCATAAATTTCATTTCGTTTTTATATTTCTATTAAAAACTAGCCCCAAACAAAGCCAAATGGTAAATAATTCCATTGCGGGCGATGCTGAAGAAAAGCGTTTATTTTTTTGTTGTTTTTGTTTTTTTTTTTGTGGTTGTTGTTGTTTTAGATGCGTGTGTGCCATAAATCAAAAATAAAGCGGAAAAAATGTGTAGCAGAAAAACGATTGGGTTATGCGACTATGTGATGCCCTGCATGGGCAAAGGGAAAAAAGAGCGTGTGAAGAGCTGTACGACTTCAGCTAAGGGAAATAGTTTAACGGTTCAGATGTTCTTGTTATAAAGCAAGTCCGGATTTAAATACTGAGAGCTAAGTTCTCAAAACACAAACAGACATTCTACATTGGACCAGCCTGGAATCATTGTAAAATATTCGATAAACATAGCGATATGTTGATAAATTACTGAGTTTGAACTTGGGAAATATATTTTCCCTCCATACAAACACTACTTAAGTGTTGCAGATAAAGCAAGTCCGAATTTAAATACTGAGAGCTAAGTTCTCAAAACACAAACAGACATTCTATATTGGACCAGCCTGGAATCATTGTAAAATATTAGTTTAACATAACGATATGTTGATAAATTACTGAGTTTGAACTTGGGAAATATATTGCAGATTGCTTTAAGTTTTGATAGATCGACCTAACTACCTATATCGCCTAAGCTCTAAGTCATAGTATCAGATAAGAAGTATATATCGATATAGTATTATTATAAAACTGTGATTGTTGTTAAGAGATAGATTACATCTATATACACATTCTAGTGTTGCATAATGCTTTAAATTGTTGTTGTGAAAGATTTATTTCCATCTCTTCATATATCATATTTTTTCTTAAAATCAGCAAAATATATTGATAGATTTCTATAATACTAAGGTAACATTTTTTTTGTAATACAAGTGTATACTTCATATGTATATTACTAGATCGCAATTTGGAAAACAGAAGAGGGCTGCAGAAACTGTATATTCGAGTTGCCTCAGCTGAGCACCGAACCAATCCCAATGCAATCTGCCGCGTGCTACGTGATCTCACACACACGCACACACACATGGATAGATGCAAATGTGACAACATTAGAATTTTCAACAGCCGGAAACTTGGCCCCAAGTAAAGACAACCGCAATTTTTTATCTTAGCTGCGGTTCTTTTCTATCAAGAGTGGGGGGGGGGGGTATAGGGGGAAGGTGGGGCAGGGAACTGCTTTTGGCCTGTTCTCATCTTTGACTTCGGCGAACGTCGTTTGTCATTATTTAAATTCCTTTTGACAAGGCACGTGAAATCTACTATGAAGTTGTCTCCAGACACATGTGAGCAGGATAAGCATATCAAGTATATCTGCAGGGAGGTCAGGCACGATGCGCAGCAGGAGTAGAATGGGCATGGGGAGGGGCGGGGCGGGGCGGGGTAGGGCGGGGGAGTCCAACATGTGCGTGACACTTCCCAGCGAATGGTCTGCATTACGCTATGGGCTCTGCGAAGTTCTCAGACAGCTTTATAACGTTCCAGACTTTTGCCAGTCAAATTAAATTAAATGACAAACTCAACGGCTCAGTTTTCCTGCGTTTTTTTATCCGCCGTTCCAAAGGGGGGAAAATTAATGGTTTCACATGCGGCTAATAGATATGATACGTTTAAGAAAGGTAACTTACTGTAAAAAGATCCTGTTGTTACAATCCCAAATAGATATAGAGTTCAGCTTACGATATGCATATGCCATAGCATAGATATGTGCATTCTTCATTTAACATATCGATTAACGATACAACTACCGATCACATCTAGCAGAGCTGCTCTTGTTTCGACCAATCTAACCTAATCTATGTCTCTATCTCTAGAGCAGCGCCTACTGTGGCCAGGAAAATTTCAAAGTGAGCTCGAGACCCTAAATATGGAGACCAGAGCAGTTCAGTCTCCTTCCGGAACTCATCGAGAAAAGAGCTCTTTTTGCTTATGGCTCATTTTTTATTTTATATCTTTTTATTTCAACATTTTTATTTTTTGTTTACTGTGTTTTTCCTTTTGCTTGAAAACTGCAATTTGTTTCTTTCATTCAAATCTATTATTTTCGTATTTCTGTTGAGAAAATGTTTTGAATTTAGCCTGATTGTGCGGTCGGAACTCTGCAAATGTGTTGCCAAACTTGTTGATTTCTTCAATGTGTGAATCAGTTCTTGAATGGATCAATATTTAAGTTCCTTCTCCATTTTTTCGTTAGTTAACAAACATTTTATTTTATCTATGCAAAAGTGTCGTAAACTTCTCTTTTTACCAACACATTCAGCGACTTGTTGTTGTTCTCGACACTTTTTCAAGTACTATATCCTTGATGTTGTATTATATGGAGGCATTTTTATTCCAATTGCAATTTATTTTAAATTAACGTTTTGTAACCGAAATATATTTTTTGGTTCATCGGATTCCTTATAAATTTTAGTTGTGGGAACTGCGAAATGTTTTTTAAGGACTTAATTTGATTTCCTTTGCAAAAATGTGTTCTATTTTTCTTTTACTTACACATTTGCCAACATATTGTTCAGCTTTTATTTTATATTATATGAATTATATTATATTTTTCAATTTGATGTCTTGTATCTTTATGTTAGTTTTAGAAAACCGCGACGGAATCGCCGACGACTTGTATTTGTCAATTTTACCAACTTTTGAACTGACTTCTTTTTCTCTTTTGCCAACACATTTAACAGCTTATTGGTCTTGTCGATCTGTTAAATCTGTTATTTAAAATCACTCAATATTTTTTGACCGAAGTATTTTCTTCATCAGAAGATCGCAACGGAATTGCTTAGATCACAGTTTTTCAAAGATTTCCATAATTTAATTTCGATATTCATTCCAAAAGTGACTTCTTCTTCTCTTACCAACACATTCAGCAGCTTGTTGACTGTGGCCACTTTTCTAATGCCTAACATGAAAGAGTTAATAATTTATCTAAACTGAAATGACTGAAATGTTTTCTTTCAATGTGTTCACTTCTAACGTATTTTTTAAGAAAAGCGCGAATGCATTCCCGTATAAATTTTTGTAATAGTATAAAATTCATATACAGATTCAGTTTTCAAAAGATATTGCTCAATTGTTTTTCCACCAAAATATTCTACAACTTATTATTGTCAAACTGGATCTTTTTTATGATGTACAACTGAAATGTTTTTACATCCAATTTGATGCTTTCATATAGCTTTGCTAGTTTTGGAAAATCGCAACCGAATGTGGATGTGCTTTTTTGTATCTAACTAAATGAAGTGTAATATCTATTTTCTGTGCAAAAGTGACTTTTACTTTTCTCTTTTTACCAACACATTCAGCAGATTGTTGATGCTGAATGATCACTAAATCTAGTACCTAGTAGCTTAGTATGTAGATCGAAAGCAATCTCAAATGACTTATGTACCCATTATGTTATAAAGAGCTTTTGAACTTATGAACTGTTGTAATTTAAATTAATTAACTAATTGCGTCTTGAAATATATCGATGTTCGCTTGAGGAGATCGTGAGCAAATCTCCCATCAGTTGAATCTTTTCAATAGATTCTGATCGCACGTCGCTTTACCCAAGAGCAACTCAAGACCCACAGAGTTCTTTGGGATATCAACTCTATCAAGATTTTTTAGTAACTCACAGCTTAAATGAGAAATGCTGTCTAAAAATATGAAACTGGAGCTGCAGCTGGAGCTGGGCTGGGTAGCGGCTTCTGCTGATTCATCGACAACTGGTGAAACTTGTTGTGGGCCATGTCTCATGTAAACTGCTGGCAAGAAAAGTTGAAACATAAAAAAGATAAGAGCTGCTAGCTGTTAAACATCGCCGCTTCCCTTCCCAACCTCGCACTCGCTGCCTGGTCATGAATATGCAACAATAAAATGCGACAGCAGGAAAAAATTAAATATGACACTTATCTGGCGCACAAACAAACTTCAAACACATTACGCAACACCAGAAGGGGAAGGGGACACGGGGGTTGGGTTGATGATGACGACGACGACTATAGTCCTGCTCTTGGGTCCAGGTCCTGCTCCTGCTGTTGCTGCTGCTAGCCGTCGCAGACAATGGCAGGTATCATGAGCGCAATCAGCGGCTCCAGAATATTGTGAATTGCTGTCATTAAAATGTTGACAAAGGCGCAAAAGGTGTAAAAACCACAGTGCGACAAACCAGACGCCGGCACCACCAACACCCACCAACCCGCACCACAAGCCGTCAAGCCGGCAGCTCGTAACGAGTTCTGTTAATGTCCCGGCCACAAATGTGACCCCTGACTATACGGCCCGATAATACAGGCATGTTTTCTATATACTTTGTGGGGGAGAAACTGAGAAATCATAAGAATAGTATCTTTAAATAAAAGTATGCTCAAGCAATCGTTCCTTCATTTTTATAACATTAAGAATTTCATTTATGCCCTCAATTGGTTTAGTTTTTCACTGTATTATTTGTCTATGTATTTCTTTTTACACTAAATAAATGTATGTATATGTTGCCTAGGCTAGTTTCTTGGCTTGGTTAATTGTGTTATATGACTTTGTGGCAGGTACAACTATAATTGTAGACTCCATTAAATATCTACATGAAAAAGATAATTCTTCGTCCAGCTAAACCTTAACATACTCTCTTTTATGTATATATATATATATTATATAAAAATATTACTTACAAATTCAAAGCATGAACACCTGTACGGCTTACTTGAATTTATTAAAATCGAGGAGTAAGTCCGCACTTAAAAGACCGTTAGTTTTTAAATTTTGAGCACAATGGGAGCTAAACTTTCTCTACATTTGCTGCATACATACATACATACATATATACATATATACATATATGCATACCTACGTATATAAAAATAGCACCATTTGTCACAAAAAAACACTTTCTGAAAGTAAGGAAACCTGCCGGGCTTACTTGAATTCATGAGAATCGAGGAGAAGAGCAGCACTTAAGGGTACGTTGCTTTGAAATTTTTAGCGCAGCGGGAATCTAGTTTTGTCAACATTCGCTACAAATATGCATACAAATATATGCATACAAATATATACATATACACATATATGCATACAAACATACATACATACATTCAAACACACACATACATATATACATACATACATTCATATATATGTATATGCGTGTATTTAAGATTTAAAATCTTCATAAGCCAAAGCATTTTTGCCTTAAAGCTGCCCGACTCGAGATCAATGTTGGTCATAACGATCCACAACAACAAGATATAAAGGTTTGTATGTATAACTATTACAAAAACCTCCCAACTCTATCATCAGCCGACTTTGCTAGCTATTCTAGATTTGCAAGCTCTTATCTCCAGCCCAAAGCTATAATCACTTGGGAATCATAAGCAACGAAAGGACGACAAGAAAGATTATGCTCTGAGGCTCAATCTGCAATGGAAAGCCGAAAATTTAGTTATAACAAGAAGACGACGCTTAATATGATATCGTTATTTGCTAAAAGTGAGCAAGGATATTTAATTATTTTTTTGCTAATCGGAGCTTGTGGTCAGGACGCAACCCAACCCAGAGCTGGCGCCCAAGTGCTCTTATCACACGGTTGAATTTTTAAGTCAGCCTCCAATTGCGTGGACAAAGAGAGGTGAATGCGAAAAACCAGGAGGCGGATGGTTTCAAGTGTGCGAGTGTGACCCTTGAAAACGCCAATCAAGTGGCTCGGTCTACATGCGTAATTTGCACGCCAAGTGGGTCGACCTCGTCCCGCTGCCCGCTGCCCGCACACGGATCTTTGCCCCTGCCCCTGCCCCTGCTACTGCTCCTGCTCCTGGAGCTGGCCCAACAGCCGACCCGGCCGCAGTGTGGTAATTAAATTTTGCAGCCGGGCAACAGCCCGGCAAAGTGTGAAAATCATAAAAAGCAACGTGTATACGCCGTGAGGTCCCAAAAATGTTAAACAATTCACACGACGGGGCTAATTAAGCGCTCGGCTTGCACTTGAGACCCGCAAGAGGGTGCTTCAACTGTGTGTGTGTGTGTGTGTGTGTGTGTGTGTGTGTGTGTGTGTGTGTGTGTGTGTGTGTGTGTGTGTGTGTGTGAGTGTGTGCCAAGTGTGTGATTTTCATATTTTGATAAATTTTATGATGTGCAGCGGGCCGACAAAGCGAGCGACCAAGTCAAAAAGATTTGAGACAGCATCGCATTAAGCCAACCGGAAATTAACTTAATAATGAGTAGGTTTGGCATGTGTGTGACTGAGTGTGTGTGTGTGTTTGAGAGTGTGTAAATGTGTGTCTGAGCAAATTATAATCAAATACAAGTCCAAATTTATGCAAATAAAGAGTTGTGCGAGCCACAAGTAATTCGAATTGGAGCAGCAACTGAATGGAGCTGATAATTGGCTATAATTACTTGTCCATCGGAGTTACAAATTAAAATCTTGTAATTAATTAAATTTAAATCAGTTACAGTTAACCTTCCTTTTTGTTATATTGACCTTTCGCAAAGACCTAAATTTAGTAAAAGCCAAGCCGCAAAACTGCCTATTTAAATATCTATGGAGAAGATCTACAATCTGTCCTATAAGTTTGACCATATTGTTTTAAGATTTTCATAGAACTTTTCCTCACAAATTACTAAAATTATTATAGCATATATTTTAGTGAGAAACTTTCAACCAAACTTGGCTCGGCTAAGACAATATACTCTAGCCTGGAATACGCAGCCAGTTCCTCTTTGTTCAGTGTACTTCTCTCTCACATTAATACACTCCAACATAATGCAATAAAGCTATTAATTTTTGCACTTATTTAAAAATTGTCTCATATAATACTATATATAAATAAGTATATAGAGCTATGGACTACAGCATTTACTACTGTCTCCAGGCACTTGTACATGTGGTTGCATGGCCATCATCTAATCATTCGGTCATTTAACACCCACTCATACACACACACACACACACACATACACACTCTCTCAGTCACACACATATTAACCCTATCGCGACCAAGGATTGACCGGAACATGTACACATATGTATGCATATATATTCATGTACACATGTATATTTAAAATTAATGACATCATAAATTAGCCTTAATTATTATAATGAGCCCACAGGCATTAATGAGACAGCCCCGTACCCCAACCCCATTGCCAGTCGCTGGCTTCTGCTTACAGCTTAGACAATTAAACTTAAAATGTATTAATTTATGGCCATGTGTAAGGGCCAATTAGTTCGAGGCCGACGTCGCGTTTTCTAGTGGGCGCGAAAATCGCGCAATTAAATGCACCTGATGACAGGCACAGGGCACAAGGCACAAGGCACAAGGCGGCAGCAGCAGAAGGGCGCAACAGGACTCTAGCACACATACACCCATAAATGCAGACACACATTAATCATACACACACACACACACGCAGCAGGACAGCAGCTTTATAGATTTGTTTATGGCATTTGGCTGTCTATTAAGGGTTGAATTGTAGCCCCTGTCTCAAAGGATCTAAGCATAGATGAATGTCTCTGAATGCGTAGCAAATGGCAAAAAAAAAAATAAATAAAATTATAATAATAACGATCGTGAGGCGGGGGCTGCCCGCTATATGATAAATGTTTTAATGTGCAACATTATTTAAATGGGAACTAAAAGAAAGAGTTGAAGAGAAAGAGTTTAAATAGTTTAGCTAGGGCACAGCTCCTAGTGTTTATCTACGTATTCCAGTTAAATATTTCATTCAACATTCATATTTAGTGGAAACAGAAAAAAGGTCTTCCTACACTTACCCTTTCTTCAAATATCTCAGGTTTTTGTATATGACATTGCATTTATATAATATATTAATTGAAGAGGAATCTTTTCTCAGCTTTAGCTTAACAGAAAATGAGAAAAGTTTAAAATATTTAAAATTATATTTAAATTTGTAATTAAAAAAGATTTGTAATTTTTTTGAATTCGATTTTTAAATGGGAAACACCACTAAACAAATTTTATAATAATATATTTATCTCTATATATAAAACTGTTTGTCCTGATTGACTGACTGACTGAATGAATGACTGACTGACTGACTGACTGACTGACTGAATGAATGACTGACTGAATGACTGACTGAATGACTGAATGAATGACTGAATGACTGACTGAATGACTGACTGAATGAATGACTGACTGAATGACTGACTGACTGAATGAATGACTGACTGACGGACTGACCCACTGTCAGAGCTAGGAAGCTTGAGTTTTGGGTCTTTGTTCAATTTGGCATCTAAATCTGGCAACATCATTCTTGGAGAAAATTTATTTCAAAATGGTACCCTCAAATATCCAATATATCAACCGATTTTCATAAGGTTTGGCTTTTTGTTCATTGCTTGGCATCTCGATCAATTCGGCATCTAAATATGGCAACCTTAATCTAAGTCAAATTTCATGTGAAAATGTACTCTCAAATATCCTATATAGACATAGGTCAAAATTTTCCACCCATAACTCGTAGCTCGTACAGTAAAAACTCTCTTGGGGGAAATATTTGCCTGCTCAGGAGAAGTATCCGCCATATAGAAGAATGGATATGGCCTGATTTAAAATGCCTTAAAAGACAATATTCTCCCAGAGAGGTGACCGTTGGGATAGCTTTTACTGTATCTTATAATAAAACTAATAGTAATAACAATTTTATTTTCTACTAACTTCTCTCTTTTAAGGGGATCAAAAAGAGTTGGTTCTCAATGCATTGCAAGGCTTATAAAAACCTGCCTTCAAATCGCATTCCCTTTAAAAAGAGCACGCCTACAAATATGCTAGAAAAGTTTGCAACTATGATAGAGAGAGAGAGAGAGAGAGAGAGAGAGAGAGTAGAGAGCTTGCATATTATTGTGGACAAGAAATTAAAAATATATCTTTAAGAAAAGTCTTCAAATTTTCTCTTGTAGTCTCTCTCTGTCCCTTCCTCTAACTCTCCCTCTCTCTCGCTCTCCCGTGCTCTCTCCCGTTTGCTGGACAACAGTTGTTTATCAGGCTATAAAATTATTTACCCAAATGCGTCCACATAAATTCTCATGCAAATCAGTCTAATCGGCAATTTAATCGGCTGGCAAACATCGAAAAAGTTGACAGCAAATAAATTAAGGTCGGGGGTCAAGCTAAAAGTACGTAAATGCGCTGCTCAAAAGGCAATAAATTAAATTTACATCAAATTCGGCAAACTCGAAATATAAGAAAATAAAAAGAAGGAAGAAAAAAAACTGAAACATAAAATAAATAAATACCAGCGAAAACGGCAAGCGACAAGAAATTGTTTTCATTTGGATTTGAGCGGGCTGCGGGCCAGGGCCAGGGCTGTACGGGGCGTTGGATATTAAGTAAACAAACAAACAAACAAACAACAATGAAACCAAGCAAACAAACAGACAGCCAAACAAACACAAGGAACTGACGCAAAGGCAACCAGCAGAGCCAGCAGCGGCAACAGGAGTCAGAGTCCGCCCGGGAGAACATCCGCGCGGTGCCGGGGCCAGCGTCACGTGAAAATGAAATTTTAATTTTTTGCTTTTTCCAATGCCTTTTTGTGTTTTCTTTTTTATTCATTTTCTTTGCGTAATTTTCTGGTTTTTTTCTTCCTTTTAAGTCTATGAAGCTGCTGGCCAAGATGCGGGCCCCGCGGGCTGCTGCTGCAGATAGAAACGTGGGAAAGGCGGACGGATGGGTAGGCGGTTGGACGGACGGGGGCTTAAGCCGAGTGGCGATTATGCACGGTAAATCATTTCGACATTTTCCCGTTCATAAGCACGTAATTTGACTTGATTTTTTAGCCAGCGACCGTCGACCATTTGGTTTATTGACTCTCTCGCCTCGAGTTGCGGCCAAGATGCTTGGCACCGTTGAGGCTAGTCGGTTAAGGGGGCGGGAGCAGGGGAGGTGGGGTCACGGCACGCCCACGACTCCGCACATAATTGCGGTTAATTAAAGCGTGATTTTTTCCGGCATTTTTTTGGATATATACATTTTAGAGGGGAGTTTTTTGTTGTTCAGCAGCTTCTTGCGCTACAATCTGATTAGGGCCTATCGATTTCATAGAAGGAAAGTATAAACTTTCAATTTAGCTAGATTTTACGGATGAAAGCGTATTAACAAAATTTAGATAGATGTTAACAAATCTCGCCAATTTAACATCAACTAGTTTGCTTTGAATTCCTTTTAGAATATCCTTCAGTTAAATTACCAGCTAATGATAAAAAGGCTTGAATCGTTGCCACCCAGCCACTTACTGCACATCTGGCAACACTGGCCATTTCGTTAGTGACTTTGCCCGAATACTCGTATAGATTATTTTTTTAATTTTTTCAATTTATACAATATCTTGCTGCACCTATAGACCAGTTGTCGACTGATTGAAGTAGAGTTTGCTTATCAAGAGGATAAAATATTAATATATATTAACCAGCTGTTAAACATTAACTACTAGGTACTTTGACAGCACTTGCCCCAATATGAATTATTAAAATTGGATTATTTAAATTTTTAGTTTCTTAGAATTCAAACCTAATTATGGATTATTTGGCACTGTCTTAGTTCCTTTGATAACTTAGACATTGTAGGGTATTCAGCTGTATCAGCTGGCCTAAGGCGCACCAAATTTTTTCTTTTTTTAAATGATTGCACACCCTGCATTGCAACTGTTGTGCGTTTGGGTTTTGTCTGTGTTCGTGGGAGGGATGGGGGGTGCCTTCTGCCCGTTTCGATATTTTATATTTTTTTTTCCACATGCACAATTCAAAATTGATTATTAATGATGGGCGGCTACATTTGCCAGGCATTTGGCGGAGTTTGGCCCCCATTGAAAGATACTCGAATTATGAAAATGCGTTAAAAAAGGCGGAAAAAAGAGCGCAAAGAAATTAATTATGGAAATTACTTGGCCTGTCTGCCAAAGCAGACCTGCAATACCCTCTCCGCGGCCAGCCTAAGCGGCTTGTGGTTTGATTTATTTAAATTTTTCTTTTTGGTATTTCTTCTTTTATTTCTTTCTCTTTCTCTTTATTTTTATTTTTTTTTTTTTGTTGGTATTATTTGTGTTATGCTCTCGAGTGGCTGGCAGGACACTTGGCCATTATAATTCCGCTTGCCCGCCAGCCACTTGGCAAATAACAATTTATTTTCATTAATTTGTGCTTTAACCCCTTGACGTTGGGCTTCATTAAAAATGCGCTCTGCATGGGCCACATAAAAATTAGGCGGCGCGGCAAGTTGATTGCCATTAACATTTTAACCCCTTCGGCCGGCAGGACGACTCTCGCGTTTCCTTGTAATTATTGCAATCTGTTCGATTTTAGGACACTCTCCAGCCCTGCTCCTCCCACAGTTGCCGCATAAGCCAAGCTGTAAGCGGCGCGACCACTTTGCAATTTAAAAATGCAAATTAATTGCCACATGGCCCGGGACGGAACCAGGACGTTGACTAAAAGTGTTATGGCATTATGTCTTGGCCATTAAAGTAAATTGTAATTGGCATTTCTAACCATGTTAGTACCAGGGCTGCAGTAGTACGGTTCTGCAGCTCGAACCGGAACAAGTTCGTGGCATGCAAAACGGCTCTAACTGGAGCACTGAACCGAATCGCGCCTGTTACTGAACCGGTTTTCAATTACTCAATTGAACTAATCATTGCAGTGCCTTGAACCAATTCGTGATCATTATTGAACCCGCTTACAAAGAGACAAGCTATAAAAAAAGCTCATTTCATTGAATTGCTTTTGAAAAAATTGCAATAAACTATTTCCGATTGGCTTTAAATTCACATTTAAAGATTTTCGTGAAATTTCACTTGAAATGTGTTTCGCACTTTTCGGAAAATTCACGCCCCCTGCGTGAAAAGTCGGCGGTCGAATATTGTATGAACGAAAGGTACATTTTCGACTTCAACCTCTTTTTTAAGGAACTGCATTATAAAAGTATAAGCATGGATGGTAACTGTTTTCTTGTCAACCGATTAACTTCAAACTGAATTTTGAGTTATGTACATCAAATGGGAACGAGTCTATAAATTGATGCAAAAAACTTAAGGATTTCAACTCAGTTCAGAAAAAAAGGTCAAATCAATTTCGTAACAACACAAATTAGAAATATTGAACCGTTTTTTTTTTAGCGAACCCGCTAGCGAGTTTTTGATAATTGTGTTGCAGCCCTGGACGAAAAAACGATGCTATGAAATTTAACAAATGTCGAGGGTGGGTGCGGTTGGCTGGTTAGCAAGTGGTGCTCCTGCTAATGGTGGGGGTGGCAGCAGTAGGTCTTCTTTTGCTTCTTCTTCTCCTTCTTCTTCTTTATTTTTTGCCAATATTAAAAGTCATAATTCAATTTTATTGCGAAATGTTTCAGGTGCCTTAATCATTTCTAATATCCTGGCCGGCTTCCCAGGACGCCTATTTGATGTTGCCAGCATTGTACCAAGAACCCGGCTAGAGTCTGCAATCATGGAATCATGGAGTCTGAAGTCTGAAGTCATGGACTTCCGCGCACTCATAAATACTAATTTCACAGGCAATAAAGGCGAAACATTTGCCAGCAACTCCGCACGTACTTTTGCCATTTTGATCGCTGCCAGACATTTAACAGATAACCAAACTGTGAGATATATCCGCCGACTGGCAATTTTTAATGGATTACATTGCGATTGTGCCACCCGGCAGCTGTTCCCAGAGCAAAGCTAACTGCGGCCTAGGTTGATGTTACTTGCTGGAATAGTTACAGGCCAAGAAATTAACAGTGTATTTTCAATTTTAAGCTAACCACCCCCCCCCCTACCCTGTCCACCCCTCCTTTACTGAGCGGCAAGCATACTTGACAAAACCTCCAGCATTTTACCCAAATCAGTTGCAGTCAGTTCAAAGGCGAGAGCCTCAAGTGCCAGCGTCACAAGCCGCAAAATAGCCGATGGTCAGCAAACTGAGCAGATAAACAGATAGCAAAATTGAAAAACTGAAAACAGTTCACCGAATCGTGTATACTCTATATGAATAGGAGGGTCAGGTATGCCACAGATAGGTGTGCCACCTAATTTGCATAAGTCGTAGCTTGGTTTCATTTTCACTCGTTCCTAACCACAAAACAATTCACTTCATTTTTGTGATTCACCCCCGAATATTTTGTAATTCAGATACTTCCACTAGTTTCTACAGGACTCAATATTCCCTAAAACAATTACATACCAGTTCCACTCATTTGCACGCCTTGTAATTTACAATCTGATTAAACATATTTCTGTTTCCGTTCCATTTTCTACTGGTCACACTTTGTTGACTTATATTGAATATATACTTATGTTGAATATATATATGCAATAATCTCTCTCCAATTCCATTCGTTTCTAAACCACAATACAACTTCATTTTCATCAGTGTCAACATTTGAAGATAAACTGGAATGAAAAAAATGCTATAGTTAATAAGAATTTAGAATATACAGAATATATGAAGCATATATGTAGAAAGTATAGAATATAAAATATGGAAAAGAGAAGAATAGAGAATAAAAGAATAAAGGAAAAAGCAAGCAATAATAATAGAGAATACATTTGATGCACAGAACATTTTGGCGTCTAACCGGTTAAAGCATAGTTAGTTAGTTAGCTAGTTAGTTGGCTGGTTAGTTAGTTAATTAACCCGTCTATTTGATAGGCCGAGTAGCCAAGCCTAGCATGAAGCTAATAAGCCCCGACTGCAGTCGTATCGAAGCGTATCAGTTAGGGTTAAGGCAAAGTCCTTTGGGGTGAGTGTGTGACGACCGCCTGTGTCTGACTGACTCCGTGTTTGTGTGCGTGTGCGTGTGTTTGTGTGTGGCTATGTGTGTGTAAGTGTGTTCGTGTGTGTGTGGTTATGCATAACGGTTCATTGCCAAGCTGGCAGCGTGGCAAGCAACTCCGTCTAATCACTGTCAAATGCAGGCGTCGCTTACGCATTCAAAGCGAGACAAAGGCCAACCTCGGAACGGGGCACAACAGGGCGGGGCCGGCTGGAGTCGGGGACAGGAACTCAAGACGACGTTCTGGACAATACAGTTAAGCCACGGGCGGGATGCGGGGTACGGGGCACGGGGCCCTGGCATGCTTGTTAATTCGATTAATTACAACAATCAGCGGCATGTTTCATCTGCAGCAGTGCTAGTTGTGGGTTTGGCCCGATGGGCAGGGGGCGTGGCCCGTTGGCCAGTTGGCCAGTTGGGAGAGGCTTAGCAAATTGCCCAATGCTAATGACGCCTCTGTCTGTGTGTGTGTGGGTGTGGGTGTGTGTGGGTGTGGGTGGGTGGCAAACAATCGAAGCATAATGACAATGATAGATTTGCCAATATCTGTCATGTTTATGAGCAAAACAAAAGGGCCAAAGGCAACAACAACAACAACAAAAAAACAAAAGAAAACGTCCATCTTTCGCAGACCGACGCTTAAATACCCTTGCCCTACGCTTTGGCAGATAAATGTTGTTGGTGTTGAGTTTGGCGAAAGCCAATCAATCGGACAACTTAGTTGTTGATTATGCTCATATGTAAGACACATGATAAGACATACATACATATATACAACATACAACTCATAAAGTTTGACTATGATACTCTACGACCGAACCTTGCTCCGGGAGCTATATGTTATAGTGGTCCGATCCGGCCGGCTCGGGCGTATGTATTATCTTATCCGACTCGGCTGTGGATGCTGATCAGATTTCAAGACAAAATTACAATACCCTCGATAAGAGTATAAGAACACACACTCACACAGAGAGAGAGACAGAACAGGCGTAATACAATATAGAACATAATTGGATATAACATTTATACGCAATCATCGACAGATTGCAAAACGATTAAGCAACCCTCGTGTGCAAGAAAAATGAACTGGAAGAAAACGAATAGGAAAAGGCAGCGGGAAAAGTAAATCTAATCAGGCAAAGACTGGCAAAGAGAGAGAGAGAGAGAGAGAGTGGGAGAGGGAGAGAGGGAGAGAGAGCGCCAAGTTAGCTGGGGAGAAGCGACAGTGGACTTGGGCGCCCGAGCAGGGACAAGAGCCCGGACATTGTAGAGCCGGGCAATGCGGGCTGCTCTGCACTTATTTGTGTGTGTTTTCTTTTTTTCGACTGTAACTGAAACAGAAACAATCAACTTAATTTGCCGCCCGCTGAAAGCCCTGTGGCAGATAAATTAAGTCATTAGTTGGAGCTGCCACTTTGCGGGGCAACGTTGGCGGGGCGAAAGTTTTCCCTGCCTCCCCAACCCCACTCCCCCTGGCAAAGTGGAAAATAAATTGGCGAACGTTTGTTTTGAGATTAACCGCGATTAGGAACTGTGAGACACGCATGGGAGCGGGAAGCGGGCGGCGGGCGGCGGGAACAGCGGATGTGGAGTGAATCGTAGCAAATGTTGCCATTATTTGATAAGCTCAAACATAGACACAAACTGCCACGTTCCAGAACCGCGTTCCTGCCCCGCTCCTGCCCCGATCCATTCGTGTGTTTGTGTAAACAAATGGCAAATGCGAGAATAATCGTAGGAGATTAAAAAGTTTCATGCGCCCGCACAGCACAACGGAGCCAAGCTTGTCGCTGGCCGGGGGCTGGGTGGGGGATTGAGCGATTGGGGAGGGGGTGAGGTGGCATGCCTCGATTCAGGCCAGGCGTAGATTGGCTGACGCGAGACAAATGAGTGGCGCACGTGAAGCGCCCCCCTCCCATCTCGCCGGCCCCCTCCCTCGCCGCCATGTCGCCTGGCCATGTCAAGTTTTTGGCCTGCTAATTTATGGCGCCTGCATACAAATTGGCTCAGACAAAGCCCTTGGCTAACTAGCCCAACTAACTGCTAACTAACAACGAAGCCATGTGAAACCCTTAAGACATTTTGAGATAACTTAATTGCCTAACCAAGATGATCTAGACTTCGTTGAGAATCTCTTTTTTCTGCTTGAGTCTGGGATTGTATACAAGGATTATTAATATATTTTGATACATTTTAAAAAAATAAAAAATAAAAATGAAAATAATTACTTGAAATAACCGAGTGTAAAACATAATTAAACCAGCTTTATCTTATTTGGATAACTATTTTATATCCATCAAGAATTTAAAATGTTTGACTTTTAGGAATGTTGCTCAGTGTTATTTTTGTGAGCCAATAAATTAAAATTCAACAATTAAATATATTAACTTAATATTCAAATTGAAATCTTATTGTAAGTATTGAATTATTATGAATATCTCTAAGACAAACTTTTAATAAATCTTTGACAATATGCTAAAAATCTTAGCTTGCCACATCAAAATTCTCTTTAAAGCTGCAAGCCTAAAAAAAGGTTGCTGGTTTGGTGCATAGTTCGAACCAGCTGCCTTTCTTTGAACCCAACTCTCCACATCCAAGAGTCAAGCTTTTGGTGCCAGCCTTACCTTATTTTATATTATCATATTTTCAAAGTTCTAATGAAACAAAAGCTTTAAATTATTAATTATTTGTTCCCAATTTAATCTCAATCCAAAATTGGCATCTACCAAATAAGTTTAATAAAGGCGGGATCTTCCTCAAACGCTTTTCATTTAAAATCAAATAATGATTCGATGAAATACGGTTCGATCCGGCTGTTTCCAGGGCAACTACTTTGACTAAAGGTTCGTGGTAAAGAAACAAAGTCAGATTCGCAGCTTGAACCAGTTAGGCTCGAGCCCAACTTGCAGCCTTTAGCCTTTTATGCGCATTAACTAAAACTCGATCAGTTTAGGACAGATTGAATAAAGACATTAGAAAGATTCTTCAATCTAGTGTCCCATTAAAATACTTAAAGATCTGAAAGCTCAAAGCTATCAAAATTTGAACTATTTTCGCAATGAAAGAACTAAAGTTAAAAAATTCCAATGAAATAAACGAATACTTTTTAACTCCTTAATTACAATTGACAAGTTTCGCTTATAAATTGACACCAATAAAAAATCCAGACACACACAAGTTCGCAAAGGTTAAATATTTGTTCATAAGAAATTATAAAAGTACACCAAAATAAAGTCATATGTGTAGGAACAACTACTCCCTTTTGACCCCGCTAAAAAGCAATCAATAGATCAATTTACCTACAACAAAAGTAGCTATCAAAATTTAATTTATGGTATATTACATTAGATATTTATGACTTAAGTTGTTTGGTTCTGAGTGGATACCTTTATACTAATGTCAAATTCAAACGGACATTTAACAAAAAAAGCTAATTTCTGTCGGCAGACACACTTACATTTTAACTGCCTGAATTTTAATATTTGCGAGAGCTAATGACAATTCATAACTGGACTAAGAAAAGTCAGATGCGGTACACAGCCCTGATGAGCGTTTTTTTACTTTTGAGCTATAACTATTCAAGGATATTCCACCCGCTCGCGTGAAAAATAGGTGGAATACGGGTGAGTGAATCTTTTTTGTTGAACCTTCGGTCGTACTCTTCATTAAACTCTTTAAAAAAAAAGTTGGTTTTTTGCTTAAGTTCATTTAAGATAGGTTTTATTTTCACTTTTCGGAAAATTAACCATCCTGGTTGAAAAACAAAAGTTTTATAAGGGCAAAGCTGAATTTTTGCCTGATCGGCTTCGGACTCATCTTTAAGACTCTGCAATAAACTAATGAAAACTTGTTTCAACAAATTTTGAAAGACCACTCCATGGTCGAAAAAATGTTTATTCATAATTCTCATCTTTAAAACAAGATTCACAGCAAATCCACTCTGTTTGGTGGAATAGTGATGAAAGAGGCGAATGAGTAATATCTTAAAGAAACACATATTTTTTTAACCAAGTCAAAAATTCGATAAAGTTTTCCTTTTCCTGCAGAACAAAAAGAAAATCCACACATGAGAATACAAATTATTTAGGTTATGCTTGTTGAAGGCTATAACTGTCTACAAACTATAAAATAGTCAATCATAAATGTTTATCTAAATTGCAGCTATTATTTTTAATACGTATGGCCAGGTATCATAAATAATTGATAGGTAAAATGGTTAAATAATGGCTGACAAGCTGTTACGTTTAGTGGGTTCATCGCATGCGAAGGGCAAAAGTTTTAATTAAATCATGAAAATTATACGACTGCAACTGTAACTGCAACTGCCACTGACACTGCAGCCGCGTTTGCCAGCAAAGTCGGAATAAATGAGCAGGACAAGCAAGACGCCCAACCCCCGTGGTGCAAGTGCAACCCCGATTGCAAAGTTAGTCTGCATCAGATAGCACAGAGGGGCAACAAAAGCGCAACTTGAACAACAACAAATTCAAAAACAACAGCAACAACGATTAGTTTAAGTTGGAGTTTGAGCTGTTGTAGTTATTGTTGGCGTTAAGGGCGACGCCTACAAACGGCGCCAACAGACACACGAACTTAACAGAACAGCGCACTGTTAACGTTAACATAACATTTAACGCTTTTTTCTTGCTTTGGCGCCTGTCCAACTGCTGTTGCTGTTGTTTGTGTGTGTGTGTTGTGTGCGTGTCTTGGCAGTGGTGGTGGCATTTGGAGCAACACTTACAAGCAATAACAAAAGTGGGCGTTTACATTTTGCACGCGCTGCTCTCGCTCGCCGCGCGCTCTCCTTTAAGACGTTGACGACAACGATACGACGGCAATGACAACAACGGATATATGTATGTACATACATATATACATTTGACATTTGGCCACACCTACGCCTTTGGGCAAATGCCCTCCTGTTCCCCGCATCCATAAAACCAACTCCAAACGAACCTCAGCCCCTTCAGCTAACAGCCTTAGATCTGACTGCCCGTCCTTAGTTATGTGCATCAATTGACATGTGGGTCAGACTCGTGCTGCCCCTTGGCGATGGTGGCGGGGATTGTCGCTTGCTTTGGGTGGGGCTGCAGCTCTTGATTGGCCTTTGCGTGATTTGTGGGCTGCGCATATTTATTGCAGCAGCAAAATACATACAAATATGTGCATGTTCCTTTTGCATGGTGTTTGAATCAGTTGAAGTTCTTAAGCAAAAACTCACACAATTGACCTTTTAACTAGACTCGAACGAAACTCAGCACAAAAGAAATATTCAGTTTTCAAACTGTAATTACAACGAAACAAAAAAATAGTCATGCAAAAGAAGAACAGGACTCTCTTACTTTAAATCTGACACGCTTAGTTACTCTCTTGACAAACACGATTCGTTAAGTTTGTTGTTGTTGCTGTGGCTGCTGCTGCCGATCGGCCATGCAGGTGAACTAATTACTCAAATCATTTGAGCAAAAGTAATATGAGCGAGTTGAGAGGATGGGTTGAGTTTCGTTGAATTTTGACGACATTCCCGCTTTGAAGTTGCTCGCATGACAAAGGCGTATAACGGTAAACGGGCTGAAAGCTTAGACAAATTTCTATCTGATGCATATTTTGTTGCTTCTGGTTAGCTTCTTATTGGAATTTCTATTGTTGTTGCCTCTGCTGCTGTAGTCAAAGCAGCAGCTGAGCTATGCTGAATATTTGCGTAATTAAAACATGAAAAGAGTTGTGCGCAAACTCATTTAATTAAGCATGCGGCGGCAGCGCGGAATTTGTCAAGTGTCTTTTACGCAACGCTAGAAGCGGGCGTCCAGGGGCTGCTGTGCCGTGTAGCAGGTTAGCTTAAGGGTTGTCCTTGTCCAATTCAGGGGCTCCGGAGCAGCATCCCGGCAGCATCGCAGCGCAATAATCATAATAATTATGGATTTAATTGCCTGAACAATGCTTTTGTTTGTTTTAAATTAAAACGATGGACACTTGACACTGTTGTTGTTGTTGTTGTTGTTGCTGTTGTTGTTGGTGTTGTTATTGTTGTTCTGGTGGTTGATGACGGAGAGAGGGTTGAGCGTGAGGGTGCGAATTCTTGTTAACTGACTTTCAGCTGTAGTTCAAACTCGGATCTTGCTCAGCAATGAAACTGCTCAAAGTGGGCGGTTCCGGCTTATACCATATATACGTTAAAAAAACAAGGAAGTGGAAGTGGATAAATACTCTGTAGCAAAGTTTAAACTATTGTATGTGTCTTATTTGCCTTAAATACATTAGTTACACAAATCATAAAGAAGCAACTTGAATCATATGCATAAAGAGAAATAAAATCAGAGAACAAGATAGAGCGAGAGAGAACGAGAAAACGATAGTGAGAGAGAAAACAAGAGAGAAAAAGAGAGTGAGTGAGGGAGAGAGAGAGAGAGAGACAGCGAAGCAAGAACAATTAGTACCAAAATCATAGATACATACAAACCTCTATATGAGCATAACACAATTTAACACAACAAAAAAAACACTTTAAGACAATATATGGAAACCTGCCGGGCCTACTCAAACTCATGAGAATCGAGGAGTAAGGCAGCACTTAAAAGTACGTTGCTTTTCAATTTTTAGCGCAGCGGGAATTTAACTTTCTCTACATTTGCTACACACATGCACATACATACATACGTACATACATACATACATACATACATACATACATACATACATAAACACAAACATACATACATACATACATACATACATACATACATACAAACATACATACATACATACATACATTCATTCATACATACATACATACATACATATGTACATACCTTTATATGAAAATAGCACCATGTGTCACAAAAAAAAAACACTTACTTAAAGTAAGAAAACCTGCCGGGCTTACTTAAATTCATGAGAATCGAGGAGTAGAGCAGCACTTATGGGTACGTTGCTTTTAAATTTTTAGCTCAGCGGGAATCTAATTTTGTCCACATTTGCTACAAACGTGCATACATACATACAAACGCACATAGACACGTATGTAGATGCACACATACATACACACGTACTTGCACACACACAAACATACATACACACATACTTACATAAATAAATATATATATGTACATATGCATAGATGTATATATACTTACATGCATACATACTTCCATGCACACATACATACATGCATGCACACATATATATCTACATACTCACATTCATACGTACAGACTTATAATCAAAGCATGAACACCTGTTAGTCGATCAGCTGATTTAAAATGTTTCCGATTTATGTTGAATTCTGTCCATACATACATAGATCTGTAGCGTCCCATTCTCCACCCAAAAGGGTTGCATTTTCCGAAAAATGTGAAATACATCTATGATAGATCTCAAAAAGATCTTTGAAAATGAATTTGAAGCCGAGCGAAAAGAACCTATGTATATAACTTGTTGGACAATCGATTCCACCAATTTCGCAGCCCAACTAAACCCCGACTTAGCGTGAATTAATATCACAAAAAGTCTGCGGCTAGCCAATCAATCGGAATAAAATGTTCCATATAAATGGACGGATGGACGGAATTAAAGATGGACAGAACTGACTTTACTTTGAGTTGTAAAATAGCTGGAAAGGCTCACGATTTCTTTTTTCTTTTCTTGTGTTCAAGTTCGTTTGGCTTATTCGATTAGATAACTATGCGGCATATCTTTTATGAAGGCAATTTAATTTATATATTCGATGAGAATACATTTTTCAACATCACATTTTTGTGATTGACAGAGAGCAAATGAGGCAGTGCCCGGGCCGCCAAGCGTACCAAATTGAAACATTATTTTTCATAGATTCCGCTGCTGCGGCGACGCGCCGGGGCCGTAAACAAAGGGACGAAGGACAACGCAACGTACGCATTTGCTGATAAGCAAACGGCTCACAAAGGACATTTTCATAAGCATTATACTGATTATGACACCAGCCGACAGAAACAAAGCCCACACCCCCAACCCCAACCCCAACCACAACGACAAGCCCAAGCCCTAGCCTCCGCCCAGCTTAGATGTGAATTGGGCGCATAGAAACTCAATTGTGGACACACACACACACACACACAATGAAACAAAAGTGCTGATAAGCCGCCTGAAACTATGCAACGTCAAACTTATGCCCCCCCCCCCCCCCCCACACACACACACACACCCAGCCCCTACCCCTGGGGCACATATGAGCAAGTCGCACAAATCGAAATCTATAAATGACTTTTATTGTTATGGCCTGCAGCGGCGACGCGGCGTCCTTTTCCTTTCTTCCTATCGAAGACAAACCAATAAGACGCCAAACTTTTCCTCGCACACACACACACACACACATATAAATATATATAGTATATATATTGAAAAGATCGCTTATCTGGAAAGTTTTTGCGGTCGTTCTAGTTGCGCGCATCCGCAGCCGCAGACAAAAGCTACGCTGGCAACAACAACAAGGACGCGTGTTCCCTTTTAAAGTTTCATTAATCAAGCGGCAAGCGGCATGTGGCATGAGGCATGCGGCAAGGCGGTGGAGTGGGTGCTGCGGTGCTCTGTGCGACGGCGGCAACGTTTTATTATTTCAATTGCAACCAGCGCCAAAAATATGAAACATCATTTATCAGGCTGCCTGCCCCGCCCACCCATCAATAGACCCCAACTACACGCTGCCAGTCTGCAGCTCTCTCTCTCTCACTCTCCCTCTGTCTCTCTCTCTCACTCTGCCTCTCTATGTGCGGATTTGAAATTGGCAACAACAATGCCGTGATTAATGGCTGTCAAAGCGAAAGAGTCAACAAATGTCAAGCACAAGGATGCACGCAAAATGCCAATTGACAGCGACAGCAACAGCAGCAAGCATGGGTAAGGGCGTGCCCGACTAGAAGATACCCTAAAAAGAGCATCGAGCCGTCCTGTTCTTCTCTTAGCGACAGACTACATATGGCAAATGCAGCCTTGATTAACTTCAATCTTTGCAGTCCGATCTTTAGGCAACTTTCAAGTTTTAACTAAGGCCTACGAAAGTGTCTGCATACCAAAGCCCAGGCTTGTAACTCGGAAAAAGAAAGAACGGGAAAGAGGTATGTAAAAAAATAACTATTCTGCTTCTGTGCAGACTCTAGCTCTTATTAGCTTCGAAATATGCTCAGTTTAGGGGCGAAGTCATGAATCAGAACAAAGAGCTCTACTTCTGAACGACTGCGCCTATAAACGAAATGTAATATACTAGACTGATATAATACGGCTAACTAGATAGTAGCTCCGAAATATGGTTAACTAACTCGAAATATGCTTGTTATCGATTTAGGCAAAATTATGCATGATATACTCCCTTTAAAACAAAGAACTATACTGCCGGTCAACTGTTCCTATAAAAGACACATAATAACATAGTTGGATGTGATACAATTAGACAGATACATGTGGAGAATTCGTAATGGAAGAAAGGAAAGTTGTCGACACACGAACCTTAAGTTTAAGAGAATTTCCAAAAGACAATCTTCAATTAAATGAAAGTAAACGGTTTTCAATTTTTTTGTTAATTACATTTATTTTTATTTGGTTTTTTTGATAATTGTTTTTTATTTTTTTTTGTGTTTTTTTTTAATATTTATTTTCTCATTTTTGATTTCTTTGTCTTGCGTTCTTCTAGATTCGAACGCAACGCTGCGCATAAAGGTCCACTCTAAAGGATCCTATATCATTTTGTATGTGTGTAGCTTAGATTTTAGATATTTTTGATTCTTGACGTTGCACAATTAAAAAAAAAAAAACGTCGCTTATGCATTTTACATTTATTTAACATAGTTATGTGTGTAGGTATTATTGTTTATATGTATTTATATATATTTAAGAAGTTAATGCATAATTATTGAATAGACTTTTTTTCCTTTTTTTTGTTGTTGTTTTCACTTCTGTTTTTTCTTATACACACTTTGGTTTTTCTTTTCACTGCTTTTGCATTTTGCTTAACACTTACAATTTTCATCAATCATAATTCATATATTTTTTGTGTTTTTATATATATACATATATATATGTATATATATATTTAGTTTTATACGTTTTACATACACGTGAATATTTTTGCTAGTTAATGTTTGTTTTTTATATTTATGTTTTGTTCTTTTAATTTTTAAGTTAACGCTTAGTTTTTAGATATTTATAGATTAAATGGAATCGCATGAGTTGCTGACAATTAAATATGCATATTGAACATTAATAATAATCATATTAATAATAATAAAAAAAAAAGTGTTTATATCATATTAATAAATACATTTATATTGTAACTAGTTTGCTTTTGTTTAGTTTTGCGTGCATTTTCCTTTCCTATACACACGCACACATACATCTATATCCCACATATATTCCTCTCTTTCCTTATAATTTCTTATACTCTTTACACTCGCATAGCTTTTATTTTCGCTTAACGCTTACATCAAGGCTGCCCCCTTTTATAACTTTCTCTTTAAGCATATTTTTACAATTAGTGACAAAAAAAAAAATGGTTGTTGTTTTAGCCTCGCACTAACTAAACTTAAATAATAATCAACAATGTTGTTTTAACAGACTTCGAAATGAACGCGAAATTTTAATTGTTGTACACATATAGAAAATAGAAAATTCTTTAAATATTTACACATTACACAAAATGCCAATTTCTGTGTGCTTATTTTACAACTGGCGGCCTTCCAAACGGAGTCAAAAAACATATTATCATACATATGCAAATCGAAAAAAGAACAGAGTGTATAAATGTTCGGTGGGGATGTTTAAGAAAATTAAATTTTTCAATTTTACCAGCCAACTTCTCTATAAACAACTCGACGGATGAGTTAAAGCAAACTTCGGCTAGCAACTAACTAAAGTCTAGTTAGTGACTAAGCGCAACTGAAATATTATTTGCCTAGGCTCTACTTCTTTGGGGCTTTATCAGTGTGCGTGGGGCTTTTGAGCATTTTGGTCAGGGTTTTTTTTTTTGTAAGGGAAATGGACATAGAAAGAGATCAGAGCACATATAGCTTGGGTTGGGATAGAGGACAGTTGCCCTAGGGAGGAATAGCGCACAGGGATCACAAGATCCTGTCTAGCAAGAAGCGCCTTACTGAAGTCCGTAGAGTGCAAATGTTTGCCATAGAGAGGTCTGATAATATATTATTTCTTTTTGATCATTTTCAAATAAGAGCTGCATAAATAAAAATATTATACCATTTGAAAAAGTTTCTATCTTTTTGCCGCTAATTATTTTGTTGTATTTTTTGCTCTTTTTTATTTGTTTTTTTTTTTGGCACTGCTTTGAATTATTTTGGCACCGCACGCTTCGAGCGTTAAAAAAAAAATATATATATATATATATCTATGTATATATATATGATGTCTATATGTATATATAATTATGCATGCATATATCGCGCATAGAAAGCGGTGCTGGGGCTTAAAAATCAACAAAACAAAAAAAAAAAGTATTCGTCATATTTAAAATTTAACAGTTTTCTCCTCATACATTATTATTTAATACACATAATTTGTTTTTGTTTTTGTTTTTTTTCTTGCAAAAATTGCACGCAAAGTATTTACAGAGCTTAAAGGAACAGTAAATCAGAGTAAAAATAGTTGGGGGTTCTTTTTTTATATATATTTGTTTTTAAATAAAAAAAAAAGTTAAATAACTAAAGCTAAGAAACTTTAACTCAGTCAAAGCAAAACGAACATTTTATGGTTTAAACGTAGTTTTTTTTGTTTTGTTATTTTGTTTTTTAACATATTGATAAATATCGATCTATAAATCGATATATATGCGTTTACATATTTGTATCGGGCAAGTCGGTTGCTTGGGCCGATCAGTTGCGATTGTAGAACTTTCTTTGGTAGCGCCTGCAGCTGCTGCCCATGCTGCCAACGCCTCCGCCTGCAATGCTGCCGCCGACCCCGCCCACACCCACGCCCATGCCCATGCCCAAGCCCAAGCTCATGAGCTGCTGCTGCTGCTGCTGCTGCTGTTGCTGCTGTTGATGCTGCTGCTGATGCAGCCCAAAGCCAGCAGCTCCATAGAACTGCTGACTAGAGCCGCCGCCGCCGACGCCGCTGCTGCTGCTGCTGCCGCCCATGCCCAGGGCTTTATTTTAGCTGGACGCCCCCAGCTGATTCTTCATGTGCGCGGCGGCAGCTGCCGCTGCGGCGGCCGCGAACGGTGATCCCACGCCGCCGCCGCCGCCACCGCCGCCAGTTGGGGTCTGCGGTCCATTGTTGTTGTTGTGGTCGCCGGGTGTGCGCGGCCCATTGCCCATGCCACCGCCGACGCCGCCGTTGACATTGGCGCCGACCGTAACGCCGCCCGGTCCGCCGCCCAGCAGTCCGCCGGCAGCTCCAGCGGCGCCTGCTGCGCCAGTTGGCGAGCCCTGGCCCAAGGATGACACATGCCGCTTCAGCATTGGATGATTGGCCATCGAGGCGAACACCAGACGCTCCTCGTAATCGTATTCGCAGAGTATTTTGTTCTCGCATAGGTAGAAGCGATCGCCAACGCAGAATCTGCATGAGACAGAGAGAGAGAGAGAGAGAGAGAGAGTAGATTGTGTTGTTGAGCAAGGATAATCCATATTTAAATCCAATTTCCATTATGTGTTAAGTGTGTATGTGTGACTCCGTGTAATAAATAAGCCTCCCAAACTGTTTGAAACCGGAATTTCCTTCTCCTTTTTCAGCTGTGCTTCTTTTATTTGTACAACAGATTTCCATATATATCTATATAATTGATAGCACAGTCTGGGAAGGACACTTTGAAGAGTCTGCCTGGATGTGGAGAGCTGAAGATGAGCTGAGTGGCAGGAACAGGAACTGCTAACTGGAAACGATTTTTCCACATGCTTAAACCTGCGAGCGACTGACTGACAGCACAAAGATGACAATTGGCAGCCGAAGGCAGCTGGAGCTGAAAGCCAGGAACTGAGTTGGCTGAAACAAAAGCGCAGACGAGCACGAAGGGCACAGGCAGGCCGAAGGACTAACCGGCAGGCGGGACAGGCAATATGATGACGGCTCACAAGGAAGTCAGATAAGCATTTGAAAATGTCACGAGCGGCAACAGCAGAAGCAAATGCTGCACAGATCTGGCAAAAAGTGTGGGCGGCTGGGTAGTTGCCTGAATGCCCAACAAGTTCCGCTTCAGTGAAGTGCACTGTGCATTCAGCCAGCTGAAGCAAATGTGTGTGTGTGTGTGTGTGCGGGTGCAACATGAAGCCCTTTGTCAAAATATTTATGTTAGCACCTGTACAGGTGCAACAGTTGCCCAACATTTAAGCCCAACTCCAGCTCCAAACACAGACACACGGCTCGCATTGCAAGCCAAAGGCCAGATATTTTGCTTGGCATGCGACAAGCTGAATACCCTTACTTTGAGGCTCTCAAAACTATTTTGAACATCAATCGCCTTACATCTCAAATATCACACTCATTACTTCAGTTCAAGTGTGGCATGATTTACATGGAGTCTGATCCTAGATTTCCTTTTAACTAGGCTAAAACTTGTGTAAAATTTGTTGTCCTTTGGCTAAGCTCAGATAATATTGAATATCATAATCTTACTTTTAGTTATTACTAGTAGCATATTTTTAAGCCTAGAGTCGCGTTGTTTACAAAACACAACATAATATAAACTTTAACTACATTTAATGTTCAAGATATTCAAGAGCCTCCCAATTAGATTTGCCAGCCCTTTTTTCTAGTCTGCTGCTATAACCAGTTGGGAATTGTAGGCAACTTTTGTTTTCATGTGTGGTCTTTTCTAAAAACTGTTAACTATATCTTTGTGCGAATGACTCTCTTAGCCTGAGATCGAAACAAATAAATAAACTATTTCATCTGAGCGTATTTTGCCAGCCTTAATTCTTGCTTCTTAATTCCCTTTCTCAGTCTTTTCTCAGTTTGTTTTAAATTTGTAGGCCCTAGAAAACGGATTACAATGGGATATAGTATATATGTAGTTAGATGATGGCCAGCTCGAGGTCAAGCAAGTTGTATATATGTTAATATATATATTCCTGTTCCTGCCTTCTCTTAGGACTACCAGACAACGTACTTAATATATTCGAGCTCCCTTTCATTTATGATACTACAACTAAAACTACATATATATTTAATATATTCAATTCTAGCTCTTTTTGATGTACGATAAAACTCTATTTTGATAAGCACTATTTTGATATATAGCAAAAACGTTATATATTATTATGATAGTTATTTATATATTTCTAAAAAGAAACCCTGAACTAAATTGAAAATTTGGAAATCCAAATCTTTAGCAAAGATCCTTTTCTCTCCGAAACTTGTTCCCCATAGCTCTATTTGAGAACCAACTTGTTGGCTTTGGGCACATGCTCTTGGGTTTCTAGTGCAACATTTTTATGTTTGACAAGTACATGTACCCCATCTGGCCAGCCAGAAAAAGGGGGTGAGGGGGAGGGGGGGGGAGGGGACATGGGTAAAGCAGCTTACAGCAGACTTACAGCGGATATGAAATTCGGCTTTTGATTTACGTCAACATTTTGTTGTTGATATTTTTTGTTGTTGTTTTGTTTTTTTGGTTTCATTTTCTTTTTGGCTGCTGGCGGCGTTGCAGCAAATCGATTGACGGACTGGCTCTACTATATGTATATGTATGTGGGCTGTGTGGGCGTGGCAGGGCATGTCGCTGCCTCACGACTACATGAAAAACGCTTTGTTTATCTACCAAAACAACAAAAAACGCCAGAGCCAACAAAGTACAAAAAAAGAAGAAGAGCAAGAGCAACTTTTGGCCATGGCATTGAACGCACCTGTGACATGCACACCACACATCAGACATGTGTGTGTGTGTGTGTGTGTGTGTGTGTGTGTACAGGACTCGCACATCCGGGCAAGCGAAGACCAGCAACAAATTGTCAACAGGAAATACAAAAATTGTTAAAATGGCGCACGCTGTTATTTCTCTTTAACTCCCTCCCCGTCTCTCCCACTCTCCCTTACTTTTCGCCTTGCTCTTCCTATTGCTCGTACAAAAGATTCACTGCCAAACTTCGCGCTCTGTTTACCGTTGCCGTTACCGTTAACGTTAACATTGCTTCCCCCCTCCCGCTGCCCAAGCTGCCTGCCACTCAGCTAACGACGTCGTCGATGCTGGCGACAGGAAATTATGCAAACTTTTCAGCAACAACATAAAAATAAATAAAAAACAGCAACACATTTGATGCACTTTGGTTAACAAAAAAACGAGAGAGAGAGAGAGAGAGAGAGAGAAAGGAGAAGAGCGCCATAGCAAAGAGAAAAATAAAATGCAAAACGACTTTCTGTTGTTGCCGCTATTCCGTTCATGATGTGGCAAGTGAAGGCCCGCATTTTAAATGTGAAATGTGAAATGTGCGACCGACCAACAATAATATTGGGCGGCAATGGAGGGGAGGGGGCATGGCCATTGCATGCTGCCCCGCTGGCCATGCCGCAACGCCTCAACGACTTTTTGGCAATTGAATTAATTTACGTAAAAAATTGATTAGCTTCGAATGGAAGAGCGCATAACGCAGATCCGTGCGACCAAAGAGTGAGTGTTGAGTGTAGGACTTCCATGAATTTCCCTTAGGGAAATTTAAATATACAGCTTGTGCTGCGACTGTGCGTGTCTTAAAGGCAATTGTTGTTGCATAGGCCTGTTAACATATGTAACATTGCTGTTACAGAATAGAATAGATGCCGAGACGCTTAACTGACAGCAGACAAAGGCTTCGCTCTGCTAACAGATAACTGAGCGTTGTTCTTAACAGACGCCTGTTGCACATGTAACAATTTCCTATTCCAAACTTATATTTCTCAAAACGATGAACAAAAAATAAATCAAATATAATTTAAAAGAAAATGTTAAACACAATTTATATTTCTACATATGCGGAAACTCTTAACAGACTGAGGCTTTGCTCTGCTAACATATAAGCGAGTGTTGTTCTTAACACACGCCTGTTAAAAATGCAATATTGTACTTTACTTTACTAAAACGAAGTTCAAATATAATTTTTTATTTAAAAGAAAATGCTAACTACTAAAAATGTTTCAATCAAAATTGCCGCCTAACGGTTCCAATGGTGTTATACAATTGGGCCTCACAGTCCCGAGGGACACATGCCGCACTCAGCCACAATCTCGTTTGGGACACGCCTACTGTTACATTTTTAAAGCCAATTTTCGACAAATGTGAAACAAAAGCGCCAGAGATTGCATTGCAACAGCCGGGGCAATGGATACAATTGTATGGAACCGGGCGCTGCCCCTGCAACTGAGGACTGCGAAATGTGGACCGTGGACTGTGGACTGGGCGGAATTTGTACAATAAGCCAATATGTTTTAACATTTATTTCAATATTTTTGTATGGCAATGCCGTGTGGCGGCATTTTTAATATTTAATGCGTTTCGTTGCACAAGCAATTCAAATGGAGAATGTAGACAGGCCGGGCAGGGGTTAAGGTTCGCACGGAATGGGGCCCATATGACTGAGACGCCAGCATATGGGCGAGCCGCATTAATAATGCAAAAGGACCAAAAGAAAAAAAAAACGCGAGAGAGAGAGAGAAGGACTTGTTGACCAGGCCCGCCCGAGGTGTACGCACTTTAAAACTCTCCAGAGTGACATTTCCCGAATTGGCCAAATGCAATAAATTTGCGAAGAGAGAAGAAGTAAGAAAAAACTGCACGTGAACCCATTTAGATGGGCAAAGACGATGACTAGTTGATGGCACCCCAAAGGGTTCGGGGAATCAAATATGCCCACGAAATTTATGCGGTTTTCATAGAAACTCAATGGCACTCGAAGGGGTTGCTCTCGCTCTGGCCCCGCCCCGCCCCACCCCATTCAGCAAATAAATGGCAAACAACCTTGCAAATGATGTCAATTTGTTGTTGTTATTGCCAATGTTTTGCTGCATAATAATAAAATTCTAAGTGCCATTTTGGCTTTGTATATTGGCCAAAGATTAAAAAGGGATTTCTTTTGAAGGGTGAGTGTGTGCGCGTTTTGTGGATCTCTTTGTGGATCTGTTTATAGGCAAATGGCCCATAAAAATGCATAAGTATTTTATGTATTTAACATGGCACAAAAGCTGTGCGAGCGGCACAAATGCTTGCTGGGAGAGATTCATGTGGCAGGTGGCGCCTTCGGACTCCATATGAAGCTTGAATAAACTAAATTTTGGTTAATATTCTACATATGTTCCTTTCCTTTCTGAGAGTAATAATTGCCGAGTTTGACAATGATATCTTGATATATATAAGAAAAAGGTTTACCCTACAAAAGCTAATATATCGAACAACGATACAGTTGTCCCATGTTGATAGGACAACTAATATAATATGCCTAGCAAGATCAAGACATCTGGAAAATGAAATATCTTCGACACGCTGAAGTTTTACTACCCTTGTAGACACTTTCCTTTTGCAGATATGTATGTGTGAAAAGTGAAGCTCGCAAATGCTGAAAATAGCTTGGAAAACAGAATATGCTTCGATATAAGAACCTACTTTTGAACAGATCATTCCCAAGGTTATATGATATAGTGGTCCGATGTTGAAGAGGTTTTGCATACATGATATATTGATAAGCAAAAAATAACCTAATTCTCGACCGATCTTTCCTATGGCAGCTACCTACCTACCTAACACCTATACAAACGTAAAATACTGTGTTTTTAGCTTAGCTCTCAAGAAAGTCAAATATAATAATCAATATAATATAATAAATGGGGGCAAGTGTTAAGCTACAACTGTTAAAATCAGACCGTAGAAGATATCGAAGAGCCTGAATGTATCGCTATATGTGTATGTATGTATGTATGTATGCATCGATAGCTCACCTATGATTGCATTGCTGGCATGCAAAGCACTCCAGGTGATAGACATTGGTGCGTGCACGCATCACCATCTCGAAGGCTGGAATGACTTTGCTGCAGGCGGCGCAGTAGCCGGTGTTCCCGAATAATCTGCAAGAGACAACAACGAAGACAAAGATTACAATTATTCCCGCTCTCTCTCTCTCTCACACTCTCGCCCTCTCTCTTGCTACTCACCTCAAGTAGTCGCGCTTGCAGAGCATCAGATTACCCTTGGTGTAGAGCGTGGAGCCCACCTCGCCGAGGCGGCAATCGCAGCAGCCGCACTTGAGGCAATCCTCGTGCCACAGCATGTCCAGGGCGCGCAGCAGGTAACGGTCCTGGATGTGCTTGCCGCAGCCGGCGCACAGTTGGCTGCCGTTGTTGTTGTTGTTATTGTTGTTTGCGGCGGCGGCGATGCTTTGCACGTTGCCATTGTTGTTGTTGTTGTTGTTGTTGCTGTTGTTGTTATTATTAACAGAGTTGCCATTGCTGAGGCCATTGCTGTTGTTGCCATTGTTGTTCTGCCCGTTGTTGTTCATGTTTGCGGCTTGTTGTTGCTGCTGTGCCGATTGCTGCTGCTGTTGCTGCTGCTGCTGCTGCTGTTGATTGGATGATAGCCCGACAAGTCCGGGTTCAGTTTTGGTTATATCCATAGTCATCATCTGCAGAGGGAAAGAGACCGAATAAGCGATTAGTTTCAGCACCTTCTATTTACACTTTTTCCATATTAATATATTTATATGCATGCAAGCGTGTGTGTGTGTGTGTGTGTGTGTACATTGGGTCTGCTTATGTCTAGCCAGTAGCATTCGTAGGGCGACAGCGATCGCCTCCATTGATTGTTGTTGTTGTTGTCCCTCTCAAAGTTTCTGGGCACGTTGTTAATGCGCTGTATGTAGCTCTCGTATCCAAAATCCTGCGGTATTGCGGGCACAATGAACCGTTCGATAGCATAAAAGTCAACGAATTTGTAATCGGTGTTGAATTCGTAGTCAAAATCAATCGTATACATGGTCAATAATTAATCACAGCCACAAAGTACTAATAAAAAACAGCTCTCAAATGTGCGTAGCACTCAAAAATAAACAATTAAAAAAATATAATCGAAGCGAATGCGCCACAGACAATGCCTTCTCGCCGCGAGTGTTGATCAATGGCAAAAAGTGAACTTAACGGCATTTAACAGCTGCTAAGAACGCACTAACAGTGCTGTCTAATTTCGTTTACAGGCGGTGGCGCAGAGCATTTGCTTTCGCACATTTTGCGCAGCATACTTTTGCGCGCGTCATGTTAATGCGCTGTTAAGCTCGCAGAGTGCTTATTGGAGCCATGCCAAATGTTATTACACAAGTTTTTGGCACTGTTTATGAAGTGCTAGCACAAATTGTCAAGGTTAAGCAACAAAAATATTACCAAAACAATATTTGAAAAAAAAAAAATGTTGTGATCACACTCAGAGAACAGGGCTCGTCCGGGAGTTGAACCCGGGACCTCTCGCACCCGAAGCGAGAATCATACCACTAGACCAACGAGCCGTTGCCTGCGTGCCTGGCACAAACACAATCTCAATGCCAGTTAGCGAAAGCTGCGACCCTGACATGATCAAGCTGACGTCGTATCACGTACCAACGTACCAGCGCCTAGTGTGCTATTTTTAGCATATCGCAAGCTTCGATCGCTGCTCGCTTACCAACTAACTGTTTATGCAGCTGCGCCTGTTTGGAGCGTGGGCGTCGGTCCGTGTCATAACCCAGCTAACTGGTGACCCGATGACAAATTGCCTCTTTAGCTCAGTGGTAGAGCACTGGTCTCGTAAACCAGGGGTCGTGAGTTCAAACCTCACAGGAGGCAGGCTCAGCAATTCTCTTTTGCAGCAGCTTTAAGCGATTTTTTTTTTTAAGTTTTCCATTTATGCGCACTATATGCCTGACCGCAGCGCATATATAGAACTGTCGCCCAATTGCTGTCACTTTGCTGTGTTCTTTTTGTTGTTGCGAATGCGTCGCTGCAAATTGCTGACTGCAGCGGCGCGATAACGATAACAAAACATAGCCAAGGCCTCTGTCAATGGCCAACAGCAGCAGCAGCAGCAACAGCAGCAACAACAACGAAAGCGGCAACAAATCAATGCAGAAAATGCCAACAACGATTTAAAATAACGAGATTTATGACAAATTGGCATTGGCAGAGCGCAAAACGAATTGGCATGCCATGGAATTGTGGGGCATGGACATGGGCATGGACATGGGCATGGGATGGGCGTGCAGCAGAAAAGAGGCCAAAATCAAAGCGCTAAATACTTAGTTGGTTTTGCCAATTTCAGCTGCCGGCGAAGCCCTAAAAATATGCTCTGCTCTGCGGCATGGTGTGCCCCGCCCTGCATGTGTGCAACCATTGTCTGCCCCGGCGTCAATTGTCGTCGTCCATGGCCGAATGCATTAAGCCAACGTTGTTGCTGCTGCTGTCCATGTAGCGCCAACTGTGACCCGGCCTTGGGGCGCACAGCGTCGCGTCTGCGACTGTTGCATGGGCCTAGGCCTGGGCCTATGCAGCTCGTGCAGCTGCTGGCAATGACTTTAATTAGACGATGACTGCGGCCGGTGTCAAAAATTCATCAGCCGCTGCGACGGCCGTCGGGCGGCGGCCGGCGGCGACGGGCGGGCTTCACTCATAAAAATTCAATCAAATCAATTTATGTAAATTTAACGCCGGCCCAAACCGAAGCGAACAATCCCGCGAACACCCGACCAAGTCAGCTTGGCCAGAGGCCAGAGGCCAGCGCAGCTCCATTTTTGGAGTCCGCCGGCCAAATCCCCCTTCACCGCACCAGCCCACCCCCAACCCCGCCCCCTCTCCCGCTCTCAGCGCATTCGGACTGCATTGTTATTTAGTTTAGTGCAAAATGAATTGAATGCTAAATGTTGGCGCAACGTTTTCATATATATATTTGAATTTCATTGCAAATGCAATTGCATGCGGCATGGGCGTGTGTGTGGGCGTGGCTGCGTGCCACAATTTTATCGGAGACAGCGCATTCATTGAGCATTCATAGTTTTTGCGCAATGCGTAGGCGATCAATTAATTTATGCATTACATTCATCTCCAAGCACCCCTCTCTCTCTCTCTCTCTCTCTCTCTCCCTCTCTCCATCGCTCCAAGCATTCAAAATAGTGCTTTTCAATTTACATTCAATTTAACTGACGCTTTGCCTGATTTGTTTCATTCCATTCCATTTCATTTGCTATTCCATTCCATTTAACTGAATTTCGCATGTCCTATTTGAAATAAAATCGATTTTTCGTTCCATTTCATTGTGTTCCATTGCATTTCTTATGCCATTCCAGTTCGTTAACTTTATTTCATGATCGTCGTCTATGCTATAATTTTTCGTTTCCATTTCATTCCATGCCCGCTTTGCTTCATTCCACTTCATTCCAGTTTTATGCGATTCAATTCAACTTTTATGTATATTAACTTTTTGGGCCTTTTTATATTTATGTCTTTGTTTCATTCCACTTCATTTCCCACGACCCATTTCCATTTCCCTCTACGCTGCCCTTTCGCCTGTCGCATTTCATTCATTTCAGTCTCTGTTTCATTCCACTTAACGATTTGTCTTTCGATCCTTCGTCAACTTGTTAAACAAAAACTCGCTAATAGCATAGCTAACAATATTGAATGACATAATATTGCCTGCAATTTCTATAATAATATATAATTGGTTATCTATTTTTCAATTTGCGGGAATGTCGCTCCGCCCCGACTTAAACGTTGCTTAACCAACACTGGCCACACTCATGGATTTCCGCCGCTTGTCCCGGCAAAAGTGAGGAAAACGGAAACGCAACCGATACCTCGCGGGGCGGGGCGGTAGGGGAAACTAATTGCGCGACCAGAGCGCTCATTAAAGCCAATCAATATTCAAATTTCCAACGCGATAATACCCATACAGACCCATGGAGACCCTTACTGTATAGTACATTTTTGGGGGTTACACAACTGGCCCGCCGGCATTTTCACAGTTTGGTTTGCTAAGCGGATGCCGTCCAGCCCCTAGCCACACGGGGGGCGGGGGGGGATGGCGGTCAGGTTCGGGCCATTGCGTTTCGTTTCGTTTCGTTTTTGGTTCCGGCCCTATAATTATGCATATGCATGTGGTGCGAGCGGGCGGGACGGTGCGGGACGGGTTGGGGTTAACCCTTTTTAACCCCAATTGCGACAGGTACGTCTTGTTGAGCTCGTTTGGTGGAGGGGGAGTAGGGCTGGTCAGGGGGGGGGAAGGGGTATAAATTACAGGTTTGCACGCAAGTTAACGGAAGTTACGTCGGTTATAAGAAACTGTCGCTCCGCTTCGTACCGTTCCATTCCGCGTTCCACGCGTTTTCTGAAAATTAAGTTGATTTTGCGGTCAGTTATGTTTATGGTTTATTTATTTGGCTTACGACTAGCCCGACCAGGCCACAATGCTGCAATTTTGTGCCATGTATTATGCATGCGCTCCGAAAAGTAGGCAATGCGGGGTTGATTAACAACTCAAGCCAGGCAGGCAGGGAGTGACTGAGTGATGGGAGGGGTGGTGGGGGTGGTGGGGGCTTGTTGCAAATGTTGTCGCATGTCGTCATGTGGAGCGGATTTAATGACACTAATTAGTGGCCGAGGCTCATGTGACAAACGCGTTACGGCAACGCCAGGCGGGCCACGTTTAACAGCAACCCCTTTTCTTTGCCCATGCCCCTCAGCCCGCGCGCCCCTGCACTCATCCGCCGGGGCCACTTCAAAAATCAGAGAAATTCTGCATATGCCAGCAACAGCTGCAAATCGGGAGCCACAACTGTGTGTGTGTGTGTGTGGCCGCCGCAGCCTCCGCAACCCCCTTGACGCCGCCCCTGGCTCACCCTTAATTGGTAATTAATTTATTTTGCATAATTTTTCGCGCCGTTCGCTTTGCCCGTTGCACATTATGTTGCTGACAGGCTGCAAGCGCGTGCGTAGGCTCTGCGCTGGCACCACCCATGTGTGTGTGCGTGTGTGTGGGTGGGCGAGGGAGGGGGGGGGGGGGCGGGTTTCGTATTAAGGGCAAACGCAATTTTGTTTATTTGGTTTTGGGCTTTTGGTTCGTTGTCGTCGCTTCGTGCAACTGACGGACATCGAAAGGTGTCAAAAAGTGCGAATTAAGTGCGAATAAACGTGCTGAGCGTGCAGAGGACACGCCCCTCCCCCCACACTCACCGCCCACCACACCTGTCTGTCTGGACAGCGGGCTGCGTTGCGTTGCGTTGCGTAAATTTGCATTGGCGCACAAAAATCACATAAATTAAATTTGTGCACGCAACGCGAGACGCGAAAATTGATGGCAAAATTATGAAAAATAATCGAGTGAGTGATAAAAGAATAATAATAATAATAATAATAATAATAACAAAATGTTTATTTTACAGTTTATAAACGACTGCATTTATGTTTGACAACTAAGATAATCAAAGCAACAAAGCACTGAAGTAAATTAAATCATAGCCACAATTTAGCAACAATATAAAATTGAATTCAGCTTCATGCAATTTGCGAAAGTGTGTGGAACCCAAAGGCAAACTGCAATTCCAAATCAAAGAGCACAGACAGTTAAAGTAAAGAAATCTAAGAGAAAGGCCAATTTCGGTTGCCTACTTTTCAGAGCAAACCAACTAAACGAAGCATAAGAGAAAAAACCCCTTGCAATTTCCATTATTTGTTCAAATGTGAATTAGGTAAATATTGCTTAAAGGTCAAATCGCTTTAAAGGTCCAACGAGAACACCAGCAAAAGCTCAATTTCAATGTCCTTTGGCCATGCAAGGCTTCCGCACACAAATTAAAAATAAATAAAAGGAACAAGAGCAAAAATAGGTACATCAAACTTATGCAAAACAAAGGAGAGGCAAATGCAAAACAGGAGGAAAAAAAACAATAAAGAGCAAAAACAAAAACAAATTACAGGCAACAAAAGCGACGAAAAAAATAGCCAAGTACGCGATATGAAAAACTAAAACAATGCCACAAAAATATATACAACAAGGCACGAAGAAGTCGACAAGAAAGCAACAACAACAAGAACAAAACAATCAAAATTCATTTTTAATTTTTATACCATAAAAATGCAAACGACGTCTTTTGCACGGGCATAAAAATGGCACGGGACAGTTTGAGAGTAACAGTGTAGAGTGTGGAGTGGGCGAGAGAGAGAGAGAGAGCGCGAACGCTCAAGAGAGTGGGGCAGCGAGACAGAGTCGAGCAGAAAAATGGTCACCAAAGTTAAGCACGAAATAGAGTGACGACTGGACGGGCGATCCCTTCCAGTCTAAAGGAAAACATGTTGCGCGACATGAAAAAAGCTAGCGACGAACCCCGCACCGCGACGCCTCACGAACTTTGCGACGAACAACACGTCGCTGCCTGGTCCATGTTGAATTTTTTTTCTTGTTATATATGTATATATGTATGCGAATAATGTATGTATGTATATTTATATTTCTGTTATTACATATTTTCTTTTGTTTTTCTATCCAGGCAGGTAAAGTTTTAAAACAGAAAACGAGCTTTTAAGTGGACGGGCCAACAATTAAATGGCAACGTTTACAATTTGTTATGTCATCGTTGTTTTTGATTTAATTACAGCACACCCATTGCCCAAGTGCCGTCCTGCTTTTAGCCACGTCCTGTCAGCGGCATGTGCAGCTGCTACATGTCGCCGCACTCCAATAAGAATTCCCAATATTCGTGTTTTCAATGTACTTAAACTGCCATAAATACCAATCAAAATCAAATGCACACACGCACACAAACACAGAGAGAGAGAGAGAAAGAAGACTACGGCACGTGAGAGAGCTGCTATAGCCGACCCTTTCTTTATTGAGGAGCTTTTTTGGCACTTGACACTTTCCGTTGTCACTGGCAGCAGCTTGAACTAAACTCCCTATCTCTTCCCTTTCAGATTTGTTTATGCAGCCATCGATTTCACATGCATTTTCGACGGGCGACAAAACAGTTGAAATCGATTTTGCAGTCACAACAAAGCTTCAACTCCTTGATCCAAAAACAAACAAAAAAATTGATCTGTTAAGAGCAGCTTAAAATTATGCGCAAGAGATCAAAAACTTAAAATTTGAAGAGCTCAGCAATTATATTAAGTATGTATATTATTATTTTTCTTGCATATCAAGCATTTTGTTTAGCGACCAATTTGTTGCCTGCACAGTTAGCAGAGTCGCCCAGAGCAATGCACATGTGTGTTTGTTTGCATGTGCGACTGTGTGAGTATGTGTGTGTGTGCGTGTGTGTGTGTGTGTGTGTAAGTGTCGAGTTTGTGTTTACGCGTGCTCTAGTGCTATTGAAAGCTTAACGTTGTTGTTTCTCTCAATCTCAATAACTAACAAAGCAACAACAAAAAATGGGGGAAAAAAGGGAAATAACAAATGCTGCCACATGCAGTCAGAATTGACACCCCCCCCCTCCCGCCGATACATCGACGATTCGAGCAGTGCGGCTGCTTGTTTGATTTATGCGCTTGTTGTTGTTGTTGTTGTTGAAACGGTGTTTATTATTGGCGCAACATATGGGGCAGGGCTTGTACAGCAGTATTTGTAGTTGTACTGTTATTGCTGCTGTTCCTCTTGTTATTGTTAATCTATTTGTACAGATTTTTCTTTTCTGCTTGCGATTCTAAGTGAGATTTATGCTTCCCCCTCACTCCGTCCAGCAACGTTTTGGGCTGCGTCAGGGACACATTGCGCCAACGATTTGATTTGTGCGACAATTCCCATTTCGCCCGCTCTCTCCCCCTGCCCCCCCCCCCCCTCCCTCAGCACACTTGTCAACTGATGTACAACACGGCTGTGGAATTTTTATTAAGTTGTTTTATGTATTGTAGTTGTAGTCGGCCATTTGCTGTTATTTCTTTCTGCTTAAACAATTACGACAAATTGCGCTTTTATGGACTAAGCAGCGCAGACGCAAACGCAGAAGACGTTGCCGAGATGCCGTTGACTGCGACGCCGACGCTAACGCTGACGTTCACGTAGCAATTGTCATGTGCGAAGCCCACTGCGCTAATACGAGAATCGAATGCAAGCGTGCGCGCTCGCTCGCTCGCTGGCTTCGAACTCGAACTTCAAACACAGCTTAATTGCCTTACAATGCCAAATGCAGTTGCCGTTAAGCGGCGTTAATTAGGTGAAAGCATCCACGAAGAGCGCACGCTTAGCTCTCTTATGTGCACTCAAAGGAAAGAGTGTGCGAAGTGTAGAGCCGAGTTTTACGTGCACTGAACACGTGAGTTAAGTTTAATTACCATAACATAACATTCGTTCAATTTTTAATACGCATTCACAGACCGACAAGAACTACATTAGTTTCGTTTAATATACGTCTTGCTGTCCGGACATGTTGGAGCGTGCAAAATCGCAAATATTTTAGATGCACAAGTTGCTTACTTGTCTTCTTCTTGTATTTATTTCCTCTTTTTAATGGAGAGTTTTTTAAGCAGTTTAATATATATACTCGCTAACAATACGCACAACGAGGCTCTAATTTCTTTCAATATTTCCGCCCATTTTCATAACATCGTTAAATATTGATTTTGGGATTTGGTTTTTCGAAGACAACTCGAGGACTATAAGAGCTAGGCACACCAAACTTGGGATATAGCTCTTAAATAGTACATATTACAAATGTTTAACAATTTTATATTTTTTTATATTATTTTAAAGTAATTTGTTTTAGATACTGCTAGATCGAACTATAAACTGGAAAGTAAATCTCGAATGCAATATTAACAGTGTGAGGCTACGAGAAGAAGAAGCTTAGCTATGGCCATGCATGCGTGTGTGTTAGTGTGCATGTGTATTTGTGTGTGTGTGTGAGTGGAAGTGTATGTGTATGCAAAAGGAAACTCGAATGCGTGCAATGATAGGGTATCATCGAGTCTTGCATACTAGACTAGAGCACTCCGGCATGTGTGCATATTTGTTTTTGTGTGTATGCGTATGTCGAAGGAAACTCGAATTTTGTGTAATGGGAAGGTATCTGCGCGTCGTGCACACCCTACTAGAGCACTCTAGCTTGTTAAGAAATGAAGAAATGGCTTGAATTTGCACGTGCTGCACCAAATTGCCCGCGGAGCGTGTTGATGATCATGGCCAGTGGAAGGCAGTGGAAGGCCGTGGAAGGCCGTGGAAGGCCGTGGACAGCATTGGAAGGCATTTTGAGTCGATGGCAAGTTGCGCGGCGCGCTTATTTAGCGCTAATTAATGTGTTTTCCACAAAATTAGCAATTTGCGCGCAAATAGAAATTGCAGCGCAGCGAACGCTGATCGCTTGTTGCCATAGAAAACCAGTTGCAGTTGCATTAGCCAAACAAAACAGCCACAAAACAAATAAATAAATAAAAATTGAGCGAGAAAAAAAAATACAACTTAAGTCCGGGCGTGCGGCCGGACGCACAATTAATTAAGTTGACGTTGGTAGCTCAGAAAAAAAAAAAAAGAAGAAAAATGCCAAGGAAAAAAAAAAGACGATTGCAACTGCCGCATTGGCATTGGCATGTCCATTGCCATTGCAATCGTCTAAGAATCAATGTAATTAGTGGCCCGAAGAGCAACCAGCTTGCAGCTTGCAGCGTGCAACTCCCAGGTGCTGCAGGTGCGCTACATGGCCATGTTGCACTGTTGCAGTGTTGCAGTGCTGGAGCGAGCGCTTTGAAAAGCATTTCCTTTTGGTATCACTTATGATTAGGTGGCATGCCGGCAGTTAGCCGGGCCAAGCCGGGCCAAGCCGGGCCAAGCCGGGCCAAGCCGGGCCAAGCCGAGCTGGGTCCAGCCAAGGAGGCAGCATCATTTAATTACAGACGCAACGCATTTGGCAGCCAACTGCAGTTCGCATCCGTTACCAACTTGGCCAACTTAATTGAACGTAATTGCCAGCCACTTGAGAGCCAACAGCGCCCCAAGCCGCAGATGGTGCGGCTGCTGTGCAACTGCCACAACTGCCCCAACTGCCAGCCAGTTAGCCAAGAGCTGCTGCTGCCAGAGTGTTAAAGCCTAATTGAAACTGTCAAGTGACCGGGCTGGCAGCAGACCGTAACGAATGTGCCATCAGCCGGCCATCAGGAATAACAATAAATAAATATAGAAAGAAATAAATGCACATTTGGCCCGGCTATGGATATGATTATTGTTAATGGCGCGACACAAGGGTTTGTAAACGTTTGAGCACAGCTTATCAAAGGCTTGGCTACACTGAGAGAATATATTATTATTATTATTCTTTCAACATTTATTCATCTATTTTTTTTTATTATTTATAAATCATTTGCAAGGCCCTGAGCATATAATTTACACTCTTATTAAATTTAACGTATAGTAATTAATGCAAAATAATATTTTCCTTGCATGCAGACGAGATTAACACATGTATGAAAAAAAAATAATTTTCTTGTCGCACAGTGTAACACTTACAAAACGTCTACATAGAAAAGCAACGAAAATGCAGTTTTAAAAGCCAATTGCTGCTGCACAGTGTAAACTAGTTAATACGCAGCGAGTCTTTTTATGCTGTCATTAAAGCTCTGCTGTTAATTAATTAAAACAAACAGTGTGCGATAGCTGCAGCTAGTGCGAGCGAGAGAGGGCACAACACAAGCAGATAATGAATGAGAAGCAAAGAGGAAAACTGATTGCACGCTATTGTTGTTGTTGTTGTTGTTCTTGCTGTGATTGTTGTATTTGTTGTTGAATTGTGTCAATTGTTGTTTGGCCAACACTTAGCTTCTGTCTCTGCCGTTTACAACATTTATAATGATAATAATGATTTTAATTTGCTTGTCTGAAGACGCGCCAGATAATGCGGCGCAGTGGGCAGCAAAATGCCAAACGGCGAAAACAATGCAACGTGCTGCCCACTTGACCAAATAGGCGTACATACACACACACACACACACACACACAAAAGCATACTGTATATTGATACACACTGGTCACACTGAAGCTCTCGCAAGCGCTCACCATTACAGTTAATTACATTTGCCGAGCCGTATGAAAATTACGGACACATTGCCAATTCGGGCCCTTGTAGACAGTGCACATTAAATAACGGTTAACTGGCTGGCATCATTCTCACAATTAACAACAACAACAACAACGACAACAACAGCTACAGCAACTGTAGCAGCCGCAGCAACAACAAAGACAAAGGACAATGTGCTTTTCTCTCTCAACATGCTGCTACGTCATTAATAACAGAGCAACCGCGTCCCAACATGGACACCAACTGCACACACAGATGCGCCGTTTGCATTGCACTGCAATTTACACACACACACACACACACGCACATGCCTATTTGCATGGCTATTTGCATAAGCGATTTTATGCTGCGCCGCCTCAGTAAACGTCTGGTGCGGCGACTTTTGTATGCGCTGCCAGCATGCGGGCCGCAATGTTAAATAAGGCTTCAGAAAAAAGAGATACTTATCAATAGCTGAAGAGTCATGAAATTAACTCAGTAAACGTTAGTTAAATTTCTGTATGTTATAAGCTAACATTTAAATATATACATACGTATTAATGCGTACAACTGCTTAAAACTAATTGGTCAGTATACTGAGCGTATTGATCACTAGTTGCCCCAATCAATAATTACACGCATTATATACATACATACATGTACATCAACATAATCGCTTGCTCTTAACCGGCACTTACCCTCTCACTCTCTGCACTCTACACAAAGGCTGCGCTTAAGCTTTGGCTCCTGCTCTCTCACATGTTCGTTGTAGTAGTAGGGCGGCTTCTGTCGCTGTCGCAGTCGCGGTCACCGTTACCGATTCTGTGCTGCTGCCCATTTATTTCTTCTACATAGCTGAGCACGAACCGTTTTATCAGCACGTTTACACCATATTTACTTCATTTTAATAAAATTTCATGCGATTTTAAACGTCGACGCGTCCCGTCTGCAAATGAAAAGCGCAGCGGCAGCAGCAGCAGCGGCAGTTATGCATATGTATGCATGTATGTATGTATGTACATATATGTGTGTGCGTGTGTGTCTGTATGCGTGTGTGTATATGAAAAATGCACAATTGCTCATTCAAATGGAAATTATTTACACATTGGACACTGATTTACTTGATGGCGCTGCAGCAGCAACAACAACAACAAAAACAACAATAAGCAACTGGCAATGGCAGGCACTTGTCCATGTGTGTGCGTATGTTTGCATATGTGTGTATGTGTGGCTTATGTCGGTTTATTAATATCCTTTCTACTTGGTTATGTTTTATGCGAAATTACTCAAGTGCAACCGACTGTTATTTACGCCGCAGTTTATTTTGACCCCCCCCCCCTTCCAACAATGGGTTGATTTTTATTTTCTGTCGTGTCTGTGTTGCATTTTTATTCTGAATTATCATATGCAAATTGTTTTTTGCCCCATCTTTTAATTAATTTAATTTTGCAATTATTTGCAATGACATTTTATTAAATTTCTTTGTTTTAATATTTATTTAAGCATACAAAATAAGCCTGCACAGGCACCAAAAACTGATAATAATAATAATAAAACAGCGCAATGTTAAATGTGAACAGGAATGGATATTTAACATAAGCACTTAACAGCAAGGCCAATTAACAGTGAGCAGGTGCTGTTAATTTGTTTTTTTTTTTTAATAAGTTTTCACAATTTGAATGCTAATTAACGACAACACAAAAAATCAACAGCTTAATAAAATCTAAACAAAACTGTGCCTGAACAATTTGATTTTTAATTGCATTGAATACAAATTAAGCTTATAGATTGTTGCTGATAATTGATGAATGAACGTCGGCTGCTGTTGTTATTGTTGCCACTGCTTTGCGGCGCTGTGATGCAAGACAAATATATTTGCCCACACGTACATACTTATAAAGATCGTCTAAGCAATATATAAAACGACAACAACGCCAAGCAACAAAATGACAATTAATTGAATATCATTTTTGAATTTAAAATGACAACAACAACAATAGCTGTGCTCAATCGAATACCGTGGAAGAAAGAGAGCGAAAGAGCTGCAAACGACTCAAGGTTAGACGACCCGACGCATACACTGCATTGCGGCATATGCAATGTACATACATATGTATGTAAATAGAATGTTGATAGGCATAAATGTTAAAACACACTCCATGCTGTAAAGTTAATTTTGCAAGTCACATTTTTTTTGCCTGTTACGTTTTTGCAGAGTATGTTAAGCGCCGTCGCTGTTGTCGGCGTTGCTGCCCCCAACGATGCGACGCCTCTCATAACATTTTAACTGTCGGAATTGTCGTTCGCTAAACGAAATAAATAAATAATTGGCAATAAAAATACAATTTGCACGATCATATAAGATTTTGTCGTGTAATTGGCTAACTAACTGAGCGAACACTGACGCATTGTCTGACTGACTGACTGGCTGGCGAATTGAGTGAGCGCCTGTTGCTGTTAACATGCATTTGGCATTTATTAATCTAAGCTTTGCCGCCTCTCGCCTCTCGCTCGCTCTTCAACACATTTAGGCTTATGCCGTTAATTAAATTTGATTTTCTTTATTTGCCTTTCGCGGCGCGTCAGCTTCCGCTATCTTCGCTGCGTCTGCTAACTATTATTGCATGCATTTCTGCTTTTCTCTTTCTCTCTCTCTCTCTCTCTCTCTCTCTCTCTTTCTGTTCCGTTTGATTTTCGTTGGCTGCGCTGCCGCTGCTCGTGCCTTCCTTTTAATTTGCTGCCTTTATGCTTTTGTTCTGAAATGTGGCTGAGCGACGTTCACTTAATTGGCTGCCAATTTATTTTATTTGCGCGAAATTGCAGCGCAAACAGCAGCAGTAGCAGTAGCAACAACAACAGCAGCACAAAAAGCTAACCGGGCAACAACAACAACAGCAACAATTGTATAAAAACTAGGCAACATGTTGCGCTCCCACACGCAGTTCCAATTGCAGTTGCAGTTGCAGTTGCCGCTCTCTGTTGTTGTTACTGCTGCTGTAAGCTACTGCTGCTGTAGGCTACTGCTGCCTGCCTGCCAATTAATACGCCGTTCTAATTTTTATGACATTATTAAGCAGCATCTCATGGCCATGATACTCGTAAGTTGCTCGGCTGGCGACATCTTCCCTGCCATTTATGTGCAGTTTACAAACTTAATTGTCGCAACGGCGACGGAGACGACGTCGTTGACTGTGGCACAGCATGTTGCATATGCGAGATGCGGCACAAGTGTTGCCCCCATTTTATACAATTGTTCGCAAATTGAAAAATAACCAACTCGAATTTCCTCGGGGGAAATAAAATGTACTCTTTTGCAAATCTCAAGTGTATAGCTAAGAAGGCAAAGGGGAATTTGTTGCTGTTAAAATGTCCCGTTTTGCGTTTGTAAAATATGTTGATAAAATTGCAGATCATGTTTTCTTAAAAATTAGCAAAGGTAAAATATTTGCATATTTTTGAGCAAAAGGGAAATTTGTCGCTGTTAAAATGTCCCGTTTTGTGTTTGTCCAATAAGTTAATAACAAAATAGTCGCACAGTGGCGCAAGAAGGTTTATTGGCAACCCTCGCCGGAATTTGCCAGCAACATTACCGGCAGCGAGCGGCTGCATCATCATCATCATCATCATTATTATGATCATCATTGGCAACATGTTGCTCCCATTTATGTGTGAAGTTGTGCGCTCTACACGCCCAGTTCCTCCTCTTTGTCGTTCTCAACGTTCTTCGTTCTTTGTCTGCATTCCTTAGCAGCTTCATTAACAATGTTTGTTGATGTTGCTGTTGTTGTTGTTGCTGTTGCTGCCCTTTTTGCCACATGTCTTTTGTTGTGTTTTTGCTACTGTGCCACACACTCGGAAGAAGACGAGACGAAGACGAAGGCCGCGCTTGCTGCAGGCCTTTCAGTTTTTGCCGTTGTCTGTTGTTGTTGTTGTTGTTGCTGCTGTAGTTGTTGTTGCTACTGTTGGCCACTTGCCACTTGTTGCGCCGGCAGCGTAGCGTCGTCGCTGCTGCTGCTGCTGTTTTTATTAATAATTGGCTTCAATGAGTTCCATAATTGTTTTGCTTTTGGACTTTTAATGATCTCTTCGCCGTTGTCCTCGACGTTGTTGTTGCTGTTGTTGTTGTTATTGTCTCGCTTGTTGTTTGTTGTTGCTGCCAAGTGCTAGTCATCAGTTTTGCAGCCTTGTCATTACCGGCAACTTAGTGAGCTGGCCATGCAGCATTGTGTGGCAAGTCTTGGGTGACACTGAATGCTGCTTGTGCAGCAGATTGCGACAACAACATAAATACACATATTTGCATGTAAATAAATTCCAACCAAATGCATTGACAGCACATATTCACAACAGATTGCTGCAGTGTTCGATAAGGCGCAAGTATGTTAACTTTAACATTTGCCCGTCTTCACAACTAACTCGCGCTCTTTCGCTCACTCGCCCACTCTTCGGGCAAAAGAGAGCAGCAGCAACAACAATTGCATGTTCCGTCGCGCGGCTAACATTGCCTTTTGCTGCCTCTGCTGCTGCTGCTGCTGCTGTTGTTATTATTATTTTGTACAAGCAATTAAATGCCTGCTGCGCTAGGCTGCTCAACCTGCTGCTGCTACGCATGCCCTCTCGCTCTGACTTGTTTGCTTTGCGGAGCATGCATGCATGTATGTATGTGTGCATGTATGTCCCGCTCCAGCGTCGCCTGGCGCGTTTTGTGGCGTGTTAATTAACTCAATTACGATTACTCGTCGACGGTGAATGTGGACGTCGCTGGCTGCACTTTTTGATAATTATAATATTTATAGCAGCCAGCCAGGCAGCCGGCCCAGTCATGGAACAAGGAAAGGAAATTTTCTTCATTGCCGACTTTTGCGTGTGTGTGCAGTAAAAGCGACAGCGGCGCGCTGGAAAAACTCTAATTAAAGCAACGACAACGGCAACAATAAGTGTGGCCATTTAATTTTATGACATTATCATGTGCAGTTATGTATGTACATACATATGTACATAAAGAATTTGTATGCACATATGCCTCTCTCTCACTCTCTCTGTGAGTGTGTGTGCGTGTTTAATGGCATTGCGTGTCTTGCCAAAGGGTTGCCAAGCTAGCTGCTGCACTTAATTGCAGCCAAAGTCGCAACTCTTTTGCGGCATATCGCGCTGAGGCGCTTGATCTTGGGGCGTTTGGCAGCTTAGCGTCCCATCGTAAATGGCATTACAAAAATTATATGGCTTAGCTCAAAATGAATGTGTGTACGCTGAGGGTGTGCGAAAATATGTGGAGCGCAGGCCAAAATTAAAACCACCACGAAATAAAAAACAACAAAAACAAAAAAAAAACAATACTTACATAGCTCGTAATGCGTGAGGGGTTGCGCTTTGATTTAATTACGCAAGCGATTTGCATGTGCGAGCACAGGGAGAGGGCGGAGGTGACGTGTGTGTAGAGTGAAATGGACGCACAATCTGTGCATGTGTGAATGCCGAATGTAGAATTAAAACATAATTTGTCAGGCAGGCAGGCACAAAAGCTAAACTCTCCCACTCTCCGCCGGCTCAGCATACTCCACCGCACTCTACACATCACTCTACACTCTTGCGCTCTCAAATGTCATTTACAATGTGCTCGACTCATCAACGTCAACAGCAACAGCAACAACAACAACAAAGTCAACAGCAGCACAGCCGCTGCTGCCGCTGCCGCAGTCGCTGTCGACGTCTGCGTCTCAGGCAACGCTTTAAGTTGTCATGTTTTTGACAGTTTGTTTGCTAAATTGTTTTGTAACATGATTCAGACATAATGTTTTTATGTGTGCGTGTGCGTGTGTGTGTGTGTTTGTGTCTGTGTTTGTTGCTTTTTACAACAATAGAAAGAAACAGTTGACAACAACAAAAACATGCAACGCTTTGAAGCGTGCAACATGTTGTCCATTAGCAAAAAAAGAAGCAGCAGCAGATGGGCAGGGGGAGAAGGGACCAAATAGCATGCCTAGATGCTCTAATGTGTTATGCATATGGCAGACACAAACAGAGTTGCCAGCCGAGCTGCAGAATATGCTAATCAGTGTGGCAACTCTGCTGTCGCACGCAAACTAGAAAAGTTTTTGCGTGAAGGATTTTCATTTGTAAAAAAAAACAATTGAAACATAAACAATAAAAGGAATACATTAATTTTGTGTGTTTTTTGCAATATGTTAAATTCAATAAATTCCTTCTTTTGTTTGTTTGATTCAGAGCGAATGCTCGAAAGATACTGTGACAGTCAGCAAGATAACTTTATTATGTACAATTTATTATAATATAATAGTCTAATATTTTTAATCATTTCAAAGATAAGAGATTATATTCAAATTGTAAAGGAACGATAAATGAATGAATGTAAAGGAATGATATCATTGGAACGAGAAAACTTTATTGCTTTTCAAAATATCTTGACTATACTCGGCATTAGTTTGCTCCCCATATATAAACAAAATCCTATCAACGTCGGACCACAAAACCATATGGCTGCCATAGGAACGATCGGTCGAAAAGTAAGTTCTTGTTTGGGAATTTTTTTTGTTTTGTCAATATATAACTTGACTAAAATATATATGCCAAGTCCAATCAAGATCGAACGAGCGGTCGAGGAAGTAGTTTCTTGTGTGGCAAAATATTCTGTTTTCCGAAATATGTTTCACATATCTGTAATACCGTAAGGCAAGTATCTACAAGGATATCCCAAATTTCTCGTTTTGTCCCACATCTGAGGTCTTATTATATGACGTCTATTTTGGCCTTATCTGGGCTCTCAGCATAACTGGCCACATTTGCGCTTCAGTTAAGTAAATAGCACACATATTTCTTTTTTTTTTCCCCCCGATATTGTGTTGCTTCCGTTGGGATGTGGGTTATAGTAAGATTAAGTGATTCGATTCGATTCTCTGGGTAATGCAGCCTCCTCTGCAGGCCGAACAGCTGTGCGACTTCTCAGCTGCGCCGGAGGCAGGCCTCTCTCTTTTGCCAAGTGACAAATTGAAAAACCAATTCAAACCCAGCCCATAGGGGGGGGGGGGGGGCTTTGGTTGTATTTACTTCAATTGAATCGGTTGCAAGTTCCAGCGTCGGGCCAAACTCATTTCCTCCACAAATTTGCGGCGACTTCCGCTCAGTTGGCAGCAGCTTTGCAGTCGCCGTCGACAGTATTTGCTAATTTGCAATGCAAGCGACGCCGACCCCCTCCCCCCCCCCCCCTCCACCACTCTACCCTCTCTGTCTCTCGACAGACTCTTAACCCACTCAACGGTACTTCGGAGCACGGAGCAGGCCCTCCTCTTGCCCAAATGCTTGGCGCATAATCATTTTTCGTTTGATTTTTGCTCGTTTTTCTCATCGTCATTTTCGTCTCCGTCTGTCTTCGTCTTTGACCGTTGTTTGTTGTCGGTTGTCGGTTGTCTTCGTCTTTCGTCTTCGTTTGCGTTTTCATGACATTTTCGTTTGTTGCTCTGCCAAATGCGAAAAAGTGGCAATTAATTTTGTCAGTGTTGCATTTAATGGGCCCACCTCTTGGGTCCACGGCAAGCGGGGGGCTGCAGGGGTAGGGCTGTGTGCTGTGTACTAGGTATATTCCCCTGTTTTGTCAGCTTGTGCACTCTTGTTGTTGTCGATATTTAATGAATTTTAATTGAACTTTTCAGCAAATGCAACTAAGCTGCGTAATTTCAACACATTTCACACGCCCCAAAAAACAAAAAAAAAAACAAAAACTGATTTACGTAATTTATTGCCCGAGCTGTGAACAAAACAAAAACATCTAATAAAATCATAAAAAAATAAATAGAAAAAACTGCTTAAAGCCACCTGGTTTAACAATCTACAAATTCTCAACGTCACAGTGAACGCCCAAAAAAAAAAAGAGGGAGAAAAAACAAGAACAACAACAACAAGCTGAAGACGCCCCCCCGAAATGATATGCGAGTGCCTAAGCACTCATGACATGCCCAGATATGATAGGCCGGGTCTATGAATCAAATTCTACCAAACTATATAGAGAAAATTTAAAGTTAAAAGCAACGCTGAAGATTTAATACCCTTGTCGACATAGGGAGATACTTTGTGAGACTAGAGAAGCTCGCAAATGCTGAGTTTGATCCAAATATCTTGGAAAACGGAATATTTTGCAATTTAATTTAGTATAATAGAGTAAAGCGTTCTTGATAGGAGTTAGCATATATGTTTTAGTCAAGATATCTTGATAAACAGAAAAGTTGTTCAAACAAGAACTTACTTTTCGACCGATCGTTCCTATGGCAGCTATATGATATAGTGGTCCGATGAACAGGAGTATAGTTCAACTAATAAGTGCTGAGTTTAGTCAAGATTTATTGATAAACAAAACGTTTTTCATACAAGAACCTACTTTTTGATCGATCGTTCCAGTGATACCTAAAAGATATAGTGGTCCGATCCGGCTGACGAAATTATAATACCCTCTACAAAAAGTGCCGCCAAGGCAAAACATATTTGCAAACAGCTGGCAACTCTAGAACTTGTCTTTCTCTGAAGGGAAAACCAATCTAGTATTAATTAAAATTAAAATATATGTAACTGAAAATACAACTGATCGTTAAGCCAAAAAAATTGCAAGCCGTTCTATGTCATTCTCAATTCTAGATAGTTCGGAGTCTGTTAAAATGATTGAGTACATAAAAGTTCCAAGTGGCAACCCTGAAAAGCTAGTAACTGTCTGTATCTTGTTGCAGATGCTGTCTATCTTTTAATCTATCTATTTATCTATCTCTCTATCCATCTATTAGATCCGCACATTATACGCATTATAGAGCAAAGCTCTATAACTGTGGATCTAAGATTAAGATTTCATAGAATGTTTAACAGTGTAATTGTTATTAAACATTTAAGCATTAATGACAATAAACCGTAACAGTAAAAGTGCAACTCCCGCAGTCGCAGTAAGCCTTAAGCCCTTGACGCATTTTTACGTGTTCGTAACGCTCGTAATACCAGTAAATTAAACGGAAAGAAAAAAAATCCCAAGTAGCGGCACATTTTTAAGCCTGTTGAAACCCACACTGACAAGGTGCTCATAATTTGCGGCTTAATTAGCCTTAAAAATATGCGCAAGGTTCATTTGTTGGCTGATTAAAATGCCCGCTAGCTGTTATATTTGTAGCTTTTGTCGTTGTTTCGGTTTTACGACAGCACTTTGGCATAATAAACCAATAAAAAAAAGCACCCAAATCAGACAAGATAGAAGCGGCGACACCAGACGAATGGAAATGTGACAAGTGCTACAGTTAACAGCTAAGCCATAAAGTTGCCCGCCGTTCTATGTGATTCTCACAATTCACAATTACTGATAGCGCCGCTCTATGCGCGTCTCAGGCTGTTCAGCTAAATATATTGCGGTAATATTTTATAATTTCTTAACACTTTTGGCTATAAATATATATGTACTACATGTAGTGCTTTATAGTTTTCCCGTCAGACGAATGTGGGACAGTTAACAACTAAGCCATAGAATTTCGTGCCATTCTATGTGATTCTCAATTGCTGATAGCGCAGTTCTATGCGCTTCTCAGTCTGTTAAGCTAAATAGTTACAAATATATATGTATGTGTGTATGTAGTATTATATTGTTTTCACCTGTTAAGCTTACATATGTGGTAGATGAACGTTCAAGCTTTGGAAACTTACCTAGAAAGAAACAGAAAAATATGATATAATTAATATTGGGTTACTATTGTTAGAAAAAGGCGGGTAAAAATGCAGTAACATTTATATTGTTTTACATTCAAAATTTAATTCAAAATCTGGTTTAAGATTGATTTAAAAGGTGTTTGAAAATAGATTTCGAATAGACTTGACACTGTTTGAGGGCCCGTTATCAAATCAGCATTTAAATTGCAATACAATTGGTCCACCTAAAGCTTGATAGTTTATTAACGTTGAAGATTTTGAAAGCTTGTCAACTCTAAGATTTACACATGTCAATAGCCCAAATACATCCAAATCCATCAAAGGGGCGGCAGAGTGGGGTATACTTAAATGTTCACTATATGTGTAAATATTATTTTGTTTTATTGGCTCCCAGCCAAATGCAACGCGTTTTCATTCACACTGACTTAAGCTCATTCATTCACAGTCACACACACACACTCACACACTCACACACACTTGTCCACAATCAATCAATCAAAAATATCACCCACACGGAATCTCAGCTGAAAAATCAGCTGTGTTCATTTTTAACCCAAACTCTCTTAGTTTCTTCTTTCTCTCTTGCAATCTCTCTCGCTCTTTACTACAGTTAAAAATAGGAATGTTTATTAGTTTTAAGACAAGTACTAAAGCAACGCACATAAAAAGCGTACAAAAATATAATTAAAAATAAACGCAATTGACCGAAATATGTGAGATTTGAGTTCGAAACGAAACTTGTCGCCGGCGTCGCTGCCGACGCCAGCAGCATCAGCAGCAGCCGCAGCAGCAGCGACTGCACGCCGACTAATTGGCATGCTGCTGACAAATGTACGTATGTTTGTAGCTCGTTCTCGCTCTTATATCGGTTTGTACTGCGCTCACTCTTTCGCGGCTAATCGTTTTGCGTTTGCGCGCGTTGTCATTTAAATTGTCTGGTTATTTCAATCTCTTCTCCCTCTATGCTAATCGCGCACGTTGTTGCGGCATAACAGCTATATTATAAGCTTTGCCAAGCAGCGGGTGAGGCTCTGGCATTTTACTGTTATTGTGCATTTGCTCTGCTTGAGTACTTTCTAACATAACTGTGTGCATCGGAGACTGCTGTTGTTTGCATACTGTTAGGTCAAAGATGCTTATTACCAGTTTCTGCAAATAACATAATAATGTTATGCATTAGCTTGTTCAGAAAAAAGAGCATACAAATTGCGACTTGAATTTTTTCTAGGTTTTGCTTAATGTTTAACGTTTGGTTGAATTATATGTAATTAATAATCGAATACGCTGTCTGTGCTATTATTTGTTGTTATTTGTTTTTTGCTGTTAGGTTGGGTGCTTAGCATTTTGATTACTTATGCAAGTCAGATCGGGCCACATTTACATTAAACAAGGCAATAGCAAAATTTTATTAACAATAAATCAATTGCGAAGCGAACACAACAAACCGAAGGAATTTCAATTAAAATAAATATAATTAATAAAAAAAAGAATCGTGATTGCTCGCAGATCATTGAACAAATGTTGAACAAAATGTGTGTATATATATACATATATATATATATATGTATATATCAACACTAATTAGTTTGTTATTCTATTTAAATAAGACACACACAGGGGCGGGGGAAAGGGGCGGGCGACCTCTAGTGACGCTGTTAAATTTATGAGAGCGCAAATTGTCTCAATTCGGTGGAACTAATCGAATGAGAGGGCAGCAAATAAATAGGAAAAATAAAAATAAGCATGGAAATAAAATTTATAGTTATAAATACACACAATAAGTAATAAAACGCAACAACAACAACAACATTTAATTGTGCGCTCTGCGCTTTAATTGCATTTGCTGGCAACGGCAACAATAATTATTAATTAACAATTAATGCACTTGGCGCAGTTGCAAAAAAAGAAAGCAATTGGCAAAAGAAATAAAATGAAAGCAACCGAGCAACTAAGAAAAAGGCGTTAATTAAAAAATATATTAAAGTCGGCGACGGCAGCAACGATTGCCGCACATTTAATTAAAATATATATGTAAGCATATAATTGCAACAACAACAGAAAAACTAGCAAAAAAAAAACATATATGATTAATAAATGAATAAAAAATACACTATAAATGTACAACGTGTCGTATGCGTCATGTGCAAACCTTCTCGTAGCAAAATAATAAATTAGCATTTTACTGTACTTGCACATATGTTAACATAAGAACTCCAGCTGTGTACAATAACATGTGTGCAACGAGCTTAACAGCGGAGTGCATAATATGGCGTTAAAGGTAAACTTTTTGTAACAGTTCCCCTTTATTGGCAAGTTATGCATTCTGCTGTTAACCGCTCTGCAAAGCTACATTACATTTACATACTGCTCATAACTTACTTGCATGTCTGTAATAGACTTGCAGGCTGCGCAACATGGCTTTAACAGTAATGTTACGATCTTTGGGTAATTAATTGCTTTTATAAAATATTAATATGCAAATGGAGCATTCAGTTGCATTTGTGAAGATGTTTTTAAATGCAAAAAATTAAATAAAGTAATCTAAAAAAACAATGATGTTAAGTTTTATTGTGTCTTACTTTATTTTCTAAGCAAATTGTTTATTGTCCCAATACAGATTACACATAAAAACCGAGTAAAAAAAATGTTCGACAAATAATTTGTTTATTCTTTAATAGAAGAATATTGTGTAAGATTTAAGCTTGAAGTTAAAACTCACTTAAAGCAGAAAGCTCTAATTTACTGTTCAAAGCTGTAGCTGTATATTTTTCATAAGATCTAATGTTAGGTACTCTTGAGAAATATGCAACTAATGTCATTGCGACTTAGCACACACACACACTCGCACACACACACACACACACACACACACACACACACACACACACACACAGAGCCTAATGACTTGCATTGTTGCCTTGGGTGCGTCAAATGATCTGCGGAGCTGCTGTAATTAGCATTACTTGTCACTTAAAAAGGTAAAAACGGGAGTCTGGCCTCGCCTCAGCTATGTGCAACGTGCAGCGTGCAGCGTGCAGTTTGCAACGTGCCCCATGCTGTTGACTTTGCTTGCAATGCTAATTAGAAGAAAAGCAAAAAAAAACAAAAAAAAAAACAAAAACACAACAAGCCAAAGAAATGTAAAAAGTCAAGTCTCAACGCCCACGCGTCGCTCTCGCGGTCTCCGCGTTGGCTTTACGTGCGGCATTTTGGCATTTGCCAGTTTTGATAATGCCCATGGCGTCTATATAGCTGCCATATAGCGTGCGCGCGTGTGAGTGTCTGCCCCGGCCTGGCCATAAATCTAAAGCAGTCGCCTACTCCTCCGCCTCCGCCTCCGCCTGCTCCAGCTGCTCCTGGCTCCTGCTCCTTATGCCTGCCTGCCTGCTTGGGTGTCGTTGTGTTAACTCATTAAGATGTGCCCCTGTTGCACGTTGTAAGTTCTCCAAGCGCTTCCCAATGCTCTTCGTTTTTTTTTTTTTATTTATTTCGCTTGTCTTTTTATGTATTTTTCATAACATAATTAACAAAAATTGAAACAAGCGCAGCGTCCACATTGGCTCTCCATTGTGTTTTGCTTAGTTGGCCGCCCAGTTGGGGATTTGTTGGCCATTGTCGCAGCTCGCTGTTGCAGTTGCACATGGCAGCACCCCTTCTAGCACCCCGCCCAACAAAAATCTCCTCGTTTTGCTGACTTGCCTGCCCGGTTGCCCGGTTGCCGGGCTGCCGGGCTGCCTGGCTGCCTGCTTAGCTGCTGTGTGTCACTGTAGGAATTTTAATGATGACTACTTTTAGACATACACGCCTCTCCAATGCAACACCCTTCCCCCCCCCCCCCCTTGCGCGACCCACTGCCCAGCCCCTTGGCCCCCTGTCACTCTCTTTGGCACTCTCATGCTTGTGCTCTCCACGCGCGCGTGTGTGTGTGTGTAGGCTTCTAAAATGAAAAGTTTTTGCGCTTAGCCATTTAGTAACACTGTCCAACAGCATTCTGCACAATATTCTGCCATCAATCATGATGCAAGACTCAAAAATAAAAAAAAGTTGGTCAATCCAAACAGATTGAAGATTTGATAATACCAAAAGCTATAGATATTCATGTAGATATACATATATATACATATATATATGTAAGGCTGATTGACAGACTGACTGATTGAAGATCAGCGCACAGCCCAAGCTGCAAGAGCTAGAGAGCCACATTTTGTGCTCTAGCTACCTTATGTGATGCAAATGCACGATTTGACGGGGTTTTGAATAATTCTAAAAATTCAGCTTTTTTATTCACCTTCTGTTAAGGTTTCAACTTATTTACGGAGAACTACGAGCGGAAAACGGGTGGAAATGTTTAACATTCGAAATGTTCAAAATGCACGCTAGTAAATGCCTATATATATGATATGATATATTACACAGATCGGTTACAGATTGACGTGCGCGTCTTCTCTTATGGCTTATTTCAGCATTTACTGCGGCTCAAAGCACATGTTGCACAGTGTAATGATGAATATGTGTTAATACGTTGGTAGCTCTTTCTTATCCCAGGCCGAAGACTCAACGGCGACGATGACTTCGCTTTACAACTCAGTTTGCGGCCCGCAAATATTGACTTAATTGTAGTAATGATGCATGTAGCGCTATCTTATGGATAATGTTGTTGCTGTTGTCATTGTCATTGTTGTTGTTGTTGTTGTTGCTGCTGCTGTACGTGTGGCTACAATAAATGCTAATGACTGCACTAAATGGCCCATTTGCGTTGCATTGTTTGTTGCCTTTTGGCATTCATTCATTGCAATTATCGAGTCGAGCGTCTCAGCTAAAACCGCATTTGAGCTTGAGTTTTAGTTTCAGTTTTAGACGGAGTTTTAGTTCGCATTCAGTGCCGGCCTTTTGACGCAATTCTCTCGCAGCCGGCTGCAGTTGGCCGAGTTGTAATTAAAAAAAAAAAATAAATATATATATATATATACAGAAAAAAAAAAATACACCGCGTTGCAGCCAGACAGCCGCTGAGCCCGGCTAATTGGCAACTGGGTGCCCCAGTCAGTTGGCAGTTGCTGCCAATCCATGGCCTGCATCGATAATTGGCTAAACGCGAACGTTCCGAGGGCAGAGAGCTGCCAGCCTCTTAGCCAGAAAACCCCTCACCCCCCCACCCCCCTCCACCCTTCCCCGCCAAAGGCAAGTGATGAGCCGCACATGCCGCCACGCTGATCCATTCCAGGACTACATCAAAATGCTTAAATCGGAGCGAAAGTCAAAGTAACTCACTGCGAAAAGCGCGCTTAGCTAATTAGCTGCGATTTTTGGATACTATTCACAATTGAAGTACCGCTTTTTTTTTTGGAGATCCAGAAAACAACAATGTTTGTTTGGGCATGGGTGTGGAGCTGTCAGAGGAGTTAAATATTCTGGATCTGTGTATACTAATCGAGAGTCAGCACACAAAATTTGAACCCTCTAGCTCTTATAATTCTCGAGCTATACCTTTAAAAACAGTTCCTCCGAATCGATATTTATCGATACTATTAAAATGGAAGGATATCGAAAAAAAAACATGTTCTGTGTATGGTTTAGGTTTTGAGGTGTTCGTGATTAAGGCTTTCACATAATTAGAGTTCTCGAGTTGTGCTTAAAAAACAATTTTTGAATATCGATAATTATCGAAATTTTTAAAAATGGAAGAAGATATCGAAAAACTTATTCTATGTATGCTCTTTTGGGGTTTTCGAGACACAGACAGACGGACATGGCTAGCTCGACTCAGATTGTTGTCCAGATCAGGACACATTTTACCCATGCCTTAATTTGACCGAATTTTAATATCAATTTCTGTTGCAACCATTTACACTTGGGCACAAATGGGCTGTATCTACTTTCTGTTCCTAGGTACTCTCCCAAGGCTATTTATAAAACATTCAAACTGAGGAGGGTAAATTCCATGGGTTAGTTAATACAACTCTAAATATACACGAAGTTCAGTTATATATATGGGCACAATTAGACCGCACAATAAACGTGCTGGTTTATAGCTAAGTACATGATAATAATTGAACTAAAATGTGCCTTATCATGCTGCTCTATAAGTGAGACACGCACTATTTTTAAGCGACTGAATCGGGGGGTAGTTCGAACTGATTAGTAATCAAAGTGGTTTACGAGCGCGTAATACCCTAACCAAGGGTATTATGATTGGAATAACCAGCTATGCAGCTAAGGTAAATTACGATTCAAGACTGGCAAACCGAGTCGGATCTCTTGCTCTTCCATGCTAACCAATCTAAGCTATTCAATTCTATCTTTCTTTGGTTGAGACACATGACGAAATCAACCGGATCATAGAACTATATCATGTGGGACACATAGAAACAATCGTACAAATATAAATAACTTTATTGCTTCTACAGCCCACGTATATTCACGATCTACGATTTACGTGGTAACGTGACATTCCGCCAACAGCCGTGGAAAATGGGTGAAAATTGGAAAACAGATTTTTGTTTGAAAAAAAAAACTAATTTCTTTCACAAATATCTCTGCCTAAAATCATTGAAAACGTCTTCCACGTGTTGACGAGCTGAAAAGAGATGAGCACAACGGCGGAAAAGGGATGAAAGACAGATTTTCAATTGAATAACAATGATAATAATTGTCAGTCTTACATGTACTAGTTGGAGTTAACATAAAGCTGAGCCGCTAAATTGGGCGTTAGCAAGGGTATTTGATGTGCGTCAGATGCGTAGATAACAGTTCTCGTTTTCTTTTTTTATCGACTGGCAATGACTTAAGTGTAAATCGATGTAATCCAAATGGCAACAACACAAATGGAACAACATGCAACGCAATCAGCGCTGACTCAGTATCCATTCGCCTCTCTCTCCAATTTAAATAATATTGTTTTTTATATATATAATATATGTATATATATATATATATATGTGTGTGTGTGACTTTGGCTGGTCTAGAATTTAATAGGTTCTGTGTTCTATATAAATCATGTCAATTTGCATGTCAATTTAGTTTAGATTTTTTTTTTGTTTTGCCAATTAAAACGTGCATTTTAATCACACCTAAATCGTAACGTCGGCGATTAGATTGGATCGGAACACTTTTGCCATGTTCGTAAGCATTATTAATCAATCTAAATCGAAATCAGCATTTACGCAAAGCCTGAAACCTGCCATAAGCTAGCCAATTTCTGGTGTGTATTTTCTACTTTGTGCTCATCAATTGCTGCCTATTGGGGTCAGGTGTTAAGGCGTCTATTGTACAGCAACAGCTGTTGAAAAGCTCAATATGTAAGTGATTATACATATACACAATTAAATATATTTAATTAAGCAGTATGAATGTGACTTTATGGACGTTTAGCACAAGCTTTTCAAGCCGCAGCCAACTTAACTGCCTTATGAGAAGAAACACAGCTGGCAACGCTGCTTGGTTCAGGCGCAGCCAACTTAATAATGAGCGTGTGCAAGAAATTTGATTTGTTTTTATAAATGAACTTCATATTTTTTCGCCTTTCACTTGAGTATTATGCTTAAAATGATTATCAGCTTTTTATAGAGTATATTAATACAAAATAATTCCAATATATAATAATAAATATTTATATAATTAAAATATATGTTTATATTTTGTATATAATATATATAATTAATTTTCGCTTTTTATAGGCCATAAAATTAAAAAAAGCGTTATTTGAATATCAGAACTTAAAAATTAAAACAGAATAAAATTGAAAAAAGTAAATTATAAATATTTGTGCACAGAACTTAGTTAACTTTAATTCTGTATAATTAGCTAATGCTTATAATGAAATTATTAGGCATAATTAGCAGAAAGTGCAGCTGCTGGCAAATTGTTGATAAAATTGGAAAAAACAATAAAACCGAAATAACAAGCACTCATTAATTAAGCAACAAATTAGATAGAGCATGCTAGATTTCATGATGTTTTTGTTGCTCGCTTTGTTTTCGTTGCCAAAAATTATGCATATCATTAGCGACAATTTTGTGCGGTGGCTGCTGCAATTTTAGTAGCTGATACTAAACAAAAAAAAAAAAGACAACAATAAAACAAACGAAAAAATTAATGACTGGCAACATTGTCGCGCCTTTTTAAATAGGCTTAATTAAAATACATAAACATGTTTGTTGCCATTGTCATTTGTTGCTGTTGGCAACAGCTGCCAAGCTTGTTGTTGTTGTTGCTTCTGTTGTTGTTGTTGTTGTTGCTGCTAGTGCAATTTAGCTCAGCTGCCAGCGCCCAGAAATGGTCTAATTAAAACGATCGCCAGCGTGTTCGCCGCTGCCTTCGACGGGCCAACAAATGAGCTACCAAATAATAAATTCAACTGAATATACCCAGCACGACATGTGCGCAGCGGGTATGCCCATTTGCCAGCTGCACTTCGTACAAAATGCAAGTGCTCACAAACTTGGCTTTATGTATAATTGCCCGCTTAACTCCCTTCCAAGCAATAGATCAATTTTCATTCTATTAAAAAAACAGAGCTCAATTAAAGCTTTCTTCCACATAAATTGCCACGCTTAATTGTGCAAAAGAAGAAACTTCTATTTTCAATTATATAACAAAAAACATATTTTTAAAATAAAACTAACAAAAAATATATTTTTTCTTCATATTTTTAATATAAAAAATACGTACATTTTTTCTGCATTTCTTTTTCTGTTAAAATTAACAAAATTTAAATATATTGTTTCTTCATTTTTTTTAACAAAAACAACCAAACATATTTTTTCTTAATTTCCTTTAAAAAAATTGATTAATTTTTCCTCATTTTTTTCTATTAAAAATTAACAACAAAAAAATAGATGTATTTATATTTATGTATATAAATGGGGCTTCATAACCTTATAATAATATTATTATATTATATACATTATATTCTTATAATATATTATAAAAATTATTATAAAGATATAAATCTCCATTTAAATAAAAATATATAAATATACAATCATCTAAATAAATCGGTCTAAATTTGCCCAAGCTAGGGTATCTAATCTGCGTCTACCTCAAAAAACGTTTCGCTCTTGTTATTTATTAGCTGTATTCTACTTTTAAGCACAATAGTTTATAATATTTATTTTTTGATTATCAACATTTTTGTTCTTTTATTTACTTTTATTTTTACAGGGCATTTGTCAGTCGTGCTTGCCGCATGGGTCACACTTTTGGCTTGTTGCTGTTGCTTAATTAAAGCAATCAAATTTGAGAGCAACCGTCGGCGCGTTAAACAATTTGTGCCAATTGTTGTTGCTATCGTTGCTAATTTTGCTATTGTTATTAATCTTATTGTTATTGTTGTTGTTCTTTTGGTTGTTGTTGTTGTTGTTGTTCTTTTGTTGTTGTGGCTGTTGCAGTTGCATAAAATGAAATTGAATTACGCGCTTGGCTAAATGCATTTTCACTAAATTTCTGTTGGCCATGCATAACCATATTATTTTTTGCCTTACCTTTAAACATATTTATATACATATATACATAAACATACATACATATATAGTACGAGTGGGTGTCCTGAATGATTGACTGATTGACTGACTGATGCCAAATCGCATAAGCTAAGCAGCTGCTATTTTTACTGTAGTTTACTTATGTCTCCTGTTCGAAATTGAAATTCCACTTGGAATTGTGAAAAATTGATGGAATCGACTGCATTAAATCTTATTGCTTAACATTTTAACGGTAACACAACTTATCTGATTGATTGACTGATTGATGATTGAGCTGACAAGTTGCAATTTTCACTTTAGTTAAATTATGTCTATTGTAATTCCACTTGGAATTGTGAAAAATGGATGGAATCGACTGCATGAAATTTAAATTTTTACCCGTTAGTACAGCCCGCAATATTAGCTGGCCAATTTACACAGTCAGATCAAAGCCGTGTCAAGCACCCACAAGCAACATAATAACAAATGCAACAGACTTGACAAAACATTTGACGATGCGCCAGTTGCGATTGTTGTTGTTATTGTTGTTTGTATTGTTGTTGTTGTAGTTGTTATGTTAATGCGCGTAAAAAACCAATTAAAATTGCTGACTTTTAACGGGCAGCGGTTGGCCCTTTACTATGCAGCTTGAGCAAATGAAATGCATTTGATTTGCATTTCATTTCGTTGCGATGCGTTCATTTTAAGCGCAATTAATGCGCCTAATACAAAATTGCATTGAAAAACAAAACCGAAACTCTGTGCAAATACTCTAACTTTTTCACAGAGAGCTATGACACATATAGATAGATATAAGCTAGATAAAGAGCTAGCCAGACTCTGGAACAAGTTTATTTGGCTATGCTTGAGCTAGTTACCAAGTCCAAGTCATTTTGATGGCTTTATAGCAATGCTAACGGCTCAGTCTATTGTATGCACCCATATACGTGTCTAAGCAGACTCTATACCGATTTTCAGGGCTCTAGCTCAACGGCAAGTCGAGTTCTTACAGGCCGTTCTTGATGTGGGGCTGGGCTGTCAGGCCGTATCAGAATTCTGATATACCCGATGCGTATGCGAGTGCGAGCAGAGCGGATACAACAAGTAGAGGCAGCAGGCGGTAGGTAGGTGGATAGGTAGGTAGTTAGACGATGATGACGTCGACGGCGACTGCGACTGCGACTGCGACGTCGACGCTGACGTTGAAGTCGTCGTCAACGCCACCGCATTGTTTTCTCAATTATGGAAAGTCAATTAATTCTAATGAGTGTGTGTCTGTATGTCTGTGTGTGTGCAGCATGTAATTTCCATTTTTTGCGCGCTTTGGCAACTTAATTTAATGCGTTGCAACAACAACAACGTCGGCAACCGCAACAAGCAACAATTGCATCCGCATTGCGTGGCTTCGTTTGTTGCATTCGTCGCTTATTTTGTTTTTGTTTTTTTTCTCTCTTTTTTTTGCATAATTGCCTTTTGGCTTTATAATTATTGTTGCATACGCTTTTAAATCGTTAATTAATTACGTTGCATGTTCGTTTGTTTGTTTGTGTCTTTATTGCGCATACGCAGCGTGGCCAGCGCTGTTAACTAACAGAGCCTTAACAGTTGCTCAAAGATTAACATAATTTATTCAAATTTGTTGTAAAAACTCAAGCTTAAACTGATTTCTATGCAATTTGTGCAGTTAATTATCATAAATAATTAAAAAAATTCAATATAAATATTACTAAATATATGTAAAATAAATATGCATGCAAAAATTGTTATAAACTATCTTGAGTTAACATTTGCATTATAAAAATTTGCACATTTTAATTCATTTACCTATTTTAATTGGTTTATGCGCAGACTTTTTCTTATTTTGAAAACCAAAGAGTCTTTTATTTGAGTTAGCTTAGAACTTGCCTTTGTTTTAAAATGCATAATTGCTTGTTGCACTTCCTCAATTTATATTAATACAAGTTCTCAGTATCTTCTTATTCATATTCATTTAGTTTTTTTAATGTTGTAAAATTTTTTCTTTATGTTAGTCATGTTTGCAATGTTGATACCTCTTTCTTCTTTTATAATATCTTTAATAATAGGTTCGGAGCATAACTCGAAAATTATAAGAGCTAGATACACCTCTCTAAGACTATCATATAGTTTATCATATAGCTTATCATATTACGACTAATAATTGTGTCGGTAATAATTTTGTCATGAAATGTGCAACGCATAGTAGAAGACATCTCCGACCACATAAAGTATATATATTCTTGATCAGCATCAACAGCCGACTTGATATAGCCATGTCCCTCTGTCCGTCAAAATATATCTTAACTAAACTAACTAAATTTGGCAATTGTGCTGCATATATAATTGGATCAACATCGCACTACCTTTTATTTTATTACCACTAATTAACATACTATTATTGTTTTATATTTCAATATTATTATTATTATAATTATATGTTATTAATATTATATTATTTAATATTTTTCAGAAATCAGATATTTTAACAATCAAACCCTTCTGCGAACAAGGCATTCCCAACTTTCGAGCGATCATTTTATTGGCTTTCAAAGTCAAAGTTGGTCGAAAAATATAGTTTACCACCAAGATACGACACATGAGACCCATTTGTATGTGTGTGTGCGTGTGTGTGTTAATGATGATAAATCCAGGCAATAGGCCACGCGGCGTGTTGAATTTATGAACATGAACATATAGGCAATGCCGCTGTGGAATTTTAACAAGTTGCAATAACAACAAAGCGCTGCTAATTCCCCAAAGGGAACAGCCACAGCAGAGACAACAACAACAACAATAAGCATCACATTAACAATTTAAATACAAGAAACCAAATATAAATGAGAAAGAAGCAACACAGCGCAAAGAAATACAAATATAACTAAACAAAAAAAAACAGATAAAATAAAATAAAATGAAAATAAAAAAAAATAAAAATAAAACAAAAAAAACCCACTCGAATCGCGGACATGCAACAAAATTTGCACTTTTGCCCGGCAGCATACCAAGAACCCGCTTTGGCGCAGCAAAACGCAAGAATACAAAAACGAAAAACTAAAAAAAAAAATAAAAATAAAATGAAAACCAACCCGAAAGCAAGGTCCAGTCGCCGCCTGAGACCTGTGCGAGATCTCCTGCTCCTGCCGGCGGGCAACTCTGTGCAAAGCTCTCGTTCGAGCTGGAGTTCTCGGCGGCTTGGTGCTGCTTGAGAATCCCCGAGAGCTCATTAAAAAATACCAAAATCTTTGTACTGAAAATGTGACAAAATTTTTAAATCACCTTCACTCAGCGCTGTCGTCGCGCCGCTGGACACACTGTGGCGCAGCGTGCACAGTGGTTGCATGCCCGCCGATAAACGTATGAAAGCGTTACGGTTAAGTAGAATATTAATACTCCAGCAATTGTCAAGCAACATTCGACTAGTTCACAGGCTGAAAAAGTTCTGCTTCTTATAATAATTTGAATGAGAAATATTCGTGAATGAAAGTTCATTTTATGATTATTGTGTAATATAGTTTTTTATCATAAGATTCTTCCAGAAATAGTCAAGTTAGTTTAGAAGAGTTCAAATAGTTCCTCTTTTTATAATAATTTGAATGGGAATTATTCCTTCATTAAAATCCTTTTTAAATTTATTTTGTATTAAAATTGTATATATAAGATTCTTATAGAAATGGTCAAGTAATATTTGAACAGATCAGAACCCAAAAGAGTTCTTCTTCTCATAATAAATGGAATGGGAATTGTTCTTTAACTCAAATACTTTTTACAATTATTGCGCATTGTAAGATTTTTCCAGAAAATGTCAAGTAACTTTTGAATAGATCATATGACTAAAACGTCTTTCTTATAAGAATTTGAATGGGATTTTTTTTTTTTTTGAGGAAAGTCCGTTTTATGATTTTTTTTGCATAGATATTTTTGTGTATATGTGTATATACATATATCTATGTATATATATATTTTCAATCAGTAGCACAAAAAATGATTTTCTGTTATGGAAATAATTTCGCTGCAGCAAATTTCCCCGAAGTATTTGCTGTTATTATACTCGACTTCGCGAGGCTCTTGAAGCACTGTGCGCCGTGATCGTCGGAATGCGGCAGCCTTCTGAGTCCGAGTTGGAGTCCGCGTCCAAGTCCGAGTCCTGAGACCTCAAACAAAAGTGCAAGTGATGCTCATGTACAGAATCAAGTCCAGAACATAATGGAGGAGGGGAGCAGCAGCAGCAGCAGCAGCAGCAGCAGAAGAAACTCAGTCACTAGACCGAAGACGCGGAGACACTTGAAACTGAATCTGCGACAGAGTCTCGAGACTTGGATGCGAAAACTTTGGGGGCTGTCGCGTTCTCAAATCGCGAGTTGAAAGTTTGCGCTTTTGCGCATTTTTTTTAATGAGCCTCTAATTGACATCTGCATTTATTTAGCGACAGGGTGCCACATGGTGCAAGCTGCTCATCGATCATGTGGGGCATGCGCGGGGGCGAGTGCAACAAAAAAAATATTTTAATTGGCATTTTAACTAAAAGTGTTTAGGCTTTAGTTAAAATTGTTGGCCAACTGAAAGCTGAGAACCGAGAAAACTGAAATCCGCGAAACTCGTTTCATATACATACATACATATATACATATGTAGATATATATATTTATATATATATATTACATACATATTACATACATACGCATACGAGCGGATTCAACAAAAGATCCGCGCGGTACGTTCAACCCAATTAACGCGTTGCCAGTTGCCGGCTGAACTGCCCCCCCCCCCCACTCGCCCCTGCTCAACCCGCGTAACTCCCAGGCCCGCCAATTGGATCGAATGACATACAATTTAGCATGGGAGGCTGGACGTATTATGCAAAAATGCATATTGCAAATTGATAAGCGACTGATCTGAGATATGCGACTCTGGGGGGAGAGGGACAGCGAGAGGGAAAGGCGAATTGACTGTCGGCACATAAAGCGAATGTCGCACGCACTGTTTGCTTCATTTACTCAAATTGAAAGCGACAATGTTTAGGGGCAGCCGCTCGGCTAATGATGATGTTTGCCAATCTGATCTCGCCATGATCATGCGGCTGCTGCTGCTGCTGCTTTTGATGATGATGATGATGTGGATGTTGTTGTTGTTGCTGTTGCTGCTGATCATCGTTGAAGAGATCTGCACCATGGGGACCAAGCGAAGCGTAAACCCAACACACACACACATTCACACACACATTCACACACACAGCGCACATACAAAAAAGGGCAACAGCATCAGGCAAAGGGCCAAAGAGACCCAACCCGAACGTACGCAACGCCGTCGTCTTCCTCGCCGCCGCTGCCGCCCGGGGGTAAGCCAATTAAATGTGAGATCGTGTAATTGGCAAATTAATTTCAAACCAATTATAAAGAAAACGACCACAAAAAAAAAACAAAAACAAAAAAAACGAGCGCAGGACCCGCCAGCAGCAGCAGCAGCAGCAGCAGAAGCAGCGCAGCAACAGCAGCAATGGCTGGGCTTTCGGCTTTGACTACGAGTTCGGCTGTCGCTTCGGCCGCAGCTTCGTTTAGGTGCGTGCGCTGCACAGATAAGAATCTGTGCAAATGATCCAAGCAGTGCCAGAGCGAAAGACGCAGCGAGAGAGAGAGTGAGAGAGAGAGAGGGCGAGAGTAAGCGCGTAAGTAAGCAAAGAAGAAACTGACACAAATGAGCTAAGAGCCTGTCGTTGAGTGTCAATGCGAGCTTGACAGAGGACTGTAATTGTAAAAACTAGAATCGGGCAACAACAACAAAAAAGACAGCAAGCCAAAAGAGAAGCTGGTAAAAGAGTTGAGTGTTGAGTTAGGTGCAGGGAATAACCAAGCGTAGCGCTTGCAAATGAGCGAGCTTTACAGGCATCATTCAAGAGAGCGTAAGCTTAAAAATGTTCATTAAGAGATCTATTCAAGGCAATATTTGACTATAGACTAGTTAAAGCAAGAGAGCAAGGGAGTTATAAAGAGCATAGGTTAAACTGAAAGTAGGATATGCGACTTTAAGTGCATTAATATAGGATATATGTATATATGTAAGGGGCAAAGTTAGCATATTGTAAAAAAAAGAATATTAATATAGTAAAAATTAGCTGAAAAATAGCTATTTTATTAATAAATTCAGTTAAGGGGCAGTCACTTTATGTTTAGCGTGCTCGCTAGTTAACATTTTGACATGAGCCAAGCAATTAGGCATTTGACAAAGAGGGACACGGGTTCAAGTCCCTAGTAAGCTAGATTAAGAAGAATTGTCTTAGACGAAGCCGAAAGTTGGTAGTGCTCTTCAAATTGGTAATTTGTAACTATATCGTATACCTATAATATTAATAATAATGAAATTAATAATTATAATAATAATAAAAATAATAACGATAATGATAATGAAAATAATAATGCTAATGATAATGATAATAATAATAGAAAGCAGATTAACAGTTATCAATTGGTCAAATTTGAGGACTAGCTGTCAAATTTTGATAGATAAAGATAGATAGGACGTGGCAAAAGCATATATACGAATTTGGAGGTCTCTCAGCTTCAGGCGAGCATTCGAGAGAAACAATATACTCTGTTGTACATTATGAGCAAAGTTCGCAAATGAAGGACACGCAAGCGAAGTTCAAGCCATGAAATATCCTTTGTCACCAACGACTTTTTGCAGGTTATGTAACAATATAAGGATAAGCCCACACGCGCTGCACGCAGCCCCTCCCCCCTGCCGACCCTTACAGTTGTGTGTGTGTGTGTGTGTGTTTTTAATGAAATTATAATAAAAACACATTATGTGCGAGAGAGGACGTTGCGCACTTCATTTTTCATTTTGGCGCGACGCACTTCCTTTGACAAGCAACAACAACAGGAACTGGTCTGGCCAGCCCCTGCTGCACTCGCCCCCCCCCCCCTCTCGCCATCCACCCGGCCACACGGCAAACGTGGAGAGCGCTCTTTGCATGTGTCCCGTTCGAACGGGGCAACGAAGCGAGGGAAAAATATGTGGCATAAGCCATCGACTGCGGCCAAACCACAATTCCTGCCGCTGATGACCGCTGACGATGCCTCTTAATTATTAATAAAACCAATTGCAGGCCAAGTTCTGCAATGAGAGCTCCGTCTCTGTCTCTGTCTCCGTCTAGCCCTCGCTCGGCCAACAACATGTTAACTTTTTAATTAACGAGTTTTCTTTTTCGATTTCAATTTGCCAGCCAACACACACGCGCGCGCCGCACTCGCTCTGCCCACAGAACTGGCCTGTAGCCATACCCAGTCCGCCAGGCCCTGATCCGGAGCGAGTCGCTCGAGTTACCGTTGCCCGTTGCCCGTTGCCAGTTGCCACTTTGTGCGTGCTCCATTGGTTGCAAGCATAGCGCACTTTACTATACCCTGTTCCCATTTAAAATATATATATATAAATAGGAGGATATTTAAACGCAGTGAGGATCTACGATAGATCTGTGCGAGGCGCATCAAGCTATATACAGTGAAACCTCTACGAACGGACAACTCCCAGCCTGATTTTCTGCTCGCACGCAAGCATTTTTAACTTTTTCCAACTAATGTATTTATACTGCAAGAAATGTGTAAAAAATTAGATATAGAGATTATAACAGCTAGTTACTGTAAGATTTTCACGACTCATGTGCTTTCCAAAGTCGATATACAACATATCCTATTGTTAAAAGAGATCTTTAGATAATCTCACATTTTCGATAGCTTGTCTGATTGCCGAAATCGATACACAAAAATCGATAAGCAATTACCCTTTTTCAACAGAGATCTTTAGATTTTCCACATTTTCGATAGCTCGTCTGATTGCCGAAATCGATGAAAATAAAACGATATGGAGATCTCTAGATTTTCTGACAATTTCGATAGCTCATTCACATCCCGACATCGATATAAATCGATAGATAATTGCTTTTTTATTACAGAGATATTTAATTCTCTACACATTTTCGATAGCTTTATCCACTTTTCGAAATCGATACACAAAAAACTCTTTTTTCTTTTTTCTTTTTTCTCACATTTTCGATAGCTCTGCCTTTCTTTAACAAATTTCCCTAAAAGATAGAGTCACAATTTTGGCATCTGCGCCCGGGTCGCATATGATTTGTAGGGTAACTGCCCGTCGAGCATGCTCAATTGGAGAACTCTTAGTTGTTTTAATTTAATTTAGCTGCAAAGTCGTTGCATGCTTCGCTGCATAATGCCACAAGGAGAAGGCGACTCGGCTTGTTCGCTCTCTGGTCAACAAGTTTTTGGCTACAGGCACAAAACTGGCCTCTAGTTGCGGCCCCTCCTCTGCCCCGCCCCCCCCCCTCTCTCGCCCTCTTCTCCTCCCAGTTGGGCAATGTCATTTATTAATAAAATATTTGCAAATTGTTGTCATGCAGTCAGCTCCCAGCCCTCACCTGGCTGGCCCAAGCTCTAGCTTGACTCCGCGTTGAGTGTCATAAATTAAAGGATTACAGCGCGGGCCAGGGGAGGGGGCGAGCAGCTGCTAGCGGGGCAGCAGCAGGAGCGGAGAGAGCGAGAGAGAGAGAGAGAGGGCATCCGACGCGCTGCTGCCTAAGCAAGTTGTTAGCATTAAAAGGCCGCAGCGCAATGTGTGGCAATTGAACACTGAACAACAAAATATTCGTTTCCAAAACGAGAGAGTATGAAATGGAGATCAGTCAAGAAATACCAAAGAGCGAGCAAAAAAACTTGTAAGTCACACAACAGCACAGATAAATATTTATGAATACTGTCCATGTGCTATTATCGGCAAAATTTGAAATTGAGCAATTTATGGCTTTACTAAATACCATTCTTATCTATCTGCGGTCCACACAGATTGTGGTCAACGAGCTAACACCTGTGTGCATGTATGATGTATGTATGTAGGTATGTATGCATTTATGTATGTATGTATGTATTTATGTATGCGTGTATGTATGTGCTCTTCGACCAAGCATAGACCAAGTTTACTTTCTGCTGCACTGCAAGTTGAAACAAATGTATTTTTTAATATTGCCTCTCTTTGCGATTCTCACGAATTCACGTAAGACTTACAGCTTTTCATACTTAATTGACTCTGGGTGATGTATGAACAAGTTGTGTGTCGCAATCTAACCAATTTTATCTTTGCACATTTATTCAGTCTCCCTTCCCTATCTATTTCCCTTTTATTTAATTTTTCTTCAGTCAGTACATATGTATGTCGGAATCTGCTTTATGGAATCACTACCTCATTCGGCTGCTCGTCATTTATTATTCTATTCTATTCTTCCATTCTCACATACATATCTTCAAATGTCTGCAAGGGTATTAAATCTTCGGCGTGCCACAGATTTTCTTACTTTCCCTTTTTTCTCTCTAACTTAAATTATAGAAATTTGAGCCTTAACCGAGCTGAGCAGTGTTATTAGAGTTGGGCATTACAAGAGAGATGCGGCGTTGGGCGTGTATGAGTGTGTGCATATACATATGTACATGTATGTATGTCTGTGTAGGTGCGTCTGCGTCGTCGTCGTCTGTTGCTACTGTGCGAGCCGCGAGGTGCGCGTGCGCGCCCTGCTGCCGATAAGATCGTAGCTGACGCAGGAGCTTAAATCGACTGCAGGGTGGTGAGGGGAGGGGAGGGGCGGGGCGGTAGGTAGGCTCGACTCGGGTCGGATCGGTAGCCAAGGCAATAAGCCGTACTAATAGGCTGTTGCTGCCAGACGCAATCGGCGGCCGCATCAGCGATGGGAGTTCGAGTTGCGATGAAGGTGCCTCCTTTGGCGTCCGGCCCCGCCTTCGCGCTTACATTTGCCACATTTGTATGAATAATTTAATTATTGTTTAAATGTTAATTAATGCAACGTGAGTCGCAAGTCGCGAGTCGCGACGTTAACTGAGCCAATGCACTTCACTGCAGTTTTTACTTGTTTTCTTGAGTATATTTTTTTTCTGCTTTTTTTTGTTTTGTTTTTGTTTTTGTTTTTGCACCTCCACTTTACACGCTCCGAAAACAAGCGAGACGCCCAGAGAGTCTCAGTTTATAACTTGACAGACACGCATTTGGCATTAATGGGCTGCTTGACAGACAACAACAACAACAACAACCACAGCTGTAAGAGTGACGATAACTGCGAACGTACAAAGAGAGAGAGAGAGAGAGAGAGAGAGAGCGGCAGCAAGAGCGAGCAACAAAGCAGTGGGATTGCATATGCGTAAAATTTGCAATTAGATGATAACTGGGAACACACACACACACACACACACACACGACTTAAGGGTAACTAATTAAGCTGCAGCGTCTCTTTTAAGAAATATCGCAATGTAACACGAAGGAGAGCCGCAGCAATGTGAATGTTAATAAAAGAGAGCGAGATAGCGAGAGTGGGATGGATTAAGGCTCAACCCGTAGAATGAGAGCAACTGCATAATGATCAACAGTGAGCGAAATTTGTGAACATAACTTGAAATACAGCAAATGTTGCCATAAAAAGTAACTCATCATTTATCGAGCGATACTTCCTATACAGCTATTAGATATAGTTGCCCGATGCTAATAAGATTTAGCTCAGCTGTGAGAGGCAAGACGGAGCTCATTGCCAGGTTAGCTGCAGGTATAGTGTGGAATAATAGCCTGATTCAACTATGCTCAACATTTGTTACATTTAACAACTTCACATTCTGCGATTCCATTAGCAAGTATCACCATGTGACTGGCAAAAGTACCGCATCTTTAAATTAACAGCTGATCGATTTGATTTGATTTAGGTCAAATAATACGGCCTCGAAGTAGATGCGCCATTTAATGAACTCTGCGAGATTTGGCCATCTTTAAATGTTAAAAATTGTGGGCCTATTTTTTTACAATATTTGTTATATTAGCTGTTTGCGGTAATGATACTTTCATATTTTCCATAACATCGATAAATCATCGGAAAAAACACGAATTACTCGGGGCGAACACCAATATTTTTTGCAAATGTAAAAAATGTGCTGTTCAATGGGAAACGTACAGGCAACATACTTTACATTCGCAAATAATGTAACATTCGCGAGCTAATTTTTTGAACCATCGGGCCTATGATAGCTATATGTTATGCGGACAATTTCCACAATGCAACAGAAGGACGAAACTGTGTGAAATTTGATGGCAATAGCTTTAGAAGTGCATTATAATTTTGCCTAGATACAGACAGACTAACATTGCTATAACGACTCGACTTTTGATTCTGATCAAGAAAACATTACATTATCATGCATATCATATCAACATATCTATCATATAATCATCTATATCATTTATATCATGATAAAAATCTCTAGAAGGTTCTACAAAACTTCGGAAATCTTTATGGATGTGTCCACCCCCTAATGGTATATATATATATGTTTTGTCAAGACTTTAGCTTCAAGCGAACAGCCGCACAAGCCCGTCGATTGTAGCACAAAACTAATATACTCCTTGCGCACAATTTCACAGAGTATACAAATTTCTGAGCACGAGAATTCTTCATTTTCAATAAAAAAACATGTTATCGCAGTTAGTTGGGTGTCAACTGACATATTTGAAATTCTTGGCGAATTCCCAAATGAAGGTAGCTCGACGGAATTTTCCTGGAAGTGTTCGCGTAGCTCTGTGGCTTATCGTTTGGCTAGGAATGCGATGAAGCCTTCCGAAAAGTAATATCTTTAACACAAAATGTTAATTGAACTGATTTTCCTAGGCCCCTGAGCTTTATTTATGTAATTAACTTTTATAATTTAATTGCAAGAACCTTGTGCGGCAAAATTGGAGTTAGGAGGAGCTTAAATGCTAAGGCATTCCCTTTTGTAAGGCTAAGTTCCAAATTCTAACTCAGCATTGTTATAGCTATACGAAACCAAAAGAGCATTTTTTTTTATTCATAAGTCTGACCCAAGGCCGGACACAAATGATAAACAAATTGGACTCTAATTTCTGAAAGTTCAAATTTCTGATATGCTGTCAATAAGATCACCCACAGAGTTTCTTTTTTTATAGTCTGGTATTGAAAACTGAGCAAATTGTCAATGCAAGCAAAATATATTCCGGAAATGAATACAGTAAAAGATCGCTTGAGCGGACAGTGAATGTCTGCTACACGATTTTGTCGTACTTAAGAGAAATATCGAAAGATCCCAACTGTTTTCATATACCTATCTTTTATAATCTTGATAAAAATCGATCTATTTAAAAATTGTAATTCGTATAAATAGTGATCTATCGCAGTTCTTCCTCCTCTAGGTAAGGCCTAAAGCTTAAAACCTCTTTAATTTAGCTTTTAAATACTCGATTTCATTCTTAAGTTCAATTTTCGGATAATATTTTCGAAAAAGTAGTTTTGTGTAGAAAAGAAAAGAAGTTTTCGTAGCCAAAAGGAAGCTGTCCGTGACAGGAGCTTTTACTGTACACAAACTCATTTAAATGAAATTCTACTAAAATGCTGATGCTGATCTTAATTTTCGAATTTGTCAATAAATCACATTTTTGTTTGATTTTTCGCAATATTTTTTTGGTGATCGATTTTATATAACGCATAAGACACAGACACACACACACACGCGCACAGCTCTCGGTGCACACAGTTGCAGTCTATGTTAAGTCTGCTCTGTTATGTCGCTGTTATTGTTGTTATTGCGAAACTTGAAACTGAGGCAATTAACAGAAAAGATTTGCGTTTTGTTGTTCTTGGGCTGTTCACTCGGCCGCGTCGCTCGTTTTCTTCTGGCCTGCCAAATGCAGCCGCAGCCGCAACGGCGACGGCGACGTTAATTAAAACAAATGGCAAAAATAAACAACAGCAGCAGAAACTAAAAGTAAACTAATTAAAAGGATCGCAGCACAAAAGTTTCGACTTACATATGCAGAAAATTGTTGCTTTTCTTGCTGCGAGCGAGTTTCGTAGCTGGCGACGGGGGACGGGGGTTATTTTCTTCTTTATAGCTTTTATTGTTGTTGCAGTCGTTTCTCCTTCTTCTTCTGCCTCTTCAGCTTCTTCTTGGTTCTGGTTTGTGGAAAGGCTTTTTTTCTTGATTTTTCTTGTATTTACTTAGCGCTGTTTGTTGTACAATTTGCACACAGGAATGTGCTAGCGATTATTATAGTTGTTGTTGTTGTTGTTGCCGTTTTCTTTTGTTTTGTTTTGTTTATGTTATGAATTGTTGTTGTTGCTGCTGCTGCTGCTGCTCACAGCTAATTGAGTGCGAATTTTTATAGTCGTACTAAACGCATGAAAATTGCTGCTGCTTGCACACGTGCAGAGCCAATGAGTGCGATAGGGAGAGTAACACAGACAGAGCGAGCGAGAGAGAGAGAGAGTGCTATGTGTGGGTGAGAGCCGTTTGCGCGCGTGATTTACCGTTGATTGAATTAATACAGATGGCAAGAAGAAGACGCTCCTAACGAGGCAAGATCAGTCCGTACATCAGATAGCCTGGAGCGTCAGCGTGAGCGACCGAGAGAGAGAGAGAGAGAGCGAGCGAGGGAGAAAGAACAAACTGATGCCCGACACCTGCAACAACACAAAACACACGCGAACTGCGAACTGAACTCGACTCAATTAGTTAGCTCGTAAATTTGCATATTTCGAATAATTGCGCCACACAAAAACACTAATGCGGTGGGAAGTATGGTGGGGCCGAACACACACACACGCACAGATGTTGTTGTTGTTATTGCTTCTGTTGCTGTTGGTTTTTATTTTTTTATTTAATTTTGTGGCACGCACAACTTACACACACTTGCATAAATATCTTGGAAAAAAAAAATAAATAATTTTGTTGTTTTGTTATAATAAACAATGCGCTTCGCACTTTGCACACAACAAATTTTGAGTTTCGCGTTAACGTAATTTTAGTTACTGTTGCTTTTGCTGCTGACTGCTACTGCGCGCACACACGACCGCCAGCGCCGAAGTTCACTTGACGAATGCGACGAGGCTGCATGAATGAAAACCGAAAAGCGGCAGCAACTGTGTTGTTGTTGCTGGCTCTGCTGCGCTGCTGCTGCTGCTGCTGCTGCTGTTGTTGTTGTTGTTGCTGCCGATACGGCTGTTAGGTGGTTGCGCTCTGGCGCTCTCTCGCTCTCACTGGCTTATCAGCTGCTGTTGCTGCTGGCTGAGACCGGCATTTGCTGCTGCTGCTTCTGCTGCTGCTTTTGCTATTGCTGTTGCTGCTCCTGCGAGGGTTGTTTTGGCTCTTGCGCATATTAACCGCTGCTCCAGATTCGATGTGGTTGGGGGTTTCTTGTTGTTGTTGTGCCCTTTTTTTAATTTTTTTTTCATTTTGATGCTTTTGGGGCTGCGCTGCCATTGGACGCCAATCGGTTGGCTTTTGGCTGCCAGCCGCCTATCGCAGGTGCCGGCCAACGAGGGTAGCAGCAACAGAATCGCAGCCCGTTAACAGCGCTCTGTTAGGCACACCTGTGCGTAGGCGCGCACTGTTAAACTGGCTGTCAAGTGGCCCGACTAGCTGCCGTAGGTGGAGCCAGCGCTAGCTATGTACAAATTTCCATTTATTCATTTGACTATGCCGTTTTTTAATTAAATGACAAACCCTTTTCAAAGCGCTAAATGGCCGGGCAGCTACCATCGTCACGTTTCTAATGAGTTGACAAAAATGTAATTTTTTATATTTGACGTGGACCTTTGTAACGGGGTTGCAAGCACTGCTCTTGCTTTTGTTGTTGTTGTTGTTCTTGTTGTTGTTGCCATTTAGCCATTTATTATTTTGCACCTCGGACTGATTTGATTCTTGTCGGTTAACCAACCAACTTGACAGACACATTTCGCTGGAGATAATAATCGTGCCTTCTGCTCTCTATTTGGCTGCAAGCGGCCAACCCCTTTTTCAGTCCATAACAAATTTGTTGCAAAAAAGAAGAATAAAACAAAATAATAATAATAGAATAAAAATAAAAAAACGTAGAGCGAATCGCATCGGCCATGAACAACCACATAATGAATTGGCTGCATAAATAATAGGCTCAAACTACTTAGGATAAGCATAGCGCACGCACCCAACACACAGAGAGAATGAGACACACACACACACACACACACACACACAAGCAGAGACGCAGCGAATCCACCGCAACCCCCTGGACTGCATCCCTTTGGCCCTTTGGCAGGACGACTGCTGGCAAAGAGCAGCATTATTCATACATAAAAAGCCAATTAAAAATTTATAATAAACCCCGCGCCAAATGCAGCAACCCCAAAATATAAAAATAAACGTAAGCACTGTGCACAGTGGTACCATAAGCCATACATAACCCAAAAATCAATTGTATAATTACAAAATTTTCTATTTAAACAGACTGGAATTTGAGGTTAATATGTAAAAAGTTTTAGATATATGTTTATACAGGGTATATTCTTTAACAATATTTTTATAGATTTGATCCACATTTGTATCATCATAGAAAATATCTATAATTATAGATCAAGTATTATTTTAAACTAGTTTTTTGTTGCCTAAACTTTGGCTAGTTAACCAAAAGTGAATTTTTAATCTTGTAGTATGTAATACCCTGCATACTTTTAGGTTTTAATTTAATTTTTCAATTAATCTATTAGTCAGATAATAATGGGAAACTTTAAATGGGCAATTTTAAATCCCTAATAACAAACTAACATTTCAAACGAAATTCAAAACAAAAAACACAGCAACACAAATCATTTGCCATTTTAATCAGACTTGACCCACTGTGCACGGGCGGCCTCAAAGTGAAAGCTTAAAAGCATGTGAGCATTGCGCACAGGATTCCTGTCCTGTCCGAACATGAAGCTGGAATTGATGGGTTCGGGGTTACGGGGTTGGGCGGGGGTCGCACACGCAACCAGCGCTAAATTAGATGTAAAATAATGAACATTTCAATTAAAATAATTAATATTATGGAGTGCATGGCTCGATTTGACAATGGCCAAGGCAGATGAGCTCAAGATCCTGAGGCGGCTGCTGCAAGTCGTAGCCCGGCCACTAAGCACTCAATTAACCATTATAATGTTAACGGTACCAGCTTTTGCTTGCAGCATGTGCAAACGGGACAGAGTGACTGTGTGTGTGAGTGTGTGTGTGTGTGAGCGAGAGAGAGGTGGGGGCTAGAGATGAGCTAAGGCTTTTTAATTATAATTAAACATGCGAGCGAGCGAGCAAACGCTGGAATGGAATGGAATGGGATGGGCTGAAATGGTTTCATGGTATGGTTCCTATGGCTTGGCATAATCACTTAGCCGCGTGCAGCGCAGCATTTAAAATTAATTCTACTCAAGTGCGTTTTGGGCTGCCCGAAAACACGTGGCACACGTGAAGCGAATTGTCGGAGGAAGGGGCTCAGGGTGGAGCAAGCAGCGATTACCGTTAGCATTTTTGCGAGCGAAACAAATTGCACGCTAATTGCTCATGTTCAATTAAAAGCAAACGCGAACAGAACAGAAAACAGAACAGAACAGAACAGAAACGAAAGCCCCAGCTCTAGAATCTGGCCACACTGTGCGTTTTTCCACAAGGCGCAGCGAGAGCGCGAGTGCGTTTGTGTGTGTGTGTGTGAGAGAGGGTGAGAGAGCGAGACGGCACAGACAGACTGCTTTTTGTTTTGGTTTTGATCCTTTGCGCAAATAATTGCCTAATTGTCTCTGGTCGGGGCTTTTCAGTGGCATACATTGTTGTTGCCGCCGCTGCTTCTGTTCTTATTGTTGTTGTTGCTGCGCATGCAAATGGCAACGCATATTTCTTACACAAATCCATTTTCATCTATTAATTGGCAGCCCTCAGCAGCTGCTGTCCAGGACATGCATGCGATTCGCCTTCCCCTTTTACACAATTAAGCGCTTGTGCAAATAAAAATCGAAACCAGCGCTTTACAGAAATATGTAAATTTACCACTTGAATTTCTCGATACGTTTACATGGGGTTTCGCTGGCGTGTCCACGGCCCATTGCCAAGATTTTCGTGTTCGATCTGAAACAAGTCTAATTGGTTATGATAATAGCCAATTTCAATTACAGTTTTCTGCACTTTACTTTGACATAAATGATATGCGTTTGTTTTTAATTAAACCGGAATGTTAAATAAACGATTTTAGCTTATCGTTGTGAGAACGTAACTTAACAGAAAAACGAGCGACGATCTTAACACTACTAAAAGTCTGCTTAAACAACCCGATACATAAATATATGTATATATATATATAGATATGCAAAATTAATTTTAAAATATTTGGCTCTATCAGGCACTCTTCCTATGTTCAAAACTTAAAATGGCCGACAGTGTTGTTAAAGTTGCGAAGCTAAGACACAGCCGGCTGCACCTTAAGCCGCGTCTTGTTACTTGCCAATTAATTTGCATATATGAATGTATGTATTAACATATGTATTTATGTATATGCACACACAAAATTGCACCGCAATTAATTGCATCGCTGTCGTGGTTGTTTGCGTACTTGAGAGACTCTTACATTTTTGTTTTTGGCGCGTTTTCGCACACCGTTCGCTGCAGCATTTGCGGTTATTATTGCAATTATTATAGCTGCTTGTTGTCAATATATTGATTGCCTCTTGTTAATCACATGTAAACGAGCGTACCACCAAAAAGGGAGACCGATCGGCGTACGAGCCCTGCAAAAGCAGCAGAGTGCACCTTACCTGCGCTTACAATCAGACACGTATATTTTGGGCAAATTTTAATGCCTGAGCATGAGTTTTGCATTGTTGTTACGTGCATGGGACCCATAAGAGAAGTATAGACGCGAGCGCGCGCGCGCGCGCGTGTTCCTTTTCAACGCGTCTAATTGCGTTGCATTGTGCGTCAAACAGCAGCAGCCACTGGCGATATCCAATTTCAATACATAATTTATTAACTGTGACTGTGAAATGCGAACGCGGCCGCACCACAATGCACTTTAAAATTGCCATTGCTTGAGCTCAGTTACGGCCACTTTTAAGCAGCGGCAGCGCATTTGCAACCCATGATAAATGATAGGGCGCCGCCTACGCGCGTCAAGGGTTGTCGCCGTCGCCGCCACCGTCGCTGTCGCATTTCGCGGTACGCCGCAACGCCGATCAAATGGCCGATAAGCGCTGACAGCGGCAGCAGCAGCAGCGGTGGCAGCGCCGGCTACGTGGCTGCGGTTGACAGTGCAAACGGTTGCAAGTCAAAATTAATTAGGATTTTTCAACAACAGCAAGAAGTGTAAAACAAGTTTTGCGACTGTGGCACCGACGCTAAGATACCCTTTAACAGCATTTTAACGGCAAAAAAAATACTGCACTTTAACGGCATGTTTGTAAAACTCTAATAAGAAGTTTTAACAGCTCTTTCGAACCGGTTCACAAACTCAAAAGGACAGCTTGAACTACAAAATGAACTTGGCCAATCACTCGAAAAAAAGAACATACAAACATGTGTAAATGAATTAATGTATACCTTTATATACATATATATGCATATCCGAACTGCAAAAACTGAATTAGAATGCCTGCTGCATAACAAAGTTAAAGATGCGCCTCTAGTAAGGGTAAATTGGTAACGCCAAGCGCTAAATTGAAATCAGTACAAAACAGCAGCAAGCAGAAAATAAAATAAAAAACGATCATTAATCATCAAGCCAAAAGGGTTGACGCGCTCGACAGTGCCCAAAATACAAAACACCGCAACAACAAAAATTGAATGAACAAAAAAAATACATATATAAATAACACGCACAAAAGGGTGGCTTGACCGGCGCCACAACAAAAACAATGCCAAAGCAAAAAGTAAACAACAACAACAACAACAACAACAGCAAAAGCGATTTTTACCTTCCGGTTAAGTATCTTTAATGCCTACTTTTACGAGTACATCGCACCATCAGCTGACTTAGCAGCTAGCTTCTGCGCTTTGGGAGCAGTCTTCTGCCCCTTCTGCTCCTCTTCGTCGGACGACGATTCAAGCATTGACTCCAAAAACAGCACACTATGATTGGCGACGACGTCACGCAACGCTTCGACAGCCCGTGGCGGCTGTTTCATCAATGCCGCCACAGCGTAATCGGTTATGGCCGGATTGTCCATGAGGCAGTTGCGCAGCTGCTTGTAGCGGCGACGTGTGCGACGCCGCAGCGCTGCGTCGGATAGCTGCTCCTCATCGGAGTTTGCGGAGCCCTCTACCAGATATTGTATGGCCAGCTCCAGATTGTTGGAGGCGCGCTCCAGCGCATTGCGTGCCTCGTGCTCCGGGTAGCCCATGTCTGCGACGAGCTTGAGCAGGCCAACCGTATCGTTTGCATCTGTTGAAATGTCTGCCTCCGCAGCGTTCTTTTCGTTCTGCACATCGGTTGACATTGTTTTTTAAATTAGTAGCAGCAGCTTTTTTGCATTAACGACATCCAATCAGAGATGTTCAATGCGTGCGCGCTTTTTATTCTTAGAGATGCGCAACAGCGCGATACAGAATATCGATTAACAACATGGATATTCCTCAACTCTGATGCATGCAAATTTATTGCTGACGTCACAGCACTAATTCCTTAAATAATTAGCTGAATATGTTACGGGAGTGCCATTCATAACTCGTTCTCTTTAGTAGCCAGCCGCGCATCGATACCAGCTGAGTATCTTCTGCAGGCATCGAGTGGCTTTTATGTTTGTTTACAAAACTTAGATAACAAAAAGTTGGCAACAATTATGTATGTATGTATATCAGGGACACACATACACACAGCACAAATGATTTTATTATACAGCTGCTTCCCCGCTGTCTTCGTTTGGTATGCTATTTATGCGTTGCACAATTTTAAATAATCACCCCATTGGGAAATTTCATGGAAAGTCCAACAAACATACGACAATCGAAACCCTTTCATTCTCTCTTACTTTTGCTTTGCATTACTTTACTATTTGTGTATACGTATGTGTGTGTGTGTGTGTGTTGCTTACACTGATTTATTGCCATTTTCTTGGTGCGCTGTGTCGTCCTTTTCGGTTAACTCTTTGTTTATAAGCAGCCCAGGGAGGGACAAACAAGTGGTCCGTAAAAAGCATTGCCATACCCTCATCTATCACAATTTCTTGCTACAGTTCTTACATTTTTGGGTTTAAAAACGCATTATTTTGCTTTTGGTAATTGAAGTTTTTAGTTTTCATTAGCCAAAGCCGGCCAAGGACCAAATGACAAGGGACGACAATGGACGCATATAATATATGGCAAGCATACAAACGCACTAAAATTAAGATATATGTAGGAGCCGCTGCCCTTTGAGTACATAACAATATACGCACTTATATTTAAAAATTAATTCTCATTTGGCGTTGCCAGCTGTGTTAACATGCAAGCAGTTGGGCAGCGCTGGCAAATGGCGCGCTAAGGCAGCAGCAGCAAAGAAGGTTAAAGAAAACGTAAGTCGATACTACACACACGCACACGCGCGCATTGTAACAGTTTTAAAACGGATATCAAAAGTTTTAACTTGAGCATTTGAAATATGGGCAAAACGTGCGCCGACAGCTTCAGCAGCAGCGACATCGATAGTTATCGCAGCGGCTTTTGCACAATTGTTCGATTTTACAAATGGCAAAATCACTTAACACACCGTTAACACCCACATTAGTTGTACTTGGACGCACACACATACACACGCACACATGCGTATGTATACCTACATATATGTATGTATGTACGCGTACGCCTGGGAAATGCACAGCGCTCCACTTACGGTTTCGTTTCAATTACTTTGCAGCTACCCCAGGCGGACTGCGACTGGGCGCAGGGATCATAATCGAATTAAATGCAATGCCAACAGAACTGAAACGAAAAAGTCATTAAAAACGCAAGGCTAACGATTGCACGCAAATTTGTTGGTCCCGGCAACAGTGTCCCCCTTTCCCGTTACCCGCCACCCGCCACCCGTTGCTGGTCGTACCACACATACGTGCCAAAAACTATGGCCCATGAATGGAATTGGAATTGGCAATTGCACGTGGCACGCTGGTCACCCGAGATAAGCAACAGCCAACGCGTGGCTCGCCACTGGAATGCACCCTCTCGCTCCCTTCGCCCAATCACCCTGTCTCTGTTGCACTTATACTCAACGGGAGATACCAATCAATGGGCATGGCGTTACGTATTTATGACCTGAAATCGGATTGGCAGCTTCATTTTCATCACGATTATCGTTATTAATATTATTAGTGTTTGCACTAAGCAACTGACTTCCGTTTATTTATATTCCTTTCTTTTCAGCTCTCTCTTTTTTGCTGGAGGCGTTGAGCTGTGAATTGGAAAATTGAACAGCCCAAGCGCTAAAAAGCTGCCTAAAGATAGACGATCTAAAGCTTCTCCAAAGTAGACAATACTTAGATAAGAAAGAGTTTTGCTTATTGGACTTTGAGTATATCAGGCTTTAAATTTATATTCTTTTTTCTGCAATTTTTATAACACTTTTTACTATTGCAGTGGAATCTGATGATATGATTTGATACCTGAACCAAATATGGAACGAAGCAATATTTGAATATAAAAATGTATTTGTTTTTACTTAAACTTAGCAACAAGATTTTGTGCAATTAGATATATTTATATACATAGATTGTAATATTGATTGTAGTATATGGCTATTCAGTTATAAACCATGCTAATATACGATATAGGTTTTAGAATATGGATTTGTTGTTCAAAGCTTAACTTTATAAAACTGGTTTATCAGCCAAAAGCCTTGCTTACATTTAGCTATAAGGTTTTGTAGAATAAAATACACAATACATTGTAGAATATGGCTTTTTAAGTATAAACAACAAAGTTAATTGTAAAATATGGCTTTGCTGTTTGAAGCCAGGCCATTGAATTTTTCGAAACTTATTTTTAACCCAGTTGACATGTTAAAACACAAATGCCTAAAGACATTTTAGTATATCGATAAGTATCAACTGTTTTTATAAGGCGAATCTGTTTGAATTGCCAGATTTAAATACAATTCAATTAAAATTTGATTTCCCCCTCAAACAATAACTGACAACACGTGGATCGGTTGTCTCCACACTTGAAATTATGCAAATGTGAGGCAGGCACAACCTAGGACAACACACAACCGATACTTTCACACGGCGCCACCCCCGTTCAGCCAATGACCTGGATGCGCTCCCTGACACATGGCACACAAACATCTACATATGCATATAAATATTCATACAAATTAAATTTGTGCATTTATGGTTGAAATGGAAAATCAAGCTTAGCAAATCACAAATTTATGAGGCAATCCATCAATGCCAGGCCCGAAGCCGAGCAAATTTAAAGAGTGGCAGCAACACCAGCAGCAGCAGCAGCAGCAGCAAGGGGCAACAATTGCAGTGTGTCGCCTCCGCCATGGCCACGGCCATGGCCACTAATCGCTTCCCACGATCGGGTCGGGCGCACAACCGAAAATTTCAATATGTAAAATTGCGCCTTCATTAATCCGTAAATTAGAAGCATTGAATGATATCGGGCTCAACTGGCTGGTTGACTGCTCTGCCGTCGGCAACGTTGCTCTCCTCACCCTCTGCTGCTACCCCCCCACCACCACCCAACCAGGGATCTAGCTGGTGCTGACAAACAAGCCGCGTAGTTGAAGTGCACCCTGCAGCCCTACAACAAATCACTGCGCACACACACACACATACACAGATTGGGCAGAGCACACATGCATTGAGATTTAAACTGCCCGCCGAACCCAATGCCACCACCAGAGCTAAGGGGCACAGCAGCGACTCCGCTGCACAGTGTGCACTTGTATGCGAAAATGCGATCAAAACAAATTCAACTTAGAAGTCTGCAAAATTTGAATAAATAAGAAAAAAGGGCCAAGAAGTGATACTGTTATTTTGAAATTATTAGAAAATAATATAGTATATAAACAGACTTCTTGCTTTTGGTGAAGAAAACTGAAGATCTATATAAAATAGAGTATAGACTGTAGCTCAGATTAAGCCCACCCGATCAAATTAAACATTCATTCATTTTTTATTTTATTTAATTCACCAATTAAAAGATATATGTATAGAAAGTTAACTGGCTTGAGGTCAAGTGGAAATAACCATATCAATGCTTTTATTCTATTTTCGACATATTTCGACTGCTCCAAAAATTTGAATGAAAGGTGGCAGCCAACTAGATTTACTAGCCAACTAGATTTTTAAAAAACTAGGATTAAATTTAAGAATATTAATTATTTTTGATGAACATAATTCCAGTTTGACTTAAATTCATTTATATTTGGCAAGGCCATAAGCATTTAAGTGACTGAGTTATCATTTTTAAAAGATTCCAACTAATAAAAATATATAATTTGATATTACTAAAAAGCTTAATAATTATCGGTATACTTTCTATTTGTGACATTTTGCAACTGATCTGATGCTCAAAGATAACAATTGCATTGGAACCACTGTGCCGCTGTGCCTGCAATGACATGTCAACGACAAAGACAACGGAGACAGCGAAGGATGACATAAGAACTACAACAACAATGGAGAAATACCACAAAAAAAAAAGCAAAAGAAGAAGAAGAAAAAAGTTGGGCTGTCGAAATGAAACGAAACAAAATGAAATGAAATTTGTATTAAAACTGTATTAGACGCGCGCTGCTAACGGCGACGATGACGGCGACAGCGACGTCAGCGTCGATGCCAACGTCAGAGTCGGCTGGCTGGCTGCGTGGCTGCGTGGCTGCCTGTCAAAATCAGCGACGCATCCTGCGTTAGGTCATTTGAATAAGGCGACGGCATACGCTTTCCTCCTTTCCCCCTTTTACCTCCGCTGCCGGGCCAAATTGCACGCACTGAAGCATGAAAAATGCGGCGACCACAAGCAGCGGCAGCAGCAGCAGCAGTAGCAGCAGTAGCAGCGGCAGCAACAGCAGTAGCCAGGACTTGGTGAAGGGCAGAACTCAATTCGAGTGTAAAAACGATGCGAGCAGCAGCAGCCGCGACCGTTTGACATTTTCGTGTGCGTAATTAAATTACGCAACGCACAAAGTGAATAACTGCCGACAGGGAGAGATCCATTAGCAGGGCTCTAAAATAATAATGAAACAAAATGAAATGCTCCAATCGTAAGTGTTTGCCTGGAATATATCCTGTAAGCAGTTCTAATCGTACTTTGTATGTACACTTAAACGAATTGACTATATGTATGTTTGTATATACATATGTCTATATACGCTAATAAGTATAATCCTAATAACTCTATAAAATTGTTTGTCTTGGCTGATTGATTGACTGACTCATTGACTGATCAGCGTACAAGCCAAGCGGTAAGTGCTAGGAATCTGTATGTATCTGTATCTGTATCTTTATCTGTATATGTATCTATATCTGTATTTGTATCTGTATCTGTATCTGTATCTTTATCTTTATATGTATCTGTATCTGTATTTGTATCTGTATCTTTATCTGTATTTGTATTTGTATCTGTATTTGTATCTGTATTTGTATTTGTATCTGTATCTGTATTTGTATCTGTATCTTTATCTGTATTTGTATCTTTATCTGTATCTGTATCTGTATCTGTGTCTGTATCTTTATCTTTATCTGTATTTGTATCTGTATCTGTATCTGTATTTGTATCTGTATCTTTATCTGTATCTGTATTTGTATCTGTATCTTTATCTGTATCTGTATTTGTATCTGTATCTGTATCTGTATCTGTATCTGTATCTGTATCTGTAACTGTATATTTATCTGTATCTGTATCTGTATCTTTATCTTTATATGTATCTGTATCTGTATTTGTATCTTTATCTTTATCTGTATCTGTATCTGTATCTGTATCTGTATCTGTATCTGTATCTGTATTTGTATTTGTATCTGTATCTGTATCTGTATCTGTATCTGTATCTGTATCTGTATCTGTATCTGTATTTGTATCTGTATCTGTATCTGTATCTGTATCTGTATCTGTATCTGTATCTGTATCTGTATCTTTATCTGTATTTGTATCTGTATCTGTATCTGAATCTGTATCTGTCTCGGTATTAGCTCAATCTTATAAGTTACAAAGTTTAAACGCAATATTTACACAATAGACGTACAACAAATAATATCTAAAATCTGGAGTATCGATCTTCCACAAGAGATCTAGACATGAATTATGTAGGCCTTGGAGAGATGACAAAGTAGTCAATTCTCAGATTATACGAGAACTGTCAAGTTTTTCTATTTCTGTAGCACAGTTCACACTCAAATCTGATTGAAATTTTTAAACCTTTAAAAATAGTTTTACAACTTTTTATATATTTGTAGCCTTTATGTTCTTTTTAATTTTTTAAAATTGTTTTTATAACAAAATTGAGAGTCGAAAAACCCATTTGCGAGGACAATGAGTAAATATTTCAACAAAGAAGTCATCGACGAGTTGGAGAGGCGCTTCCATCGCCGCATCAATGAGCCAGCAGGCTTCCACAAGGCGGTGCCGGAAGGCGACACATATCTGCTGTTCGTGTCCGCCAATCCCGAGGCTATGCTCAGCCGCCAGGTGATTGAGAAGACGGTGCAGAAGATATGCTATGACGCGAATTCGGGTCGTCGCTGTTCGGTTCGCATAGAGGGTGGACCCTACAATCCGGACATATCGGACAGCGGTGCACAGTCGGAGCACGAGGAGGACTACAACAACAACAACAATAGCAACAACATCAAGAGCCCGAATTCGCGCAAAACACAAACGATTAAACCAAATCGAGGTTCCGGGGATTTAACAAAATGCGCACCCAAACAACAGATCGAACCCCTTGCGGTCGATCCAGTTGCGAGCCCGCAGCCGGAGCCGCAAGGAGGCTACATGCTCGAGGTCTCCAGTTTCAGTGATCTATTTGATTCCGGCAGTGAGAGCGATATGCAAGAGACACCTGATGGTCGCATAATGATCGCACAATTCAAGGAATATCACCATCGAAAGGAGATCTACGAACGCTTCAACTCGGCCCTCAGCCCGACCAAAATAATGCACAACCTACGGAGCATGGCCAGGCATTGTGTGAAGCTAACATTTGGACGGCAGGAGCCGCTCGAATGCCAGGACGAGTCCCTGATGTCGCCCACGCTCTTCGGGCCGAGCATCGACGAGCCGCTGGTCGTCCTGGCCGATCACATATACCGCACAATGTGTTGGCTCTTCGAGCCCGAGTGCCCAGCTGGCGCGGAACAGACCCAAGAGAATAGGCCACAATTGCTGCATGCGGATCGGCCCAATCGGGCTGTCATGGGCAATCCGAATGATCGCACAACCATCCAGAATCGCGGACCTGTTCCAACCAAATAAGAGGCGAACGGAAGAGTCCATCAACCAAAACATAATTCAATAAATACTTTCGATAAACTCATCGTCTTCTATATTAGGGCATAGGCCACGAAAACTTACTATTAGGTTAAAGTTCTAGGAAGATCTTTTCTTTTAGATTGATGGCAAATCTTTAGAAATTGAGCGAGATTTGAAAATAGTTTTTGACAAGGGGCTACTTTTAGAATATCTCTTTATAATATTTTGATTTGGTTGCCAAATTCATCTAAAGGCCGAGTTAAGGAGTGGGACATTTTGACCTACATATGTCTATATAGGATATTTTGGGGTATAATTTTCACATGAATTTTGACCTAGAATAATGTTGACAGATTTATATGTCAAATTGTGCAAGAGGCCATACCATGAACAAAAAGCAAAACCTCATGAAAATCGGATGAGATTTGACCGAGTTTTAGGGTTGGAAAATTTTGATTTATCGATTTTTTACATGATTAACTGTATATATGTATATATAGGAATGAGAGAGTAAAATGAGAGTTAGAGGCTCCCGACTTTAGATTATATTGAATTTGCCTTCAGATATTTGGTTCCCTGAGATATTTGATTAGCTATTAATCTATTGATTATGCACTCACCTTGAAGCCGGACGTTGTTGCCGCAGGATTTAGCTCAATATTGATATTGTTTGGCTCCATGATGAGGCCCAGACTCTGGAGGTTGCACGGCTGCGGCAACTGCATGGTGGGCGTGGGCACCTTAAGCACCGCAACTGTGCAGTCTATGCTGCTGGCGCTCACCGTTGCGGTTGCTGGCAGTGTTTCCGGCATCCTGCGGTCCCAATGCACCTTTCAATTGTTGTTGTTTTTGAAGCTGAAGCTGCTGCTGCTGCTGCTGCTGAAGCGTCGCCTTCAACTGCTCAACGCCGTCTGGCAAGCACTGCAAAGATAAGAGATAAGAGTATATTGTTAATATGTGGCAGTCGAGCATGGTTCCACACGTTAATTAAATTAATTTTATAAAACTTTTCAAATATCACGATTTTATGCGCACATCAATAAAGAAAAAATCGAGCCTGCATGTAATTAAAATCATGAAAAACGCATAGAAAGGCGGGCTAAAGAAGCCAGGCAGAGCGAGTGGAGAGGAGCGAGAGCGAGGAAGTTAGTGAGAGTGATTAAGAGAACGGGTAAGTGGGAAGGGAGAGAGAAAGTGAGTGACATAGACTGAGAGAAAGAGAAGAGGTGAGAAGGTTAAATCGGGCTGGTGTTAAAGAGGAACAGAAAGGTAGAGAAACGCGTGAGAGTTGCGCTTAATAAAAACTAAGAGGAATTACAAAAAAGGGAGTTAAAGTTATTCCAACTAGAAGAAAAACCCAATAATCATTTTTTTGAAACTTCATTATATCATAAAAAAGCAATTTATTTACTGTCCTGAACTGTACTGAAAAGAAACATGGTATATATTTGAAGAAAAAAAATATGAGAATCGCATAGAAGAGTTAACCGTTATAAATTTATAAAATCAATATATTTATAGTCTTCAAGTCGCACACTCTCCTTTATATTGATTAACATATATCCTCCTCTTGCATCGGTACCTAATTGAAAGACGAGCTAACTTCAGCATTGAGTAAAAGCCTGAACAGCATGTCCTTGCATTTAACTTCGAACACATGAGCTTTAGATAAACAAGTACTGTAACAGTTATAATTGGGCAACAATGCTCTCTTTGACAGTTCAAAATTGTATAAAAAAAAATTAAAAATAATAAAAAAAAATTGCTACTTTAAAATTTTCTATGAAACAGACTGAAAACTTGTACATATATCGAATAAACCATGGATGTTGATGAAGAAATTCGGCAAAATCAGAGGAAAATACACGCACTTTTGAATATCAATCGTCGTCTTGTCGATATTTTGGGGTTTGTAGATCATCTGGAAAGCTCACTGGACGCATTGTCAATAACCACAAGTCGCTATTTGATGCAAAAGAATTCATTGGAAAGCAATCAGTCTGTAGAAGCTAATGGTGTTATGGAGTCTGAAAGCAAACGTGTTGGTCGGAGTGATGCAGTCAAATTGAGCGATAACAGCGATTCCACTGAGATGTGATATTGGCTTCTCAGTTCAAGTAATTTATCGAACTGCCAGCTAAAACAACATTCGAGACTTATGTATCACATACGACCATATAAAATACATTGTTATTCACTTTATTATCTACCTATATAAGATTATCTAATGGGTGTTGGAAACGATTTGAACTTGATTTGCAAGTAATCGATTAATTATCGATTATTAAAATGGGCTTCTATACCCATTTCTTTCACTTTATTTCTTATGAATTAATAAATTTGGGGCTAATAGGGATGTTGCAAATGATTCGGACTCGATTCCTCTACACACAAGCTCAAGGAATCGATTATTAAAATGGGCTTTTATACCCATTTCATTCACTCTATTCGTATGTATAGATATAGGATTATATATGGGCTTATAGGGATGTTGGAAAAGGTTTGGACTGACTCCTATACAGAAATCGATGTATCGATTATTAAAATGAGTGTTTATAACCTGGCATAGGGCATTTGGGAGAGACATCGCTGATCCTATTCACTATATATATTTATATATATATAAGTATATCAGTTGTTATATTTTTCGGTCTGCGTATATCTTGATCAAAATGTTGTATAGATCTGCAGGCGCTATATAAGGTCGAATGGAACAGACAACTATATCATATAGCTCCCATAAGAACTATCAAACAGTCAATGATTGGTATTTCAAGGATATCTGCTCCCCGTTTGTATTAACTTCTAGAAGGTAAATCTAAGTTATAATAGAAAGGATCTGTCTTAAGTTTAAGATTTTGCATACAGATTTAAGTTTTTTCAAAAATATATAAACAAAAATCTACCAATTATAAGTTTTTGAAGCCCCCACTAAATGAGCCAAACCTTATCAAATCCGGGGACTACTATATCTAAGAGGATCGGTCGAAATCAGAAATCTTAATAAAAAGTTTCATGTTTCTAATCAATTTTTGCTAAACTTAGCATATAAGAATTTGACCATGTTTTCTACATATGAACAAGATCTTAACCACATAGAACTAATATATCGCATATACATACATCTTAAGAATTGGTCGAAAGCCGAGGTTTAAAAACTCGGCGTCTAAATATAAATAAACAAGATCTAAAGGTATTTAATCTTCGGCAGTCCGGAGGTAACTTATCTATATGTTTTATATTTAAGCGCATATCCCTTCAATCACAAAGTACACAATATGTTAAAGCAAAGCTTTACGCATTTAGCTTTTTCTGTTTTCTTTTATGTTATGTTTGTCTTTTGTTTAAATGCGAATGCGTTTGCAGTTTATTTGTAGTCTCCAGTTTTGGTATAAATTTGCTATAACTTATTCCTACAACTAAATGGTAGGTTCATATAATATAGTAGCACTTGGATGTGTCCGGTCGACGGCGCAGCTGACGGGAGCTAATACAAAACGTTAAATAAAAAACACAGTGAATGCATTGATAAATTAGGCGCAACAAAAAAAAAAAAAAAAAACAGCATAGTTGTAATATCGAAACGTTGCGAGGATTGACCATAGCCGATGAACGTTAATAGCTATTCCTGCAGACGGCGTCGAATCTCAGCGGGCAGTTCTGCCAGGGTAACATTGGACTCCTGCCGCGTGCGCACCTCGCGCAGCTTGACAATGCCCTGAGCCAGCTCGGCATCGCCCAGGACGATGGCCAATGGTATTTGGTGTTCCTCGCAGTGTTGCAACTGGACCAACAGCTTGGGATTCAGCTTGTATGAGTGCTCCGCCTGCGCAAGTAATAAATTGGGTAATGATTCGGCACGGTCAAATCTTTGACAGATGTTCTCACCTTAATGCCCGCATCCCAGAGCTGGTTGAGCACGCGCAGTCGTTGCTCGTGCAAGCCCTTGTGGGCAGATGCCACATACACCTCAACATCGTTGGTGCGCAACTTAACTTTGCTGGCGGCAAATTTGGCTTCGAGCACAGAGAAGATGCGCTCCACCCCGATCGAGACGCCCACACAGGGCACAGCCTTGCCGCGCGGATCAAACATGCCAACCAGATTGTCATACCGGCCGCCACCTGCCACGGAGCCAACGGTGCCGCCTTGTTCGGACGCCTGATCACCATTTTGCAGCGACTTAACGGGTGAGCCTGTGGATCCAGGCTCCGCCTTGAGCACACCCTCGTAGATGACACCCGTGTAGTAGTCGAGGCCACGCGCCAGACTCAAATCAAAGCTGACGCGTTGCTCCAGTCCGAAGAGCGAACAGTATTTCAACAGGAGCTGCATGCCCTCGAGTCCCTTGACGGCATTGGGCACCGCCTTCAGTTTAGGATCGGCCAGCAGTTGCTCGACGAGCTCGGCGCCACCGCTTAGACGCACATACTCGCCAATCCTGTCGGCCGTGGCGCCATCCAGGCCCTTCTCCTCCACCATTTCCTTGCGCACATCCGCCCAGGGTGACTGCAATGGAGCAATAAATATTTGTTCTGAGCATTCGGCTTTATGCATTTGAGTCTACCTTGTCCAACTTGTCGACCGCCGAGCAGATGGCACGGAAGTTATTTGGCGGCACACCACACGCCTCAAACATGCCATCGAGTAGCTGGCGATGATTCAGCTTGATCACATAGTCGCCAATATCCAAAGTATCCAGCACTTCGGCAACAATCTTTACGCACTCGGCATCCGCCAGCATGGGATCATAGGTGCCGGCAATATCAAAATCACATTGATAGAATTCGCGATAGCGACCGCGGGTCATTGCGGGATTATCACGCCGATAGACCTTGGCAATGTGATAACGCTTAATGCTGGATATTTTGTTCATGGCCAGATAGCGTGCCAATGGGACGGTCAGGTCATAGCGCATTGATAAGATCTCGCCGCCCTGATCTTTCAGATCGTAAATGAGTTTCGAGTCCTCGCCATATTTACCCGTTAATACCTCCTGCAATTCATTTACAAAAAAAAAAAAAACAGTTAACAGGAAATGAAACAAAGTTAATCGCCTTCTCACCTTCAGCTCAAAAACGGGCGTATCGATGGCCTCGCCGCCGTGCCGCTTGAACACCTGCATAATCTTGTCCAGCACACCCTGGCGCAGCGTCATCTGCTGCGGGGCATAGTCGCGCGTGCCTTTCGGTGTTTTTAGGGTAAACTTTTGATTGGCGGGCGCCGCATCGCCGCCAAGTTTGGCCTTTAGGGCCAGCAGGCGGGACACCTCCTCATCGATCTACAACGGATCAAAATATACAAAAATGATATGCGTTTGAGTTTCCAGGCGGTTTGTATAGTGCACTTAGATGCTAACCTTATGCATTTGTGGTTGTTGTTGTTGTTGTTGTTCTTGTAATTGTTGCTGTTGTTGTGCTTTCAATTGTTGTCCAACGCTTGTTGACATCACGCGCCCTTCGCTAGATGGCGCCAGCGGCAGCTGCTGGCGGGCAGGGCTAAGGCAAGGGCACTGAAACGCAACACTACAGCGCCACTGGCGGCCAATTGAACGCAACATTTTGTTTTTGACTTTTACTTTCAATAATTTTTCGCTTTTTACTAAGTGCTTTCAAATATAGCAACAAATTGCTTGCATTAGCTCTTATCAAACCTAATAAACAACAACAACAATGAAAAAAAAACACCGATTAGAGTTGTTTTTCTATTTTTTTTTTAACATATTTATATATATATTTTTATCAACTCCGCGATTTTGAAATTAAGTGAAACTGTTAAATGTGCAGAAATTAATGCGTTTGTGTGTGTTAGTATGTGCGTGTGGTTGTGTTTGTGTGGGTGCAAAAAAGAAAATAGAAAGGTATTTGAAACACAAATTTCAACGCTATACAAAATTATTGCGTTCTATTGACCGCTAGCCATGCCCTGTTTTTCGTTTCTTTGCAATTGGGCATCACAGTTACACACTTGACACTTTAGTACACTTGAAATTCGAGTTCGAATTCGAAATCGAAACTCGAAACTGAAACCCGCAAAAGCGACGCCGCGACGCTCCTGCGTCGCCTGAACAATTTCAAGGACATTTCACAAACGATTCATTTCGACCAAATCTGATTAAAAAAAAATAAATTAATCGATTTTCCCCTCCCCGATAACAATTGGTGAATTTTCGCTTTTTTATCACATAGTTTCTATACACATAAAATATGAACCTAGCAACAGGTTGCTATAATGGCAACAATCATGCCAGATATCTTACAATATAGTTCGGTTTTGAGTATCGATATATCGATATTTTCTCAACGTTTTACGACTGCGAAGCAACAGCTGATGCCCGTGCTCTTGAATGCAATGAACGCATAAAATAGCAATTAACGGCATACAATTGCCCTGACATGCTGCTTACGCACACATGCACAAGCGGAGGAGGCAGCGTCATTTGTTGCCAAGCCGGTTTCAGCAGCACTTCGCTTGGCCAGTCACTCGGTCATGAGCACAAAATATCACAGCAACAACAACAACGACAACAACAACAATAACAGTAGCATTCAGCATTTAGAAACAACAAAAAAAAAGGGGGCAAAACCAACCAAGTTTCAGATGTACGGTGGGAAGAAGGGATGGTAGGGGGTGGGGGGGGTGGGGGGTGGTAACGGTTAAAAAGCTCGCAGTGGTTTGCTTGAAGGCCGCCAGTCCGACTGACTGACTGACTGACTGACTGACTGACTGAGAGACCAGGCATTGCAATTCAATTTGGACAGTGTTGCCAATATCTCTTGCTTTCCGTCTAATTTGGCGTTTTTGAAAAGTGCGAACAATTTTTTTTTAAATGCAGGGCCAATCTTAAAATAGTGACTGTCAGTTCTTATATGGTTTATCTAATTGGCTTGTCGTGACCAATATTCAATTATTTGGCGGACTATTTCCGCTTACATATATCGCAACAATATATGTATATGTTTTATTTACAGATTGAACATATCGCTCGTTTGCATGAATACGGTCATACGTCAAAAAGAAAACGCGATTTTTAAGTGAATGGAACACAATTGTTTGTTATATCTTACTTAAAATTGTGTGCAATTTGCATATTTTCATATTATATGCTTCTCACGCGAGAAGCTAATCTTTTATGAATTGAAAAAGTTGAAAAAGAGTTTTCTGCGTAATCGTGTTTCTAAGTTACGGCAGTCTTCAATCAAATGAGCGATATGTTTTAGTTTTGCCGGGCGACAAAATATTGCAAATTATCAATAGGTAGGTAACTTAAGAGATTTTCGTACATACTGCCAATACATATATACATATACCTAAAATGGATAAATCTCATAATCGTATGTTTTTCCAGTTGAAAAATGATATTTAGCTTTTTCATGTCCCCTTTTCACCTAGAGCTAGCTTCAGTTGTTTCCCACTCTTAAGCTGGCCACACTGCACGGCAACAACAACACAAGTATAAATACAACAATAACAGCAGTCGAATGTGAAAGTTCTGTGTTGTTGTTGCCACTGTCGATTAAGCTCCCTGTTATGTACATGCAATCTAATTACAGAGCTGAAATTCAATAATGAGAAGCTGCCAACACAGCACGAGCGGGAGGAGAAAAGGGGGAAAGCGAATGTGTCATGTTGCGTACATATGTACGCATGCATGTGCGGCTGATGAAATACGTAATTATCGTTACGTCCAAGTAATTTGATAGAAGTGCAACAGGATTCAGATGAATATATATACATATATATATATATATATGTATACATGGGGTTAAAATAGCATGGCAAGCGGCACACTCAAACACACATACATAATTACATATGTACGTACACACGAATGGCTAAACAATGTGTATATGAATGTGCACACTGAAAATGATTTTGTTTCCGTGCACGCATATATATATATATATATATATGCATTGCATACAAATAAATGCATTTAATATGTATTTCATACTGACCTTCTCTTTTGACTCCTTCGTCGCTTTCAATTGACGCACGAGTTCGCCTTGTTCTTTAATTTGTTCCAAAATCTGTTCACGCGTATCACTCATATTCCAAATGCCACAGCACCAACGATTCACAACAGTTCGACACTACACAAAAATTGGTTTAATTACGAATTTGCACTGTGTCGTGGCAAAATATATGTAATCGCAAGATTTTTGGTAACTTCGCGCGGGCTGCAATTACTTTATTGTTGGCTGCCAAAAATAATGCACGCGGCCAGCCGTAAGTAACAGGCACGTAAATAACCAGAGTGCGCTAGCGCAGGAAAGAGCAACGTTTGCGCAGAAAGAGTAACGTAACGTGGACAAAACCCAGAATTCGTAACAAAATATGTAATTGTTCATTTAACTAAAATGAGCCTAACATTGGTTTATTGCAATTGAAAAGGTATAAAAAATGTATATTACAATATTGGAAGCCGAATTAATTTCGTAAGCGAGGGCATTTGCCAATAAAATAAAAAAATACTCATTAAGAAAATACTGAAAGCAGCGCCATCTGTTCTTTAACAGACGTACCAAAACCTTTTGTGGGGCATTGTTAAACACTAATAATGTTTAAAAATTTTTAAAATCAATTTCAACATGCGTTGTATTTTGCTTCGTATTGCTTACCTTCAGTTTATATTTTACACTTGGGGAAGTGAAGTAAATAAAGAGTAATTTTTAAGAAATTTTACCATAACATTTGATGAACTTTGCCGGCCACAAAGTTCAGCACATAAATAATACCAACAGCAACAACAACAACATCAACAACAATAAACATTAACAACCAAACCAAACCACAAAAATGAAACACAACAAAGCCGCGCAATTTCAGCGCAACATAAAAATACAGACATACGATCAGCTTGAATCGGACATGGAGAACGCACACAAAGCTGTGGAACGCAAATTAAACTATTTATCCGAATCCAATCATGTTACGTCCAACTCGCGCGCCATCAGACGACGCGGTCAGCGCTCCAGCGAGGGGGGCAGCGGCGGGCACCATCATCGGCGCAAGCACAGCAACAAAAAGTCATCGCAATCCAAAATAAAGGACGACACGTCCTCCAATGCGGCGCGCCAAAAGAGCGTTCACAGTAAGTACCAGCTAAAGCGAATGTAGATTCCTGCGCTAACAGCTGCTGCAGCTTTTTTACAGTCGCCACGCCGCAACGGCCTGTCGCCGCGCGACCTCATCGACGAGGAGGAGGAGGATGACGAGATGAAATTGTCGCGCACCATGCGCGGCGCCATGCAGGAGGAATACGAACAGCACCTGGGCCATTCGCATCGACGCAGCCAGCTGAGCATCAAGCACATCAACAAGCCCACCTACAGCTGCAGCTCGTGCGGCGCCATCTTCCACATCAAGTCGCTGCTGGGGGCGCATCGTCGCACCCACGACGACGACTTCCTAGTTCGCTTCCGGGGACGTCGTTTGCGCGAGAGCACCACGGCCTTGACGGCCGTACCGGCTGGCAAACAGTGCAAGTTCTGTGATCGGACATTCGATTTGGAGCGGGCCCTGCGCATCCATCAGCTGTGCCATTGCAACAAGATCACGCCGCAGCAGCGACGCAAGCTGGGCTACACGGATCTGGCGCACGAGAAGAAGAACGCGCCGTTGCCCAACTTTCAACGGATGGCGAAGGCTGCGCATAACGGTTTGCCGCTGCATACTGTGCCCGATCCGAATATGCCGTATGTGGCACTTGGACCGGCTGCCATTAAGATGATTGAACAGGAGCAGCAGATGAAGGCCAAGAGGCGCACCACCAAGTACACTGTCAAGGTAGCTGGGCCCATGGGACGTTGGCGCTAATGCGGCCCGATCAAAAAAAAAAAAAAACAAACAACTACAACACAAAAAAAAAACTGCAACACAACAAAACAATACAACATAAAACAAACACACAAAAAGACGCTCGCTTTGCAATTGGAATACTTTGAAATAGTTGGCGTTTAAGTGAACAGTTTGCCTTGCATATACAAATCATATTTTGCATTTGCATGCGCAACAAATTAAAGGCAAATTTTAGTGAGAAACTTTGTGTATGTGTGCGTGTGCGCTTGCGTGTGCGTGTACAGTTATCAGCAGGCGCCAACATTTCAGCATAAAGGCACTGCAGCTGCCAACTCAGCTGTTTTTTGAACAAGAAACAAAAGCAAAAAAAAGCAGCTGTTCATTAAGCTTAAGTTTAGCTTGAGCAGACCTACGCATACATATGAAAATACAATATATACATATATACATATATGTGTGTATGTACATGTAAATGTGTAGTACAACCCGGCCGGCTGCTAACTCTGCCCTAAACGCAGCTTAAGCATCAGATCTATATATGTATGTATGTATGTATTTCTGTTATGTATATCACATGTATACATATGTATGTATATATTTATATCCATACACTTACACACACACACGTGTTGCTGTGTTACTATCATCGCTTGCTAGTTTCATTTTCGTTTTTTCCCGCAAGCTCACATCGCGACTAATTTAAAATAGTGAGCGAAACGCCATGAGCGGCTCTCTGCGCCCGATCGTGCCTATGTTGTTGTGTGTGTGTGTCGGCTGTGTGAGTTTCGCCGACTCTTTCGATAAAGAACAGTTAGTTAGTTAAATAAAGTGCATATACATAATAGCAAAAAAATAAAAATAAAATACAAAATCGAATCGAATGGAATTGAAACAAAGTTGTAATGCGGCACCGTGCGTCGTCCCAACACATCAGTCGAAGTTTAACGCGACAGGTGCTCAGTTACCAGCTCGGTCCCGGCTCCCAACAGCAACTGAGAGAATTCGCAATCAGCGCCTTTCTGAGCGGCTCCTGCAACGCGACATTCGTGTTAAATTTTAACATAATTTGCATGTGAATTGCAGTTTTTGTTTTTTTTTTTTTGTATTTCGTTTTTCGTTTTTTTTTTATTTATTTATTTTTATTGCAAATTCGGTCAATGCTCAAACGTGATAGTTAGTGTTGTTTCATTTGCGAGTCGCTCAGTTGAAACGTAAGGAATTGTACAAAATGAGGTGAGTGTTGTTTTTAATTTTTTGGTTTATCGAATAAGGTTCTTGAATTTATGAGATTAAAGCTAGAATTTTTTCAGCTGAGTCATGCATTCTCGTAAAGTAACGAACAATATATAGTTAGTCAGATAATTCTAACTATTGTGAAAGTTTGTTAAGAAACTATAAACCATAAAATACCTCAAGTTACTCAATAGATATATACATATTTGCCTAAGTGGATCATGAGCTTTTTCATAGCGAGATTTATGTCTGAAAGACTAATTCTTAAAAAAAAACTATTTTCTGCTTAACTGTTTCTGTTACTTAGATAATTGTGGTAAATATTAGAAATGAAATGAATTTTGTTGGAACACTATTTAAGATCTGCTGACACAATCACAATTAAAACTATTAACAGGTTTTTCATTACGCTATTTAGCGAGAACAAACACGGTCCTAATTGTAAACCCGATTCTTTTTTCACACTATCTGCAAATACTACCATATCAGGTGTACCAAAAACAACAACAACAACAACAATGCGCAGATGCAGGAAAAACAAACAGAATTTTGCAATCATAAATTGTATGTGTGTACGATACAAGTACGTATCACAAGTCAATCACAGCCGTGTTGCCAATGAATACCCTGTAATATAAGACTGAAACGGCACGTTAGGCTCCTCAGGCAATACACCAGCAGTATAGTCTGGAAACTGTTTCTGCTTATAGTATGAGGTAAAAGTTTAAGTTGAGGCATATCTAATATACAATATGAAGCGGCAAGTACAGTGAAAGCTCGCTTGAGCGGAAAGACTTTTTGTCCCACTTTTTGTTCAAATCGGGGTCTTAGGCCTAGGTAATGCTTAGTTTCTTCAGTCAGATAAATATCTATTATGAAATATAATAATTATAAGTTTATAGGATAAATGCAGCTATTAGCATGAAAAACTTAAGCATAACTAAGGTTTTTTTCAGGTATTTTTGGGTTAGTTACAACTTTTACAGGGTATCGCGCAATCAGGCACATAAAATTGCAGCATTTTTAGTCATTAAAAGTAACATGTACTTGAAATTCGCTGAAATGTAAGCGCGATTGGAAATTCCTTTACCCTAAACTCTGGACTAACTGAAGGAATAGGAAGTAAGAGAGAGAGAGAGAGAGAGAGAGAGAGAGAGAGAGAGCGCGTTTTTTCTGTTATCTAGAGAACTTGTATTTTAGCTAAAAATTGTTGTTTAAGCATTTTATCGAAGCACTGGCAACTTATCGCCTTGCACCTGTCGTAATTTTGCAATTAGGCAGCTTTATGGACCATTATATAAATATACATATATAATTTATATATATATATATATATTTGTGTGTGCCGAAAAGCTTACACTGTGCTCGACATTTACGATATGCTACAAATATTTGCTGAATGGATCTTTGCGCCGCTTAGCGGGCTGCTAAATAAAGTCATTTATGGATATATGTGCCCACGATAAGATTAAGATAAGCAAAGCGACAATTTTTATCGTTTTATAATGCCAAAGAAACTTGGCCATAAACTATCAACTGTTGGCTTGTTCCACACACAAATGATCTATTATGCTAGCTACATGAATGGAATTTATATCTGAAGTTTTATTCTACAAATTCTAGTTCACTTTCACCTTAGGCAATAGTTTGCTCTAGCTGGGCGTGCTTGACTCGCAGATGCCCTATATTAGCTGGACATCATGAATATGCTATGCGAGAGCTTCCAGTTACAGATATACCTTGCTAGCAATCGATATTTATCGATTTCGGCGACTTCTTCTTTAACTTTTAAGTCTTCAGCTTTCATAAACATTCTTTCATGCCAAAGACAATTTAATTGTATTCAAATATAGTATTGAAATTCATTTTGTTTCTACTCAAGCATACTTTTTAAAGTTCAACTCGATTCTTTGACTTGCTGATTATTGGGAATCTGAGATACATTTTATCTTTTTGCCTGCTGAACAGCTGAATATACCCGTTTCTATTCAATTTCAATGGGTACTGCTTACCATAACATGTAATTATCAATCAACGGTCGTGCCATACTCATAATTATGTATTTTTTATCACTTTTATTTTCCGCCAACATTTTTTTCCCCTTAACATTGCCCTTGACCCGATTGCACGTAGCTGGCTAAAACAAAAATACATAACATTTTTTTGTGCACACATTTAAAACAAAACGATTGAATAAATTAGAGATTGCAAATACGAAAACAAAAATAAATATATTTCACGCTTGGCTTAAAGCTGTCAATTATTTGCTTGCTTGACCAGAGAGAATCGTCGTTTTTCCCCTAAAATAACAGTTTGCCGGAAAAGAAGTTATTTTTTTAATAATTATTATTAGTTGTCCATCTTAATTGAGTTATGTACTAATACATCAAATCATTTCAAATCTTTACATTTCCACGCATATTTCACCACTTCCGTCTGTCCCTTGTGGGTGGAATCGCTAGAAAAAGTGTTGAATAATTGTTTTCTATTCATCTCTCAGAGCGAGAATGAATTAGTTGCCATAAAGTCACCGCGTGAATCAAGACTCAATTATTTATTGCTTTTGATGCAGGTATATAGTACAATCCGATAAAAGCTCAATACTCTCTCTCTCTCTCTCTCTCTCTCTCTCTCTGTCTCTCTCGGGATTTTCTACCAAAGTAATTACATATTTCAACCGGTTCCAGCTCTAAACTAACTATAGAGCTATAGGGCTGTGACGTAGTCGAATTCTCAACTTATTTTTATAGCAAATAAATATTTGAAGCGTGCAAAAATGAAAGCTAATTGCGTGATAAATATTTGACTTGCTTATAAAACAAACAGTCGAAACTTAATGTCTGTTTTAACTAATATCACGATTTGGGGAATTGTCTGTAAACCAATTCATATATCTTCTTAGTACTTCGAGTGCTCTTGACCTTCGTTGTGTGTCTCTTTCTATATAGATGAGTTGCATTTTTGGACTCGACTTTAGCAGCGAACTGTCAATTACTAGAACAAGTATACAAAGTATATAGTGGGTAAATATATAGTATGTATCTGGGTTTCTCGAGAACAATGGGCTAGGTGGGACTTTTGGCCTGCAGAGATAAGGCCCATAATAAATGGCACTTGTTTAAGCAATTACTTAAACCATTTTATATCGTTTGATGTATTTTGATCAAATGCTACCGCCAATAATTAATGAATGGCGGCTACTGTTTAACTACCGAAAGACTGTAAAACACAAATTACCGAAATACCGATGGGCATCATAAATAAGCCCAAATTATACCAGGTAATGCATTAGTCCACATTTATGACACATATGTACATATATGTGACGTTCGACGATGATCTGCAAAAAAAACACTATATATATATAATGCCTCGATCTTAATCTGCAGATACTTGATCATGTTTACAGTAGACAATGACTTGGAGAAACCAAAACTAGGTACCGCCAGACACTCGAAGCCACCAATTACCAGAATTATCAGTATCATCAGCTATTTGGGATTTGGTCGCGTGCTCTACTTCTGCGCCTTTCTTTTTAGTCACTGGCAATTGATAAACCCCAATCGGTATGCGTCAGTAAAAGCTAGTCAAGACTGGCAGCTACCCTATGTCTAGCCTTGAGGTATCCTGACGATAGTGTTGCCAGATCGATGGGAAGAGAAGAATAGGGAGCTAGCATTATTTAATACTCAGATCAAGACTTTGTTTGTTCAGCTCCAATTCCCTATAATCTATCCATAGATATTCTATCGATTAAACGTTGAGGAAGCCGATTAATCGATTAATAGTCGAAAAATATTTTGCTATCCATTTCTTAAAGCTGAACAGGAATTTGTAAGACAAGTTTTACGCCTGTTACCTATCCTAGAATCAATGCGGAATGATTAAAAAGCCAAGCCTGAAATTAGATATTTATCGATTTTAGATGAGCATAAATGAAATGTTATTCACCTGCGCATGGTAAATGAGAGCCTATTTGGTATCTTTAGTCCTTGTAATCTCTAATTTGAGTCAAATTCCATGTACTGGACACCTCAAGCTCAGTTCCAATTTCTTCTATACAATACATACTATTATGCCTATGAAAGCCTGGCGATATAGTTATCGATATATTGGCTTCGTTGGCTTTATGACAATAGTTAAAAAGCCAAGACTGTAATTCGATATTTATCGATCTTAGATAAAAAGGCAGAAGGGAGCTTATCTGGTGTCTACATCCCGCATGGTCTCTAATGGACATCTTTAAAAATAGCCCACGCACATGTGCACAACATAGCGATAGCCCCATCAAACATTTTATGATTGTAGGGTATAAAAAATCGCCGTTAATTATAGAAAATTGCTTGTTAATAGCACTGTCGAGTTTAACAGCCACATAACGTATCTTTACGACGGGCCATATCTTAAACAAAAAAAAAGGGAAAACAACAACAAAATACCTAAATATACTAACAAGCATACACTGATAAGCGCCCTACCTGTGCGACGTGCATTATTTGCGGGCTGGACTTGCGCCACAGATGCGCGGGGGGACTTCAACAAATGACCAGCGGAATTGCCAGACAGAGCAGAACAGTTTGAAATGTCATGGCACTTGAGAAGCGTCACGGGAGTAGACATAAAAATGTCATACCTAATTGAAAAAAAAATATAATATAATTATAAGATTCTTTTATCAATTGCAAAGCCATGATTTTACAATTTCAATACGTTCTAAAATAGATTGAAGCGTTTCTGCTTTGAGTTTTCTTATCGAATGCTAATAAATAAGTCTAATTAAGACATAAATGAACGACCTCAAGCACTCACGTTTATAATGAAAAATTTATTTGATAATTACTTAATTAGTTTCACTTTAAGTTTGGCTTTTATATGCAGTAAAGTTTATAGAACCGGACTGTACTCAGAATTCGCAATAATCGATTTAAATGAATATCGATTAATTTTTGTTTCTTATTTGCTATCGAAATGTGAAAGGGAATGACGGAATGAAATATCCTCACGATAGTACAGCTGCACGCTGTGCGCGAAACAATGGAATGGAACGCCCAGTCATTGTGGCTTATGTACGTGCACGATCATTCGACTGGGACTCACAATCAAATTTCTCAATCGAAACAGGCCATACATATATGTACCTATGTATATACAAAATTAGTCTTAATCCAGACTCTCTAAATTCTCAGTATTTTCACTTAGTAAGCCTGGAGCCAAAACAGTTGACGCCTCCGTTTCGATTATATTTACTTAACAGAAGAAAATCAAAATTGTGAAAAAGGGTATTTAGCAGTGAGTGTGTTATTTAGCGATTATTGCAGAAGAAACACGAATAACATATGTATATGTACAAATATATATATATGGGTATATATAAATATATATATAGTCCTATAGTCTGTGGTCTAATCAGAATTGTTAAGCTGGCCACTTGATGAAATCCCGGGTCTAGCACTTGGGAGGCCACTTGAATAGGGGCTTGGCGCCCGATTAATTGCCCATTTGTTTTTTATTTAACCGCCTCTAATTTGTGTGTGTGTGTGTGTGTGTGCGTGTTGTTTGTTTTTCAGGCTATTGTTGAATAAGAGAAGCCTTGTATGGCTGGCAATCGTCGCTCTGATGGTCACCGGTCTGACGCTTGGCCTTGTCTTCGGACTGAGATCGAGAGATACGCGCTATATTACCGGGGCTGTTGTCTCCAATGGCATCGGCTGTGCCGAGGTGGGCGGCTCGATGCTCCAGGAGGGCGGCTCCGCGGTGGATGCAGCAATTGCGACGCTCCTCTGCGAGGGCATCATGTTGCCGCATTCGATGGGCATCGGCGGCGGATTTGTGGCAACCATTTACACCCGTCGCACACGCAAAGTGGAAACGGTAATGGCACGCGAATCGGCGCCAGCTGCTGCACACAAGGAGATGTTTGTGGGCCAAAAGGAGGTGACGGGCGCACTGGCGGGCGCTGTGCCCGGCGAGATACTTGGCTATTGGGAAATGCATCAGAAATATGGACGCCTGCCATGGAAGGCTCTATTCCAGCCATCCATTAAGATGGCCCGCGAGGGTCATGTTGTGTCCCGCTATCTGGCCGCTGCCATCAGCTCCAAGCTAACGGAGATCAAGAGTGATCCAGCGTTATCCAAAATGTTCCTCAACGATAAGGGTGAGCCATACGTCGAGCACGATTATATGAAACGACCCACTTTGGCCAATACCCTGGAGCGGATCGCTAACAATGGCGCCGGCGAGATTTACGATGGCGGCGAGACGGGCGTCAAGTTTGTCGAGGACATAACCAAATTGGGCGGCATTATAACGCTGGATGATCTAAAAAATTTCAAGTAAGTATTACAATTGAAAGTGAAGGAGACGGTTAACAGTGTTGAACAGTGTTGCTGAAAGTTAACTACCTAAACAAATTATCGATGTCATGAGAGACGGTTATAATTTGAAAATAATCTCTCTAATCCTGCGATTTGTTTATTTGCAGAGTGCGCTGGGAGAGCGATGGTCACATATCGGCAAATGTGACCGGGGGATTTACGTTGTATACGACACCATTGCCGTCGAGTGGTCCGGTTCTGGCCTTTATATTGAACGTGATGAGTGAACTGTATTCGGATAATGAGGGCATTTACTGGCAGCGTGTCATTGAGAGCTTTAAGCATGCGTATGGACAGCGCACGAATTTGGGTGACTATGAAAATGATCCGGAATATGGTCAGAGCATAAAGGATCAGCTGGAAAAACTACTTGGTACCGAACTGGTGGACACCGTGCGAGCCCTGATAAACGATGATAAAACCTCGCAGGATTTCATGTACTATGGCGCCAACTTCACCGTGGAGCCCGACCATGGCACCGCTCACATGAATGTGCTGGCGAGCAATGGCGATGCCATATCCATTACCAGCACCATAAATACATAGTGGGTCTCATTGATTTTACACAATTTAGCGATATATTGAGTTAAAAAAATATATTCTTTCTTGCAGCTTTGGGGCCAAGGTTGCATCGCCGCAAACGGGCATCATATTGAATGACGAGATGGATGACTTCTCGACGCCGGGCGTTATTAACAGTTTTGGCGTACCCTCCTCGCCAGCCAATTACATCTACCCACACAAGCGGCCCATGTCCTCCATGAATCCCTCCATTATTGTCGATGCCAATGGCGATGTGCGCATGCTTGTTGGAGCTGCTGGCGGCACCAAAATAACAACCAGCGTGGCAACGGTACGTTTGGGCATAGCTAAATGGAACATATCAAAGCTATCTATCATGTGTTTCGAGCTGACAGCTTCATTGCTTAATATGGCCAGGCGCAGCCAACTTAATGAGCACATGCAAAGGCATTAGCGCAGCCAACTTAATGGGCTCATGTAGAGTCCTTAGCACAGCCAACTTAATGGGCTCACGCAAAGACCTTATCGCAGCCAACTTAATGCAGCGCGTTAAGCGCGTTATTAATCCATGCTGTATTAATCGATAATTCTTTCGTTTCTCTCTTAGGTTATAATGAAGTATCTCATACGCCGTGAGTCCATGACGCATGCCGTTAACGATGGTCGCCTGCATCATCAGCTGATACCTATGCGCATCGACTACGAGGCGGATGTAAATAGCGAGGTTATAGAATATCTACGCAATGCTGGACACACATTGAGCGATAATCCCGGTGACGGAGGATTCGCTGCAGTTACGGCAATCGGGGCGCTGCAAGCACCGGAACCGTTCTTTGATCGTCGACGCGTTGGCAGCGTTTTGACTTTACAAAATAGAAACAAGATGCAGCATTAAATAGTTACAACTTTGGCTGCCGTATCGGCATCAAATTGGCTAAGCTCAACGCTTGATTGGCGAATTTTCCATTTTATCATTTGAACTCTCATTATATAGTTAATATATGATGTATATATATATGTATATATACATTAACACACACATATATACATATATATATATATATATATATATATATATATATATATATATATATATATATATATATATATACATATACAGAGATTTATATTCATTGTAACTGTAATTATAATTATTACGCATCTGTACATATGTACATATATTTGTAAATTGTAAAATTTTGTAAGGTATAAAATGATGTAAATAAATGTAACAGCTCGAATATTGCAAAAGTTTCGAGAAAGCAATATTACAAATAGCAATTGCGCCTTTTTTCTTTGAAAATATACATTTAAACATGCGAAGCTTGCGTAACGTATTCTCACAGACGCAAAGAGGAGTACGTAACGCAAAACTCAGCAAGTAGACGCAAATTGACCATGCGCATGGTATTTTTTCTAATGTATATTTTGCTTATCGCTTATCGATAGCAGCCGGCATTTATTGCGCATCATTGCCGCCAGTTGGCGTTAAAGTGCCGAAGGTGCCACCTGATGTGCTAGAAAACGTCAAACGCGTGGCAATTCCACATACTGCTGCGAATTTTTTTTGTTTACGTTTACACCGCAGTTATTTGTGCATTGCATTCGACAACGTTGCGCGCGCCTTGCGTCTTGTGGTGCGTCAGTGTGAGCAGCAGCAGCAGTAAAAACCAATTTGCATTGAACTGTAATTGCTTTGCATGGGCATTTAAAAGTGTTAAGCCGCTACGCTCATTTATCATTAACGTTGATTGCCTTTTGATCAACGCTTTCGCAGCGGCGGCTCACCTGGTTCTCGTTTACACGCACACACAAACACTCTGACAGTCACTTACTTTCAGATTCTATCTCACACACACACACACGCACACACACAAACACACACTCGTGCATTGACATCTACATCGCATCCAAAATTAAAAATTCTTAAACAGCCTCTGCCTGCTGCTAACTTGGCTAATTGTTGTGCGGCTTTTGCTGCCATTTGCTTTACATTGCTGTCGCGTAGCCGCTGCTGAGACGCCAACGACAAAGCCAACGGCGACGCCAACGTCGACAAAGACGTCGACACGTCAACACAAACAGAATTGGAAATCTGTATCCAGCTAACGTAACGTAACTGTATTTAATTAAATCACAATTCTGGCAAGATGCGTGTGAGCAACATACGCAGCGGCCGCATTTGCCGCTTGATTCTCTGCCTGCTGGTCATCTTGCCGCTGCTCTATCTGCTGGCCAACTGGAGTGATCACCACAAGCGTGTCCAGGAGGCGTATCATACGCGCTTCGGCGGACCCAAGTTCAGTCATCAGCGCCTCGAGAATAGGCCACGTGAGGTGCCCAAGCTAGTTGAGGGTAAGTACAAACGCACATACCTGGGCATTGGCCGGATATGCTTCCTATGGAACTATGCAATATAGTAGGCCGACTTTGTAAAACTTGTAAATGGCAGGTTTGGTCAGGATTACTTGAAGAATTATCCAGCTACTCATAAAATATCTTTCATAGGACATCTTTACGATATAGTGCCGGCTCCGACTTAGCATGTATTGGCTGCAAATAGAAATGCGGACAATAGCTTTGGAACTGAGAGCCTAGTTTGCATAGAAATGGACGGAGTGAATCCAGAAGACGTCTAAATCGACTTGGCTCTTCATACTGCTCAAAATATATACTTATATTTTTATGGGAGCCAGGACGTTTGTACGCTTGCCAGGCCTTAGATGCAGTAAAAACTCTATTAACGAACGACTGTCATAGGCAGATGTCCGCTTTAGAGTACCAATCGGAGCCAATTTGATCCAATGCAATTGTTTTTTTGAAATGAAATAGGGTTTCCATGTCTTGGCTATGTCTGCGACTTATCCGCACCTAATAGAAGAAACTTAGAAGAAAATTCAAAACTTTATAACCAATATGAATAACAGTATGTAAAAAGTAATTATACTCGCAGTAGCCTGTGATGATATCATATGGTAGTAGCTAATTATTTTTCATATCAGTTATAGCCACAAATATATATATACATTTATGTATATATATATTTTCTACACAACTGGTCTGTGGCGACGGCATCGCCAGAACATGTGTGACATAATTATAATAAGTCTGCACCTGATTAGTACATAACTTTAGTTATTGTTTTTGTTATTTGCTGTATTTGCATTTGTTTGTTTGCCGGCCGGTGCATTGTGTGTTTGTGTTTGTGTGCGCAGGTGTCGATCGTTATTTACAGGTGAATTGTTTGCATTTGCAGGTCTGGGCAACTTTGAGCCGAAAGATCTGAAGCCACGTAGCGGACCCGGCGAGAATGGAGACGGGCACACGCTGTCGGCGGACAAGAAGAACGTGGCCGATGCCTCTGAAATGGAGTATGGCATGAATATCGCCTGCTCCGATGAGATATCGATGCATCGTTCGGTGCGGGATACACGGCTCGAGGAGTGCAAACATTGGGACTATCCATACGATCTGCCGCCGACAAGTGTCATCATTGTGTTCCACAACGAGGGCTTCTCGGTGCTCATGCGCACCGTGCACTCGGTCATCGATCGCTCGCCCAAGCACATGCTGCACGAGATCATATTGGTGGACGATTTCTCGGACAAGGACAATCTGCGCACTAAACTGGATGACTATGTCCTGCAATTCAAGGGCCTCGTCAGGATTATACGCAACACCGAGCGCGAGGGTCTCATACGCACACGCTCGCGCGGCGCCATGGAGGCCACAGGTGAGTCGTCCTCAGAGCCAGGACAAGGGATTTTCCCAAAATCTTTTTTTTATTATCAAAGTTTTTAGAATACATAAAGGTTATGTGTCCACTTTTTTGTATGTACGTATGTATGTATGCATGTGTGTACGTATGTATGTGTGGATGTATGTATGTATGCACGCGTGTATATCTGTATGTATGTATGCACGCACGTTTGAAGCAAATGTTGACAAAGTTAAGTTCCCGCTGCGCTTAAAATTGAATGCAACGTTCTTTTAAGTGATGCCTTACTCCTCGATTCTCATGAATTCAAGTAAGCCCGGCAGGTTTCCCTACCTTTAGTGTGTTTTTGTTTTGTGCTGTGCTTATAAAGAGTTATGTGCTTGTGTTTGTTTTAAATGTATGTATGTAGGTATATATGTAGGCAGGTATGTAAGTATGTATGTAAGTATGTATGTATGTAGGTATGTATGTAGGTATGTATGTAAGTATGTATGTAAGTATGTATGCATGTGTATGTATGATGAATGTATGTGTATGTATGATGAATGTATGTGTATGTATGTGAATGTATGTGTGTGTGTGTTTATGTATGTGTGTGTGTGTTTATATGTATATGTATATGTATGTATATATATATACACACATATGTGTGTACGTAATTTACCTCGTTGTGCTGCTCTGGAATATAAATTATCTTTAAAAGTCGAATATGTCTCCCACCTATGTTTGTTTGGACAACTTCAAAAAAGTTTTTTTTTTTTTGCATTTGACAGAGTATACAAATAAATGTTATCGTATTGATTGAATGGTACAGTCTTTAGAAACAAGTAACAGATTTTATAAAGAGAACTCTAGCTTTTTTTAAGTTGTTCAAGATGAGAGCTTTGTTTATACCTAAGGTGTAGGTTTTCATGGCAACTAGCTCTCTGGACTTTTAGTTTTTTTCATTTTGTTTTAATTTTAATGCTCTGAAACAGCATTGATTACATTTGAACTCTGTTGCAGGTGAGGTGATTGTTTTTCTGGATGCGCATTGCGAGGTAAATCTAAACTGGCTGCCACCGCTGTTGGCGCCCATTTATCGAGATCGGACGGTGATGACGGTGCCGATCATTGATGGCATCGATCACAAGAGCTTCGAGTATCGTCCGGTGTATGGCAGCGACACCCATTTCCGTGGCATCTTCGAGTGGGGCATGCTGTACAAGGAGAACGAGGTGCCGCGTCGGGAGCAGCGTCGTCGTGCCCACAACTCGGAGCCCTATCGCAGTCCAACGCATGCGGGCGGTCTGTTTGCCATAAATCGCGAATACTTTTTGGAGCTGGGCGCCTACGATCCTGGCCTGCTGGTGTGGGGCGGCGAAAACTTTGAGCTGAGCTTCAAGATCTGGCAATGCGGCGGCAGCATTGAATGGGTGCCCTGCTCTCGTGTGGGCCACGTATATCGCGGCTTTATGCCGTATAACTTTGGAAAGCTGGCCAGCAAGAAGAAGGGTCCGCTGATTACCATAAACTATAAGCGCGTCATTGAGACTTGGTTTGATGATACGCACAAGGAGTTCTTCTACACCCGCGAACCGCTGGCACGCTATCTGGACATGGGCGACATTACCGATCAGCTGGCATTGAAGAAGCGTCTTAACTGCAAATCATTCCAATGGTTTATGGACAACATTGCCTACGATGTGGTTGACAAGTTCCCAGCCCTGCCGGCCAATTTGCATTGGGGCGAACTGCGTTCGGTTGCCTCTGATGGCTGTCTGGATTCCATGGGCCATCAGCCGCCGGCCATAATGGGTCTCTCCTACTGCCATGGCGGTGGCAATAATCAGCTGGTGCGACTGAATGCCGTCGGGCAGCTGGGCGTTGGCGAACGCTGCGTGGAAGCGGACCGTCAGGGCATTAAATTGGCCGTCTGTCGCTTGGGCACCGTCGATGGACCCTGGAGCTATAATGAGCACACCAAACATTTGCTGCATCGCGTCCACAAAAAGTGCATGGCACTGCATCCAACGACGCAGCAGCTCTCGCTGGGACAGTGCGATGTCAACGATGGCTACCAGAAGTGGCTCTTCAAGGAGATACGTCCGCACTGGTAGGAGCGCCGGGACACCTAAGGCGGCAGCCAGGCGTTAAAGCAATATCTAACAAGGGTTTCAATGGGAGGTGCATCATGACAGGCAAGGGTAAAGAGGGAGGGCTCGAGGGGGTATTCAACCGGGTCACCGTTGGCACCGTTTTAGACAAAGGGAATTTAGTGAAAATGAAAACAAATGGAATTGTTGTTGGTTTTATAACGTACACACACACACACGCACATTCTATATTTATAATGATATCTTATGGGCCTGGGCAATCGGTTTACTTAGGCATTACCTTTTTGTGATTTCACATGATATTGAGCAGAACAGATATTAACCATTTATATCAATTTCTAAACTGAGTTCTATGTAAAATGCAACATTGGAGCTGTGATAAGCAGTCCAGAGATTGGCATGACTCCAAATTTGCAACATTTAAAGAACAGCCTCAAAATATTTATAACAACAGAGCACAGATTGGGCTTGCTTAAAGGATAAACATATTCGAATATTATATGTAATATAGGCCCAGCGGCAGACATATATGATTAACAATTAGCCTAACCGACTGCCCCTGAGTTACCCAGCTATTAAACAAGTGTGTGTACGTATATTTTTGTTGTGCACAACGCATGCGAGTGAGTGAGAGCGACGAGTTTGAGCGAGATGGCGAGTGAAGGCGCGAGCGGTGCCGCTGCGCTGCAAAAGAGGGAGAGCGAGTCGTGTGCAATATATATATACATATGTATATGCTATATATATATATTTATGATAAATACCAATTGGCGCCTGTTCGTTTGCAATAAAAGCCTTGCCAGGACATTTTTATGAATATCAGCAAACTAATTTGTAATATTGTAGTACATATGCCTACTATAACTCCATGTAATTATATGTATCTCTCTCTATATACGTATATTTATTATATGCCTATGTTTATTAATTAAGTTTATTGCTGCCACATTCCAGAAACTGACATAAAGCTCAACTTTGTGCGACTTTGCCGATTTGTAACTATATTTTGTATTTTTTGAAATTTTTCATTTGAATTTTGTTAATATTAATTATATGTATAGTTTATAGACTTTTATTGAAATTGAATTGTTTGAAATTCCCAAACACAACCAATTTGTAGCACGCGCATTTCTCGCAGTCGCTGTGTGTTTTAAATGTAATTTTTATTATACATTCATATACATGCATATACACAATATATATATATATATATATATATATATATATATATATATATATATATATATATATATATGCAGTATATACATATATACATATATTATTTACATTCAAGTGTAACTCTAGAGTTATAAGTCTGAATAATGAATAGTAATAAAAAACGTTTTCTAAACACCATTTTCTATCTTACCTCTTACTGTAGCTACCATAAAAATTAAGATCTATAAAACAATATTTTATGGACGCATTCAGAATATAAATTTTGATCAATCATATTCTTTGGTCTCTCCTAATTGCTTTATGTGAAGTATCTTACTAAAGTGCTCGTTTGCAAGTTACTAAAATTTCGATTTTGGATATGATAATAATTTGCAAAAAATATTAGAAGTCCAAATTTTTAATTTTAACGAATACAAAAAAGTGAGATAAATTGGATTAGTTTTAAAAATTGTTTGAATATGGAAAATAACTCCAAAACAAATGTTCTTATAAATCAAAAAATGTAGTTTTTAATCCTTTCAAAATGTTTCTTAAACATTTCTGCATCACTCTAATTACTAGAAGTTCTTATTATCCAGCTGTCACTGTAATTTTATGATATATTATGTTTACGTCATGGGTGTATTGGAAATTAATCCGGCCCAGTCACGTACATACACCAGCAATCTTATTATATATGTATAATATATATATATATATATATATATATATATATGAATGAATATATATAATATATAATACAAGTCGCTGAAACACGTATTCTTTAAGTTCTTAAGTAGAGCCTTGAAAATAAGTTTGAAGCAAAGCGGACAATTCCTAAAAACAATAATAATGTTGCCAGATTTAGATATCAAATTAATCAAGAGGCCAAGCAATGGCCAAAAAGTCAAACCTTATGAAAATCGAATGAGATTTCACCGAGTTATGGGGATAGGAAATTTTGACCAATGTCTATATAGGATATTTGAGGGTAGCATTTTCACATGAATTATGACCAAGAATAATGTTGCCAGATTTAGATGCCAAATTGATTATGAGGCCAAGCCATGAACCAAGGCCAAACCCTCGCGAAAATCGGATGTGATTTGACCGATTTGTGGTGTTGGGAAATTTTGACCCATGTCTATATAGGATATTTGGGGAAAACATTTTCACATTAATTTTGACCAAGAATAATGATCTAGAATAATAAAATTGATCTACAGGATCTGATATTTTACTGTAGCACCTTTTGTGAAGTAAATGGACGTTATAAAGTTTTGAAATATTGCAAATCCGATGTATAGTAATGAATATATGTTTACACTATTGGGGAAAGTGCACTCCAAGGGCGAAAGACAGCTGGAGAACTGCAACAATTGCTGTTTTTTTCCATTATGATCGGGAAATGTCAGAAACAGTGTTGATTAATGAATGCACCAATGTTTGTATGTATGTCTGCATGATCTCTTTGAAAGAAATCGTATTTTTAAATGCTTCCCCTCTATGCGATTCTGAATTTAAGTAGCGTAAGCAGTTCTTCATGTACTAAACGTTATTTATATATGTTTTTTTAATTCTTCTTGGCATATATATGTATGTACAGATATATATATATATGTAATATCTTAAAATAAGATAAAAAGTCTTGGATATTATGTGCGACCAGGTAGATATTATTATTGAGGTTATATTAATATGCATTTAATATATGGACAGCGTATGTTAAATGCTACTTACAACATATTCTTCAATTGTAATCAGATCAGGAGCAATTAATTTATTGAAGCGTATGATTCAGCATTGATAAATTGATCAATAATAACAGGTGCTATCACTGACCATTGCCTAATCTTGTTTGCTAATTTGTGACTGATGATGACACCACTTGAGGTTGCCCGATTCCAGGGAAGTCCTCAAGAGTTGCGCTGCCGCCTCGATAGGGTTCTGCGAAAAGCCCCGAAATAGAATCAAGAATAATTAGATATGGCTCCATTGGAATGCCACTGGAAGTTAGCCAATTGTGATGTGCGCCATCATTTTTTGAGAACGATATTGCGCCAATCCTATCACTAATTAGAAAGCTACCGTACTAGTGTCTGTCAAATTGTCAGGTGCTGTTTACGTTGTTTATGATTCTGGGCCACTTATCAGCCGCCATTGCGAGCCGCCTAAGTCGAGCACAGCCTGGTACATGAGTCTGTTGCCCCATGATTAGATCGGCGCGGGGCGAAACGCAATATCACCAAATTGTTCAATTTAATTGACTGAAGTGGGCTGGGCCGGGAACAAGCCTTATCAGCACTGGTTATGGTAAATGCATGTTAGAAAAGGGTCATATTATATGGTCATGTGGTTTGTACACAACCTTCCTCACTTGATTTCGTATTTATTTTTCGGCATGGGCAGTCATCTGGAAGGTCTCTCTCTCTCTCTCTCTCTCTCTCTCTCTTTCTCTGGTTCATATTTTTGTCTTGAGCGATAATCTATTGTTTGTCACTTGTGATTTGAAAAGTATTTAAAAGCTTACGAAATTTGTTCATGGTTTTTATTCTCTTTTATTTTTAACTTCCGTCGGTGAAGTTATCCAACACTGGCTTTGTGGGAGAGTGTTCTTCAAAAGTTAATATGGTTTAAAATTATTTTTCGGAATGAAGAAATCTAGATAGTCTCTCTCTCTCTCTTTCCCTCTTGTTTTTAGTGTCTTAGTTTTAATTTGAAAAGTATTTGAAAGTTCACGTTTATACAACACTGGCTTTTTTTGGCGTATGTTCCTCAAATGTAAACGTACTTTATGAAAGCAGTTCAAATGTGTGTAGACAAAACTTTTATTCACTCAATTTATCTCTAGGTTAGGTTACTTGACAATTTACTTTTTAGGTTAGGTTAGGTTAATACAGTTAAAGGATTCGTTCGTTAAAATGCCGTAAATGTATGTGATTATCGTATTTATAATGGGCTTTATTAGGATTGTTGATTCATTGGACTCATTAGGTAACTGGTTAATGTCGCTTTAAGTAACTGTTTCTGTGTGCTCATAATTATTTTACAGTTACCACATATTGTGTCTCTCTGCGTATCGGCTATAGGTACAGAAATGTTGCCTGAAATTGGGATGGAATCCCAATATATGATATTAGGAATTGTATCATATACATATATTATCTACTATTTGTTCTGGAAAACTCTAGATGATAGCGCTGGAAGGGCATTCAGAAATAGCTGCGTCTGCAATAGTGAATCACGTTCTTGTTGTTGGATTAAACGTTGTCAATGGAAATTGTCAATTGTCGTGATAAGGGCCGGAACCGGGCCTTTGGGTTTGGGGCGTGTGGTGCGAAATTAAACGAAATCAAAATCGGAATGCCTTCCACTTAATTGGCGCTAGTATAAATAATAAAGAGTTTGCCACCGCAGAGCTCATTCAGTGATTACCATTCGCAACAGTTGGAACATATTATTATTGTACGCATTTTTTGTTTTGTTTTGCAAATCCTTCTCAAAATGTGCAAATTGAGTTTGTGTCTGTTGGTGGCCATCTTTGGCTGCCTGGTGGCCCAGAGTTTGGCGGGTGTGGCACGTGACGCCGACATACATCGCGAAATTGTTGTGGTCAAGAATGTGCGCGATTTCGCTGCCCAACATCCGGGTCTGAAGATGCAGCGCCTGGAGAAGCAGCCGGCGGGGCGGGCCAGCGGACAGTCTGTCCGTTATACGCTGGGCGCTCGTGTTTCCGGTAAGCGATAGTTGCCGTTGTCGTTGTCGTTGTCGATGTCGATGACGATAGTTCCCGAAACTATGCAACGAATTTTGAACACTCTTGTGCGCTGCCTACTTTCAGGCGACAGACTGGTTGCCCAGGGCGCCGACGTCTACAGCTATCCGGCGCGCAAGGACGTCAGCCTGCAGCTGACATACCCGGAGTCCGGCGCTGGCTCCATTGTCACCTTTGTGGAGCTCATTTGCACGCAGGACAACAGCGAGGGCAACGCCTATGTTGTTGCCGGCGGCATTGGCCAGCGCTTCATATCGATTGTGGTGGAGGCCAAGCAGACCGAGAACTTTGCCTACCAGGCCCAATACTTTGGCTCCGATTAACTGAGAGCTCCACTTTCTCCCACAAATAGTAGCTCTCTTTTTTTTTTTTGTCTTCTATCGTTTATACACACACATACATAAATGAATTACTATCTATAAATTGTCGCGGCTTTCTTTATATAGAGGGGCCTTCGTATATATCGTTCAGCAGACAATCGCTGGTAAATAAATCGAAAGTGCTCACGCGCTTCCCACTTGAGAATTGGCATGCGATCTCGTAAATTAACGCTAAGCTCTCAACAATGACGCCAACGCCTGGCGCCCCATCTGATCTGGGGATATTCCGAACGTACCTGTTGAATGGTCTTGAAATAATCTAGACAACCGAGGGCTCACGCGACTCGCAATGTTTGTGATTTGTGGTACCAAGATCAAGGCAAAAATAGTTTAACTATGGTTAATTCGACCCCATTTGATATGAAGATAAGTTCTACTGCGGTCTATATATAATGCCAAGTGGAGCGTTATAATCATTTTGTTTGCAAGGTTAAATATGGAATATTCCCAGGCTAGTGACTGGATTTGGCTTATAATAATTATAATAATAATAATAATAACAATATGCAATATTAAAAGCGTATTTACTTACAGTCTAAACGTAAGTTTCTCTCTTTTTCTTCTGCGCACACAGAAATGTTATCGATCAGCTGATCTCGATTGAATTTATGCCTCGGCCTTTTACGGTTCAAATTGGATATTTGTTATCGAAAGCGTTGCCATATCTTTACAGAAATTGTCGATGCTAACTTCTGGGCGATTCCGTGCATGAGTCAGACTTCTAAGTTTATGCTATTTACTGATATTGGGCTCTTGCGATATATGTTCTATTTTGGTTTGGTGGCTTTTGCGCTCGGCTTAACAAATTTGAAAGAAATGTGTCAATTCATCAGGCCCGAAATGTTTTTAACTAACCTAATGATAAGAAGTGAGAGTGTGAGGTTGTCGAGTGGGCGGCACACTGAGATACCCTGTAGTTAAAGATTAAATGGCATCTGTAAATAAACTGAGCTGTATTTAGAAGTCAAATTTATTGCATTGATTTCTTCCGCTTGAGGCTGTTCCCGATTGGGAAAAGAAACTCTCACCAAATGTTGCTCGTACCCTTTAATGCGTATAGGATACAAGAAATAAATGTCCGATATTTCTCGAAATAGACGCTTTTTCGATTGCCTGCCATTGTGCGCAATTATGTATATCAAGGTTAAGATTGCAAAACAACTCACTTCTCTTTAATCATCAAGAGCGATGATGATAACAATTCCCCACTGGGTTACAATCAAAACTTAATTCTCGACAGCATACAAATAAAACCACATTCACTCCATAAATAATTTATGATTTCGCTTGAAATCTTGTAAAGAAATTATTTTTTGCTTTTTAATTGAGTTTTGCATATCAATGTTAACAATAAAATTCACTTTTGGCTCAAAAATTGTTTTGTCGTTCTGACTGATAACTCTTGACTCATCGATGTAGATGAATCTAAAAACTGTCTGGAATCGAAAGATAACTCGAGCACTTGTATTTATTAAATATGTGTATGAGTTTTTTTCCCCTTTTTGTTTTTTCTATTGTTGCCACGCAAAGAGGCATCATAAAACATTTGATTGTTGGTATACTTAATATATTGTATACAATCATTTCAGTCGGGAAAAGTATAATATAAAAAAAGTATAAATTATTTATGGCAAATGTTTTTAAAAAAATACGCTTAAATCTCATGCCAAAGCTAACTAATATAGTATTCAGATCCTTCATGTTTATATATTTGTATAGCTAAAGTTTATTTTAAACAACTAGTTTTTTAGTCTGAACTCAAGTGTTTGGTTTATTTTAAGAGAAAAGATTAAACCAAGTCAACATATGTTGATTAAAAATCAATGTCTTGGGTTCTTAAGCACTTATAAACTTCAAGTGCGTTTTGATTTTTGTACTCAATGTGATAATATCTAGGTTAAGTTTGCTTAAATTCAAATGCTGTCCATAAATCCAATTTTAAATCATTGTACGCGATGTAATTAAAGAATTCTTGGTATTATTTCCTGAGTGTGGAAATCATATTGTGACATTTCCGTAGAAATGTTGATTCATGCATGGCTATTTTTATTATCATTTGAATGATGCATTTTGAGTGGTCCGCATATTTATTGCAAGCACTGTTTGACAATTGGACATTATATTTGCTGTCGCAATACGATAAATAAGTACATGCACTATATGGTTAATGTTTTTGTTGATTTTTGTCGCCGATAAGGAAATCAGAGTCCGCTCCTTGCGCACAATGAATGTGCAAACAATTTGAAGTGGCCAACACGAAGACGGAAGTAAAAGCCAGGTCTCAAGTGATATGCCAAACAACAAACAACATTCTAATATGGGGCTCAAGCCTAGCTATCTAGCTATCTAGCTCTCTAGCTATCACATGATGACCAGGTGAGTATGATCACAATTTTAGTTGTTGTTATTGCTGCTGGGGCCACGCGCTGCAAATCGATCGATCGGTAATTGAAGGAGTATATTAATTGCTTGAATCCGTTTGGTGTTAGGGCATGTCTAAAATTATTGACACTCAAGTGGCCTATTTATAGACACTGAGCGAATGATTGCCAATTAGGGGGCCCCAAAAGAAATTAAAAGCAAAAAAAAAAAAACAAAAATCAAATAAAAGCCAAAACCATGGCCAATATTATTAGTCTATGCCGGCTTATCGTTCAGTCGTCGAGCTGCCTTATCTAACGCTGACCGCCGATAAGGGCGGGCGGTATAAAAGCCAATGCACAAAACAGTCGCCAATTAGATTGCACAGAGCGCGGAAGCCACAAACCCAAATTCCATCTAAACCAAAACTCGTTTCTTTTCATTTAGTTGTTTTTTTTAAATTTTATATTTGATTTTTTTTCTCGCGTGTTTCGATTGCGCCCAAAAATGCCGCAAGTGATTCTCTCGTTACTTTTGCTGGGCGCCTGCGCACTCGCTGCGCCCACGCAGCAGCAGCAGCAGCCGTCGTCGTCGTCATCGTCGTCGCAGTCACAGTCGACGTCGCAGCGCGCCACCGATCTCGTCTATACGCCGATCAAGCCTGTAACGGATGATACTCGCTACACGTCGCAAAATCCAGGGGTGGAGCTGCTCGCCCTGAACAAGGTGAAGCATGCCAAGGGCAATATTGTTTTTAGTGCCGGCGAGCGAATAACGGGTAAGCCACATTGTTATCTCTAACTAAGTATGAATAGCTGTCTAACGGGACAACTCGTTCTCGTTCTCGTTCTTGCTCTCGTTCTCGTTCTCGTTCACGTTCACGTTCACGTACTCGTTCAACGTCTCGTCGCCAGGCGATAAGCTGTTGGTCAACAACTATGATGACGAGAGCTTCACCACCACCGTGGACATTGAGGTAGAGATGACATATTCATCGAGCAGCGGTACTGGCGTTACCCTGACCAGCATTGAGATCTATGTGGACACATCGGCGGAAGATGCTGATGCCTATTTTATTGATGGCGGCATTGGCAAGAGCAAGGCATCCATATTGCTGGCCTGCAATCAGACGCGCACATTCTCGTATGAGGCCTTCTTCTATGGTTACTAGACTAAGGAGACCTAATTTGAGTGCAAATAAAACAACAGCATCTTCAACTTGGAACTGAACTGTGATCGCCATCGCTCAACGCTAACGCCATATCCATCCCATTCCTTCTCTCAGAAAGACAAGTATTATTATAGAGCTAACTTTAAATTTAATAGAAAGAAAAAAAAAACCAATATGAAAACATGACAAAAAAACAAAAATTATCTACAGTTAAACTCAGAAAAATTGTGCAACTTATTCGATATTTGTTCCTTTGGCTCCCCCATATCAGACAGTTCAGTTATTATTATTATTGTTATTTCTCTTGCCAATACTTTGCCCATTTGTGGGGCTCTACTGGCTTATCGTACACCCACACACACACACACACACACACGCATCCCTACATAAATACATTTTGCGAAATGACGCGCGGGTTTTTCCAATGCAGCTCCATTTAATTGAAATAGTCGTTCTCCGCTTCTCTCTATATCATATGATCTTATAGATAAGGTGATGCAGCGCGTGGCACATGTCGCGTTCCCCATGTGGCGCTAACAATTGATTGATTGATTGAATAAAAGAACCAATTGCATTTCTGTTTGGGTAAAACCCGCAAGAAACTCATGACAACCATAATATATATTATATTAGCTTTTGTGGTTTGAAGTTGAGCTTTCAAAACAAGACCTTAAGTTTACTTAGTGCTTTTCTTCTCGTCTTGTGCATTAAGAATTTGCTTAACGCTCAGAACATAATACTAAGAACTAACTTAATAGTCACTGTCTTATCGTTAAAAACAACTCTATCCCGTATTCTTTAGTACACAGTGGATAAATATATCGTAAGCCAGCTAATCAGCTTAACATGTGAACTTAACTCTTACGAGTGAAAGCTCGTGAGCGGAATATCAACTGTGAATTCTTTTTACTCAATGGCTGTATGCTCGGCTTTCGCACTGTGCTTAGTCTTAATCGGGCTGGGTCTTGCATATTCAGTTGAAAATTGGACCGAGTACAATGGGAAGTAAAAAAAATACCGGATGGATTATTTCGTTCGCATTCTTCGCAGCTTATGTGCTGACTATGACTGATTGTGGAGCACTTGAGACTTCCGGTCAACCACAAATAATTCAATTGTCAGGTGGGTTCCGTGTCTCGGTGAATATCGTATATTTGATCGTCAGATTATTTTCGACAAAAAAAGGAAACTTGCAGTGCTAATGTCGAGAAAAGGCTGATTTGTTTCACAGTGTAATCAAGGAAACTTTTGACTCTGCGAGCAGAGTATTGCACAGTCGGTTACAACAGACTTACATATATATACATTTATATCTTACTGTGCAGTGGGTGAACGGTGTCCGGAAAGGATTGGATACCCCGCTAGCACTTGCCAAATAGCCGAAAGCTGTACCACATTGGTTGCCTACAAACATCTAGAGTATTCTGTGACAGTTTGCGGCTTCGTTTCACATTCGGGCCAGGAGACGCTCTGCTGTCCTGATCCTGTCGAAACCACCAAGCCCGCGCCACCATCACCAGCACCAACAACGTGAGTAGCTGCTCGACGTGTGTGTTTCTTGACTAACAGCCCACCTTAGGGAAATAATTACAGTTCAAATGTCATCACATCTGGCGTCCCTCGGTTACTATTCGGGGAATACTCTAGACGAAATTGTGTACCGCTGCACGGCGATTATCGTGTCGCCGACCCAATTGCTGGCGACAACCAAATGCGTGGGCAAAAAAATATATGAGAAGCCCAACAGAGTCCTAGTGGGTGTTACAGACCCAAGGATCTCCCTTGGTTCGGAGCTAGAGTTTGACCTTACGGTACTTTCAGTTTCTTTGTATCACTTGCTGTGCCTTCTATCAGCTGGTAAAGGAAACAAGGGTTTCCCTAAAGTGTAAATATTCCCCCTGAATCGATTGGCCCCTCCTCTACCAGCCTTTAGCTGTTCTTTCTTTCTTCTTTCTAAAGTCTCCTTTGAAGTGGGTTAAAAGTGGGTATACGTTTTGTGTAAATGAACGTATGCAAATATTTTTAATCCGCACAACGAACTATATGTCCATTTGTAAAACTCGGAAACGATTGGAGTTAGAAAGAAAGGGTATCCCATAGTTCGGCACTTCAGACTGGAGCACTTTAAGTGCACTCAGAGCATCCGAAACGTTGACAAAAGTCGCTTCAATTCCATTACAGGCAAAAGTCCACTATGAGAACGATCTGGCGGTCTTCAAGCTTTTCAGCTCGATTGATGTAAGTCAACAAAAAATGGCAAATGTGAGCTTGGCTACGATTTGTAATAAGGCCGAGCTGGAGGGAGATCCAAAGTTATACGCCGTGGGCTTTGCTCAGAATCATGGTTGGCATTGATATGAATAGCTGAAGCTCATAATTCTCCATTTGATCTCTTATCTATCTTATGTTGATAGACTCCAATTGCGCCCTGTTCAAGACGCGCCTGGAGAGATTCAACGACTGCACCAAAGTGGAGCTCAAGCGTCAGGTGTCAGGCATTGATACATCCAGGACGCATATGTGCTTGGTGCCACAGCCGAACGTTTCCCATGGCGGTCAGGGCGATGGCTGCACCAAATGCCTGACGGCCAGCACCAGTGTGCTCCATGTGGAGCGAGCGGACGGCAGTTTCTGTGTGGCGGGCATTGCCACGCCCACCACCAACGATTGCATCGTGAACAGCGATCCGATTTATTACACCAAAATCGTGGGCAGGGGTGGCAAAGAAGAACTGCCCAGAATCCAGGCGGGAAATGCAAACGCCTCCTTTCGGACAAGTTAAAATTAAACGGAATTTCTTCATCACATTTTATATATAAATCTATGGTATATAATAATAAGAATAAACAATCATTTTTAATCGCAGTATATTTTTATTTTTGATTAATCTTAAAATTAATTGAATGAGAGTGAGAAAGAGAGCGATAGGGATAGAGAGAGTGAGAGGGAGCGAGAGAGGGAGAGAGAGGGAGAGAGAGGGAGAGAGAGGGAGAGGGAGGGAGAGAGAGAGCGCTAGCGATAAGGATTTCTAAGAATGCGAGATTTTACGTCATATGCATACAGAAAACAAGATAAGGAATATATAAATATTTTATTATATATATATATATATTTAGTTGCTGTTTAAAACGCAAATTTGTCGATGTTTTTAGCTCAGTTTCGCGCGACCAATTTTACTGTAAACATAATGTACAATATCGCCACATCCCACATCTTGACTTTTATAGGGCTGTTCGCGTTAATTGCAGGGGCTGACAGTGTGGACAGGGCAAGGAGAAGGGGTGAGTCTGGGCATATTAGTTCTTGTGTGCATTTCTTTCTGAGCTCTATTATGTAAAAGCAGAGGGCGATCTATGCACCTGGACTACAACAAATTATCCCAAGAGCCATTGTAGCCTAGCCAGAAACTGTCCAACATTGTCCGTGTATATCGAGGAAAAGGTTTTGAAATTAACTGAAATACCCAGCTGCGGTTTCATCAATGCTCGCTCCTCGGAGATGTTTTGCTGTCCCGATGAGCTTCCCGGCGTGAAAGTCTCAAGCGTTACATCGGCGCCCACGTATGTCACTTTTCTACCCATTTTAAAGCGATGCCTCTATGTGTCATTTTTTTCCATTCTGCAGAGACAATAATAGATTGAGCTTTAATCATCTGGCGTCCCTCGGTTACTATTCGGCGAATACTCTAGACGAAATTGTGTACCGCTGCACGGCGATTATCGTGTCGCCGACCCAATTGCTGGCGACAACCAAATGCGTGGGCAAAAAAATATATGAGAAGCCCAACAGAGTCCTAGTGGGTGTTACAGACCCAAGGATCTCCCTTGGTTCGGAGCTAGAATTTGACCTTTCGGTACTTTCAGTTTCTTTGTATCACTTGCTGTGCCTTCTATCAGCTGGTAAAGGTAACAAGGGTTTCCCTAAAGTGTAAATATTCCCCCTGAATCGATTGGCCCCTCCTCTACCAGCCTTTAGCTGTTCTTTCTTTCTTCTTTCTAAAGTCTCCTTTGAAGTGGGTTAAAAGTGGGTATACGTTGTGTGTAAATGAACGTATGCAAATATTTTTAATCAGCACAACGAACTATATGTCCATTAGTAAAATTCGGAAACGATTGGAGTTAAAAGTATTACAAGTTAGAGAGCTATTCTATATATCTATCTATCTATCGATATCTCCCGCAATTTTCTTAATATCATATACGATTCATTGCGCCTTGTTCTATACACTTAGTTAGTCCATGAAAATGTTGTATGGATTGAACTGTAAACTCTAAAGTTTTTCAATATTACTTTTTACGTAGAAGAAAGGGTATCCCATAGTTCGGCACTTCAGACTGGAGCACTTTAAGTGCACTCAGAGCATCCGAAACGTTGAATAAAGTCGCTTCAATTCCATTACAGGCAAAGGTCCACGATGAGAACGATCTGGCGGTCTTCAAGCTTTTCAGCTCAATTGATGTAAGTCAACAAAAAATGGCAAATGTGAGCTTGGCTACGATTTGTAATAAGGCCGAGCTGGAGGGAGATCCAAAGTTATACGCCGTGGGCTTTGCTCAGAATCATGGTTGGCATTGATATGAATAGCTGAAGCTTATAATTCTCCATTTGATCTCAAATCTGTCTTATGTTGATAGACTCCAATTGCGCCCTGTTCAAGACGCGCCTGGAGAGATTCAACGACTGCACCAAAGTGGAGCTCAAGCGTCAGGTGTCAGGCATTGATACATCCAGGACGCATATGTGCTTGGTGCCACAGCCGAACGTTTCCCATGGCGGTCAGGGCGATGGCTGCACCAAATGCCTGACGGCCAGCACCAGTGTGCTCCATGTGGAGCGAGCGGACGGCAGTTTCTGTGTGGCGGGCATTGCCACGCCCACCACCAACGATTGCATCGTGAACAGCGATCCGATTTATTACACCAAAATCGTGGGCAGGGGCGGCAAGGAAGAACTGCCTAGAATCCAGGCGGGAAATGCAAACGCCTCCTTTCGGACAAGTTAAAATTAAACGGAATTTCTTTATCACATTTTATATATAAATAGTTTTGTTTCCGATATTCGATTACTTGCCCCGTTTCCAAGTGATCGATAAAAATCGATATCGAAATCCTGTTTTTGAGCAATTTTGGTAAATAATAAGAGGTTAAATCATCAAACTTGACATGTAGCTTCTAGAATAGCATATATATATATATCAAGTATCTTTCATTTTATACCTACCGCCTGTTGGAAGAAGAGGGTTCAGGGTATCCTCTAGTCGGGAGCTCCCGACTAGAACCTCTTACTTGTTTTTTTTTTCATTGAATTTCTGTTCTTTGTATTCGAATGTCCGAGCATTTGCACAGCATTTAGACTACTGTGAGATATGTTTCAGTTTATTTGAAGTATCATCCTTGATAATATCCAAAATTCCTAAACGAAATGAATGTGCCGAATCCAAACACAACACCAGCTGCGGAATCCCTAAATTCGGACTTCTTTTACGGCTGGGATTTGCTATTCAAAACGGTGGAGAACCGGATTGGCAAGAAGGCGGATGTCTTAATGGTCCTCGCCCACTTTCTGCTGACCAAGCATTGCAATTTTCGTTGCGTGGGCATCGGGGATGATAAGAGCCTGCCGGTGGATGAGGTTGGAAGCGAACTGCTGCCGGATCAATGGAATGGGGATAGTTCCAAGTACTCGCTGAGATATGTGCACAATAAGGTGCTCTATTTGCTGCTGGCCCATATAACTGAGGATGCATTGATTGTCAATTTGCTGGATGTGAACACCAAGAACGTGTCCAATCTGTGCGTTACCCCGGACTCCCTTGTGGCCGATCTGAGGGGTAGCATTGCAAAAACAATGCCAACGGCTGGCGCCATTGTTGAACGCTTTCGCCGGGAGCTGTGCGATCCGGTATTTGAGGCAAATGCCCGGGAAATAACCGTACCGCAACGGACCAGCCAGACGCCCGCGCAGACCACAAATCTCCTGGCCGATGAGCCACGACGTCCGCCAGCATATATGCCGCACAATTTTGAACCAAATCCATACAATTTGCCCGATGTTGGACGCAGCGATCTGGATCCACTCGCCGGCGGTATCGGTAATCTATTCCCTTTTCCACGTAACCCGGTCCCCCCACGACCAAACATGCCCGGCCAGGGTGCCCCAAATCCCGATCATGCGCAGCCCCCAGACTGGAATCCCGATCAATATATGTGACAGCGAGCCGCAGCGAAGCCGGGACAATCTTTTGGGAAACATTCACAAAATCAATAGTTTCATTGGATAATATCACATAATAAAAATAAATTACTTTAGAAATTAGACAGAGGAATGGACTTTACTCCCGACATCTATGTATATAAATTGCGTAGAAGCGATTAATAATGTGGTCTGACTAAAAAAATGCTTGACATAATTATCTGACTGGGTTAGGGTGCGTTTTTGATTATGAAATCAGGCATGTTTATAAATGATTTGATGCATCGATTGTAGATAATACAAGTTCGGAGCAGTTCAGAGAAAGAGAGAGAGAGAGAGAGAGAGCTTTTTAGCAGATAACTAAAGATCTAAACCCATGCGAGTTCTCTTGTACTAAAGCATATATATGTATGTATAAAATATAATATATGTATGTATATATACTATAAGCTATATACTATATATATATAATATATATATATATGTATATTTGGCTCAATATAATAGGTGGTTTGGATCAACGCCTGCCCTGAGGTTCAGTTTTTGAACCAGTTTTTCCACATGTTAACCAAAATGAATCAATTGAATTTTAATTGTATAACTGCGCGTTCTACTGAGAATAGGGCAAGGCTAAATTGGATCTCCACCCAAATTTAACGTCTATCAAAAATGGGTCTATATACTTATATACAACTATATGCAATAATGGGGGTCTTCTTCAAAAGTTTCACTTTTTTGTGTTTTTGTTGTTGTTGGGAGTGGATAGATTTATGGTTTGGTTCTAAGTGAAATATAATTTGAAATTTTGGACTGGAACCGGCTACAAAAACTGGTAATATTCTCTTGCATTTATTAGGTGCTTATTGTTAGTAATTAGGTGCTTATTGTTAGTAATTAATAATAATAATATTAATGATGGTAATAATTATTATTAGAGGTGATTAATCTCAACTCTCAAAAATGTGCTTAAATGTACACTTGCCAGCTTGAAGTTGAAAAAAAAAAAACAAAATAGCAATTCTCAAGCAATTTGTGCTTAACTGATATGTAGTTCCTCTAACTAGCCTAACTCCCACGGCCTGATTCACACCTGGCTCGGTAAGAAAACAAATGATTGTTAAATGTGCTTCTCTTGCATCTAAATAAAACTCGGAAGAGCTGGCGCTCAGACACTTCCTCACTTCGATGCTGCTCCGCTGCTGCTCCGCTGCTGCTGCTGCTGCTGTCGGCGTCGGCTGCTGCCAGCGTCGCTTGGGCAGTGGGAGAGCGGCCAGTTGAGCGCGAGCGACGCGCCTGTCCAGTTCGTTGTCGGATCGGCCATGCTACGTATTGCCGTTGTGTTATCTTCGCTGCTTTGGCTCTGTTTAAGCAGCTGCTGCTGCGGCTACTACAGCCTCCAGGGTGCGTAGACTCAATCTCAACCAGACCCTTGTATATATATATATATGTGTGCGTGTGTGCTTTGATATTGCAGTCGCTGATCCCTGTCCGACACGCGACTATCTGAGCAGCTGCCAGCCGGCCGACCAGTGCTCGACGCTGGCACAGTTCATCGAGAGTGGCCGGCTGTCAGCGGATGCGGTGCTCAACTGTGGCTATTCCACGACCGGCGAGAATATATGCTGTCCCCGCGAAGCCGGCAACAGCACGAATCTGCGCTTCTCGCCCAGCGACAGCAGGGACAACGATACCCAAGCCACGACGCCTTCCTGGCTGAACATATTTAGGACCGATCGCGAGTACTTGGCGCGCTTGGTGACCACACCAGTGCCAGTTGGCTCGTCTAGCATCGTATTTCCGGACAAAGTCACGACGACGGGCGCCGCCTGCCAGACGCCGCTCTACCAGGGCAAATGTGAGGCCGTCTCCGATTGCCAGAGCCTGGTGCCGCTGCTGCAGCAGCGCCGGCTGCGCGATGAGGACGTGCAAACGTGTCGCGACGGCACCGTCGAGGAGATCATCTGCTGCCCCACCAATCTGCCGCTGCATCCGATTGTTCAGGTGGGCACCGCAACGCGCTTGGGCACAGCTGACGACGATGCGGCGGCCATAGCCAAGGCAGTCGAGCTCCTGCCGCATTACGCGCATCTGGCTGCGCTTGCGTATCCGAATGCCGCCTTCGATGGACATGTGCATCGCTGCACGGCGCTGGCCCTGACGCCGCAGCTGCTGCTCAGCGCCGCCGGCTGTGGGCATGCCAGTCATGGGGTGTTCGGTGTGGCGGATATGCGCGATGTGGATGTGGATGAGGACTATCTGGTTGATATTGCAGTAAGTAGTCCCTCTCTCTCTCTGTCCTGCTTACTCTTCCCTCTCGCTCTTGCTCATGTGTTGTTGCTCTGCTTTGGCAGCGCGTGGACATGTATCGTCAGGACTTGGCGCTGCTGCGCTTGGCCCATTCAATGCCAGTGGATCAGGCGAAGGCTCCGCATGTCAGTCTGGCGCCCATCTGCAGCCAGTTCGAGCTGATGCGCCTGCAGGTCAGCGGACAGCTGCTGGCCAGCGCGTGGGGCATGGGCAATGGTAAGGCTTAACCCTCACTCGACTAGCTTCAATGCTAAATAACTTCATCTTTTTCTTCCACTTCCACTTCTACTGCTGCTCCTACTCCTGCTCCTGCTCCTGCTCTAGGCAGCGATTGTCCGCTCTATGAGCTGCCCATGCGCCTGCTGAACTCGGATGCGTGCAGGGACATTGGCAAATTGTCTGCGGTTCAGGATTTGCCGTCGTCGCATCTGTGCCTGGCGCCACGTGATGTCGCCGCGCTGAGCGCCAGCAATGCCAGCTCATGTGCTCCATGTCCGGCTGTTGTTGGCAGCGTGCTCCATTTGCGACGTCCCAGCGGCAGTCGTTGTGTGCTGGCCATTGCCACGCCCACCGGTGGCAAGTGCAATGCAGAGGCAATGTATTTTACGAGTCTGCTGGATACACGGCTCGTGCACTTTGTTGAGCAGCAGCAACAACAATACCAACAACAACAACAGCAGCAGAAAAGACAGCCAAAATGAATTCAATTTTAAAGTGTTTCCACTGCGATGCAGCACGAAGCAGCTTTCCAAATGTGATTAGTTTATTTGTTAGCGTTAAATATATAAATATATACATATATATATATATTATATAATTATATTATATATAATATATATATTGTATTATTATATTATATATAATATTATTATATATATTTATATACATATGTATATTATTAGGTCTAAGAAAATGCATATATTATATATGTATATAGCTTGTACTTGTAGCATATTCAGATGTAGACACTTATAAATTATATATACATATAAACTGGTTCTCCAGTGCATTGCTAGTTCAAGCAATAACAATAATTGCTGGCCGCTCTAACTATTGATGAATTCTCTTCTTTCTTTCTTTTCGAAAAAAAAGTGTTGGAAAATACTATCATAATTGAACAAATACTTAAGTTGTTTTCATAGTTGGAGAAATTCTCATGGAAAGTTGATTCGTTTTGATTTTTTAAATATCAATTTGATATGGATTCGTTATATTTTGACTTTTTACAAATTCGAATCCGAATGAACTTCGGCGCTGTTGAAGCTAGAGACTTAAAGCTTGGAATATAAGATCGGGCATCAGATAGGATTATATGGCTTAGTCGATCAGAGAAAAGTCAGTCTCATTCACAGTCTTATGGAATGCAGACAACTGATGAGCTCCTCTAAAGAACCATCAAAAAGCCGAGCCTTGCATTAGCAGCAAGATGTTGCTAAACAGTGGGTAAACAACGGCTTGTATATATTTGTATAAATATATATATTTTTTTTTTTTGATTACGTTAAAGAAATACCAAACTCATCAATTGCGAACTGCTGCCAAAATAGTATGAGCCAAGACTTTGGGCAAAAACCCACTTTAAACTATTTGATTCAATTCCATGCCGCTCTCTGAATTCGACTCAGACTCTCGCCGTGTATTTCCCTTGAATCACAGTTTCTTTTTTTTTATTTATATATTTTTTTTTATTTTAGCTGCTGTTTACTTATGACCAGCGGCTCGTGAATACCTGTAGCTGCGCTCAGTTGCGTATTTTGATTCTGTGAAATGCTAAAAGCTAAAACCGGTTCGACGCTCAGCACGGTCAAGACACAGGAGGAGCAACAACAAGAGTGCTCGACTCGGCTGTGCCCGACTGGAAGTTACCCTGAACCCAGCTCGGTTATAAACATTCTAAGTAGCTAAGGGAAATGCATTCTTGAATAACTTCGGTGCTTAAAATCCGATTCATATGTGCATATGCCAAAGCAAAAATTTTGTTTGGCGTGGGGGAGGTATCCAAAATGTGATATATTCTTAATCAGTGTATACTATACAAAAATCTACATACCAAAAATGTTGGGTACATAGCTCTTAAATTAATCGAGCTATGCCTTTAAAACCATGTCTTGAAACCGATATTTATCGATATTTTGGAAATAATATGTGATATATTTTTGATCTTTGTCCACACATCAAATTTGATGTAAACAGCTCTTTCAATTCTTGAGCTATGCCCATTGGACCATGTCTTGCAGCCGATTTTTATCGATATTTTGGTACACATTTTAGGTACAGTGCTCTCACATTTCTCGAGCTATGCCTATAAAACCATGTCTTCAAATCGATATTTATCGATATTTTGAAAATGCTGAAAGATCTCGAAAAAAAATGATAATTTTGTTCTCTTATATTCAAAGTCTCTAGCTGTTATGTCTTGATCGACTAAGCTCTTCGTGCTAAGTGATCAGCAAAAGCCTGATTCTGTCTGTTACATACGCTACCACCCAATTGGTATACCCTCCTGAGCCATTTTGAGCATTTTGCAGGGTATATTAACAACCGCTTGGCCATGGCCTCAGCTCTCTGGCTATGGCCACCGCTCCAGCTATGTGCGCTGTAGGGTTCTAATCTCAGCTTCAGTTGGCAAAGCGACGCGTTGCTGTGAGGTAGCCCGTAGCCCCAGCCCCAGCCCCACGAATCGGTGGCCCACACACAAACACTCAGAGAGCCGATAAGAGCCGTGCTCTGCGTTTCCGTACAGCGCCTGGCACCGGTTTAAATTATTTTTTGCTTTTTATTTTAGTTCCATTTTGTTTTATATATATTTTTTTTTTAATTGTCTGTTTGCATTGTGCTGTTAAAATCAAAGTGTTGCAAAAAATAAGCAAAATCAACGACTGTATATTCAAAAATACATTCAAAAATCACAACAACAAGAAAAAAATCGAGTGCAATTGGTTTATTTGTTTGATTTGTTGTTATCAAAACAAAAGGCTTAAAACTTGCGCGTGTCAAAGGTTCGTCTGATAATAAGTAATAACAATAACAATAAAAACAACAACAAGAACAACAACAGTAACAACAATAATAATAACGGTTATCATAATTATCAATAAAATATGAAAACACGAGAAATGTAGTGCACTGCAGTGATATGGTCTGGCACATATTCATGATAATTACACGTTGGCCCACAATAGCATGCATTTAACAAGTACAGTGATGCCTGACTATAAATGCATGCGGCTCATTTTTAACCATATTCAGTTAGAACCAACTGACTGTTCATACAGTTGCTGAACTTTTGTTTAGCTAACAGTAAACACAATTCATGATAGATCACCTCAAAGCTTGAACTCGTGTAAACAATCAATATACCCTATACCAATGTGAGCCTGTCCAGAACTTATTTGTATACCCTGAACCCATTAAAAATGGGTAAAAAGGGTATAATGTTTTTGTGCAAATGTATGTAACAGGCAGAAGGAAGCATCTCCGACCCCATAAAGTATATATATTCTTGATCAGCATCAACAGCCGAGTCGATCTAGCCATGTCCGTCCGTCTGTCTGTCCGTCCGTCCGTCTGTCCGTATGTTTAACGCAAGGATCCCAGAACCTTTAAGAAGTAGAGACTTAAAATTTTAGCTGTAGTTCCTCTTAGTCCATGCGCAGATCGAGTTTGTTTCCGATATTCGATAACTTGCCCCGTTTCCAAGTAATCAATAAAAATCGATATCGAAATCCTGTTTTTTGAGCAGTTTCGGCAAATAATATGAGCTAGAGTTACCAAACTTGACAAGTAGCTTCTAGAATAGTATATACATACATATATATCAAGTATCTTCCCTTTTATACCTATCGCTAGTCGGAAGAAGAGGGTTCAGGGTATCCCCTAGTCGGGACCTCCCGACTAGAACCTCTTACTTGTTTAAATTATATATATAAACAATCAATATACCTTATACCAAAATGAGCGAGTCCAGAAAATAAAGTTGGGATATATTTTTTAAGTTATACATATATATCAACAGCCAATATACCCTATACCAATATTCCAGTCCACAACTTCAAGTAGAGTTGGGTTAGAGTTTAAATTTAATATACATATCAAGGCGCGGTTCGGTTCGGTTCACGGTTCACGGTTCGGTGCGTTAACCTATTTGTCATCATGCATGAATCAAGGTTCGGGTTTGACCATATTTTACATTTTTCAATGGAGAACTTCATATATTTTCTTTGAATAATAATAAATATTATTAATATTAATATTAATGTTATTATTTTTACTATTTTTAAAGTATTTAATGCTGGCTTTGGCGCGCTTCTCATTTTCAAATATTTATGTTAAAAGTGATTAGGAAATATTTTCATATGCACCATACCTAAAGGCAAACTGAAATTTTAACATACATATATTCAATTATTCAAATTTAAATATAATAATACATATTATAATATATAATGTTTCATATTATTTGCGATTATTCAAATATAAATAAAATAACATATAATATCATATAGATTAAATAATAATCTGTTCAAGGAAAGGTTTGGTTCAGCTCTAGCTGCGGCTGTTCTTAAGTCACGTTTATGCCATGAAATTGATGAATTACTTTATTTTCATTTTTCATAACGAAAATTTCAACACACTTTTCAATTTTCTTGGCGGCACCACCTGTTATGAAACTTCAAAGATAACTGAGAACACAGAAATTGCCAGTTAATATCATGGGAGCTCAAGAAACAACGCTGATATGAAAGATAATTTGTTAATTTGCTGAGGCTTGTACTACAAATGTAGCACATTTAGGTATATCTGTTTTTTTTTTTTTTTTTTTTTGTGTACCACTTAGCCAAACGATTGTTAGATAAACCATTGAACAATGTGGTACGAATTCGCAGATGTCATTAGGAAATGGGCTGGAAAGTTTTTGTATCGTTTTTGCCTGAAATATGAAGATTATCTTATGGAGCCGACGAGTAACAGAGTTCAATGCGCTGGAGTCGCCCAGAAACCTGTTGATCGGAAACTATAGTGAAAGGTCTGAAAAAGTACAATGAATCACAGCCGTACGTAAACATTTAACGGACTATCTCATGTGGCTCTAAGCCGATTTGGGAAATTTCCGCGGGGCTATCAAATATAGCAAACAAATAGAATGTGTGCAAGGGCTTTATGCTGGGCTCCAATCGGTTTTTCCAGTTGCTATTGATCTGATGATGGGGCCTACGTATGCCAGAATTAAATTGATATATAGGTCAATGGCAGGTTCATTATTATCAGCGAAGCTGCGCTCCAAATGAAACACACAACACAAGAATAAATCTCTTTAGAGTGCCATATGAAATTAATCATTTGAAATACCTCAAGAGCCACTCGAATCGAAAATTGAGCACAAACAGTCGCTTATATTCTGTACTATTTTTTCTGCTATCTGTGAGACAAGTACCATTCAAAAGTAATTAGCCTACTTTGCTCAAAAATAAATAACACTAATATGCAAAGGCATTTCTATTTGTGAATATGTGTGTTGATAACAAATTTGCTGCAATCAGCTGCTGGAAATACGAATTAAAAAAATATTTCGCATTTAATGAGATTTTTAATACTTTTCTACCAGAGTCTTAATGGAATTCTAAAAGTTGTTGAATATTTGTGCACTTAATTTATTAAACTAGGAGTTATTTTCCTATTATAATATATCACTTCGGACTTAGTGTATATTGACATTTGAATCTGGGCCGGCTTAAGTCCATGGATCATGGCTTAGAAGAGATAGAAATGAGAAATTAAATATCTTTAAGCTTTTTCAAAATATTTTTATTTTTTATTTCTGCCTCTCTATGCGATTCTCACGGCCTGTGTTAATGTAAGGATTCGCAGTGCAGACTTTACACAAAGTACAAAGTGAATTTTAATTAAAATCAAACTGATCTAAAAAATCGAAATATTGTAATTAAATTAATAGAAATATATATATAAGCCAGTATTTTATATTGATATTCAATGTGTTGTTAAATGCTCGGCCACGCCAGCATTAAACAGGGTAAGGCTTTTTCATATTTATTTATATTTCATATTTAAAAAATAAGATCTCTGTGTTATGGCACATGATAGGACTGGACAAAGAGATTTATAGAGCTGTTTCCAATGAGAGGCACAAAAAATCCAAGAGATAGCAGTGCACTTATTTGTCACAATTAATAAAAATAATAAAAAAAAAATAATCAAAAAAGTGATAAAGCTGTAGCTATTTGCAGCTTGTCAAATTTTTCGCTCACATCGTTTAAGCATATATTAATATTTTATTTTATATTTGACAGACGTAGGCAATCTTTTTTGTTGGAACATTACTTTGTGTAAGGGCGTCCTTAAGGTTTTGCTTTAGGTATGTATAAACATGATTTTTAATATTGGACTCTCCATCTCATTTCCTTTAGCTCTTTCGCTCTATCTCAATCTCTCTTTCTCTCTCTCTCTCTCTCTCTCTCTCTCTCTCTCTTGTGTACAATCATTCTTATTTACTCTTGCGTTGTTACTCTTTTTATCTCCCTATACTTCTTTTGCTCTTTTTTTTCTCACTCTCACCTGCTCTTCTCTTTATGATCGCCTTTCTATGCGATTTTCATAGATCCAAGTTGGTTGAAGTCGTTTCTTTGCTTATTGACTATGAAAATATATAAAATATTGATTATATTAACGACAACTTATTTGCAGTACCTGTCTCGCAGTGTGGATACCTTTCAAAATCGATCTGTGAATGGTGATCATGGCGCTGGCCTGGCCCAGTAGAATGAGTGCTCGTCACCGTGGCTCCAGTCTCGCCTCCTGCCGCCTGCTGCAATGCGTCTTAATCCTGTGCGCGGTGTCATATTTGGAGGCACGCGAAGGTCTGTTTTAGGCTGGAATTTGTATTTTTCTTACCACATCTTTGACCATATATTTGTTGCAGAAGGCGATGCATGTATGGTGAAAGAGAATCTGCCGGGAGTTTGTCAGGCCTCATCCAAGTGCGAGCCGCGAATTGACAAATATATCAAAACTGGCAAGTTGACCGTCGACAAGGTGCCCAGCTGCGGCCTGGGCCCGTACGAGGAGATCGTCTGCTGTCCGACTACCGACTGCTGCGAGGAGGATAAGGGGTAAGAGTGGATGGAGAATTTAAAAAGGGAGTCCGTCTTGTTGCTTTTGTTATTGTGCCCCCGCCCCCCAAGCTATGTGCCAATTGTTGTTGTTGTCGCTGCATGCTCCAAACCGTTGGCTAGTCAAGAAACTGGCGTCTAACATAATTCATCTGATTTACGTGCAGCCCAAGCCAGGTCCCAGACACCACAACCACAACTAGCTCAACAACATCTACCACAAGAGCCCCGCTGCCCACGACGAGAGCATCGAAATCAAAGCTTGACGAGGAGTCGCCCTATTTTGACTTTCAGCAGCTGTTCAATAACAAACCAAATACACAGCTACAGCCACAGCCACAGCCAAATACACAGCCACAGCCATCGGAGGGATTTCCATCTCAAACTCCATTCCAGAGGCAGCTCAAGCCCCTAAACCCATTGGGGCCCAATGTGCCAGTGATAACTCATGATGCCATGCGAGAACAGCCAAGATTTCAACCCCGTCAACAGCCCATTGGGCAGGAGGACAGGGGCCAGTTTCAGGATGTGGGACCCTGGGGCCAGGCGCCTGCTATGGACAGGGAGCCAAAGATCATTAACAGACCGTTGTCGTGGGGGCCGCAGCAGAGACCAGGCCGAAGGCCAGTCCCAGTCCGAACTCAATCACCAGACCCGCGACCAATGCCAGCTGCTCAGCCACATGACCTAATACAGCTGGTCAATCAACGGCTACGTCAGCAGGGCATGGACATTGTGCCCGCCAATCAGGTGGTCACATTTGAGTTGCCCAGGGAGCCGATGACGATGTCGATGACGCTGCCGACGACGACAACGACGACCACGACGACTACCGCGCGTCCAGCTGTTGTAACAGTCCCCAATGTGGATTTAGATCCCTGGGCACCATTCCGCTTTCGGGAAAGACCCCTCGATGAGATCGAGACGAATGAGCTGGGCAACGGCGATGCTGCACCATTTGGGTTTGTCACAGCCGAAGCATTCACATCAATTGGCCCTAGCCTCCATCATGCGTAGCCATCAAAGAGCAGCCACCAAAACTAATCTCTTACCATTTGTCCATTTCCAGGCCGGAGACCACAACGATACGAACTATTCAAGCTACGCCCACCACTCGAGTAGATGTATCCGAGCAGGAGCGACCAGCTGTGCGAGGTGAGTATATAGGGTGATTGACCGACTGACTGACTGACTGACTGACTGACTGACTGATTGACTGATTGACAGACTGACTGACTGACTGACTGACTGACTGACTGACTGACTGACTGACAAACTGACTGACTGACTGACTGACTGACTGACTGACTGATGATTTTATTTCATCCGCAACTGTGGAAAATTGTTGGAAAATAGTTGGATAAAACCTTTAAGTGTTCATTTGCTGGGCCTTGGCTAGATTCAATAAGTGTTGATATATACATACTGTACATTATTTCCGATAACTATTTTCAATGATTTTAATAGAAATTAATTTGAGACATGTTGCGTCAATCATTTCGAAATTTACTCCTTTGGGTGGAAAACGAGGATAAGACGTTTCGTGAACGTTTCGTGTTGAAAACTTTGAAATATAATAAAATATATATACATATTCATATTATTGATTAGTATCAACAGCAGGAATCGACCGGTTCGAACTATTATATTGTATACCTGCACTAGGAAAGATCGATCTAAAATTTTTTTTCAATTTCTCATTTCGCATTTCTCTATTTTGAAAGTGAGTAGTGTATAGGGTTAGGTTTGATTGGACTGACTGAGCCGGGGACATTTGGAAATGGGCACTTTCTAACTCTTCATTTGATGAATGGCTTCAATTGTTCCTTGCAGCTTGTCGCTTGTTTGAGGACCTCCAGAAGGAGCGCCAAAGGGAGGGCCAAAAGGAGGCCTTAACGCTCCATATACTGGACGGTATTCCGGTGGAGCCTGGTGTATATCCGCACATGGCGGCAATTGCGTTTAGTAACTTTGGCACCTTTGTCTATCGTTGCGGCGGTTCGCTGATCTCAAATCGCCATATCCTGACGGCTGCCCATTGCTTCAATGAGGATCTGCCCGTTCATGCTCGCCTGGGAACGGTGAATATCGAACAATTGGGCGATTTTTACCAGGACATTGCCATAAAGGTAAGTGCCCGTTAAATCGACCGCAGTATGTATATACCAGATTGGATTCTTTTGGACAGGAAAACATTGCCATACATCCGGAATATGTGAGCACCAGCAAGTACAATGATATTGCCATACTTGAGCTGGTCGAGGAGCCCAGGCTGAGTCTATATATATCCCCGGCGTGCCTGGAAACGAATCTCTTTGATCCGCCAGAAACTGCACAGCTCTTTGTAGCCGGTTGGGGCACCATGAATCAGACCAGTAAATAATCAGATACATATATACCGAAGCTCACCCAACTCACGCCACTTTCTCCATATAGCACGACGCACATCGAAAATATTGCTGCGTGCACCCCTCAATACAGTTCCATTGGATCAGTGCAATGTCAGCTTTGCCCAGCAGCCGAATACGAAACGCTTCCTAAAGGAGGGCGTCATTGGGTCGCTGTTTTGTGCGGCGGACAGGAAATTCAAGAAGGCGGATGCCTGCCAGGGTGACTCCGGTGGTCCGCTGATCCTGGAACGGGATATTGTGAACAACAAGTATAGCATTGTGGGCATCATATCATCCGGCTTCGGCTGTGCAACCAAAACCCCGGGCCTGTATACACGGGTCGCCGCCTATTTGGGATTCATCGAGCAGGTCGTGTGGCCAAATAATGTTGTTTAACTAATCACTGATATTAAAGGATCTTCAATGTATAGTACTAAATTCTAAGCAAGTCGATTTTAAATACAAAGCTCAACCGGTTTTACTCTTATACCTTAACAGCTTAACTTATCACTTAAAGTAAGTTTTAAGATCCGTATTACGCTCAAGTAAGATAGGTAAATTAGCAAACGGAAGTTAAGTATACGACTTTTGAAAGAATGTACCGTTTATCGTAACCCGTGTCTTAAAGCCTTGTAGAGGCTTTCATAAGTTTGTCATACTATCTGTAGCGCGTTTTTTTTAAAGATATATTTACCGCTTTGGAGTTCCTTTAACGTATCTGTTAAATCGTATCACATCGGACTACTATATCATGCGGCTTCTGTCGGAGCAATCGATTGTTTTGTATAATATTACTTCTAGTCCATATGGCTTTAAGGGTCTCACATCCTTGGCATGTCGAGGATAGTATCTGTTGGCGTTCTTCAATTAATTTTTAAATCGAAACTGAGGTATTTATATTTAAAATGTATTTTTTTCATTTGCTTGCCTCGTTCCAAAATCCCGTTGGTTCTTTTTAGATCTCTGGTTCCGTTTCAGCATCTATCCCTGCTGGCACTCTAGGCGCTGTATGTCATCCACTTGCATACGTAAACAGAGCAGCAGCAAGAGCGATGTTACTGTCTGACATGAAAGCTCTCTCTCTCTCTCTCTCTCGTGCGCTCTCTCAATCACTCTCTTAATCACTCTCTCACAGCTGCGCTCTGTCGGATGACAGCATTGCCAGATGCAAAAAACAGGATGGCAAACGCTTTAAGCTTTCAGTTTACAAAGCTTTTGAACAGAACAGCAGTTGTTTAACCGTTACAAATCGCCGCTGCCGGCAAGCAGCTGCTGCTGCTATTGTCAGCTCCTTTTGCTTGGGTCGCACGGCCCAGCGGCCTGCAATCGCCGCCTCCCCATCTCCCCGTTCCACTTTTTCACTGTTCCACTGTCTCTGCCGCCTCTCGCGGCAGCGCGCCCGCTGCCAACACACACGCATTTCGTACAGGCAACAACTGTTTCAGCTGCTTCTTAAATGCTGCTGCTGGCGCTGTGGGCGCCTCAGTTGGTCGCGGGACTGCGTTGCCGTTAGTTCGTGCCCAGCATTTAGGAAGCGAGGAACAGCCACAGCCTTTGGGACTGTTACTTCAATATTTTTTTCAAGTGATTTTTGTTGCTGTTGTTATTGTTGCAGTTGCCGTTGCTGTTGCGCCGTGCAGCATGCAACGCTTTTGGCGCGCCTAGTTTAAAATCTTGTTAACACTTGCAAATTGTGCGCTCAGTGGCTATCAAATGTAAGTTTCTGCTCTGTGTTTATTTATTTGTTTGTTTGTTTGTTTGTTCGTTGTTAACTGTGTTTGTTACACGCATATCGCTTATCAGCGCCACATATTGACGCATCAATCACAAGCTGGGAAATTGTTTTCAATTGTACATCTGCTCCGGCCGATAAGCATCGTAAACAATAAAAAAAGAAACCAAAAAATAGAAAACATAAATAAATAAAATAAAACTAAAACAGTAAAAAATAAAACTGTCCAGTAGCCTGGTCACATTTGCATCAAAGGGCAGCGTGTGCTGCGATAAGAACCGTAGACAACAGGTGCTCGATATTCGGAATCTTAAATAAGTATAATATTGCCTTACATTTGTTGTATTCGCTGCGAGAGATTTGTTATTAACTTTTTGTGCCAAAACGATATGAATTTGAAAGTTTATTTGTTGTGATTTGGTGAAATTTTTGGATTTTCGTGTGCTTTAATTAAAACATAATTGATCTCGGTTTTTTTTTTCATATATATTTTGATAATCCTCGAGATTCAGCATTGGGGCAGAACCGAAAACTGCAAAAACTCTCTAGTTCTTGAGAAAAATGTTTAGCACACAAACTTCTTTATAATTAAAAACAGAACAGTTGATCGGATCTTTTGATCCGAGCAGGCGCTTTTGATTTATATGCTATTTAACTGCTTTTCGAAAGTTTTAAACAAAAACAAACTTATTTAACTGTGGACCCAAAATTCTCTCATGCATCGCATATTTTGCTTGATTTGTGGCGTAATTTTATAAGTTATTTTATTGCTGTTCTTTAACAATTTTGTCTTTTATTGTTTAATAATTTTAATGAGCGGAGGGACAACGTCGGGAGATCAGATAAATGTAATTTATTTTCTTTGTTTTTTATCATTTGTAATATTAATGAGAAGTGAAATGCTAGTGAGATAAATTTAATTTGTATGCAAACTCTTTTTCTACCAACTTTAAATTGTTTTTTCATTCCTTTTTTTGATTATTTTTTCATTTTTAGATATATTTTGTCTGCAATTCCTACAAAAATATGTAAATTCGATCTGTTCCTCTGAACTCAGGGTTTGCTTCCAGCTAAATATTTCTTAAGGCTCTTAAATAGAAGAGAGATTAACTAGGCTCTTAGGAACTATGCCAATTAAAAGATAATTGCATGAATTCCAATTAGAATTCTAGTTGGCAATTATAGGCTCTATTTGCATCAATAATTGGATGCAGCAATTCAATTTGAGAATTGGAAAACAATAAAACATAAAACAATAAATATCATATTATTTAACATAAAATAAGCATGAGCAATGAAAACAATTTCTTTTAGCTGGCTATAAATTAACTTTAGCTTTATTTATTTGCGGCATTGTTGCTGCAATAATGGCCACAGAGAGTTGTCATGTTTAACTGGCTTATCACTCAAGTTAGCTGACAATGCAATATTTGTGTTCCGGTTGATAAATTGCCATCGATGCGAGAATTTTCACGCTCAACCGGTCAATCAATTAGAAATTATCAAGTGAATTTTAAAGCAATTTATTAGTCGCTTTTGGGCTGGAGAGAGTAGACAGAATGTAGTTAACTGTTGCTGCCGACTGCCGACTGCTACTGCTGGCAGCTACTGCTACTGCTGGCAGCTACTGCTACTGCTGGCTGCTGCTCATGTGTGTCTGGGGTACGTGGGTGTCCTTCGAATATTGCCGCCGGCGTTCGGTTAGAAAATGTGGCTATAAATGTGACACTAAGTTAATAAATTTATGGCCCAAACACACCCAGCTGATATGGCATGTGTGTGTGTGTGTGTGTGTGTTGTGGTCTGCTGCTAATTTTCCTGTGTGTGTGTGTGTGTGCTTGGCTATGACACGACAGCGCTGCGGACATCAGCAAGGCGGATGCCAAAAAGTCGAGAATTGTGTGTGTTGTTGGCATATTAATAATATTTTTATTGGCCGCTTATTTGCCTTTTGCGGCCGAGCTCCACGTTTGTGTGTGTGCGTATGTGTGTGTGTGTGTGTGTGTGTGCTAAATACTGTACTAATTTGAGCTGACAAATACAGTCGCCCACAAGTTGTGACCTCTTTTAATTAATAAATATGCGCGCAGATAACACAAAGCAAGAAAGAAACAAAAAATTAATAATATTCATTCACAAGCACAAAATCAATTTTCCCCATTTTATTTACCTTCATTTTTTTTCGGTTGCCTTTTATTCACTTAAATTAAAAACAAAAGTTGAGGCAGGTCGCAGCTGTGTCTCTGTCAGCTAATACAAATTGAAGTCATTTATTTATATATACAATATTTATGCACATCATATTTGAAAGCTACCGACAACAAACGATCACATTGAATATTCATGTGAAAAAAAAAAGCAAAAATTTTTTGACTGAAAGCAATCACAGGTGCTCGCGTTTGGTCTGACAAATTGCATATAAATATTTATAATTTATTGGTAAATTCCTTTACATGGAAACAAACGCATCTGGCTGCCCGTTCACAGCTTGAAGACAGCCTGATCCGTCAAGTTTTCAAAAACTTAATGACTTTTCCGATTTAAGCACTTTCAAACTGGTTTTGGGTCGTTTATTGGAGCAGTTCTTCATTGCCAATCAGCTTTAAGATTGTGGTATATGAAGATTTTGCATGATTTTCCATGCTTCCAACAGCTTGACACCATATCTGATACACGAATATAATGAAGTCTTATATTCAAGGTCGAACCAACAACGAGGTTCTTACTCAATATACCCCTTACATGAACTGAGTGCGTAATCGGAAAGATGCACGCACTATGTATATTAAAATAAAGTCTATTGCGGATATGCGCTGCAAAGTATGCTATGATTTTTGAAGAAATATCTATTGATTTTATAGCGCGCAATTTTAATGCTCTAGCATAAGAAGAAGAGATAATATGGACTTTGTTTAATGTCCGTCCGGCTGACCGTTCGATTATGGGACGTGGCAAATCGCAAAATTAATATCGTTTATGAAATCCGGCGGATAGAGGGCTTTAAGCTGTTATTGAACTGTGAATACGTATTAAATGGTCGCATGCAACCGACTGCAAAATTCTTATTTATTTAATTTAATTTAAAAAAATTTTTTTGCAATTATTTTCGCTAAGCTTTTTGCAAACTTTAAATAAAGCCCGCATTGCTCGTAACGAAATGAATGTATTAAACAGCTTAATGCGCCGATTACTGATTTCGTATGGCATTAATAGCATATACATATGTATGTACGACATACACACACATATGTATATGTGTGTATGGCGTAATTAGTATGATGCTCAATATTTAAGTTGACTTTTGGCTCAGTGTCACAGTATTAAAGTATCGAGGCGTTAATAACTTAACTTCGTTAAAAAAAGCAAAGATATGTCGGATAAAATATGATGGCGTACATATAATCTGGCAGAGGGACCTTTTATAATCCTGATGAGCAGTTATCAGTTGTCAGTCAAACTGTCGCTCCGTTCGTCTCCCGACTCGCATAACTGCCAAATGGGTCAAACATATAGTCGATGCCTACTCAGTTGCCTTTATCCCGATCTGAAGCAGTTTTACATTCCTTTAATTTTATTTAAAGACAAATAGATGCAATTATTTTCGGAAATTTTAGTAAGATTGCGCAGCGCAGCAGGCAAAGAAAATGATAGGAATGTAAACGACTTATTGCTCTTCATTGGATTGGCTGCAATAGATTGTTTTTTAATTCTCACTTAATGCCACACCAGCAGTTGTCTTCCAGTTTTGGCACTCTGCCCGCCCCCCGCTCCCCTTGTTGCATTACAAACATTGTGACAAATTAATAGTTACATCTGGACAAGGAAGCAAGGACAAGGAAGTCGACGTGTGCTATTATATATATATACATATATATATATATATACATATATTTATGTGGATATAAATATACCTCTAAGAACCTCTCTCTGCATACAGCTAAATCCAAAGCCGACTTAAGCATAGATTTGCCAGAGATACTTTGATGCCGCTTTGAGGAATGCAGCAATAAAAATGCCAACGCAGAAGGGTCGGGGAGAAGGTGAGGCGTGGGGCGAGCGGCGAGGGCTGACGACAAACGGAGCGAGGGTCGAGGCCAAAAACTAAGCGGCTAATGGCGTTAGTTACTTAGTGGAGGCGTCTGTCTAGGCTGCTGATAGAGCCTGCAGCCTGACGATTCACGCTAGTGTGTGTGCGTGTGTGTGTGTATGTGTGTGTGCGCTTGTAATGCACATAAATTTACACAAGTTCATTTTTGTGTAGCGCGTAAATCTTTACACAAATCTCTCATTTCGCTGGGTCATACGAGGCCCAAAAAAGGAAGCATGTTAAAGTGCTCCAGTCGGGACTGTTCAACTACGAGATACTCTGCACGCACATCGCACAACAAAAATACACCTAGTGCTGTGGCTATGCTTCTTCTTTTCTCAGATCACAACTCTTCGGTGCTTAAAGTCCGATCGTTACGAGACTATGTGATGAAGTTTGGGAGGAATTCACAAAAAAAAATATTCTTGAGCTGTAAATGAGATACGATATTCGTTCTATCAAATTGGTTATCTCTAGCTCTTTCAATATCTTCGAGCCTTGCTGTAAAGTCGATATTTATCGGTATTATAATATGGGAGATATCGAAAAGAGAAGTAAGATAACTCTGTATGTTATACGGGAATATACAATATTAAATATGAAGTCTGTAGCTTTTTTTGTTTCCGAACTAGGTATCGACTCGGCTCGTCGGTTCATTATACCTTCTTTCATGCATATTCAATGCATATAGGGTATGAAAAATCACTGCATACGAAATCGCTTGAAGAAAAACGAAAAGATAAACAAAGCATAACGGTAATACACACAGACTGAAAGGAAAAAACGCAAATTACACATATACCTATACATAGATACACATATACATGCATACATATATAGCTTATATAATGCCCTCATATGGCACTTAGCTCGCAGTCGAAGCCGGGGCCATGTGATGTTAGATATAATTTCGTTTCTTTTTCTTTCGGGGGCTGTCACTTTTTGGGTATATTTGTCTCTTGTTCTTCTCTGTTTGTGTGTGTGTGTCTTGGGTTGAAAGGTCGTTGACAATGGTAAAACAACTGAAAATTTATGGTTTGGCATTAAGGAAATTTAATCGATTCAATGCAGCACGTGTTTCACCATTTACCCCATCCGCTGTGACCTCCAATACCCCAGCCCATCCCCATTCCCATTCCCATCCCCGGCCCAGCCCAGCCCAGCCCAGTTCACGTCCCTAGTCGGGTCTCGGTACCCGCAGGAGCAAACGTGAACGCGTGCCGGCACTTGCATATGAAGGAACTGGCAAACAACAAAATACCCCTCAGACCTCTCGAACCCTAGCAGCAGAGCACGCCCCATAAAACTCTCTTATATACACGCACGTCTACCTTATGAAATTTTCTTAATGAAAAAAAACAAATTATAAAAAAAGGTAGCGGAAAAGTCGCTGAATTTGGCTGAGCGAAACTTTAAATACACTATTCTAGTGCACCGAATTGAGGTTAATAAAATTGAGAATGGAGCTAGGCTATGCTAGTTATACTAAAAATGACTACATTAAGTTAAGCTCCATGAAATATTTGAGCCATTTTTTTTGATTAGTCAGTAGAATTGGCCCATTTGGGACATACTCTTATTGGGCTGCGCAATAATAGTCGTGAATAGAGTATTCACAGAGTTGGTAATGGCAAATTGCGGTCCTCTTTCGCTTTCGCTTCTGTGGATTAACTCTACAAATAACTCATTCACAGATCATTTTCCCCCACTAATCGGGGTATGTCCATTAAAGTAAAATATAGAGAAATTGCTTGTTAAGGGCAGCTTTGCCACTTAAGACATAGTCTCATTGGACTGCTCAATAGATTAAGGTCATGAAAAGAGTATTCGCTGAGTTGGCGTTGGCATAAGTGCTCCATATCTTACGCTTTGAGTTCCGTAGATAGGCTGTTTCTTTTGCGCTGTGGTTCGCTTTATACTGAGCCGGCTCAGTTCAGACTTTGCAGCTTTTATTGAAGAGTGTATAATATACCATATTATTTGCACAACTTCGTCTATAAAGCTGCTTGAATCATCATTAAGCCCGGCGTGTTAGGGTATTTGCACATGTGTAAATACATCAACGGGAAAAAGAAAAAATAAAGAATACAAACTGAGTGAAAAGTTTAGCATGTGGAAGTTTTTGCCGTGCGTGTAAAGTGTGTAAATTATTTTTGGTCCTGTTAGTTGCTGCTGGCGCCGCTGTTACCGTCGCTTGTATTGCAATTTAAATGCCTGTTGCTGTGGCTGTCAATTAAAAATGTTATAAATGTTGTCACAGCTTGCCAGCGCGAAAATAAAGTTCGCCATTTGCATATAAAAAAAAAATAGTGCACCAAAAACATTTCATATACTAATATTCCAAACTGAATATTCAATTCAATTCTGGAAAAAACAATTCTAAAATATTTTTGTTTGATTTTTAGTTTAATTTTTCTCACCATTTATGCTCCACATATTTTAGTAAATTTAATTCGAAACAGTTCGAAATACAGTTGCTTGTAAATCGTGAATATTAACTAGTCGCAGGCCATAAATAAACTAAAAATGTGTGTTGAAACGGTTGAAATACAATATTAATTTATTTTTATCTTTCATATTTTATGAGCAATATAACGTGTGGCTAATTTAAATAGTTTTGCATAACAAATAGGAGCGAATTAGCTGACGGTATTAAACAAAATGATACCCTGTAAATGGGCTTAATGCATTCCGACAAAAATTGTGTGTTTACTCTTAAGTTTCGCTAGTGGACATTCTTTTATTATTATTATAATATATTTTTTGGGTATAATAACAAATTATACAAGCAAGAAAAAATAAAAATTTAGAATTTCCGCCGGATTTGAGCCAGCGACTTCTCGCTTGCTGGATCGACGCTCAGGCAGCTTAGCCATAGAAGAGCTGACCCCTTAGAAAGTTTAAAAGTTTGAACCTGCGCCTTAGAGGCAAATACAAATTAAAATTTGAGCCACCGACCTCTCACTTGCTGGTCCGACGCTCAGCTAAGCTCAGACAGCTTAAGAATGTCAGCTTCCTAGATTTTGCGGTTGTGCGTTGAGGACCGTTAAGAACAAATTCTTTTTCTATACGTGTATAGATATAGCCCGTTACACACTTGCCATGATATCATTCATACCCCAAATAGTTCTCTGCAGAACATCATAATGCATTTAATACGTTATTTTGTATGCCTGAATTTTCTTTTATGTAGCAAATTAAATAGAAGCTCTTATGTTAATCAGCAGTTGGCTTAGTTGATTGGCAAGCGCTGTGCGAGAGCAAGTGTTGAGTGCTACAATTTGCAACAGTGCTCGACAAAAAATATCGCACATCGAACGGCAAACTGCAGCTAGTCAGCTAATAGACCCAAAATTAGCTGTGCTAATTGAATTAGTCGCATGGCAGCTGGCAGCTGGCAGCTAGAGACTGGCGGAATGTCGTCTCAGTTTCTATTAACTTCTAAAATTGTGCTCCAGCTAAGCTGGGGTGGATGTCAATTAGCCTGTAGCCTTGCTTCAATTTCAAGCCTTTTAAATTTGCCGTCCGCAAATCGTTTGCATTTTCCAAAGCTTAGCAGCGTTACGGCCCTTTCTCGCCCGTTCTGGCCCACATTCAAATTCAAATGAACTCATTAAACTTAATGAATAACAGCGTTGTGGCATTAAAAAATGATGGCAGCCAGCATTTGATGGGCTTAAAACTGAAGCCAAACCCGCAACACACAGTCAACTTACAAAGAAGCTAAAATGCAATTGTTCCCAGAAACGCAAATGCTTAGCTTTTCTACCTGGAACGTTATTTAATCACGTTTGAAGATCAATTAGATTGTGACTTCGCTGTCAAACCTTTCGAAGCACATGAAAGTGTGCTTCAAATTCAAAAAGTTCACTTAAAGCTCCGAGTTGGAGTGTTTGAAGTTTTTTTAAACTTGTTCAATGATTTTCAATTTATGAAATTAAAGCGAAAGCTTAATGGGAAATAAACTTAAACTTTTTGTTTCGTTTCGTTTCATAAATTAAAATTAAAGCTCAGAAATTGAGCTTTTGAAGTGTTTGGAAACTATTTCAAAGTTTTTCAAGTAATGAATTTAAAGGTAAAAGCTTAGTGAAATAAAAGTATGCTTTAATATGTTGTTTTATTTTACAAATCACACTTAAAACATAGTAATTTAGTGATTTTCAATTTATGATCTGATAAGCAAAATCTGAACACGAAATCAGCTTGTCTTGATAACCAAAGATTTTTGCTGCTGAAGCATATCGGCGAAAGTGAGTTGAATGCGAATTTGAAAACATCTGCCCAAAAAAAAAAAAGAAGAGAAAAAGTTTTCCTTCTCGCTGTTCATGGCTGCTTTTATCACTTACAAATTGTTTGCAACTTACCGTTTTTTGGCCCCATATTGCGCAGGTGTAAATTTGAACCGCAAGTTGCCCTCACACGAGAAGCCATCGAAGGGGCCCGCACGCGCCGCCAGTTTTCAATTGTGCGACAGCAGAGACTTTAATTTCATCAATAGTCGGCGCACGACTTATGTGAGCTGGGGAAATGGAAATGGGCATGGAAATGAGGGAAGGGTTGTCCAATTTAGCTGGGCTGGCAGCCCTGCAGCTGTTGTTGCTCAATATTTCATTTTCCAGCCGCCCACTTCAATAAAACTTCAACGCACTTCAAACACGAAATTTCGTAGAACACTTTAAGGCGCAGGCACCAAAATGAACGAAACCTCAAGCACATCATTCTGTCAGACTACGACAGACAAGTACTGTATCAAAATCGTGTGGCTTTCACATGGCACCTAATGAATATATATAGGCATACATACAGACTGCAGATCTGAAGGTTACTATGGTACAGCATGGTTAGTCAGTTAGTCAGACTGACATGAGAAATGCTCTCATGCATTTCTCACCTATTTTGATATTCTCTTCATTCGTTTGCCGAAACACTTCGCCCCATTCGCTTGACTTTCTCTTGACATCGACTAGCACAGCTTATCGCACCAGATATAAGCGCTTCTCGCTTCAAACTAATTATTTATTCTGGTTACGACACGTTTCAAGCCAACCAACTTGAGGTTAAATTCAAATATAAAAATTGGAGTGTTTTGTTTGAAATATAATTAATAAACATTCATGCTGAAAAAGTTCTGTTTTGTGAAATGTGTTAACTAGAATTAGTTAGTTCAGCGAGTGGCACACTAATCGGTTTCTCGGATGTCACAAACAGTGCTGAAAAATGCGCGAATATACTTCCGTTGAGTGTGCTCAGGTGCTCAAGATACTCTCTCCGTCGTTGTCAATTATTATGTAATTTACACATTACGCATACGCACCGTATGCTGTCTGGATTTTTTATGATTGTATGGCATAATTAAAACAGTGTCAACTCGTGCTCGTCTTTATTGTAGACAAGGTCGTTGTCGCTGCCTTCGTTAATTTTCAGTCACATTTCACGCATTCTCTTGAAATGGGCGTACTTCATTTTTAATAGCAATTAATTAGGCAGAGTCTTCACATTGCCCTTGCCGGGAAATCAAATCGGCGCATTTATTTTGTTGCCTTTTTTATTTTATTTTTAAATCTGACAAATTGGTGTCTCACATAGCTGGGGTTAATCCTTGGAGCGCAGCAGATAAAACTTAAATGGGATTGCATAGCTCTCCGGCTAAATCTGTCGACCTACTCTTTAAAGAAATGCGCGTGCGGCGGCTTTTGTTATTGCCGCTGCCTGACCCGAAAAAAATGCAAATAGGCTCGACATTCATCGTTTTACGCCCCCAAAAACACAAAAGCGTAAACAAACCAAACATTTCACAGCCTATACAAAAAGTATTCGCACCGTTGTGTACACAAATGTCTGAGTTGCCCCACCGCGCCGGAATCCCCTCAAAGTTCAAGGATATCGAAGCGGCACCGCATTGAAAACCAGCTGCGAACTGCGGCCCTGCGAACTGGAAACCAAGTCAAGGTAACCCAGTACCCAGGTCAAAAGCCATGTGCCCCGTAACTAAACCAAGCTCCGAAACATTCACTGGCTAGCCCAGAGTCTGGTTGTCGCTCTGAGAAGGCAATAAAATGTAATGCCGGAATGGGCAAGTCATAGATCAAATACCCTTTGACGCGGCTCTTGGGTTCCCAGAAACTCAAATTTTTCCTAGTACATTTTCTTGGTCTCTTATTTGACATTCACTTTAGTCATGTCAATGGCAATTAACAGCAGCCAAATATTGTAAATGTGCGTCGCGTAGTGTTTACTTTTAGTAAATATTGTTCTACAGTTAGTCAACTTTCACATTTTATGTTTATATTGATGTGCGCAGCAATACGCTGTAAATTAACATTCGTATGTTATAGGTTCTGTAACTTAACAGAAGTATTGTTTATGTTATACGTAATGTTACTTAACAGCAGTACAATTATTTGACTTTTATATATACATACATATATACTTAATACAACTTAACATATGTTAGTGCTCATATGTTATACGTAATGTAACTTAACATAATGCATTGGTTATACATAATGTTACTTAACATATGTATTTTCAAAGTGCTGTTAGTTAACTTTGACATATTACTTAGCATATTATGTACCTTGCTCACCATTAAACATTTACATTCACATGCTCACATTTTTTCAATCTATTGTGTGTAAATGATAGATGTTATGAGTGCCCAATACCGTTAGATAACTTCTATTCTGTAATTGCTTCTTTTGTTATAACAGCAGTTATGGTTATGACCATTATCTCTAACTCTTATGTTAAGAGCGTACACATTGTTCAAGTTGTTCCAGTACCTGTGCTAATGTACACATGAGCTCGTAGATTCTTTGTACGTACTTTGTGGTTATTAGATAACTTATAATTCTTTCAATCGAAGGCCTTGGCAAGTCATTGCATACCATTGCATACGGTCGCACATACAATTCTTAGCCCCTTCGCATTGTTCAAACTGATTTGATAGCTTTGCCAGCCCCTTTGAATTCCCCCCGCCCAAATACAAGAAAAAGCAGCTGCAGCTTTTATAGATATCAATTGTTCCATTCAAAATCAGAACTTGAGTGAGGAAACAAGAAGACCTATGCAAATGAATACGCAACCATGTTGGCGCTCCAGTGGGGCAGCGTCTGGCTTAGATTGGGTTTCGTGCAACCGCAAAAATCAATATGCGTGTCTCTAGAGATGGGTCCGGCAATTAGTAGGCAGTGCCCCATGAGATTGCCTGTTATTTCAATTTCATTTTCAATTCCTGTGCTTATTTGCAATTAGGCAAGCTCTTTCTTTCGGCTCTTGTCCAGCGCTCCCGTCAGGGGGCGTGGCCCATTTAGTAGCACTTAGTAAAAAGCTGCCCAGCACTGAGATTAATCATGCGCACAGTTAAACATTTCCATAGCTGACAAGCCGCAGTCGTAACTTTTGAGCTTTTTGTTTTTGGCCAGGCCCTTATCAAAAAAATAAACTAAAGAAATGAAGAGAAACGACACAAGTTTAAGAAAACCAACTGCTTATACTGGAGACGAGTCGAATGTCCCGGCCACAGGCCATTGACCAAATCAATGCTCTGGTCGGTATCATTACATCAAATTTCCACAAGTCGCTTCGACTGCTCTCGACAATTTCGTATAAAATTCATGTCGCTTTGAATTTTTTGTTGTTGCTATTGACAATTGCTCGGGCCAGGCGGCGGGCGCTAGTGCTGCGGCTGGGGCTGGGTGTTGCTGATTTGTTGAAAATTGCAACGCGCCAGCAAGTCAATGACCGGCGCAGGGCGGCGCAACCGAGCAAAGGAGTAAGCGGGGAGGAACCAAGCAAACGGGCGACCGTGCCACTGCAGCAGTGGGCGGGTCACAGGGCGTTGCAGCATTGAGCTCAACGGTCGCAGGAGCTGACGTTGCCCGCAAAGACATAGACACAGCCATAGACTGAGCCATAGACTGAGCCATAGACATGGCCATAGATATGCAGAGAGAGAGAGAGAGAGAGACGGGCAAACACCAGCGCACACCCAGTGCCAACGAGCCAGTGTGCTCTTTGACTGCACACTCGAGTTGAAACTTGTCAATTTCTAGAGGCGCCAACAACCCCTTTCTGGCGGCAGTCGCCTCCTTTGCGCTTTTATAGTTTTCTTGTTACTCAATAAAGGAGCAGCTACGCAAAAGCAAAGTAGCAAAATCAAATCAAAGTGTAAATTGTGAAGCCAACTTTCGAATACCCTGCCCAAGCAATTCTCGTTGCATTCCCTAAATTTTTTGCAACTGGGTTGTAAAAGTAACGAACGATCCTAACCTTTGTCAAAATTTGATAACTCGTCATAGTTTCGATATGCGGTCGGCTACAAAAGCAGCGTTGCATGGTAAGAAATATCGGTGGTTCGGTTCACGGTTTGGTTATTTGCAACTTGGCTGTGAAAGTATCGATTGTCAATATCGATAATGCGATAAGGCCCTCACCTTCGACAAATTTGAAAACAATCGATTGGTTCGATAACCAAATGGCTTTAGAAGCGGTGCCAAAGCCCCAACAATTTTATCAGTGGTTCGGTTCTAGGCTCAGGTCAGCTCTCGGGCATTGAGCCTCGTCTTCCACCCACATGAAACATGGTTCGAATCTTGATTTATCATTTAAATAAATCAATCCAATATTTATTAAAACGTTTGCGAGTAAGCAATAATTTAATTTATCCCTTGGAAATATGGTTAGATAATTCGACTTGATACACTAAAGCATTTAGGAACAAAAATATGGTTTAATTCGTATTCCGATTCGGCTTCTTTTGCGGCAACTGGCTTGGCAAAGGTTCGTTAAATATTAAGGAATAGTTGTAATTGTATATAGCTTTTCTGTATAGCTATTTGTAGAACCTTTCGGTTCGATTATCTTTCGACTCCAGATTTGCAAGGCCCTTTACTGAGTCCGCAGCTAAAACTAATTGAGAATTATAAGAAGCTTAAAAGGCGACAAAGCTAGCAAAGCCAAAGCCAACATGAGATAGTTGCGTGTATATATGGACTTTGCGTAAGGGCATGCGAAAATCAATGCTTAAACTGCTGTGAATGTTGCGAAGCAGTTGATCAGCCATCGGCTTGCAAAATCAATTTCCGCTCAGGGTTTGGCGTTAAGCACAGGCAACAGCCATGGAATAAGAATGAGAACGGGATTGATAATGGGAATAAGCATGAGTTTAAGCATAGAATGGACATGGAAATGGGAATAGTAATGCGATTGCGAATGCGAATGAGTAGGAGTATGGGTTTGGATATGAGAATGAGCGCAGTAATTACATTTAGTGCCATAAATGTTCTCTACTGCAGGGAGCGGGAAAGAAAGAGTGAGAGAGAGGGAGAGAGAGAGAGAGAGGGAGTGGGAGTCTGTCTACTTATGCAGAAAAGTATGCAATTATAGCTACACTCACCTGCTCGGGGCGTGGGCGGGTGGATCGGGCTCTTGAAGTGGGACTGCAACTGTTGCGCTGACACCGATGACAATTGTCATGACTGCTCGGTTGTAAATTGGCTTGATTGGCGCTATTAAAATAATTAACCCCTTGTTCAGCCCCTCCCCATGTTACGGTTGGCAATCGCCATCCCTTATACCTACGTGGCGGGGCACACACATTTCTCCTTTTTTTTATACCCTGAACCCATTTAAAGTGGATAAAATAAAGGGTATTATATTTCTGTGTCCGAGTCGACCTTGCCATCTGTCTGTCTGTATGAGCGCATCGATCTTAAAGACTATAACAGCCAGACATTAAATATATTAAATATAATTTGATTACCCAATCGAAAATCATATGAGAAATTTGGTATGTAGTGTCTCGTATTGTATAAGAAATATTGCTTAAGAATACTTTACTTTATTGATACCTCTTCCCCTTCCACCTTTGTTACCATCACCAAAAAATGTTAAAAAACTAATTTTTTTGGGCTTTAGTATACACACTCATTTGGATATTATATTAAAGTCCAGAAAATCTCATAAATATCGGCCAATAAGCTCTCTGGTTATTTAAGGCTTCAGTATATTTAAGTACGCATATATATGTATATATACATATTATATTTATATAGATGTATGGTATTTCCTAGTCGGGCACTTCCTACTGGAGCATTGTTTTTTGTTTTTGGCATTGAACAAGTTTGCACACACACAAAAATTATAATTGCGCAATTTGGGTAAAGTTTCTCCATGAACAAGGGAAACGAACTCTATCCATAATTGCATTTCCTTGTAGAGCAGATTCAAAAACGTGTGCGCATTATATCGGCGATTTGCCAAGACTCCTGCACATACAAATATATCTATATACATATATATATATATACATATGTATATATAATAGATGCGAATTATTAGTATTTGACATACCTATGGAAAATAATTGCTTAATTGCTGCCGCACATCGCATTGGGTCGTGATTGTGGCTGCTGGCATTTAAGTTATTGAACATTCAAGTTGTTAAGGACTTTCAAGGAAGCGCATTTAAATGCTTTCATCTGTACATCAAGGGCAAACGCTCAAATGCGGCAATTGCCAAGAGCGCGTAATCTTCTGCCGTGGATAAGAGACCTGGAAAAGGAAGCTACGTGTCTATCAGATGTCTCCAAAAACGAACATCAGCTTATATATATGTATAATAAATTAAATCTCTGGTTCCAAGAGCATCGGATAAATTGTGTACATTCAGAAAGATGGGCAGACAGCCAAACGAACTGCAAAATAGCCTTTATTCTCTTGTGAATATGACACTAAATATTAAACAGAATAAGCTTATTCTAATGGCAAATACATATAAACAAATAACGGCCCTGACCCGAGCTTAAAATTTAGTTCAGTTTGCTGATTAATGTATAGGGCGGGCATTTGACATGAATTTGCCAAGCATTACGACAAGGTTTTAACAACGATTTGAAGAGACTTCTTGAAAACTCCAAATCTAAAACAATAATTGCTTTTCCTTAAAATATATAATACAACAAAGAATGGATAGATGTCGAAGGATTTAGCTTACAGTCACTGGCCGATTGTTGCTATAGCAGCCATATGATATGGTGAACCGATCTGATAGGAGTTAGCAGATATTTTGGGCAAATAGTGAAGCTGGTTTGGCAAGATATTTTGAAAAACGGACTAGTTTTCCATACGAGAACGTCATTTTCATAGAAAACGGTCGATTTTTAAGAAAGTTTTCTTGATATTGCGCACAAAAAACAAATACTAATCTAGCCCACACTGGGCACAATTTAATTGACACTTTTGGGCATTCTAGCGGAAAACTTGAGTTGAGGGTGAGCAGAAAAATGGCTGTCACATCATCAAAGCGACTTCTGGGCGTGATAAGCAATAAGTGGATCAAGTGCGCAGCAGAAAGGCAAACAATGAAAGTAGACACCAATTTTCAAGGATGTTCTGTCCAGAAGCAAAGGGTCATAAAGTGTGGAAAGCAATTCGCACAGAACCAGATGCACAGAGATACATATGTGAGAGCTCACTCATCTGAAAATTTGTGGCTTAAAGTGCAACGGAAGTTCCGCCAGGCAGGAAGCGTAATAAAAATGTGTTTTCTTCTAGTGGCTGTTAACTGAAATAAAATTCTCAAGCCCTTAAAAGTCAATTGGTAAAACATAAGCAGAGCCACTTACACACACACACACACACACTTATATAAACATGCCCATAAAAAGTAAATAGACGAATTTTATGATCGTTAACCACAGCCAAAAAAGCTAAAAAAAAGCTTAAAAAGTCCGAAGGTGAAATATTTTTTCTTTTTGACGCACCAGAGCTACAAAATATGCCAAGACCTATAGCACAATCCAGAGCGACTCCTTTTAAGATCGTTTTACAATAACCTCAAAGAACTAACGCTATGAGCTTCAGGTTCAAGGCATTAAAATTCGTTGCACTCATCCAATGTGCTTTATGATGGGAAAGCCAGCAATATTGGCGGTAAGCGATAGGCACAGCTATCGATATTTATAACACAATCGATAGTGGCTCCATTTAAGATAGTTTTTCAACAACCTTAAACTTACGCTATATGGCTCAGATTTACATAGCGTTAAAACTGGCTGTACTCTTCCAATATGCCTTAGGACAGGAAAGCCTGGAATATTGGCGATAAGCACAGTTATCGATCTCTAGTGTCATCGATAGATCATATCTATCTGATCAAGCTATTGAGTGACGCATGTTGCTTTTATCACGTATTGTGCATAATTTTTGAATTGTCTTTAATGTCCATTTTACTACATCACATCACAATTTGATTGTCTTAACTCCTTTTGGCCCATTTCTCAGCATCGCTCTCGCCAACACCTTTTGTCTCGGACTCGGCGGCATCACTGGCTTCATTGGGCTGTTGGTTTTGTTGTAGGTTGTGCTCCCTAATATAGCGAACAGTGCTTATCGACAGCGATTCCAGCGATACCCCAATGCGATTCACAAAATCAAGCAAATCCGTCAATTGCCGATGGATTGTCAATAATGCGTTTAGTCTTCTTTCATTACGTAGAGCTTCTTCTTCAGCATCCATGGTTTAAGCTATATCAATTTTTTGTATGTTCTATTTTTTTTGTTGCTTTTCTGTTTTTTGGTTTTTTTTTTTTTTTTTGGTTTTTTATCGAAAATTTTTCAATGTGGCATTTATATTTTGTACAATTTAGAACTCTCTGAAATGATTTAAATAAATCCCCCTTTTGAAAGTTACTATTCCAAAACACAAAGCTCCTTTGATGGAAGGTAGAGTGCTCAAGTTTGTGTAAGAGCTGACTAGATGAGTTCAGTTGTTTTTGCTGCTGTTTTAGCTCAGAAATATATTATCTTTATTGAATTTTGAATCAAATTCTAACATAGCCAAGCACAAGGCTGATTTTACATGGGATCAAATTATTTGTGGGGCAGTAACTAATGTGAAATCCATTTGATTTGTGTCTTAGCGACACCAGCTAAACGTCGCCGACTACTATGGCAATAAATTTGATGCCATTTTCCGGCCAAGTTTCAGATGAATTGAATGCTTCATGCTTTATGGCATTGGCTTGGATAAATTTCACGGTAGTGTCAAAGGGCAACGCAGCCGAAGACGCTGCTAAGTATGCTACACACTCACGCATATGCGGTGCTTGAGTGTGTGCATGTGTGTATATGTATGTGTGTGTGTGTATCAAAAACAATAAACGTAAAAGGCACAAATACAAGCACAAATCACATTAAGTGCGTGTGTTCTGGCTGCTGTTGTCTAAGAGTTTGTTTGCGGCTGTGAGTGGATGTGTGTGTGTGTGTGTGACTCTTAGTTGGTTTGCGTGCGTGTGTGTGATGGTGTGTGTGTGTGTGTGTGTGTAGCTTATCAATTTCAATGCCTTTTACGCTGCCCTCCAGTGCCTGTTGCCCCCTCTGCTTCCATTGCTCTGGCTTGGCTTCCCCCTTGACGCGTTCATTTGCCTGCCATAATCAGTCAATGCTAGCGGGGGGATGCTGAATGTTGTACAGAGGTGCAGAGGGTGGCAAGGGGGGGGGGCGGTGGATTGGTAGTTGGGCGGTTTTTAACAGAAGGGCGTGCCATAAAAGGAGCTGATAAAAGTTTTTGAAATGCCTTTCGTCTCAATGGCTTTTACTGTGCGCTAATTTATGGCTGGCAAAGCTTGACAGCAGTTGCGATTTTCATTTACCAATTGTCAATGTGTGTGTGTGTGTGTGCGAGTGAGTGTGTATGTGGGCTGTTTTGTGTAGTATATAGAAAGACAGAGCATAGAATTACCTTGACAAAAAACGCCCAAAACTAATTGGCCATGACGCGCATATTTCATGACAATTTTATGGCCAAATAATTTGGCTGTTCTGCTCATTTAATGGCTCAGCTGCTGTTTGCGGCGGACGGCGGGCTTAACGTGTAGTGTTTAAGGGGGTGTTCCGGAGGGGGGGGGATCTGCTTTTGAAAATCATTTGTTTGCTAATTAAATATATTTTGCCAGTCATTCAATAGTGCATTTAGCAGCGTCGCCTTGCGTGTTGCCAGACAATTAATTCGCGTTTGTTTTTATTGTTCTTGTTGTTGTAATTGTTGTTGTTATTCGAGCGCATTTGTGTTTTATGTTGCATGCTTTTCAGCGCAGCGCCATGGGCATGGTCTTGGGCGAGGGCATGGGCGAGGGCGTGGCTGTGGGCTGGTTGGCAGTGACCGGGGTGTGCACACACCCATAAAGTTCACCATGCATGCAATTAATTGAGTTTTACGCAATGCCAAACAAAAACAGCAGCAGCGCCTAGTATAAAAATGTCCCATTTTGTTGGAATTATACATCATTCAAATGAATGATGTGCAGCGCGTGGCAGGTGTTAACATACATGCTGCGAGGGTCGTTTGACCAGTTTTCTACACTTCTAAAGCAAACAAAACAGATGATCTTTACACTTAATTTCCACGCTCTATATATCAAATTAATAAGAAAATGTTTCGTCGATTAGGCAAAATCCACCATCAAGTTCGGTAAATGCGCGAAAATCAGCTGTTCGTATAAATGATAACTCAGCTTAAACTTATTTTCGAAAAAGAAATCTGAGTGTAAATTGTCTTTAATGGAGCTCCATCATGTAAAAATGTTGGCTGCAATTTTGTCTTTTTCATCCGATTGTCTTGCTTTTAAAAGTAATTTGTTTGAATAGTTAACATAAAGCTATTAAGGACTTTAGGGACTAACGATGCATTTGCTGCTTGCTCTGTTTTCTGTTCGTTGCTTTTAATTCCCAACTGGTTATAGCTACGTGCTGGGGAGTCGGTAGCAAAGTCTGCGTACGATAGAACCGGAAGCCTTGGTTATCTCACCTTCAATGCTTATATCTTTTTGTTGTTGACCTGAGTTAGCTTGAAATGTACTCTATGAAGTAATTAAGTTTGACTTAAGCTTTAGCTTCATGAACGACCCTCGCCGGCTGAGTAATATTCGCCATACTTTGCAAACTAATTGGATAACAGATATAAATTTACATTGGTTTATAGGCCAAGGCCAAGACCATCGGAAATGCACTGAAATTTATACATTTTAATTAAATTGTAAATTGATATTCAAAGCGAAATATGTGTGGGTTAAGCATTTGAATATCTAATAAAAGCAGTGCAATCCTTAATCCCCATTTCCTGCTTACGACTCTAATACCAAATACCAAATTTATATAAACATAAATATTTGTGTGTTATAACACTAACAATTCGAATCCGATTTGTTGGTTATATTTAATTCAATTACACGATAACTGCACTTTGTAATTGGGGATAATAATTTGAAGTTACAATAATAATAAGAGTAGAACATTGGAATATTTTCCGAAAATTACCGATTATCCTTTGTGTAACTAATTTAAAATAATTAATTAATTTAATTTGTAGTAAAACTTCCTTTTCCCCACACAGACCTTAGTTAGACACTATGCAAGACATGGTCTTTAAGGAGACCTGCTGACAGACCCAATGACATGTCATTGACTACGTCATGACCTCGCCACCAATGAGAGTCGCGACATTATTGAGATTGATTTTATATTTATGAAATTCTGTAGAACTTTGCTTTGTTCTTTTGCTTCTTTTTTTGTTTTTTTCTTCTCTCTTTTCTACAAGGAATACAAAGTGAAAGCCTTAAGACATTCATTATTTTCTCATTATATTGTTATAAGACTTCATTGTAAAAATTTCTTGGGGATTTCATTTTGAGTATGAGCTCATGTAAATCTGCCGACTACAGCTACTTAATTAGCAAACTTTTTGGATGCGAATCAAATTGGTGTTAAACAATTAAAGACGCGATGTGTAAACAAAATGTGCAAACAACTTGGTCGCGCTAGGTGGTAGATGTCTGGAGGGTTTCGCTTTACGAAACCAGCATAATACAGCCTTGAGACGCATAAAGTTGTTAGACGGCGGTTTATGTTGTCGTTCTCGTTCGCATTGTTGTTGTTGTTGCCACATGGCATAATATTGTAGTTGTTGTCGTTGTCGTTGTTGTCGTTAGTAGCACCTTCGTCTAGTGTGCGATGTTCCGCATCAATGAGCGCTGGAGAAATCAGTATTAATTACTTGACTTCTTGTTGGCTCTGAAGCCAGCCAAAAACAGCAGCAATGGCACATGTCACACACACACACACACACATACACACACACACAGACAGACAGACAGACTCAGGGACTGGGTCTGGCAAATTGTTTTGGTGCGTCGCATAGTCGCCATTAAATCTAATAGCCAACTAATGGCGCATCGCATCGCCCTCTATTTGGCTAAGTGGCCGCGTTTCTCGTGGCGCTGCAAATCTGGCCACCTACGCGTGTACGAGTAAAAACCAGGTCTGTCAGCGTTATGAAGCTTATGCTGAGCTGCTCGCAAGAGTTGATTGTGTGTGTTTCGGGGAACTCTCAGTCAGCTAATGGATTTCACATTTCAGCCATTTCTCAGCGCACTCGGTCAAACGAGCTTGCTGCTTCAATTCTCGTAACCATTTAGATGCATTTTTCGTTTTAACTTGTACAGTTTTATTTTAATTAGTTTAGCTTATGATTATCACAGAAAGAATGCTAAAACAGATAAAAATTGAAAGCACTTAGCGCTACTCTGTTTAATATTTTAATATGGTAAATAAGTGCTTTTTATTTGCGCTATTCAACACTGCTTAAGATTTCAGCCAGTTCCATTACCTTCCTGTCCAAGTTTAAAATGTCTCGCAAGATAACAATTCCACACACGATGGCAATTTTTAATTAAGCTACAGCAACATTTCAAAAAATGTGGCTAATTGGTTATTGTTTCCCAACACTGTTGACAGTGTTGGCATATTATTCACTTGATAGCTTGATCAGGTCGATCCCTTCATATGATTTATCGATGACACTGTAAATCGTTAACTGTGCTTTTCGCCCATTTTGCTGGCTTTGGTTTTCGTTTACCAACACTGTTGCCAGTGCTGCCGCATGTACAATGCACAGCACGTTGGCAGCATTGAATTTGTATAGTAGTTAAATATGCATATTACATCTTGGCATTGCTTTGCGCTTAACAGAGTTTATAAGTGACTGCGTACTTTGACAGAATTGCAAGAAAGCAGACTTGAAAAGTGGTAAGCTGCTTAGTTTTTGCTAAAACTGCTTAGGAACTGTTGAGCAAAGTGTGCTTGCCGACTTTTAAGCAATGTTCAAGTCACTTTTTATTTTCTTTATTTATTATTATTTTTTTTTTTTTTGTTTTACTTAAAAAGTATTTTGAGTTTATGGTAAAATTGCAGAAATTTCACCGGAGCTGGCTAAGCACATGCTAGAGAAAAACCACAGACTTGACTTTAGAGCTTTGCCAAAGGCGTCGTAGCCGCAGCCCGCAGCGTGTACGTTGTCTATCGACATTTTGAGGCAATTCAAAAATGTGTAGGGATTGAGTGGGAGGGAGATAGTGGGGAAAGAAGACGGCGCAACAAAAATTCACAAAAGTCGGTTTGCAAGTTTATTTAAATTAGAGAGTTAAGGATCGCATAAGTTACACAAATCGTGTTAATAAAATTAGAAATATGCCAGCTGGCAGATAGGTGTCTGGGGAACTGACGGGGCCAACCACCTAAATTGACAGCAACTGGATGTGTGTGGGTGCGGGGGGGTGTGTGTGTGTGCCGGTGTGTGTGGGTGTGCAGTGCTCAACAAGTGCGAAAAATCAGAGTTATTCTGCCCACTGAAAATGCAGATGAGCAAACTAAAAAAGAACTGAAGCGTAACTGGGGCGATAGTTGTGCGCTGCACGTTGCACGTTGCACGGTGCACGGTGCAATGTACTGGGCGTACCCCCAGGGAGAGCCCTGTGGCCGTAATGCGGCTTGTCAGTGCCGCATAAATCATTGAAGGGGATAATAAACTCGACAGGCGGTCGGCACATAACGTTCGCACAGGGTGCACCAAACGTGCTAGCCGAAAGAAATACAGAGACTTGGACAGGCACTGTGTCAGGAGCAGCGGCAGTGGCAGGGGCAGGGGCAGGGGCACGGCACATGTGTGTGCCCCCAAACGTGGCACAGATAAGGCCCGCCCGGGCAACAAACAGAGGGCAAAAAACTGCTAATGTTTGATGCCTGTTTGGCCAAGGGCGGCCGGGGTAAAAGTGCGGGCCTGTTCAAATAAAATTAAGCGCACCAACAGCAGCTGCCAGTGCATGGGTCATCAAACCGAGCGGCCACTGCAGTCAGCGCCCATTCCTGCACTTTTTATAGGGTGCTCAAGGCATGGGCTCACAGGAAATTGACAAAGAACATTCCTAATAATGGCTCAAGATTAACTTTTTTATCAATTTTGAAAAGTTTTCAAACTTGCAATTTTGAGAAAAATATTTAAATTAAATTCAAATACTTGTTTGAATCATTTTAAGATTATTTTTGACAGCTTAACAGAAGCTGACAAGAAGTATTGACTTTAGAATACCATAAAGAAATTCGAAAATATTATTTGAACTAAAACTGTTCAAGCTGCGAAACATAAATGTTTTCTATACTGAATTTGCACCTCAAAATTTCTTGTGCTCTAGTATTTTAAACTTTTTCTCAATCTCTTTGTGTGCATAAATTATACATTTATATTAACTGATTTGCCAGCGGTTCAAGCTTTAAGATTTAGAAATTGCAAAACTTCGATCTTCAAATTTATATTAAAATCAGCTTTTGCATTTTGTTATTGGGGCTCATTTTGTCAACTTGTAATTGAAACTTATGCGAGTGGTTGACAGTTAAATGGATACGTTTTGCATACAGGGTGATGGCTAAGTGAGACAGAATTTATTTCGTTTAAAGGTATCGAGAGGAGCACAATTAAGACTCTATGTTATTTCGTTCAAAATAACGCATTCACTTAGTGCAAATTCAGTGCTTCATATTTTCCAAATAATCGCTTTAGTCCTTTATTATAACGCAATATAATGTAAATTGGAAATTACGTTTGAATGAAATTGAAAGACAATAACATCAGCTGGGCGCCTTTTGAGCCGACATTTCCTTACCCGAGGCACCCTTTACAGTCTAGAGACAACAGCTTCGTTCACAAACAAATATATTTCGTAAGTGAAGAAAAATTAGGCACAATAAATTGAACGGAAGTCGCTGCTTAAAAAGGAAAATAAAAACAGCAACAAAAACAAAAACGAAAACAAAACCAGACAAAAAGGGAAGAGAAAAACAAGTGAAATACGGCAGGCAAAGCGGAAGCTTGGAAAGTACAAAAACACCGACAACTGGCAAATGTCGACATGGGCCAGGCAAAAGCCGGCTTTCAGGACAAGCGGTGCGGGGCAACTGGTGTTGTTTGCCTGCGGTTACTACTGTGGCTATTTGGCCAACACACACACACACAAACACGCGACAGCCACTACGTGTGTGAGTGTTGTGTCTGTTGTTGTTATTGTCTAGCCATCTAGATTGAAATTCTTGAGCCGCCGTAGGCCCGAAACAAGCTTATGTTTATACCCTGGCAGCTGGTGCTACAATTCTTTTACGCAGCTTGCCACATTGACATCGCACTGCTCGCTATATTAGGGAGCAGAGCCTACAATAAAGCCAACAACCCAAAGAAAGCCAGAGATGCCGCCGAGTCCGAGGCAAAAGGTGTTCGCGAGAGTGATGCTGAGAATTGAGCCAAAAGAAGTTAAGACAATCAAATTGTGAAGTGGTGTGGTAAAATAGACATTAAAGACAATTCAAAAATTATGCACAACATGTAATATTAGCTACATTATTCACGTTATAGCTTGATCAGATCGATATGATCTATCGATGACACTGGAGATCTATAACTGTGCTTATCGCCAATATTCCAGGCTTTCCTGACCTAAGGCATATTGGAAGACTACACCCAATTTTAATGCTATCTGAATCTGAGCTTCATAGCGTAAGTTTAAGGTTGTTGAAAAACTATCTAAAATGGAGTCATTATCGTTTGTGTTATAAATGTCGATAACTGTGCCTATCGCTTATCGCCAATATTGCTGGCTTTCCCATCGTAGCGCATATTGGTAGAGTACAGCCAATTTTAATGACTTTTGAGCCTGAACCCTTCAGCTGTATTTCTTTAAGGTTGTTTCAAAACTATATTAAATTTAGTCAGGTTTATAGATCGCTATATTTTGTATATCTGGTATGACAGTGTTTGCAGTAAAGAATTTACCATTTGGCGGCTAAAAAAAATGTCTAGAACAATTTCCCAGTCCAATTATAAAGTTTATCATATCATATAGCTGTCACATCAGTTTATGCAATACAAAATTTAGCATTGATTTTTAAATGGAGGGCATAAAATGTTCGGCTAACCGTGAATATCCGTTTTTTGGTGTTACATACCCTTATGTGAATAAATATATGGTCTAGGCATATATGTGCTACACGCGGAGACACCACTTGAATAAGTCCCCACAAAGCGAGCTGTTTAATAGAGACAGACAACTAGACAGCCATATAAAGAAGGTAGGCAGTGGAAGGCACAGCTGACAGACGTACTGCCAGAACTACACCAGTATATAGTATATACATATATAAATATATATATATATACAGACAGACGTTCTGTTCAGCACGCCGCATTCAGATTTTCAATTTCATATAATGTAGCATGTCGGTGCAGCGCCGTTTGAAATGGTTTTGGCAATTTCCGTTGCAAATAGCAAACAAAGTAAAACCAAGCGTAACTTGCAACAACTGCAACAAAAAAAGGAAAAATATAAAAAAAGGGGAAAAACGAAAACGAAAACAAAAAAAAAACAACTGCAAAGCGACAGGCAAACAATGAATCAAATGAATGAATAGAAATTTTATACACGTAATGCCACGGAAGGCATTCAAGCCAGCCGACAAAATTGTCGGCAACAATTAGCTAAAGCAAACAAAAGCATTCTAGCCTATTTTCTGATGTTACTTTTTAAGTCCATGTTACGTAACAAGCACTCGAATTGTGGATCAAACAATTTACGCATTCAGCCATCAAAGTATTGCTGGTGTTGCCAAAGGGTCAAAGTAACCGCAGTGTGGCAACACTGAAAAAGCAATTGTCAAATATTTAACAAATGGAAGTTCCTGGTAAAATCAAACATACATACATGCTACTAATGTTATGTACAAAAACATTAAAGCTCCGCCTCTCACTTCCAAAGCGAATAAATTGGACAAAGGCGAACTCCGTTTGGTTTTGAGATTCTGTAAAAATAAATGACAAATTCAATGTGTACTTAAAATAATAATTAAAATATAAAATACGCTGCTATTAGAGACTGTATATATATATTAAGTCAGCCAGTAAATTATTATTGTTTTTCTTTTTTGAGAAATGTTTTATAAAGACTACAATTTTTTTAATTTGTTCTGGAGCAAAGCCTTTCCCATTAGGGTGTGACCACTGTGCTTACATTTTTTCTTTTTCTCTTCTTGTTACTGTGCAGTTTCAGGATTAAAAGTCAATTTTTCTCTGTATCTGTAACGGCAAAGCCGTTTATTCACTTAATTTTTTGGTCGGGTGTACATGCACAGGTAATTTTGTGTGTGTCTTGTATAACTTGACAAAACGAACTGTGCAGCACATCCGTCCTCCTCCCCCCCACACCTACCACTTTCAATCAACAAATGCAATTGTTTTTTTTTTGCATGCGTTATGCTAAAGGAAAGGTAAGATCCAACTATTGTTAGAGTACCTCCTCCAGCTCTCAGTCCCCCGCTGGTTGCCATTGTTGGGGCTTACCTGTCTTGTCAAATATTCATAGTGTTTGCTGCTGTTGTCTTCTATTTCAGGTGGTAAGAATGCCGCCCGCTGAGCATCATGTGGCCACGCCCCAAGCGGCTGGCAACGACGAATTTCAACTGGAGGCAGGCGCAAGTGCCGAGAAGTGGAAGGATGTGCCGGACAAGTATTTACTGGTGATAGCACACTTGCTGGCCGGCCATACCAATAATACGGAGGATATGGAGCGGTTCAATGGGCCGATACTAAAGGCTAGCATTAAATCGGTCTATTGGCTCTTTCTCATCCAGTATGCGGCCCTGGCGCTGCTGGGCGTTATCCTCAATATTGCCATCATTGTTTACATCATGTACCATCGGCTCTACAAGGATGTCACGCATGCGTTCATCATTAATTTGGCCTTCTGCCATTTTGTGCAGTGCGCCCTGGTGTTGCCCATTTCGTTGATGGTGATGATGCTCCAGAACTGGATATTTGGCCAGTTCCTGTGCTTTTTTTTGCCCATGCTTCAGGTGAGTGCCAATGTTACTTATTACTCCCAGTCGGCCAGCACGTTGGCTCCAGCAAATTTTAATTAAACTTACTCACGAGCATTGTTATCTGAGCTCTCCCCCTGCCTCTCTATCTCCCTGGCTTATTCCGGTCTCGGCCAATTCACGTTCTGGACTAACGTTGTAAGGCTGCCAGCAGGCCAGATGAGCCGATAAACCTCATGGCACTACGACAAGTTAATAAACTTAACGCAGTCTGCTTTATCGGCTCGCTCCTCTGTTTCGCACACAATGCCAGAATTGCAGTGCAAACGATAAGGAGGAGTGTGGAGTGGGGGTGGGGCACTGCAGGCTACCAAGCACACAGCTAGAAACAAAGTAGAGATTGGTGAGGGAAACGGTTAAGAGCCAATAAAGCACTAAAATATGAACCAACTGCAAACAATGAATTCAACTGGTTATTGCGATTTAAGCTCTCTGTGCAGCTTTTCGTGAATTTAATGCCTCGAATATAAGCTCTATTTCACGATAGTCCCACACTGGTTTTGGTTTAAATCTTTACAAATGCATAAATTTGTATTTCGTTTGTAATTCAGTACTGACTAATTACAACAGATTATGATTTCTTATTTCGTTTGAATTGGATATAACATAAATTGGATATTACTTTGGTGGAGCATATCGTTTTATCTTTTCGCAATGAGTCACATACCGTTGACCAACACTAGCCATGAGATGACTAGTGCCTATCGAAAATAGCGATCGGATTCAGTTTGCGGATTCCGTTTTTGTGGAAGAAATTTAATAAATTCGACTACTCTATCCGATTCACATATATGTACTTCTATATAATATAGCTTGCATAAAAAAAGATCTAACGGTAATGGAGTTGGCTTTGATCAGAGTATTAAACCGTTAAATTGCCACGTGTCTGCAGGGTATTTAAATTTCGGCATTCCGAATGTGACACTCAACTGCTGTTATTGAAATAATAGCTTCAATTAATTAATTATACGCCAAGACAGTAGAACAAAGCGCTATTTGATACTTATAATATTGTCAACCTCGCCCCAGTGCCATTATTGATTTAAATATGAATATAAGATTCCTGCTATTTGATTGGTCTTTAATGGAAAATTTAATTGCTTTTTGGAGAACCAACTCATTTAGAATCATTATTATTATTACATTATTCCATTGTGACAACTAATCCCCTAGTCAACAAATACATATTTTAAATAATAATGAGAAACTCGGCCCGTATGTAATCACATTTGTAAATTTCCAAGTATTTAATTACAAAAGTAAGTCTAATGTGTATGCATAAAAATGTAAACATTTGTCTCAGAAGCACTTCATAAGCTGCAGCTTAATATGAAAGAACGAAGCCTATTTTACGCCTGTGGACATTTGCTCAGAAAAGCTTTTATTATTGCATTACTTTTCAACTATTATTCCTTTACAGCTATATAATGCTGTAGGATGTGCAGTGAAAGTAGGAAATGCAAAAATGTTTCAAATAGTGGTCCAATCTGGACATATATATATATATATATATATATATATATATATGCCAGTCCACACTTGGTTCAACACTTTGTTCCCCTTGTCACCTGTGACATTGCCAGCACCCAAGCAAAAGCTCCTGCCGCGTCTTATTGTCAAAGCCACAATGATTGACACGTCTCACAGCTGCTGGTACACTGATGTATATATACACATGCCTGTGTATAAATGTAAGGCATTGGCGAAAAACAGAAATTTACTCTCATTCAATTTATTTTGTTACTTTTATTTAACGTCCTCGGCTCGCCGTTGTCTCAGCGTTTGACGAAAATAAATGTTACATGACAGGAGTAGAAGTTTCGATAAATCGACTAATATTTTTTCATTTATTTATCTTTATTTATTGAAAACGGGGGAAATGTTTATCTGTTACCTGAAAATCATAAGAGCTAGACACAACAAATTTACAGTGTACACAGCTTAAGTATATTTTTCATTTTGGATAAATCCCTCAATTTTTCACAAAATTGAATAAAACCTATTTTTAAAGGTAAAGCCTTTGGAATATATATACATTTGAGTGTCATATTTAAGCCCTGAAAACTTCATAGAAAACGGACTTTTAACACCAAACTTACTCAAGAAAGCATTGCCCATCGTGTGGGGCCTAGGGGCAAGAAGCAGCACAGCCACTGAGGGAAATGCGCAGCAATACAGACAGCAATAATATCATATATACATATGTATGTGCTAAATTTTGAAATGCAGCCTTTACATGCTAGCTGCTGGTTCAGATTGTATTACAGACGCATTCGGTGAGGCAAATAGGCAAAGAGACGGGAGACAAAATCGTAGGCAACGGATATGACTCGAATTGATTGCTATCACAATGGGCGACAAATAGCAAACGGATATTTGTGGCATTTACGCACACATTTATCTTTGTGTGTGCGTGTGTTTGTGCGAGCCCTGCGCGCCGTGCCCCAGCATTGGAATTGATTGATGCCACAGCCCACAAACATTACAGTTCACTTCGATGATGCCTTAAATTTCTTTATTTGGAGTCAGACCAAAATGAATGCGCATTGCATTTACGAGCATATATTTTTTAACATTCCTGTGTGTCCTGGCCTGGCGCTACTATGCTTGCTGGTGAATTTGCTTCTCACTCAGTCAACTCCAAGTGCCCAAGTCTTTTAGTTTAACTGCTTAAAGTTCTAAGTCCGGGACTATGAGTGCTTAAATAAAAGTCTTATACAGAATATTCTATAGAATATTCAATCAGATCAAAATCCTAAGAGGGTAGTAGGTCGAAATACTTGGAACATGCTAGATCTTTAATCCTCAAAGAAAAATTTGAATTATGTTCGATAAAACTTATTTTTTTTCGACAACTTCTCATTCCCTTTTTTCATGTTTACCTACTAACAAAGTTAATTAAGTATTACTGCGTGATTTGAACCAGCGACTTCACATTTGCCTGGCTAACAAGCTAAGTTTACACAGCACATTTATAAATGAATGATTGTTGCTGTCCTTTGTCATTTTCTAAAACCGGGCTAGTGCTCACTTTTGAGTCAAGAGCAAGCTTGAGTACATATTTCCTAAAACTACCGTTTGGGTTTCCATCAAATTCGATTAGCCTCACTTACTAGATTAATCTGGATTAATATGTTTAACAAGTAGACTAGTATACAATATAAATGCTGCAAAGGACAGTCCAAAAGATTTGTTCTCCATGGCTTCGCCTAGGTACTTGGTTATGCCAAGACGTATAGACTGACCATTGCTCATTGCTAAACAATCTGTTAAATATATGATATACACACACGCACGCACACACGCACACCCGCATATGCGTGAGGTGTTGTCACAATATCCAATCTGAACTCAAGCAAATAAATAAACAAAACAAAGACCTAGCCGAAAATGGATAGTCGGGCAAATCTTTGGGATTTCGTCATTCGAGCATAACAAGATGTTGCCATACACACATACACACATACACATACACATAGATGAGTAAATATGTGAGTGCGTAACCAAGCGAGCCGAGCCTGCCTCATTGGTGCAACAACAATCAGAGGCAAACAAATTTGTTTCAATCACCGCACACGCCCGAAAAATGTTTGCCTGAGCCATTCGACTAAGTTAACAAAGCTGAGGAATCAGCCAGCACCAGCTTTTGCCTTTTCCATAACTGCCCACCGCCCTCCCCCTAATCTGGTATCTTTTTGTTTGTGTGCTTGCAGGACATACCGCTACATGTTGCCATGATATCGCACATCCTGATTGCCTGGGATCGCATGCGCTGGCTAAACGATCCGCTCAAGGGGCGCATACCCGGCTTCGTCTGCTGCTGTGCCACCTGGCTAACTGGGATGGTGATTGCCCTCCCCTATCCAATATATACGATTTACGTGGAGCTTGGGGTGAGTATTCATGAACATGAACAAGCTTAACGTGTTGCTTTATTAAAAATTACGCGATTTCATATGTGTGTATCTCTGTCTGTGTGTGTGTGTGTGTTTGTGTGTGCGTGCGAATATATGAATGTGTGCTTTTTGTACCTGCCTAGATCAAAGTGAATTCAGCAGACCGTTAAAGCATTAAGCTGAGCTACTTGACAGGCAAAGCATCGACCTTTGCAGGCACTGAAAATCTCTATCTGCTTCTTATTTAGTTCATGGAATTCTCGGAAGAAATTTTTCACAACGACCAAAGAATAGAAACTGAATTTTAGCCAAGAATTGCTGCTTAAAATCAAACAATTTTAATCGGTCACAAATTTCTATTATAAAAATCCATTCATAACAGCAATTTTTCGATTTCTACTGAAATATTTCGCAATAGCAATTAAATTTGATTTTTATTTTGAATTTTCTAATATAATAATTATTATTATTCCGAAAATAACAATTATTTAAAACTTATATCTTTTCCTCCATGCTAATAATTTTCCATGGCATTTATTGAAAAATCTTTAATTAAGTCAAAATATCATATTGTCATTTTTCCAATTTCTGAAAACTACGTTTTTTTCGAACTTTTTGCTCTTCTTGTTGAGGAATATATATACTGTTTTTGTGATATATGAAAGTGAGTTTTATTGGAACCAATTGACCAATTATTGACTTTGAATTGAAATTCATCAACTATTATGGGAAAAATAATATAAAAATCTTCAATATAAAATTAATTTTCCTTTATAATTGTAGCTTTAAGAATTTGAATATTATAGTATTCCGATACATGAAGGCATCGATTACATTGGAAACTCTTATTTGGCTCACATAACCAGACAAGATTAAAGCTAATTCTAATATTAATAATCGACAACTGGTATCGATAACATTCCGATACATGAAGGCATCGATTCCATTTGCCATTATCGTTGACTGTAATCGATAACATTATGATAATACTAGCTTTGAGCTTTTTTCATATGTATAAAAGTTTGCCTGATTAAGATATTCAATGATAATTAGATATTTTCAAATTCCGCCATGTTTTTTAGTTGGAATTGGAAGGTGATGTTTCACTCCTACTTAAAATAAACAGCTTATCGCGTTGGTTTTCGGTTCGCGAAATGGTTCAGTGGGCTTAGTGTGTCTCATGTGCATCCGGAAAATTGGTTATACAATGTGCGCTGTCGCCTCGTTTGCATCCACAACGTCATTGTCTGGGAAAGCCCCAGCGGTCTGATTAGCAACTAGAAACTGGCAAACGGCAACTGGCAAATGGCAACTGCAGCGGTTCATTGCGAGGCGCCCGACATCGTTGGCCCACTGCTCTGGGTGGGGGCGGTACGGCAGGCGGGGGCCTGCGTCTGTCTGGCTGTAAGCACGTGTGATGGTGTGTGGGCCAATTTGAAACTCGTTAACATGGCTTGTCAACTGCGCTTCTATTTTGCTGCCAAAATATTTGCAACATGGGGCTTTAAAGTGCGCCCACGACAACGACAACAACGCACATAAATATTTATGGGCCATAAAGTGTTGCAACTTTTTGATACACTCAACGTGCTCATGTTTCTCTCTACTGTCCTTTTCACTCTGTATCTCTTTCTCTATCTCGTACGCCGTGTGTATGAGATTGTGCATATGGGTATTTTTAGACCTGGCCTGTTTATGCCTTGCTTGGTTGGTGCCGATAATTATCGAAAGCAGCCGTTAAACTGCATTTTGTATACCCTGTAAATAGTTCTCCTTATAATTATTAAAAGTTAAAACTTGTATTTTATATCATCAATAGAGTTGATATATTATAAGTATCATTTATGAGCATTTAATACCAATGTGTATCGGAATATTTTTAACAGAAAATGGAGTACAGCGCATCGGCAGGCCAAGCACTCCCTATTATAGAGTACTTTTTACACCCATGTAGAGGGTATTATAATTTTGTCATGAAATGTGTTACGCATAGAAGAAGACATCTCCGACCCCATAAAGTATAATTATTCTAGATCAGCATGAACAGCTGACTTGATATAGTCATGCCCGTCTGTCTTGAAACTTTGCATAGATCCGTCTTTCTGTTGCGGGCAAAACATTTGTCGGAATCGGTCGGATCGGACCAGTATATCATATAGCCGCAGAGGAACTATCGGTCGAAAAGCAGGTTCTTATTTAGCAAAATAATCTGTTTTCCAAGATATATTCTCATCAAAGTCAGCATTTGCGAGCTTCACTATTCTCACATATCTGCAAAACGCAAGGGTATTACATCTTCGGCGCGCCGAACATATCTTTACTCTCTGGTTTTTATTTTCAACTTGTGGGTAGTTGTTCCAGTTATTATTCTGGGTTTTTGGGTACTAAACAAGTTTTTGCTTTTAATTAAAAAATTCAAAAGTTCAAATTAGATAAAAGGTAACTTATTTCAGTTATTGCATTTTGCATTAAAATAACGGAAATATGCATATAGATATCTCAAATATTGACTGGCAAACCGGAAATTATCGTAATAACCATTTAGAGCCCCGCCCCGCCACACCCGGCCCTGCCCTGCCCCGCAACATTTGCCGCACTCACATATTAAAAATTAATTTATGAGCTTAAATAAGAGAGTGCACTAAGAGCGAAAATAATAAATATATTTATTCTAGGCAGGCTAATGAAGTGGTGCGGGCGGCCATGTTGAGAATTGGGACTTGATATTGCTTGCCACTTGCCGCTGGCCACTTGCCACTTGCCAGTTGCACCAATGTGCTTGATGTGGCAGTCTTTTTGGGTCGAACAGGTAGCGCTGAGAGCCAAACCGTTCAGTAGCCCAGCCATGGGGCGAAACGCTCAGGTCAGCTCATATATCATGATTGGGTCAGTTGCTTGCGTGGCTTGTTGGCAATTATATGCGGTATTTATGAAGCAGAAGCTATATACTTATACATTTCTGGGGACGGCAAACGACAATTTGTATAATTTATATGGCAATTCAGTGAATGTCTGGGGCACATAACAGCCGACGTCCTGCAAGCAACAAGTGACACATGCGACACGATGATGGCCATTCCAAGGATGATGACCAAGATAATGATGACAACGATAACTACTTGTGTAGCGATAATAATAATAATCACTCAGATGAAAATAGCGACGATTTATAATAATTATGCCCAAATGTCGATTATCATTATGTGCTTGGCGAGTGTGTGTGTCTGTGTGTGATTGTGTGTGTGCATACTTATAAGGCAGTCAAACTCAATCAGTCGTCAATAATATCATTAATTTAATACACATGCATATATGCGTATGCTTAATTTGTTAGCAGTGCTAGGACCCAGACAAAAAGACACACAACAACAACCATAAGGACACGCCTCGCATAGCATCGGGCCTGAACCCGCTTTAGATACCCATTGCTGGTGGAGGGCTTATTATCTCATTTGGGTTCTCCTCATGTGCAATTTATGAATATTTTACGTATACGTAATGGCTAAATTGCTGCTGAAGAGGGTTGAAGTGATGTGCTATTTGGCTTGGTATTTCTATTTGGGTTCAACAAATTGCTTTGACATGCGCACACACACGCACACGCACACACACACATACAGACATTTACGGGCACCCGCTCGCTCACCGACAATGTGAACTTTGATTCTTCATGTGGCAAGCGATTTCATGGTGTTCCTGCAATCCTAACACATTCCTTTATGTCCTGTCTGTGATTAACAATGATATTCGGAAATCATTTTTGATATGAATTTAAACCGTAGGGCTTCATTCTAATAAAAAAAAATATGAATTTGGATTTTGAATTTTTTTGGCCGAGTCTATAATTTAAAGCGGCTTCATCGGTAGCTCCAACGTACACAAAGGCAACTAAACATATTTCTACATGAATTAAAAGCAAAGCATTTGCTTAATCCTTTGCCGAAAAGGATACATAATCTGGGCAAAGGTTGTATATGCCCTTTGCAAAATCTCTGTATAGCAAACTGAAGAGTTCGGGTTGGGACGAAACATGGAGCGAAACTTCAATGGAATTAGTTAGATAAAGGACAGCCGCGGCTTAAGCTGAACAGAACTGTATTTTCCCAACAAATTGCTTTTAGATATTAGAAAATATAATTGCAATGTTATCTTTTTAATTTTTGACAATATTTTCAGTCTCTAAATACGAACAACTAAGCAATTTGCATAAACTGAATTCTTTTATGTGCAACTGTCAAAAATAGAACGAACCTAGGCTCGAACCAAATCCAGAGCCTAGTTTGACACAGGTTGAAAACCAGGTTCACGAACCGAACCTTTAGTTCGTGAACCGAACCAACAACAGACTTGACATATGTATTATGGTTGAACCAGTTTTTAAATCATGTTCGAACCGGTTGGCAGGCATGAAAATGATAACATTCCTTGCATTTTACGTTAGCCTGAACTGGCTGCGAGAACAGAATTTAACTTAGTCATATGTACTTACTATCTATTTACTATTTACACAATATGTATTTCCTTTTTTATCGATTTAAGTTTCTATTTGTTTGAAAAACTTTTAACATTGCATGTGCAATTGTTTCGGTAGCCTTTAATCGGTTTATCGATCGGCAACGTGATAAATTTGTTAAGTTTGCGTTGAAGTTCAACTCTTTGCTAATGGCTGAAAGTCTCCCTTCTGCTTGAGCACAAGTTTTCGGTTTGAGTTGCAGGTTCAAGTTCAGGCCCGGCAGGTGGAATGCTATGCAACTTCATCGCATGGTCAACTTTTATTCATCTTTGTCAGAATATGCCAAAAAGTTTTTGCGCCAAAAAATATTGCAAAAAAATATGCTCAAATTGAAAATGTTTTATATTTTCATTGGTCCCAGCTCGCGTCCATGTGCCCGCCCCCCGTGTTGTGCAATGAAAATGTCAACGCCGAAACAAATTTGTTTCGAAGTATAGTGGGAAAAAAACCAACCTTTTTACCTTCATCAAGTTCAATCTGTCATAAGCTTGATATTGTGTGGCGTAAATGCTATCCCCTTCTTTTTTTTTTAATTCTTGTGCCCCGAACCCATTGAAAATGGCTAAAACGGGCATCATAGTTCTGTGCAAGTGTATGGGACATGCAGCAGAGAGCAGACGACGGGTCGGGTCGATCTAGCCATGCCTGCCTGTTCGCCCGTGTTCACGTGTCGGTATCGAACACTACAAAAGAGACTAGAAATTTTAAATATATTTTCCTGTTACTCAGAACGAGTTGGCAATTACTTATTATATCTCCTCCAATATTCATAAAACAAATACAAAACGATTTCGAGGCATGGCTTTTTTTAACAGATATACCAAACTTTATGTATACCATATAATATTATATTTTTGTATACCTCGCCACATTCTCAACCAAAACTTGTCTTCTTTGGTGTATATAGAAAGATCGGACTTTAAGCACCCAAGTTAATCAATAATGAATATCCCATGCATTGTGAGTGGCAAATGTGAAGAAGAAGCGGAGCTACAGCTTTTGTGTGATCGTGTCTGTATGTCCATTCATCAATATCCATATGAAACGTCAGCTTGTCGCTGTGTACAGCGTATATGCTAGTCGAGCATTCCCTAATAGAGAACTCTAACTTGTTTCAAATGTGTTTTTTTTTTTGAAAATTAACATTTTCACATAAAACTGTCAGAGAATTTCGACCGCAGTCTGTCAATTAATAACAAGTTATGTGAGTCAAAAAGAACAAGAACCGGCCAAGGGATTTATAACTGGCTTAGCTGAAAGTTTGTGTGTCTTCTCTATGTTCGGCAAATGAAACTCAAAAGGCGCAAATGCTCGCACAACAATGCAGAGACGTGCATGCAGAGTCCTGCTAGTCCTGGCCACACCCTTGGCTGACAACAACGTGGTTCGAGTTTATTTATTTGTTTACGACGATTCCATTGTTGTTATTCTCGCTGTTTTCGTTATTGTTGTTGTTGTTGTTGTTTTTGAACAAGGTCTTGTTACGAATATCCGCTTGCCCGCATTGACTTTGGCACGAAGCGTTTCCTAATCCTCAGGCCATCACCCACGCTCTCCGCCCTATCCTCATTATTAACCATTGAACTTACCCGGATATGCGCTTGGAAAGCCAAATTATGCTACAGGCCACGAGTCATGAAAATAGAAGTCACTACGCAAAAAGAAACGGCAAATCGTAAACAAGCGTGGCAACACGACACACACCGTGGGTGAAGGGGGCGAGACTATACCAAAGGCGGGGCTATGCTAAAACTCTTGTGTGACCCGAAATGAATATTCTAGGTTCAGTTGGTGATATTTAAGTGTGCGTATGCATTACATTTTATGGGGGGATCACGAGCTTCAAAGGGGCACGAGATTGAACTTGGCATTAGAAAAGGCTCTCCCACGATCCCTAGTTCGTGCGGGTCAACTTAGAAGGGCTTGATTGGCCTTTGAAGCCAACTTTTATCCTAGTTTACAGCTTAATGTGTTGCCTTATTTAAATATAAGACAATAAATTGCCTACCCATTAATGTGTGTTAACTTAAAGAAAAAATGATTATTCATTGAATTTCCATTAATCATCTAATATTCGAATCTATGCGAAAAGCTAGCTTTCTATCAACTAAATTAAAAAGAGAATTAAATTACTAACTAACTAAATTAAAAAAAAAAGATAATAAAATGTTAGAAAACAACGGGCTGCTGCTGGACTTTTTTGACTTTTGTATTGAGATTTGTCTTTTTTGAAATCATCACAAATTTTAATGAGCATAGATGGGTTTGGTTATTCGGTAACAATCACCTCCAAATATCGGATTACTATTCAATTTTTGTAGAGTTTAAGGTCAGAGCTGAATCGCACGACTTTGTAGCGTTTCGGTCCATTTGCCTGCTTCAGACATGGCTTTAAGGATTTGGCAACAGCCTTAGGCTGGCTGGGTTCCGACGACTTGCGCTTGCTTGGCATGGAGACAACATTTTGATACGAGGTCACCGACGCCCCCCGAGTCCGGTCCATTGCGCCCAACCGTGGAAGGCTGCATAGCTTTCGACTGGATCCCCTGAAGATCGAGTAGAGCTGTGCAGTTTCCTTTAGCGGGAAATGCAGCGACCCAAGCGCCAGCTTCTTCTGCATTCCGTTGAAATTGATGTGCAAACCATTTGACATGTTAACTAGCTGGCGTATGTCTGCGGGGTGGTTGCCAGCACGGCCCCAGACCGTTGCCAGATTGTTCCCGGAAACTTGACGCCGACGATGATAGAAGCGCAGAATTCAACCAAAAATGTTGTGACGGAAAATGAATAACAATTCACCAACAATATTACGAGCTATCAAATTTTTCATTCTGTTCAGCTACTTAGTTGTTGCCCCATGACTCAGAAAGCGATGTCTATGTTATTTGAAAGGGTATTTAATATATGACTAGCAGTCAAATATGAGATACATTGGCGACGGCGATAGCATTGTTAAGTTGGCAGCATCTTATCAAGCATTTGGCAACGCAGATCGAGCAATTCAAATACTCTGTTGACAAACAGAAAGCGAGTATATTCGCCTCTATATATGCTACTTTAAATATATACTCATGCATGTCCGGTTGTCAGATGAAATGTTTAGGCTCTCACACTGTGAACAGAGCATTGCGCAGTCGGTCACACGAGAATGCGATGTTCTGTACTCTAACTGCCTGCTGTGCACATATCTGCAAGGTGGCAGCACTGTAATTGTATCCTCTTGTCAAATGTTGCCGTCAGTTGGCTGAGCTGCCTGGTAAGGCTTTGACACACAGCTTAGCTAATTAGAATATGAGAAGAAAAGTAAAAATTTGCCTGCCTACTCAATTAATGCGGTCGTTAAAGTTAACAAGTGAGCTTTTTTCATTGAAATCTTCTGTTGCGCCTCAAATTGCAAATTCCCTTTGATATGTTATTTAAAGTTTGAAAAAGTACTGACAAATAGTTTAAATAGAAACTTTTGCGCAGTAGCATTTGAATGTATAGCTGCTGTGTTGTAGCTCTTTTATGTAGTATTCAAAAACCGAATGTAATCAAATGTTTCCTTGGTATTTGCTTGGCGGACTAATATAACAATTTTGTGAAAGTTGCGCACACATGACCGTAAATGCGATTTCCGCTCCAACCGGAAATCGAAGTAGCCCGCCGGCGGGTGCCCCATTCGGTTGCGTACTTTCTTTTCATTTTGCTCCCCCTCTCCTTCTATCATAACCATCATTATTGTTATTATTATGAATGTAACTTTGTTAGCAGCCCGACCATGCTGTTTGCGCGCGTGGGCTTGTCTAAGGCTTATTAAATTCCCATTTACCGGGCGGCACAGTCGGCCCATGCAAATTGCGCTCTCAGTCAAAGGAAATTAACTGAGTTCTCACTTGGCCACGGGCCATGTGCTGATTGCATTGATGAAAGTTAAAGCCACGGCTACAACGAGAAACTCTCCTCTATCTCTCTCTCTCTCTCCCTCTGCCCGAGACACATTGTGTATGCATGCGCTTGGTCCTTGCCAAATATTATTGCCATGCATACGATTAAGTTTGCAAGACATTTGCGGAAACTGAAAGAGGTGTAGTTTTTCAGGCAAAGAGAAGCCATGTCCTCTTCGAAGATGATAATATCGAATGGTAGCTCGATTGTGACAAATTTGGGGTTCAGCAATCGACTCAATTCACATACATACATACATTTCAATCGCTCATGTTAATTAACATATTAGTAGTCTGTTAAGACTTAGCTTTCAGTTCTTTTTTTAATAGCAAATACATTTATTGGTGTTTCACACATTTCTGGAAATGTATTCCTCCTTAGTGTATATGGGGTTACAGATTTGGAGGGCGAGATTTCATACTCAAACTCATGTCCACAGATTCGTAAGAAAATCCTTTCATACAACCCTTCTGGGTGGAAAATGGCGGTCAAAGTTTCAAGTTTCGTCCGTTTAAGGATGCAAGTTTATTTTCAAAGTTCTACATAAAAACTTAATGAATACGCTATTCAGCGATTTTGCAAATTCCATTCGCAACCGGAGAAAATTGATGTAAAACGTCTGAACAAAGTCTTTTTTGTTTACCATTCGGTTGGATTGTTAATCGTGCTTAAATATCTGAGTAAAATATAACTTAACACGTGAAGAAAAAGATAGATCCACTAGCGGGAATTGGGTGGAAAATTGATGTCAAAAATTTGAAGCAAAAAACTTGCACAGACCATGCCAGGAAACTCCAGCTAGCATATTACTACACGTACATGAACTTAAAATTAGAGAATCTTGGTCGAAAGATCAGGTGAATGCCAGTGGCTCCGACGCCGCTTACTTACCACAGACTTACTCGAGACAGGCTCTGCAAGGGCACACAGGGAGTAGGTTTAAGAAAATATGTAGCATACTTATGAGGGGTAAATATCAACTGAAGCGCCGTGGTGGTTTCCTTTGTGGTTTCCTTGTTATTAATGGGCAAATGTGTATTGCTTTCAATGGAAAATCCAAAAGGCAAGCAACACACTCAACGCTGCAGAGGCAGCTGCAGCACATGCCCCCCGTCGCTTGGCGGGGGCACAAGCTGAAATACTTGTAGATTTGTGGCACATGCGACTACATAAAATACCAATTCGAAATTCGCATGACTTTTGCTTGTGTGTGCTGTTCAACCAGCTGCACGCCGCAGGATGCGAACCTGCCACCGAATGGCCCAGACGGGGATAGCTCGGCTTTATTTCGCAGTGATTCGCCGCAATTTTAATGGCTGTGCTGTTGTGTGAATTGCGTGGCAATGGCCAACGAACTCTCATTGATTTTATGCATCCCACAATCGTTGGTTCGCTACTTCGCTGCTCCGCAGGCAATCAATTTTTATTGCTCCAGCAGCCAACAGCTGGAGACCAACGACAGCTGCTCTAATAAGATGAAAACATCTCCACACCCAAAAACCCGGAATGTGCTTGCCTCAGTCCCAGTCCCGTCAAGAGGACATTTTACAAATTTCATATGCGTGCAGGTAAAATTTGTTATTGCCCTGACCCTGCCCCTGCCCTCGCATCCTTATCCCCTGTCAGTTCCAAATTTCAGGTAAATGTTTTACATATTGTAAAATAACAATATCAAAATTTAGCTCACGCAACAACGTGGGTTTCTCTCAAAGTAATCGTATTGTGGGCACTGACATGGACGCAAGAAGGCAAACTAAAAACTCAAATGAATTCGATATGTGATTCACGATTTACGATTAACTCAAACTTTTATTAAGGGTTGCGTTTATTAAATTAATTAATTAATAGACCATTTCTATATATTAATGTATTATTCTTTTTTTTCATAACTGCCCGCTGTACTGAAAATATGTAAAGTCTCCCATATTTTCACATACAATATTCGGGCTAAATTTGATCTCTATCCAAAATTGGCATATAACAAATATGGTAAGACCAAATTGAATGGATAGAGACTTGCTTTTTATGCCTAATTAAATTGTTATCTAATATTTCTGGAGTTGTTTTTAAAATGATTTTGAAGTAAAACATACTTCGCCTTTTAATATAACTTCGCTGTCTAGAGCCTTAGTAAAAATGACATATTATTTTAAATATATCATATTATATTATTTATATATACTATGACTAGCAATAAATAAAGTACAGATTCTAAACAAATTAAAATTCAAAAAAGTATAGAATAATATAAGTATTTTGTACGATGGCATATAAGTATTATATGTGTGTGTGTGGGCGAGTGTATGTTAGTGCATGATTACATGTGTGTATGCATTTATGTATATACATACATACATGCATTTATGTATATATGTATGCATGCATTTTTGTTTTCTAATACCAAACACAGGCGACCCTTTTTTGTCGCTGTGCTGCAAATTTAAATAAAACAAATAACTTCCAAGTGCTCTACTCCTCGATTCTCAAGAATTTAAGTAGGCTCTGCAGTTTTTCATGCTTAGGTAGTAATGCTTTTTTTTTGGTTTATATTTTGTTCTTGTTTGTATGTATGTATGTACATTTATGTATGTGAACATAAATACATATGTACATATGTGTGTCTGTATGTATATATGTATGTATGGATGTATGTATGTATGTATGTATGTATGTATGTATGTATGTATGTATGTATGTATGTATGTATGGGTGGATGGATGGATGAATGTACGTATATATGTATGTGTGTATGTATGTAGTAATCTGGGCATGTATTCATACATGTACGCATGCATGCATGTTTGCATATTTACATAAAATAAACATGCATGCATGTAGGTACAAACAGGCATACCTATATTTGAGTGTCTCAAATGATTTTTCATATAGATCCTATAAATGAATTTGAGTATGAAACGTCACCCACCAAATATTTGAACCCCATTTCCACCAAGGAGGAATGCATTTGTGTGAAACGACCATCAGAAGCATTTTAACAAAGATCTTAAAAAATGAGTTTTAGGCCGATCGGTTGGTAAACAGAGAAGTTTCATACAAACGTTTTTCGACACATGCAGGTGGAATTTCCCGAAACCCCGTCTTAACGTGCACCTTCATCATATAAGGTAACTTAAATACAAACTTCGTAGCTCTTACGGCTTGGGTTGTGCGTTGATCCCCAATCAGTCAGTCAGTCAGTCAGGACAAACAGTTTTATATATAGAGATTAATATATTGATGTCTGGGCAAAGTAAGTTTTTATTTTACTTACTTTTGTATGGACCCTCGCATGTTTTGTTAAAAGCTTGCCCGAGCTCGACTGGGAGCTGAGCGGGATGCAGCATTCTACTTAAGATGGCATCTAAAATGTTCCTCTAATATTTATGTACTCTAATGTGTGTGTGTGTGTGTGTGTGTGTATGTGTGTATGAGTGTGCGGGGGTATTAATATATGTATTTAGGCTTCTGGGGGGCGAGCACCTTGAGATGGTGAGCACTTCAGCAAAGTCCTGACAATATTATATGCCAATGCTTCTTCCCGTTCAAGTGGTTGGCCCCAGTGGCTGATTTGGTGCTGCTCAACTTATGGCCATATCGTAAGCGGCTTATTGTTGCAAACAATTTGTTATTGCCGCAGCTGTTGTTGTTGTTGCCTTTGTCCAACTGGCTACATATGCAATATCCAAAAGAGGAAAATAAATTCCAAACTGTGCAATGCATTTGTAATGAACTTTTTGCCAACTGCAAAGCTGTATAAAATGCTTACAGTGGGCGACTGAAGTGAAGGTACACAAACTAAACTTTAAGAAAAGCAGCTACATCTTTATAAAGGGTATTTTAGGCTAAACGCATGGAAAGAGACATTTTTGATCCTTGATCAACAGCCGTGTGGATATAGCCGCGTTCGTCTGTCTGTTTCTATGAAAACTAGTATTCCAGTCTTAAAGATAAGCTTTGATTCATCTTTCAAAGCTTTCAATTGGATGATATGTCGTAATTACCCAACTCAGAAACTACTAAATGTTATCCTAGCAATAATAAGAAAAAACTGGTATAGCTGTCTTTCTAGAAGTTAGCTGAGTGTTGCCACACTTTCGTGGCGCACTGTATAATATTCTGATGCGCAAACGATTTCAATCTTGGTTTGTTCATTCATATATATACAAGTTCTTAAAATCTTTATTCATCTATTCTAGCAAATATTAGATGTCCATTATCAGCGCATATACTACATACATATATGCATACTGAGATATTAGAACCGTGTCAAGCCGTATAAACTCACATTTAAAGGTCACATGGATGGGGAGGGGCGGCTATTAAAGGGAAGTTCGATAAGGAAAATGGCCTTATATGTTTCATAAAGGGTACACATGCTGCCAACGTATCATTCACTTAGTTTATACAAGTTTAGACTTTCTCTCTCTCACAATTTCCCAGAAGTGAATCTCATCTGCATTTTGCGCAGCGTCTGTGCCTCGCCGGGCGGAGTGCGGGTTGGGGGAATGGGGGAGAGTTACATGTAGACGAGTGCAAGACAGCGGGAATACAAACGCAAATAAAAATATAACTACAGATACAAATACAAATAGACAATACAGTTAGAAGTGCACAAACACTTCTGACAAAGTTAATGTGCATGTGTGTGGAGCAATTGTATTACGCTCACGCACACACACGCACACACACACACACACACATACAGGCGCACCCATATTGGCCAAATGTCTTCTGGTGCCATTGTCAGCAGCTTTTGGGAAGCAACCACTTGTTGTTTTTGCTGCTGTTATTGTTGTTGTTGCTGCTGTTGTTGTTGCTGTTGTGTCGTTGCTGTTATTACAGTTGTTGAGTGTATGCTGTTATTGTCTGGCAGTGCCCCACGCTGTTATGCACATAAGCATAAAATATTAATATCATCAACTTCCATAGCAGCAAAAACAGTCAAAAACGAAAAACAGCAATAAAAAAAATAAAAAAAATGCAGAAGCTAATAACAAGTGGGAGTGCTCTGGACGAGTTGAGTGCCCGACGAGTAATACCCAGCACTCGGCACAGACAACAACAATTGCAGCGACTTCTTCTCTGGGAACCAAAAAAGATATATTCTTGAACTTATATTCCATGCTTATGTCTCGATCGGAATGCCATCCACAGAACTAAGTATAGATACCTATAACATTTTTAATGTATAGTACAGGGTATAAAATGAAATACAAAGAATGGGAAATCAAGTGAAAAAGTGTACAGAAATAATATGAGACTATAAAATATATGCAGGAAATGCGCTTGGACAAGAGCAAAATTCTTAGCTTAATTAATTTTTGCAGTTCTGTTAATTAATATCCCAATTAATCGATGACCTAAGGTCGAGTTAACATTATGCTCTGAGCTTTTGGCTAACTATTTTTAAAGCCAAGCTTTAGAGTTACGCAGCTGTCGTATAACTATTAGCTCCCTATTTTGATTAAGATCAAATAAATCACATGGTCTATTAAAGCTTTAAGTTGCCGAAGGAACTACTGGTGTTTCTTACCAGAACAAAATATCTTCTATAAACATCTACATAATGTCGTGCACTCAATTTTGTAACAAATAACTGCCGAGAAACGATAAATAATATTTACCTGAAAGCCAAAAAATATATTATATACATTATCTGCATTACAGCGAGTACAAACTATCGAGCTAACCTAAAGATTAGCAATAAATGGCCCTCATCTTATTGCAAAAGGGGAGTTCTAGCACTGGAGTGAGTTTCTATACGCGCTCGTCAAAAGAAACAGAGTATATTGGGCTGGTGCAATGTCTGTCTAGTTCTTGTTCGACCGATTTGAAATTTTCATATCTCTACATAAAACTGTTTGTCCGGACTGACTGACAGACTGATAAATTGATTGGCGATTAACGCACAGCCCAAACCGTAAGAGGAAGCTGTAGTTTTCGCTTACGAGGCTTTTTTGGGAAATTCCACCCGCAAGTGTGGAAAAATCGTGAAAAACGGTTGTATGAAACTTTTTTGCTCCATTTCAAATTTATTTTCTTGATGAAAATGCTTTTAATGATCTTTCGCAAAAACTCGAAAGGTTATTTCTCGGCTTCGAAATTCATGTCTCTTGATGGTCTTGATCAAGATGGTACGGCTAGATTTAAACTTTCGACGGATGAGAAGTAATATCTAACAGCCTTAAGACAAAACTTGCACGGGCAAAGCCGGGCAATACTCGCGAGTTTTTTATGCACGTTATATATTGCACACAAATCATGATATCTGAAACCATAATACTGCTCAGCTTATCCAAAGGTCGATGCAAAAATTGGAAAAATTCTTGCATAAATTAAAAGCTTTGCTCTGCTGGAGTTTTGCTTTGATAGAGTATTGCGCAGTCGGTTGGAGCCGTCCGTCACAGGCTTGTTTGTTGCTCTTGATTGCCTGCTCGTGCGTATCTCAGGATCTGTTTTGAAGCATTGGCAAGTTGGGGCTGGTGAAATTATCTGACAGCGCAACAGCTTCTTTTTGGAATCAAAGTCGAGTCGCACGCACATTTAAATGCTGAGTTAATATGTGTGTGTGCGTGTGCCTGTGTGTGTGTGTGTGTTTGTTTTTTGGCTTGTGTTTGTGCACTTTACGACTTTAATTATGTAAGTACATAATTGTGTTATTATCATAAGCGTACGGACTCGTTGCTGGTCAGGAGCCGCTTGCTCCTTATGCTGTGTGTGTGTGTGTGTGTCAGTGTGTGTGTGTCCATATGTCCGCAGTTCTGTGTGCGCCCAGGCCCAACCTTGCCAACCTTACCGCTCTGCTTGGCAAGCATTTTACGGCCATTAAGCCCCTGCAGTGTGTATGTTTTTTTTGGTTGCCTACGGTTGTTATTGCGCTTAGGGTCGTTACCGGGTCTGGTGCCACGCCCCTGGTCAGCTTGCCTAACCTTTGGTGCGCCCTTACTTACATTTGTAATCTGTGCTCGTGCTCCGGCTTCTGGCATGCTTGTTATTATTTAAATTATGGAATGCGCAATGATTTTAATTATGCATTCGAACATTTTTTCCGCGCAACCAATTTTTTTTTTATTTTTATATATTCATTAACAAACTTTTGAAGAAATTAAAGTGAAAATGAATAACAAGTTCAGACGTATAATTAAAATGTGAACGGTGCTTATTGCTCCATGTTTTCGTTGTTGTTATTGACAACAACTTATTTGCTTTTATTTAGAGAGCAAAATTAATTACACACACGCTGCCGTCTAATTAAATCCCTAATTATTATTATTTTCGTTTTTTTTGTTTTGTTTTTTTTTTATGTCTTCTTCAAACGGCGTCTAATTATAATTTGGCTTTAAAATATTTATTATGCCAACAAAAATTTGGCCTTTAGCTTGCCGAGTCTCAATTTCGTTGCCAACTTTTTCGCTCGCAGTATTTACTCTGTGCGTGTGTGTGCGTAGGTTTGTATGTGTGTGGGTGTAGACGATTCTTGCGGCCAATTCGAATTCAATGCTCGAACATTGTATTTTATTTCAGGTATTTAGCTTCTTATTTTAGCCCCAAATAGATTAACAAAATGTTAGCGAAAGATAGAAACACTTTAAGAACTATTTCCCAGTAAATCCTCGACCAGAAGTAAATCTGATGTGAAACTAAGTACAAATGGCTACAAAGATAGAAAGCGAAGAATGTTAACGTTAAATGAATAGCAACGAGTAGGACTCAGAATATGAATGAATATCCTTTGCAAAGAGTTTATTTATTTCAACAATTTTGCCAATTGCAAGCTACTTTAAATTGCCTGAATGTAAATATTTAAATATATTTTAAAGAACAGCTTAAACACTCTCTTTTGAAATCATTTTAACATATTTTTTGAGCAACGGCTGCCTTAAAGTCCGGGAACAATCAATGATTGGGAGCTGCTCGACTCAGGTGTCAGCGCTTATTTTCAAGTTTCATATTTATTTACTCAATATGAGTACTCTTTACTTTTATTAATTGCACTGCAAGTAAATGTAAGAGGGCCTTGAAACTAGCCCCATGCCCCATGGCTCTTCTGTTTATCCGCTGTGTAGCTTAGCACAACTCATTTATTGATAAAGCCTTGTGGAGGAGGAGTTTGTTGCTACTCAAAACAAAAAGGCCTCGGGCGAAAGCATTTTAACTTGTACTAAATTATTATTAAGTGCTTTTCATTATAAGTTTTCAAAAACACACACACAGACAGACTGGCACACACACAGAGAGGCATAGCGCGGCGAACAGAGCTTTTGGCTTCTGTGATATTCTTGGGAGACAATTCGTCAATGTCAAAATGACGACACTGGGCACGATTATGCGTGCGAGTACTTTTGCGCCTGCTGTTGCAATTTGTTGTCAGTGTGGCACTTCCCGCTTGCCGCTTGCCACTTGCTACTTGCTACTTGCCACTTGCCCCTGATAGCATCATCGACCAGTTTCCAGTCCACTTGCCCACTTATCTCCATTCTCATGCCCATTTCTTTTGCCTGTCTGGCTGACTGTCTCTCTGTCTCTGGCAACATCCTTGCGACTGGAATGTACGGAATGTCGCCTCCCCTACTAGCCGCTAGGTCCGCGGTCCGCGGCCCTTGCCACATGCCGCTTGTTGATTGTTGTTGGCATGACGGAAATAAATTGTTATTAATGCGTTCGGTTCATAGAACGCCTTCGGCTTTGGTCTTTCTTTCAGCTCAGTGTTATGTTCAATGAATTATTTGACACGCGCGCTAAATTCTAAATGGCTTTGTGTGTGGGCGTGGCACAAAGCCCAAATTTAATGTGCGGCAATTTAATGCGGCTGCCACTTGTTGAGGAGCACATAAACTGTTTACGGCTGCCGTCAAATTGATTTGTGCCAGGCAAACGGAGCAAATCAATTGCACTGCTTCAGCCGCAGGTAATCATAACGCAACTCAATTGACGGGGAAAACACAGCAAATCGGCCATGGCAAAGACTTTTCCAGAGCCCCGCCCACGTTCTGCTCGAGTGTTCGCGTCGGCATCAGAAAGCTTAAATGGAAAATCGGAAACAGTCACAGACGGTGCACAGAAAACTCAGCTAAGCACTCTAAAAAAAAATAAAATAAAAAAACAACAAGCAGAATGACGAAAAAATTAAGAGAAATGTGTGCACATAAAAACAGCAGAAAAATGCTGTGCAAGTCGCGCAATCAAAGCCGAACCTTCGATATACTAACAAGGCGTAAATCAATGTTTAGTTTTTTTTTTCGAAATATCGAAATATCTTAAATTGTGCTCTTTTATGTAGATCGAACTTCTTTATTGGCACATTGTCATATAAAAATCATTTATTCTATCATATCACATTCCAATTTTGATGTCGTTTGGCCTTCACAAACGGAAAAAGGCAATTGCAGATTGTTTTTGGGCAAAAGTATGTAATAGGAGGACAAAATCATCTCAAACCTCGTATATAAATATATATATATTTTTTTGATCATGTCCTTCTCTCTGGCTGTCTCTCTGTCTGCCTGTCTGTCCGTCTTTGTCAATCTGGTAAACTAAAACATTTATAGACTTGATTCCCGAAAACTATACGCAAAGCGAACATACAATTTGTTTTTCTCCTCTTTTTTTCATAGTAAGAGTCGGTTTTTTAAGCATAGTTCGAAAAGGGATTTCAAATTTGAAATATATTTTCTCGTTACCATACGCAAAATATATATATTACATGTACATAACATCTGCTCCCATTTTCACACTATCGATAAAAATCGATTTAAATAGTCGATTTTTTTTTAGCATAACTCGAATATTACAAGAGCTGGGTATATAAAATAAATATCCAAATATTTCGCAAGAGTATATTATTTACAGCTGAGGAATATTTCAATTTTTGGACGCCTACCCTATTACCCCCCAAAAATGAGGGAAATGACAAGCTAATGTTCCGAGCTTTAGATTTGCGGTCTGGAATATACATATGTACGTAGTTGTGTGCCATTGCGGTTCCTGAAAATTTCATAAGGATCGAACTGTCAAAACCGTGGCTTTATATATTCAAGACATCTGTTCTTTAGTCAGCCTTAGCGGCTTAAGGTTGGGCTCAAAGTAAATAATGTTCCCATCGGTTTGATTCAAAACCGGCTTGTTATTTGATTACATTATGCTTTGCGGGCTGCCAAGCTTCAAGACATAGTCAAGATATTGTTGTTTTATTTAGAAAGTGTATCGAAAAGATACCCGCAAGACTCGTTAAATTGCGTGCAGCTTCCGTTTCATGCCCTTTGGTTGTCGTTGTTGTCGTTGGCGTGGTCTGTAGGCATCGTGGTTGGCCGCAGTCCTAATAAAATCGCAGATTGCCACGCTTAACGCTTAACGGGGCCAGCCTCTGCCCCGTGCTCAAGCTCAGGCTCATCATCATCGTCATCTTTGTCGATGTCGATGTCCCTGTCCTTGTTGTTGTTGTTGTTTTTATGCCGTCCTTTATTTGCATTTTGCTGTGCGTTGGCCAAGGAATGCAAAGCAGATTTCTTGGCCAGATTGTACAGCGCTAACAGTTCATTACCCAAATGACTGCTGTGGGCAGCATCAGGATTCGGCATTCGGGGGCTTGGCCAGTGCCAAGCCAGTTTATTTATGTCGCTGAAAATGTTTAGCTCACATTTTCGGGCCCAAGTCAAAAAGTTTTGCTCATCTTCCGTATGCATATTGCTCGTAGTTTACGCTCCGTAATTTTCTCTTTTAAACTTTGTCGCAACTTTTTAGCCAGCTGCCCTCTCCCCTCCGACTGTCTTGTATTGAGCAAGAGGGTTACATATATGACTACTTATTTATTCTAGTTTGGTGGAGCCCTCTGTTGTTAAGGGAACTGCAAAAACTTTATAATAGTTGCTCATACAAAATCATTTACGAGTGTCTTTCATTTAATGCTGTGCGTGCGCATCTGTGTGTGTGCGTGTAACATATGCAAAATAATATAGAAAGTTTATCAAAGTGCCAAGTTACTAAGCAAAAAATGTGTACATTTAATGTTAACGAGGAAATGCCAAGGACTCCTTGAATTCCACACAGCCCAATCCCAGTTACAACTTCCGTAGGTCCGGATTGGGCCCCTTTGCCAGCGGACAAAACACAGGTGGTCACTCTACCGGAATAATCATCATGGAAGGCAAAACACTCTCGACTCAAACGCAAACATCTCGAATCCATCAAATGCTCAAGTTATTTCCAGGCCGGCCTCTTGAGTCAACTCTATTTCTGCAATCCTGCAAGTGCCGCCGGCTAACCAGCTGGCGTGTGCTGGACGAAATCCAAACATACTCGGGACATAATCGGGTGGTACTCATAACGTAATCGTGACATTTGTGGGACGTACTCGTAACGTAATCGAAACGTAATCGGAACGTATTTGTAACGTATTCGGGAAGTTGTGGGGACGTAATCGTAACGTAATCGGAGCGTAATCGTAACGTAATTGAAAAGTAATGGGATCGTATTTGGGACATAATCGCGTCCTCCTCGGGACGTTCTCGTAACGTAGGTGGAACATAATCGTAATGTAATCGGAACGTATTCGCGACGTACTCGTAACGTAGATTCAACGCACTCGTAACGTGTGTGCGACGTAATCGTAACGCTAGCGGAACAATCAGAACGTAATCGGGACGTACTTGTGACGCATTCGGGACGTAATCGGGAAGTAATGGGGACGTAATCGTAACGTAATCGGGTCGTATTTGTGACGTAGTCGGGACATACTCGGGACATAATCGCGTCGTCCTCGGGACGTAGTTGGGACGTAATCGGGACGTAAGCGGGAATAATGTTAATTGGGACTTACTCTTAACGTTATCGCGACGTAATTGAATCGTATTTGAGACGTAATCGCGACGTATACGTAATACACGTGCCAATATCTACACGCTTCCGTTCGGGGTATTTCCATTATGAATTGGATAATGTTCTGCCATCAGTTCTTGGATTAATTGATAATACTATAAATATTATTTTCGTTTGGCGCTTGGCTGTGCCACGCATGTGTTGCCACCATGCGTACCTTTGCGCCAATAACTTTTTATCCATAAATTAATTTCCTGCTATTGTTAAATTTCTTTTGGTCTCCGCATTGAACTTTCAGCTGTGCTCCCGTCAGCGAAAAATACTTGCATGTGTATGTGTAATTACAATTACGCAAAATGCCTCAACAAAACCATCGTGGTGGCATGCCGCAAGCCGGCGGCATGGCGTTGATCAACGTAGCATGTGGGAATGTCTGGTGGGTGTTAACAATACAATTACGAGTGGGCTGGAGCAGCTAGAGCAGCAGCAGGCGGAGAGGCCAGGGACCATGCGCGGATAGAGCATGCCATGGCATCTGCCACGGCCGGGCCTAGGGCTAGCAGCTGGGCCCATGGCCACGGCCAGGGCTTATGCCTCTGCCTGGGCCTGGGCCTGGGCCTGGGTCTGGGCCTGGAACACCAGTCAGGGACACAACGAATTGAACTTTAGTGTGTGCTCAACTTTAGCGGAAATTTCATTCAATTATCTTTTTTTTATATATTTTTGGTGTGGGCTCACCTGGAATCAATAGCAAATGTCTATTCAACTGAATGCATGTGTACAAATGAATTGTCTTTGCTCTCACGCTCGATTCCCTGTCATTTAAGCTGCAACTAAAGGGTATATCGCTTGTGTGTGTAACAGGCATTTGCTGGCATTCGCAATACTATAAAAATAAGTCGACAACTCAACTGGTGACACTGGCTACATTTTGTAGTGCTGGTCTACACTAGAAAGGTTGAATTATTTTTATTGTAAATTCACATTAGATGTTTTTCACACTTTTCGTAAAATCCACCACACTGGCTGGAAAATTTGCGTGTGACCAGCTTGAAATAAACTGAATAGAGTATATTTCGGCTGCAATTGAAAATATTTGAGTCTTAAGTCGAGCACCTTCGACTAGGGTTATCTACCCAAGGTTATGAAAATGGCAATTTTACACCGACCAAATGCCACTCACCCAGTAGTCCTTAATTTGTTTTTAATAATAAACGCGAGTGTGTGCGTTAATTGTGTTCTTATCGTTATACTTTAATTGCAGGACTACTTGCCACAGCTGTCCGGCATTGGGCTGTGCGTTGTCAACTTGATGGATGACATGCAAGAATACACACGGGGATTGTTTCTAATCATGTAGGTTCGACGGGCATTGAGCGAGGAGCCCATTTCTATACAACTGTTCGCTTTCAGGTACTGTGGCCCGGCCGTCCTATTGTCCTACTTGTATATACGCACCTCCCAGGAGCTGCGTCCCCCGGACGGGCCCTTCGCGGTCATGATGTACGAGCATCGCGTCGATCTCCGCATGAGGCAGAGGTAAGTGTTTCGTAATTAGACGTAAGTGACTGGCGACTTTTCTGCTGCTTCAAATAGATGGATCAAAAATTAAGCAGGCAAAGTTTCGTTAATTTGCACCTGTTTCAGTGATTGGGCATACCACTCGTAACCGTGGAAAATGAGCGGAAAATGATTGCATGAACGTATTTTATTATTACCATTCGATCGGCTTGAAACACCATTTCAAAGATCTTAGTGAATTTTCACTCAAGACTAACTTAACATTTGAGCAAAAAATACATTTTTAGCTTGAAGTAAATTTTTCGTTAAAGAAAGAATAAGTGTGCCAACGGTTGTTGCAGTTCATGCCAGTGGGGGTAAAATGGGCGGAAAGCTCGTCTAAAATGTCAGGAAAAAACTTGTAAATAATAAAAAAAAAATAAAAATTTCTAGCTGCTTCATTTGGAATTCTCATACTTTGCGTAGAAGACAAACGCTGAACGGGGTTTTGCTTGTTATTCCGGAATATTAGAGCCCACAGTTGGCATATTAAAATATTCAAAGGGAGGAACATAAAATACCTGCGGCGCGTGCCATTAAATTGAAATATTAAGCGCTTGTTGGCCACTGAAATAAATTGGCGTCATTATTCATTTGGTCGTTTGGCTTCGATTTGGGTTTCAGTTCTGCTAATTGAGCTGATTAATTTTTTTGTTCGAACGGATTGAGATTGAACTGTATGCGGGGCGGGGGGACAGGGTGAGGGTGTAGGCATTGGTTACCATAAGCAAGCGGGCAACCGGGCAGCCGGGCAACCTGACAGCCGGGCAACCGGGCAACCACCGGCCACCTGAGCTTGTCCGTTGCTAATGAGCTCGATTCCAAGCCAATGGCAGTTTAATGACTTCGATTTCCTCAACAACTTTTTCCACATTTCTCTTGTTCACCTTTCACTTTCTTCTTCATTTTTTTTTTGTGTTTTTTGTTGTTGTTGTTGCCCGGCACAGGAACTCGTCGACCTCATCGGAGCCGCGCACGCACAGCGGCGGAGGCGTGGCCGGGCTAAGTAATGGACATGGGACAAGCAGCCGCTCCTATGATCTGTACAGCGCCGAGCTGGACGTGTGCCGGGAGAAGCGCAAGCAGCGCAATTTTGGCAGCATGGCCGCCACCCAGGTGGTCTGTCTGTGCCCATTAATGATACTAAGATTCGCACGGCTCTCGCTCGAGGAGACCTACGAGAATCAGAAGCATTTCGATTTTACCTACTTGATGTTTGTGTGGGTCGCATTTCTGCCCACTGTCATATTCCCCTGTATTTATGCCTCGCAGATATTGCCCAGGTGAGTCTCGCTATTATTGTTATCCTATTCATGCATATTTCCATGCATATTTCGCATTATATAAATACTCATTGCATTATTCAACACTGTTATCCGGCACAAATGCAACCAAGCATTCTGCAGCACTGTCTTACACAAATAAATGCATTTCCAAGTACTCGGAAGTGTACATTTAACATTTCATTCCTTTTGTTTTTCAACATAAGACGCGAGCGAGCAAACGAAGGTACTTGGTATTTGTAAAGCCGAGCGAGTTGTTTAATTCATGGTATTCATTTGTTTGCTTTACTCGGTATTTGAAATGATTTGAATAATTTGATGCCAGCCGAAAGGCAGCCTTTCCTCACTGTATTTCTTGTGTTTCACCGCTCGAGTGTTTTTTTTTTTTTTTTTGGTTATTATGTTTGGCATCATTTGTATCAACTCCTTTGTTTTTCGACTTCCTTCCTTTTCGCAGAGATGAGCAGGAGCGTCTGCGCGGCTATTTTCGGCTGTCGGCCAAGCGCAAGCCGAAGTCACAGCGTCGCAGCAATGCGGGCACTGGCAGCCTGCAGGAGGACTCCATTGAAAAGGACGAGCACACTAATACCACGAGCGTTGCGGTAAATGGACAGACGCAGCCCCCAGCCGAGTCGCAGAAGCATCCACCCAAGGCCAATGCAGTGTCGCTGCGCCATGAACGGAGTCCGGGACATGGCTTGAGTTCCACGGATAGGTACAGCGGTGCGCCGCACAGACAGGGTCCGTCTGCCGGCAAGGAACGAGATCGGGAGCGGGATAGGGATAGGGATAGGGAGCGTGAACGCGATAGAGATAGAGAGCGGGAACGGGAGCGCGAACGGGATCGGGATCGGGAACGTGAGCGACGGGAGCGCGGTGGTCATGTGCTGAGTGGACGCGGCGCTGGGGACGCGGGCGTGGTTAATAATCTAGGCAAGCATATGCGCGGCAAGAAGCACGACGTCAAGATCAACATAATCTCGGATGGCCATGGCTCGACCGGATCGGCACGCAAGCAGCCGCCGAGCAGCAGCAGCAACAACAGCAGCGCCCGCTCCAAGCCCGCCACCGCCGTCCAGGCCAGGCAAAAGCCGAGCATGGAGTACATGTCCGTGTCAAACAACTCTGTGTCCAATCTGACCGGCTCCAGCTTCTGCAATGGCAACACCAGCGCGCTGCTGGATGACAGCGGCACCAGCAACTATGGCGACGGCGAGGAGAGCTCCGTGGTGAGCAGTATGATGCATCCGCCTCAGCGTTGGCCCCACGTGGGCGGGCTGCGGCATAAGGATATCTCATTTAGCGAGTGCAGCAGCAGCACCTTCTCCTCCAGCACGCTGGAGCGCGACTTGGAGATCATCGATCTGCTGGAGCGCGAGCGCAGCATGGACATACAGGAGATGATGCAACGGGAGCAGCAGGGCGAGAAGGTTCGCCTATCGGTCGGCGGAGTTGGCCGCCAGCTGCCGGACATTGAGAAGCTATATGCGCAGCGCTCCCCAAAACCCAAGCGAGACTCCGGCTACGGTTATGACAAGGCCGCATTGGCGCTGGTGATGCCCGGCAGCGATCCGCTCAGCATGTCGCTGGCCAGCAGCAGCCAGCCCACAGAGTACAGCCTGTGCTCCAATCTCCAGGAGCATCAGCTACATCAGCAGGCACAGCAGCGTCTTGGTCACTTACAACAGCAACAGTTGCAACAGCAGCAGCAGCAGCAGCTGCATCAGCACCAGCAACAGCTGGATGAGGAGGAGGTACCGCAGGACTTTTACGATAGCTATACACCCGGTGGCAGCAGCAATTTGCCGCCAGCAGTCCAATCGGTGCCAGTTGCAGCGCCCGCCCCGCCCCCGCCCACCTATCAGTATCAGTATACGCGTCGGCTCAGCCGCAAGAGCTCCGGCCCCGGTTCGCATCATGTGCCGGTCGGCGGCACCGCCCGCGGCTCCAAGCGCGACAGCTTCAATTCGCTCAACGGCACCGATCTGATTGCGGGCGCCTTCTGCGAGCTGGATCCCACACAGCCGCTCAACAAAATGGCCGGCCTCGAGGGTCGCATGCGTCGCAGCAGCCCCCGGAACACCAGCTTCAGCTCCAACTCGGCGCGCAGCTCAATGAAATCGCGCGATTATGGCCATGGATCCGCGCATTCCGCGCATCCGGAACTCGACTTTAGGGAGAACATTTTTGCCGAGCTCTAAGCGGGAGGCGGTCGTCGGCAAAACCTTTTGCGCCCCACTCCTGGCAAGAAGTGCTAATGCATTTCAGTAGGCTCCCTTCTTTTTTTTTTTTTTAATTTTTTAAACACAAGTATTTGCATATCGGCGAAATACTGAAACTTTTCGAACCAAACCATTTTTTCTACTTGGTAGCTTAAGGGTAGGAGGGCTTAGGCAAGGGGAACCTGGGGAGCGTAATGTTCGAGGGGGATTAACTTTTTTTCCCAGAGTAAAGTGTTAAGCGGGGTAGCATAGGCAGGCTGCAGGTATTGTTGGAGAACTTTTTAGCAGCTTAAGGGTAATTTTTTTTCACGAAAGGGAAATAAAAAATTTTTATTAAATAAATAAAGCCGCAAGGGCGAAAATATGTGCGTTTTTTTCTCAATGTACAATAAAAATATGCTTATATATATACACGTAATTCTAATAAAAATATGATTAATTTTTAAAGCGCAAAGACATTGGGAAAGCGTGCCTGAAACAAAAATGAATCATGTATTTTTAACGATCCATGAGAAGTTGCTCAGCAAAGTTGTTATAAAGAAGCGAAGGGAAGAAGAAAAATAAATGAAAGGGGAAACGAAAGACATATTTTTAAAGAACTTATTCCAATACCAAAATATCAAGAGTAAAAGTATATATAAAAATATTACAAAAAAAAAAGTAATTCAAATAAAGTATTCATATTCCTCTACAGAAAACAAAAGATAAATTTGTTGGCAAAACAGTTAGCACAATTCATGTTACATGCTATATTTATCAATGTTGTTACAATACCTAAATATGAAAGCAAAAACAAAAAACAAAAATTGAAAGAAAAGAAATATTTTTAAAACTCAACTAATGAAATGTTTGTTGTGTTTAACTAAGAAATATGTTCTTCGAAATCGGCATAACATGAAATTAAATAATTCAAATGTGCCAAGCAACAACTTAAAAATACAACTTAAACAAAAACAAAATATTTGAAAAATATATTGTGTATCTGGTCTGTATGCAATATTTGTAGTGTATACATTAGGTACACATATAATTTAGAGGCAGTGTATGTTACGAATTAAATGTTGTTAACTTCTCAATGATCAGCTATAAGTATATCAATGTCAATAAGAATTCAAGTTAAAGAAGAAAAAGAAAACATGAAAAAGTATACATATTTATTATCCATTACAAAATAAATGTTTATGGTGATATATTTGAAATATATCAAGAATACAATGCAAGCTGACACACACAAGAATATGAACACAATATTAAAAAAGTAATACAAATAGTCAACAGTTTATTGAATGTTATCAACCACAATAAAAATAAATCCAAAACTTACTATATATATACATATAAACTACGCACATACATGCCCGTTTACCTGTGTATGTCTGTGTATTATGATAATTGCATTCGAGCCAGTTTGCAATTCTTGCGAGCCCCGAGAATTGCACTCCCCCCCCCCCTTTTTTGTACTTTTGTTCAAATAAATCTACTCTGATCATGACTGGCTTGAGGCCTCTTCCAGATTTTATCGAGCTCGCTTCATAACTGAATTGTTATAAGTAGTATTCGTTGCAGATACCCCTAAAAGTTTATAATAATATTATAATAATAATAATAATACTTGAGCTAAGCAGCAAGTTATACAGGCACAAAGGCAAAAGTCCAACCAAGCCCCATAAAGTTTAAGTCCCTTATATACTATATATATACAATTTATATATATATATATATATATATATGTATATATATATACATATTTGTGCTTATATTGAATACAGTTTTCGTTGTTGTTGTCTGATTTTTTTTTGTATTTGGTGTATAAAACAAACGGAGAAACTAATAAAAAAATAAATGTATGTGAGTTAAACCCACAAAAAAAAACTGCTGCATTGGCGCCATTTCCTTTTTTATTGGTATTTAAGCTGAGCACAGTGGCATCGATAGGACTATGACTTTGTCAAAAGTAAGCTATTGTACTTAATTAATTAATAGGCAAATTTGCATTCAAATACATATATGAACGCTTTAATTTTATATAATATTTTTAAGTATAATACTGTTTATTCTTTTTTATAATTTTTCTTAATATTTATAATTTAATTTAATTTAGATTTATTAAGCTTTTAAATTATTAAATTATTAAGCTTAAAAATTAAAAATTATGAAATTTTAAATTTACTTCACTTTACTCTACAGCATAAATTTTATAACATTAAATTTTATTACATTTGTTATTATTTTTTTTTTTTGTTTTTAATTTTCTAAAATGTTTCTTTCTATTAATTTATAGCATGCATTTTATATCATATAACTTTTAATTCAACTAATTTTTTTTATTTTGTATTGAATGGTTGAAAAAAGTTAAATTTATTTAATTTTTTGACCACCTTTTAGTGCTAATTGCGACCACTGTAGCTAGGCCATAAAAAGGTTGATGCCTGCTGTTTGTCTTTCGGCACTGGCCTAGGTATATTGCGGATGGTTTGCGAATGCGGATGCGATTGGGGTGTCAGAGCTAGCCGGAAGCAGGGCTAGAGCCGAAGCTGTAGCTGGAACAGGAGCCACGTGGCCTGTCGCCTCAATTTAATCTGTGCAAATGCAAAAGCGAAAAGGAGGGCCAAAATAATTTGCAGCGCAAAATAATTCCCTGCCATGAGCCAGGCAGAGCCATCGGACAGAGATTGGGTGCAAATGTGCGTGTTCTTCTGTGTTTGTGTGTGCGTGTGTGCAATGAGGTCAGTGTGCGAGTTCAAAAGTTCAAGCGCTTGGGTTTAACAGCCTCAAATCGGGCGCAGGTCGCATGGTGTTGTATGCAGCATCTGCACCCCTCCGCTCCCCTCGCAGTGCTCCAGTTTCGGCAGGTCAGTTGGCAGCTAAAAACCGCTTTCCCTGCCTTTTCAATGACCCACTAAAATGATTAAGTACCATTATTTAGCAGCTGGACATCTCTCTCTCTCTCTCTCTCCCTCTCGTTCATGCGACAGGTCTGCATATTTTTCGCCTGCTTTCCTCTAATATTGTGCTTTTTATTTTATTATTATTATTTTCTTTTATTTGATATTTTATGGTGCATGTCCTAATCGCTAAATTACACGTATTTTATGTGCTTTTGTTGCCTAAAAAAAAAAAACAATAATAATAAAACTGACGCTATAATAATTTCTTATCGTTCGTTCGACAGCAGAAAATATTCCAAAATCGAATAGCGAAAAGAAAATATTTCCATGTTCCTATAAATTATTATGTCAAATATCATCAACAGCCAGCGCTGCCAGGCTTCACGTTTTGAACCAGCATCCTGCATTACGTGAAACACAGATTCATATATTTTCCCAATTACTATAAAAACTTTTTATTTTTCAATACCCAATTGCCCGTTGTACTGAAAATATTGCAAGTCGTAGATATTTTCATATGCAAGATGCGGGCTAAAATTTTGTGCTCTACCCAAAATTGGCATCTACCCAATATGGTTAGATAGTTGCAACGTTTGGTACCAAAGTTCTTTGTACTTTTGGGCCTGGGTGTTGCTTAAGAAATTGTGAAATAATTCGAATTTTCTTTTATGTTTTAATTAATTTCTTTACCACATTAAATACACGATGTACTCCGAACAGCTTTTTTTGTACCCTGTATCCAATGAAGATGCGGAAACGGTTTTTGGTTGGACGGTAGGGACTTCAAACGAAAAAATAGCTTGACAGGTTTTTTTTTGTTTCACGTCCAATTTTCAATTTATCGATTTTGTCACTCGGATCCAAGATTCAAGAGTTTAATGCTCCAAATTGGCTATGTAGCCTTTTGAACTGAAGAATATTTGACCTGTTCCCAAAATGGAGAAAGACCTCGTTTTGATATCTAAATTTGGTGTGATATGCGGAATTCAAAGCGTGCTAATAAAAATCAATCTATTATATTGACCGTGTTGTACAGGGTATATTGCAGTCGAGCACAGTCGACAACAGCATGCGCACTTGTTGACAGATATTTTATTGATGTCGCTCTGTTTGATTTTTACATAAATATCGGCGATTCTGTCTTAATGCTCTGCAAGCATTGCGATTATTCAGCTCTTAATCTGTTAGTCAACAATTTTAAAAGCTTTAACCTTCAGGCTGTCACCATTCGGGGCAGCTTAATAGCTTAATATAAATATTGCAATACTCGTAATATGGATATATGTATGTATATATACGTTATATGGACTGCTTGTGGTATTACAGCTAATTGGCTACTGCTGGCCGTTTACTGCTCCTGCTGACTGTTTACTGGCGCTTGTGTCTTCATTGTCGGCTCATTGTCATAATGTGCGTGGGGCAGGCGTATCCATGCCGAGTGCTTATGTATATACTCCATATATATATTTATATATTTCAATATTGATACATTCCCTTTATCGAGAGCCAATGAGGGCGGCCCGGGGGGCGTATACGTGCAGTTGGAGCAAATGGCATACATAAACAACTTTCAATCATATGAAATGCGCTTTCAATTGCGATTGCGTCTTCAACATGAAATGAAACGCGCGCACGACCCCCCAATAAATGTATGTCGATCACGTATACGCCATGTGGACGGGCGGCCACTGTCCGCTACGGCTGCCCACTTAACACTTATGTAGGTTGTTATCCATGTGTGAGTGTGTCTGTGTGCGTTAGTGTGTGCACTCATAATAGTCGTCTTTCATAATCGTTTTGGCCAACGCAACGGAACACAACACAATTTGAAAGTTGGCAACGATTTGAGCCAATTGGCAATTGCAATGCAATTGCAAATGCAATTATGGGCAGCATCTTGTCTGTTAGCCTTAACCCCGCTCTCTTAACAGTTGCTGGCCATTTATTGATATCGAAATCCCGTTGCAGACACTCGACTCGATTTTGCGTATGCCACGCACGTTCCCATAAACAGCATTTTATGTCTGGTCTTTATATTTAGTTGGCCCTGTGGTCACATCATTTGTGTTGTTTATATTTTTCGCTCACTTTTGCTGTTGCTTCTGTGTCTCTTTTTTCTTGTTTTTGTTTTCGGTTTCTTTTTGGGGCAGCGTGCATGTTATGTAAGCAACACGACCATATTCAATTTGTACTTGAATGTGCCCCGGCAACAGGGCTTATCGAGAGGCCTATGCAGCACATACATATTTCTCGTCGCTGAGCCGCATTTAAATTCAAAGCGCTCAAAGAAAGTGAAAAAATAATAAATAATTTAATATTTAATTGTTGGATTATGAATTATTTATGTTTGTCTATTGTCTGTCGTAGCGCACGAGACGGAAGTTTATTTTGGGCATGCTCTTATCAATGCTGCGAACCGATTTGAGCCATGAATTCAAATATTTTCATATACTTTTCAAAAATGATTTGGTTTATTTTTTCTTTCTAATTTGACAATATTTTTGCCTTATTTGTAAGTTCTCAAAATATAAAGAATATATTAATTTTAATAAATAAAAAACTTGTAATTAAGTAAATTTATGATTTGTGGTTCAATTGAAAAGGGCCAGAGATTTGAGGAGCTGCGGTACAAACCTCAAACTGGGCGCCTGGACGCGCTAAACAGGGTTCACAAGCCGAACGGGAAACGAAACACCGCAAAGGCTTTATGGTCTCCCAGCCAAGGCTGTTATATATAACCATATATTAACTGTATATTAAACTACATAACTATGTATCTATATATTAAAATGCCTTTCGTATCTTCCTTGCTCAACCACTCTTAGCCGTATATCTTAACTGATTATAGGTCATCAATCCACCGGAAGGCTCGGTTGCAAATGCCAGTCTAAATGTAGATATAGTATTGTCTTATCCGAAGAACATATTTAAAGGATTCCAATGCTAGTTTATGACCATATAACCTATGGCTAAAAAGTTCGAATGGGATTTGTATCTCAGGCGGAACACTTTCGCGGAATCTTGCTCTATCCCGCTATATATAGCTCTCTCTCTCCCTCTCTCTGTTACCCCTATATAGAGCTCCTAAGCCGATCCTTAGTTATCACCACATCCTATGCAATTTGTGCCCACTTCATGGCCGCCTTCGAATGGGCCACATGGCCCGGCTTAAGAGCGGGTCTGGGGGCTGGGTTTGATGGCCTGACTGTTCGAACAGCTCACGCACATTGACTCGTAATGCTGCTCAAATTGCAGCACTTGCCGAAGACAGGGCCAATAAATAAATTTTCCATTTGCCATCAGCTGTTGCCGCTGCCTTCGCTGCCTTTGCTGCATGCCAAGTACACGGCCCCACAGCCCGGAGCCAAAGCCAAAGCCAAAGACCAAGTATAAAACGTTTGAACGGCGGGCGGGCAACGCACAGTCGCTATTTGGACAAAGTGCAGCCGGTTTGTTGTCGTCGCCGATAACGTGACATTGTTGTTGTGACCGTTGCCATTAATTAAGCCAACCATCAGAGGGCATCAGACATCAGACGGGCAACAGCCATCCGTACACAGGAAGGGAGGAACTGCATCACAGCGTGGAATCTGAATCAATTACAATTAGCATTTGCCACTGGCCTCATAAATCATAGAAGCGGGACATGTTTGGCATCTGGTATCCCGACGGTCTGTTGACCTTCTCCCTGCTGCTCTTATGTGGGCTGCAATATGCGTGCCATGCACAATTATCGTTTCACACCGATGCCAACACGAATTCATTTACGCTGAAGACGCCCGCTTTACAGCAGACCTTCACGCGCTACTATGGTGCTGCCAAGCAGCAGCAGCAGCAGCAGCAGCAGGCCCAGGCTCTGGAGCAGCCTCAGGCGGACTTGCAGCAACAACTACAGCAACAACATCAACAACAACAGCAACAACAACAACAACAACAGGTGGTAAGTTTTGTTTAAGCATATATTTTGTCAAGCTTGTCTTTGGGTCCAAGGGCCAGCTCCGGCTGGAGTCGTGCACTTCTGCGGCGACGACCGGCACCTGGTCGCATCGCATCGCCAAAACCGAAATTCATGCCGCCGCCCATTTTCTGGCCCAGTATCTCGACGCTCTGTTCGTTGCGTGCCGCGGCGCCGCTCTCCACCAGCTGTTTCACCTGGGCGGCAGCCAGCAACATGCTTGTTTCCAAGTCCTGTAACCATGCACACGCACACGCACACACACACACACACAGACACAGTTAGTAGGGTATTGGGTGTGCGTCTGCTGCCTGAGCAGGTGAGCTTACCTGCGGCCTGGCGTTTGTGCAGCTGCTGAGGAGCAGCAGGGCCACAAACACTAAAGACATTCCCATGGCTCCGCTCTGGTTGGAACTTGGAACTGATTGGCCCTGCTCTCGGCGCGGCTTATTTAACAGGGGTATCGGGTGGCCTGGCCATTTGACTAATTGGCAGCCGGCAAACGGGCAACGGGCAACGGGCAAACGGGAGCAACACAAAACTTTTATAATTACCGCCAACAGCTGCTGTCGTGCTGCACACATCCGGTGCCCCAATCTCAGGCAACATCTTGCCTGTGTGTGTGTGTGTGTGTGCTTGTGTGTTCGCTCAATTTACATAACCGCGGGCATGTGCCGGTAATGGGTTAGCTGCAATCTTGATGAACTCCAGTGCTGCACAATTCCGAATTCCGGAAGCTGTATGATCGGCTGATTAGCGCTTATCCAAAAGTATTTATAACAATTGGATATTACAGTAAACTCGCTTAGTTCTCCGCTGCAATCTATTCACATTAATTGTGGCTCATTTATCATCTAGCTTTCATTTGACCTCTCTATAGATGAATGTCTCCTAATTCATTTATTAATTAATTTTGAAATACTGTGACCAGCTCTATATACATACATAGCTAGCGATAATGTGCCCCCAACCAATATACTCATTTTTTCGTTAAGCAGGGTTTGAAAGTATATTTTTGTATTCTTATTTGTTGGAATACTATATTCTGTATTACATATGCATCTTCTAAAGTTCTTACGAACTTTCATTCTGAATCCTCGTCATCAGCTGGTTATATTATAGATCGGACAATTAGCACCAAACTTTTCAAAAATCAATTTCCTAGTGGGGCAAAGGGAAGATGAAGTGTGTACAAAAGGAAAGCTAACCTATTTAACAATGTATGCCTACATTCCTTTCGTGAAGTTTATATTTCTGCCCCATCTGTTGGTTAAGATTCTCAAGTGCTGCCCAAACTTAATAGAAGTCGCATATTTGTATTTTGTTTTCATACTTTTTATTTAACTTTGCAATTCACTGTGAATGCAGCTCTGATCAGTTGCTCACGAGCAAGGTGTCTGCATTGTCTTCGACACCATCGGCAAAGAGATGCCGCAGCTCCTCGAAGTAGCTGCGGAACGAGTCGGCCATGGAATGCCAGGCATTCCGTATGCTCTGGCCCAGCTCCTGGGCCGCTGCGGCCAGGCGTGTCTCCAGTCTCGGCTCGTCCGGGTAGCTAAGCTGCGGTCGCACATCGTCATACTCATTCGAGTAGTCCAGCTCCAGGTCCTCCTGGCAGCGGGCCAGCCACATAAGCATCGCCAGCCCCAAGACGCATCCCAACACAGAACGCCAAGTGGAACTCATTGCGCTAACTGACCTGCCGCCAACGAGGCCCTAACGCTTTTGTCTGGGCCAACATTGATTGGTGGCGTGTCAAGCAAGGCAATTTGAGTGCGGCACGTGCGCTTTTAGCCGGAAATGTCAGTGCTTAACTAGCTTCTATATATCTATTTTTTCTTTAAATTTTTGTTTGGCATTTTGGTTTGTCGGCATTTGAAGCTCGCAGCGATCAGATTAATCTGGAATAGCAAACATTTTGTCTGGCTTTCGGTTGGGTGCATTAAGTGCAGCTTGTTAGACCTGCAATTAAATGCGGTCTATTGTACTATCATTTTTTTTTTGGTATTTTTCTTAAGTATTTTATAAGAGCATACAAAAAGTTATTTAACAACATTTTTTCAAATTTCATAGCCCATTGATTCACACAGTGAATTTGCTTGTCTTTATTAGTAAAAAAAAATGGAGTTGACTGAAATTTGTTGGTGACATTTTGGCCAATTCAGTTACTTTTTGGTATATTTTAAGTTTTCGTGAAAAAAAAGAATTTAATTAATTGATATTTAAATTGTTTGCATGCCGCTAGTGGCTTGAGCAGCTGCACCTTTTACTTGCTGGCGCACCTGCTGCACCATGTCGGCCATGTTGTCCATAAATGAGAGAAAGAGGCCCTTGACCTGTTCGCCCAGGTTGGCGCCCAGCTGCTGCTGCTGCTGCTGCGCGGCCTGGCGACGTCGTCGCCGGCGGCTCTCGAGCAGCTTCTTTTTGGTGCTCGTCTTGCTGATGCGCGTCCTGGATGCATTGTTGTTGGCGGCGCGCTTGCGTGCGCGACTCTTGCGCGCCTCGACATCGTCGGCCGACTCCGTCGTGGCGCCCATATTCATGCCGCAAGGCGAGCGCTTGAGGCGGTGCAACGCCTGATGCAAGCTGAAGCTGCCGCCGCCGCTGCTGTTGCGGTAGCTGCTGTTGCTGCTGCTGCTTGTGCTGTTGGTGTTGCGACGCCGCCGCCGCCGGCGGCGCCTTTCATCCGATTCGGATGAGTCGGAATCTTCGCCGCTGTCCGGTCGCATCGCATCGCCATAGCCCATCGCCGTCTTGGAGCGCACGGCGACCAGCCCGCCGTCAAAGTTCATCTGTTGCGTTGCCATCGCGCCCTCCTGCAGGCTGCCCATAATGTCAGTGCCCACGCTGAGCGCGCCCGCGGCCAATTTCTCGAGTGGATTTTCCGGGCTGGCACGTGACCAGGCGCTGCCCGTGAGCAGTCCCAGCAGCAGCAGCAGCATCATCGAATGCAATTGGAAGCACATTTTTAAACTGTGTTCGCCTCGCGCCGTTGCCACCCCTTTTTATGTCGCATTTTTGCACTGGATTCGTTTGCGTGCAGCGCATCTGCGCAACGTGGCGTATGATCAATATTTGCCATTGGCACCTTTGTTTATTTTATTTGTTCTCTTTACATATATAGTGTTTTCTTTTTTTGTGGACAGCAGCAAAGCAGGCTGCGAACAATGCTTCCGGACTGTCAGCGCCGGGCTGGCAGCTCGGGACTGGGGGCAGTGTCAGTCTCGCTCGCTCGCTTAATCAGATTGGATTTCGAATTTCAGAATTTATTTCTCGTTTGAATTTTCAGCTTGCCGTAAAACTGCAAGATTTCGACAACGTTTGCTAAATTGTAATTTTGTTTGAAACTAAATTCCGCAGAAGCTGGCAGAAAATGAGAGCTGTCAAAACTCGCAGAAATGGTGGTCGACTGGTAAACTGGGGACAAGCATGAAATATGAATAGTTTCTCCGTTGCGTTTTTTTATTAATTTTTTTTTTGTTTAATTCTCAGCAAAATCCAACTCAATTCGCCGGACTTACGCCCACGGGAATACAATATTCAGCTGCGTATCCACAGCAAGCCATTGCAGCTCACAGCAAGTCAAAGCCAGCGACAGCTGTCGGCAGCCAGCAGCAACAACAATTGCAGCAGCAGCAGCAACAATATCTGGCACAGCAACAGCAACAACTGCAGCAACAGCAACAACTGCAGCAACAACAGCAGCAACAGCAGCAGCAACAGCAGCAACAGCTGCAATCAGCTAATCTACCCAGCTATGCGGACCAGATGCAAGCCGCCTTCCTTGATTACCAGCGTCAGCGATTGGAGTTTGAGCAGCAGCAACAGCAGTTGCTGCAAAAGCTCTACACCTACTATCCTGATGTCTCCGGCCAGCAGCAGCACCAACTGCAGCATGAACAGCAGCTGCAGCCGCAACAGCCGCAACAGTCGTCAACAGTCGGCAGTTCCAATGTTGCAGGGAATCGATACTTTGCACGCCAATCGACGTCAGCTTTTGGCAACAGCAACGGATTGCAGCCGCAGCAACAACGCCAGCAGCAGACGCAGCTGCCGCAGTTGCAGTCGCAGTCACAGCCACAGCTGCACACAACACCATCCGGCGGACTGGGCAATTTCTACTCGACCCAGCAGCACATGGGATTCCTGCAGCAGCAGCAGCAAGATGTGCTGCGCGATCAGCAGCAGAATGTTGCGCAGCAGTTCGCCACCGGCCAACTGGCACCCAGCACCACAACCAACTACGGCATGGCAGTGCCCGAGACCTCCGTACTGGGTTCTCCATCGTATCAACCTTCGTCAGCCGTATCCCATGTCAGATTCTCCAGCGGCAACCTGAACTACAACTTCTAAGGCACCACGCTTCCCCGCATCAATTCCACATTATGCCAGGCTCTGCTGCATCCCGCTTCCAGCTCGCCACCCAGTGGACAAGTGGACCGACCGGTGGACCCAGAAACTCAACTGACCAACTAACTGATAATCGACCTGTGTTTTTTTTTGTCGCTCTTTTTTTTTTGCTCGCACTTAGTTTTAATTTATTCTAATCTCGTAATAGTCATTATTATTAATATCCTTTTTTTTTTTTTTGTAACTATGTGAACATTTTGCAGCAGCGTAGCTATGAGTCATACATTGTCTAAAATTAAAATTCAAAAATCAGAATTAATGTGTTTGCCATAATCCTTTGCATTCATTTAAGCAGTGTGACTGTGTGTGTGTGTGTGTGTAAGTGTGAGCGACATAAGCTTTATTTAATCCCTTTCAATGCCTTTTACTCACCTCAACCCATTGAGAGTGGCTAAAATGTTTTGTGCAAATGTAAAGAACAGCCGCTCCGACCCCATAAAGCTCATATATTATTGATACGACTTTAAATGTATAGATTGATACATGTTGATTCTCTCTTTTTTTCGATATATTTTCTCCTTATTGTCATAATTTGGATAAATAGCTACATGAATGTGAATTCTCGTATTACTGTACATCGTTAAAGTACATTTTATTATTCGGAACCTACCCCATTCTCAATTTAATATGAAAAATGTCATGTTTGTATGCACTGCCTTGGTCCTTGGTATACAGACACATTTCAATGACGTCTTTATTCCCTTCAAATGTTACAAACATCAAACAATTAACGACGATGTTATCCAAGGCTGGAGAGGAAACTTGAGTGCTTCAGTCTGTGTTTATTTATTTGTGTATAAATTTATAGATGGAAGTTGCTTGTAGCGCATCTTATAGTCGGATACTCTCAGTTTGAACTATTTTTCTAGCCTGAATGAGTTTTCTATAATTTGAACGGTAAGTCCCCGTGGATACTATACACTTTGTGGCACAAACGTGCTGTTCAAATGAAATACTTACTGAAATGCTCATTCGCTTTGAATAACATAATCATAGTTTAAAAACAATATACACGATAAAGAATTCCATGAATTTTTGTTTTAATGAAAGTTTGTGACTCAAATTTCCGTCTTTAGAATGCAACCTCATGGTGCAGTTGCACAAATGACGGGGCCAGCCTTTGCTTTTGGTTTCCAAAGTTTCGCCTTTAAGTTGTCCACACTTTGCTTCCGGCGGTAATAATTAACCACCAGCTGAAAGTGCTCGGCACACTTGACAAAAGAATCTGAAAAAAGAATCGTTCAGCTAGCTGCCCTCCAGCCCCAGCCCCGGTATCAGCCCCAGCCCCAGCCCCAGCTAAATTGCCAGTCCGCATTTGTGGCGCCTCCCCCTTTCGTGGGGCACGCGGCCCCTCTTAAGTGTGTTCGGCCATTCGTTTTTGATATACTACTGTTTCGCTTTGACAGCGATACTTTTTATGAAGCTGATTGACGTCGTAAGCGCACTTAGAGTATACAACAGGTAGGAGTGCGCTGGTTGGCAGTGACCGACTAACAGATACCCTGCAGCCCGTAACGAGCTGCATTTACAAACATTCTAGCTTCCTTTTATGAGCACACACACAACAGGGTATGCTTCTTTTTCCCTTTTCCCAGCTCCATGCATCGGATTTGCAACCTCAAAGAACTCCGGTGGTTATTAACTGATCTCTATGAACTTTTCGGTAATTTTATATGGTGTTCAAATGCGTGTGCATACCAAAGCCCAAGACTGTGCCTTCAAAAATATGAATTGTTTTAATAATGTAAATAATAATGTGAGATATATAAAAAAAAAACTTAATTAATTGGATGCGTGTATACTAGACAAGAGCCTGTCTCATGCTCTTAAAAGCTCCGATAAACAAACAGAACTATCGACAGATATCGAAATATTTAAAACGGGTAATATTATCGATGGATTAAGATTGAAATTCGCTGTGTGCGTGCTATGGGAGGAACTAAGTTGCAAATGTGACGTCTCTTGCGCTTAAAGTCTGGGACAGACAAACAGACATGGGCATGGGGAACATGGAGCCGCAGCTACCTTCTTCCAACTATTTCAAACATGTGCACAACAACCACATATCCTTAGATGGGTTCAGAGCATAATTAGTTCAAATTAGCTGCCTCCAGTTGCCACATGGGCAAATGTCGGTGGCCTGAACATAGCTGCGGTGCGAAACCTTTGGCATGTTTGGGCTGGCATCACGCATACGACACGGTGGACAAAATTTAAATACGAGCCAAACTGCCCCAAGGACTCGAAACTCTACGGTGCAGCACAGGCCACCCACCATCGGCACTCGCCACTTGCCCAACCCGCTTTGGTAATCAAGCTGTGCGGCACAGTCGGATTTCTAGCGAGGTGGTGGGCCTAGGGACTCGCCCGTGGTCCTATATTTCTTGTTATTGCTAGACACTTTGGCTATGTTGTGTCCTGTCAACTAGGGAAATGAACAGGAAGCGGCTCTGCAAACACGAACACCACACACAGACACACACACACATACATACACACGCATACACTCCAGACAGCATGCGGTCATTGTGCAAAGGAATTTGTTTCTGTCTGTCCATCTATCAGTGTGTGTGTGTGTGTGTGTATGTGTGTGTATCAGTGTGTGAGCATCTGTGCTGACCATCTTTTTGTCCGCGCTGCACATTTCTGTTGACTTGCGTTTGTTGTTTGCTAAACGCACAAAATTGAAATTTTCTATTCAAACAAGTCCTGGCATGGACAACTATATCCCCCTCGCCATCCCCGCTGTACATCTGCCCGAATTCGAGCATCCAAATCGCCAGACCGTTTGTATTATTTGCACGTGCGTGCGGGCAAAGAATTCCGCGCAACGAAGTTGACTTTCATACTAGTAAAACATTTTTATCTGGCAAATGACATTTAGTTATTTACTCTGTGCAATAAAATGTGTCATCTCAGAGACCACGACGCTATTTAATTCCCTATCTATCTCTATACATAAAAGTGCTTGCCCTGACTGACTGACTGATTGACTGACTGACTGACTGACTGATTGGTGATCATAGCACAGCCCATTCCGTAAGAGCTAGGAAGTTGAAATTTTCACAGTAGTTACCTTATGTGATGAAGTTGAACGTTTGGACAGGGTCCACCCGCATGTCTGGATAAATCGCGAAAAACGTTTGTATGCATCTTTTTTGTTTATCCATCCGATCGGTCACAAACTCAATTTCAAAGATCTTAGTTCAAATTCATTTGAGAGGGGCCACACACTTTTCGAAGAAATGCATTCTTCCTTGGTGGAAATGGAGGTCAAAGATTTATTGCCAAGGATCTATATGAAATATCATTTGAGAAGTGTTTCACATTTTTCGCCAAATCAAAGCATCTTCGGTGGAAATTAAAATTCTAAGACTTTTTTGTTGAAGTTTTAGGTTTTATCCGATTTACTTCAAACCTATTTCCAAAGCTCTACAGAAGATCTTAATGAAGACGTCCTTCAGCGATTTGGGAAATTTCGCCCGCAACAGGAAAAATTTACGGAAAACGGTTGTATGAAAGTTTTTTGCTAACCGTCCGATCGGTTTGTAACTCATTATCCTATATTTCGGTCAAATCTATACGATTTTCATGAGTTTTGGGTCATTGATCATGTTTTTGCCTTTTAATCAATTTGGCATTTAAAATTGGCCACAATATTCTTGTATTAAATAAAAATGTAATCCGTATGCTTCAATAGAATGTAAAAGTTGATTTTACAAAAGGAAATATATAAAGAAAGTAAGAGTTAGGAAAATTGTTTATTTATTTATTAATTTATAAATAATAATATTTGCACTTTGATATTTGCACTTTGATAGTCCAAAGGGCAAACAACAGAGATTTCAATATAATCTTAGCCATGTTTTTGTGTTTAAATTATTTTTAAGCTAAGGTCTGCAAACTCAGACAAAGCTGTCGCCGGTGCGCTTCACGATTCAAAAGAATTACCGGCCTTTGTGCTAGGATTTAGCTCGTCATATATTTATATTTGTATTTTATTTGAAATAAGCAACTCCACTTTTAATGAAGAATTGCCCTTTCTGCTGAAAATATTGCTAGCCGTAAATATTTTCACATAGAAACTGCGGGCTACATTCGATCTCTACCCAAATTGGCATCTACCCAATATATGGTTAGATAAGTTCAATGTTTGGGAACCCCAGCTATTAACTCTTGGGGCTGCATTTTAATCAACAGCTTATCTTAATTTTTGAGCCAAACTATTTTCGGTTTCAGTTCATTTGAATATTGTAGGAGTTGCTTTGCTTAAGGTAAGGTTCATAGTTCGAACCGGGTATCCAAGCCAAAGTCTAGCAATTTCACAGATTCACTTTAACTATTTTAACTGACACACATTCAGTTATAATAATACGCATACGATTCGTATGCATTGCCATTTCATATAGTTAAGTAGCGACCTCTAGTTGAGTTGGCCCTCTGCATTGCTTTGGCGTCTTGTGGAGGTCGCTTGGTTTTGTCGAGTGCCTCCTTGGCTCTGACTGAGTTGGCCTTGCCTCACTACATCTCGAGCTTAAGCCGAAGAGCAAGAATTCGCTCCAGCAGCTGCATTTGCTAATGAAATTGTCGTGTTTTGGCTTTGAGTTTCCTTTGCGCTTTTACTTTCCATGGCTTTAGCTGTTTGTTGTCTTATTTACATTGGCGCGCGACTGTTGTGCGCTCTGCCTGGCCCGACCCGGCCCGGCCCGGCCCGTCCCGATCTTGGGCCCAGGTGTCCTGTGTATTCTGGAGGGCAGGACCCGGCTTGTGTTTGTATTTGCATTTAGCTTGCTCTAAATGAATATGCCAACAGTTTTTCCTTTCTTTTTTCTCGTCTCTTCTCTTTTCTCTTCATATTTTTTTTTTGGTGAACAACTGTTGCTGTGCTGCTCGCCAGTTGGCTTTAACGTCTTGGACAAATCAAATAGACCACGTGTCAAGGCACGCGCACACAGCTAGCCGCAGGCGGTGGGGGCAGCTGCTACAGCGGGGGCGTGGCTCTTACTTTGTTGGCCAACGTCTCGCATAACTTTGCATCTTAATTGATATCCAGCTGCTTGGCTGAGATTCTCGCTGTGCTACGCTGTTGTGGCTAGAATATTGAATCAATATTTGTATGGCAAACCCTCTTGTTTTCTATGTCAGCGGGTGTTCGTGTGTGTGTGTGATAGAGTATTGTGTTGTCTTTCACGCAACTCTGTACTGGGCCACATTTCCAACCAGGTTCTTTTTAGCGATAAAAAATATTCAACATTCTCGTTAAACTCAGTTAATTATAATACTCACAAACACACACACATATGCACAGTATACACAGGATACATGAAATTGCATTTACATGCTGTCGCTTTGGCGTTGAGGTGTTGCTGACTGACAACTGCATATATACATATATATAGTATACATACATACAACCAATATTGCATTTAACCATAGAAACAAACAAGATCAAGTCTTGAATTTACACTTCAGTTAAATAATTAGATGCATTAAAAGACAGTGTACAATATATTCAAGCGCATTTTTCAAGCGAGTACCTCTTAATTGATATAAATATAAATATAAATATTTTATGTTCCGGACATCATTTCAACAAGTTCTTTTCGAGAAACCTAACTTGTAGAACAGACAAATCTGAGCCTAAATCAGTTTTCGAAACATTTTCAAGCCGTTTGGAATCAGTTTGTGAACTTTGTTCAGATTCCTAAAAAAGTTTCATTCGCAATTCATTTTCGAATCGCTTTTGAAGTATATTCGCAAAGTAAGAGCTTTCACAAAGTTAACTTAAATATGTTTTGAAAAAAAAGAGACAGTCAGCTTTATTGGGCATAACATATGCATTGACATTTTGATGCTCTGCGCTTATTTTTAACCATATATCCAAAAATATGCTTCAATGTGCTATATTTGACAATGCGCGGCGCATGCGGCGTATGCGTGATACGCGAACGACCTAAAAAAAAGGGATTTTGGTCATTTGAACTTTAATACTTTCGCTTGGCTTTCACTTGGCATTTGGCACACTGCGAGTTAGCCATAGATCTATTCATAGACCGAACTATGCAATAGCTATGTATGTCCACACATAAATATATATGTATACATATATACATATGTGCGGAGCATGATAAATTCCACGCACTGCGCCATAAAATATGCAGTACGTATGGCAAATGCTCAACTGGAGCGTGGAAAATAAATCGTAGCATAGTTTTTGGAGCTCATATATCATCTTGTAACTGCAGTATTGGGAGTGTGCTGGCCCCTGGGGAGGGAGTCTATGGCTGTGTTACCTAAAAAACAACAAAAACAACAACAACAAAAAACACAAATAAAGCGCAACGCTGCATAGAGTGTATATCAAGTCGATATATATTAAACGTTTTTATTTTTTCCAACATTTCACATGCATTTTCTGTACAAAGTAACTTTTAAATAAAAAGTAAGTTCAACCGCGATAAAAAAAAAACCAAAAAAAGAGGACACACGCACAAAATACAGAGGCAAATTACACAATTAATATTCATGTAACAGGGAGACTTTCCGTTCTTAACATGGAGCTTTGCTATGGCTTATACAATAATATTACAAAAAAATTAAGCAAAAAAAAAACATATATTGGCGCACTGAAAATTGGCAAAGCTTGCAATTTCGAATTAGCCATTTTGTGCATTTTGAATTTCGAGTTTCAATTAAACGGCCAAGCGACGCACTATTTACAATTAAGCCGGGCATGAATATTATTTTTAGCCGCTTACTCCATGTTGGGGATGGCGGATGGCGAATGGCGGATGGCTTGGTGGACGGTGGCGGGGGTGGTGGTTCTTGGGCAGCATACTGTGGGTCATCCCTGGTTCTAGTAGCCATACTGAATGCCATGGCCGGAGACGGATGTGTGCACCAGAGCGGGTGCGGCAACGGCAGCCCTGCATAAAAAGAACGAGAAGGAGAGAGAGTTGGGCAGTTAGTGAGAAATATGATGTGCATTCGCCGATCCATCTCTATTTATATAGACGAGCGGCATTACTTACTTTAGCACAGGGCCGGCAGCCAGATGCGTGGCATAGGCCGGTGCTGCGTAGGCCGGAGCTGCGTAGGCCGGAGCTGCGTAGGCCGGTGCAGCCAGTCCAATGCCATGTCCGATGATGCCAGGTGCTGTGGACCAGAAACACAAATTGCATTAACAACAACAACAACAACAACAACTGGCAATGGAAATGCATAATCAGAGTTAACCCAAACAGAAGAGGAAAATGCGGCACGTTTAGGAATATTAATTCCGGGTACATTCATCGGACAGCGATCAATAATCCTGACCACTGTTTGTCAACAGTAACAATGAAAATGACCACCTTTCTCTCAAATTGGGCCATTGTCACAGCTCGGGATCTGAGCAGGTTGGCCCACACTCGAACACATGGCAAGGCATGGCATGGCACGGCACTGACAAGTCGACATCAATCAAGTGGCACGTCAGGGTCTGCAGTTTTATATTGTCAAACCAAGTTGAAATGAGATACTCGGACGTGAGTAGACAACACTGGCCGGTTGTCACCATATGAAATGAGGCAACAGTGCGTGTAACGCACAGGTCAACAAAATTTCGCAGAAAATAGACAACACTGGTTGTTTAGTAAACGGTAAAGGCTCAGCATAAAATGCATCAGCATAACGGCATTCCGAGAACTCACAACACTAATATTTTTTTTGTTCGCCCAGTCGAAGTGAGAGAGAGAAGAGGGAGACTAGGGAGTTCTATTCAGCAACGCGCTGCACTTAAAAAAAAATAAGGTGTTAAAAAAAAAACTCCCAGGAGCTTCCACTTAACTGAGCTGTGACAACACAGCGTAAATCTTATCAGTCCAAGAAAGCACTTGTACATGGGATGAAGTAAAACAAAAAGTTACTGCAAATTAATAACTGTAAAACAAAACGGAAATAAGCTGCTTGTAATAAGTAATTAGCCCACTGAGGTTCGGCACCAACGGAACAAATTGAAAAAGGGTGCTATATATATATATATATGAGTAGTTTTGCAACACTTTTTTCATTGTTGAGTATTAGTGCAAGAGTTGAAACGCATTGTGAAGTGCGGCAACGCAGCCCTTGGCATGGATTGGCCAGATAGTCGGGAACTGTTGTCCTGCGGACTGCGAGGCGGACGCACATGGCTTGGCAATGCCAAATAGCACTTGTCCAAATGACTGACGAACTGACTGTCCCACTTGAGGACTTGCGGAGCGACACGACCTCATCATCATCATCATCATCATCATCGTCATCATCATCATCGTCGATGTCGTTGTCGGGGCCACGTGTCAATGGTTTAAAGTAGTTGGCAACAATAAATGAATGATTGATTATACGACATGCTTTGAACGACATTGCTCTAAACGCCCCCAACCAAACACTCGCTCGACCGTCTCTCTCTCCCTCTCTCTCTCTCCCTCTCTCTCTCTCTCTCTCGCTCTCCCTCCCTCTGAGCAGCTAACGCAAGCAACAGTGGCAACGCCTGACTATACCAAACGTATGGCAGCACCCGCAGCACGCTGCCCTTCCCTTATTCAGTATTTCAAGTGGCCCATTCAGCACAGCCCTTACAATATTAATGAGATAATTGCATAATGCTTACAGCCGGGTATCTATCGATTTTACTGCCCGGAAACGTTACTCAAAGGGGCTCGCTTTTGTTTACTACCTTATCTACAGTCGGGGTGTATTCGATTTGGGTTGGACATTAGATAGAATGAAATGTCTATAAAATATGTATATATGTATGTACACATATTCCTGATGCAACTCTTATAAGATTGGATTATTAGGTTATAATATGGCTGCCTAAAGTTGAAAATGTTTAAAATCTAAACAAATCTTGGCCTTTAGAATATAGCTATACTATTTTCTATGGCTGCAAATCGGTTTTGAGCTTGCAACTCCAATGTTATATTACGCATTTGTTGAAACCGTCGACATTCAACTGAATTAAATCATATTTTTTAAAACGGCTTGGCTCGGAAGAAAATATTATCAGCATTATTTCAATTAAAACATTCTATTGAAAATTTAAGAAAAATCGCTTAACCCGTAATCGAACCAAATTCTAATCCCAATTCATAGATATGGAAAACTGGGCTAATAAGCCAAAACTTAAGCCTAAGTTTGAGCCGCAGCTCGAACCAGCGCAAACGTTTTCTGTGCTAGGCAGATCTCGGTTTCAAATGGTTCTTGAAAATTGTTACAAATGTTCCCAGAATAAGGTTTAACATATACGACGGATTAATTACACAATAATTAAATTGCTAGACATTGATCCCGCCTACTTTCCACCTGTCCAACCTCAATGGATAATCTCTCGTTTACTTTTGCCAGAAATGGATTGGACTGGATGGACTGGATTCTGAGAACTCAACTTACTTTTGCACTGGCCTCAGAGTCCGGGCACAAAGGCTTAATGTTTGTGTTTTTCTCCGGTTCACACAGCCTCACCCCGCACCACCCTCTCTGGTTACATACCCAACCGCCCACTCATCGTACTCAACTGCAGCTGTCAGCAACGTAGCGAAGCATGGCCCAAATGAAAGTTGGGCATTGTATTTATACAGTGTCAAAAGTTTGTTTTGGCCAAGTGCACTTGGCCAGCGAAATAAAGGAAAATACGATAAATTGCAGCCAGCTGAAAACTCAAAGACAACTCCAGCATGAAGCAGATAGGTCAGGACTGAAGCTCAGCCAGCTGATCAGATCGGAGCCTAACTAGATATTAGATTCAGTAGTGCACGAGCTGGAAAAAATGTTGCTGGAAGATTAGTAAAAGCTACACAACTACAACCACAACCACAGCTACAGGTAGGGAGAGGTGCAAAGGGTGCTCGGGATTAGATTTTGGCAGAGTGGAATACGGCTACTCTGTACTCTGTACTCTGTGGCACCTACCATAAGCTGGTGCGGCGGCGGCGGCGGCGTATTTCACAATGGGTGCGGGTGCGGCAGCTGCCAGATAACCATGCGAGAGCGCCGGTGCGGCAGCAGCACTATATCCATAGCCATAGCCCAGGTGCGAGGCGCCCGACAGCTGCAAAGCGGGCGCTGTGGCTGCATAGTGGCCTCCATAGGCCAGTGCTGGGGCGGCAGCGGCGTAGTGACCGCCATAAGCGAGCGTGGGCGCAGCAGCGGCTGCTGCATAGTGTCCACCATAGGCCAGACCCTGGCCCGAGGCGGCGTGCCCGCTGGTCAGCTGTATTTGGGCGGCGGGCGCGGTGTGTCCAAGTGCGTAGCTGGCGACTTGTGGCGCGGCTAGATACGAATTTGTTGTTTTTTTTTTTTTTGGTTTTTGGTTTTTTGAATGTTAGCATTTGAACTACGTGCATATTGAATGAGGTGAAGTGAGTGAGTGCTTTGTGCGTGTTGTGAATGTCCGAGTGAATGTTGTTGCATGTGCAATGCGAATGTGTCGCGAATTGTGATTGTGAATGCGTTGCCGACTTACCAGCATAGTGGGCGGGCGCCAGGCCGCCGTCGTTGCTGATGCTGGAGCGCTGCACATGCGACTGAGAGTGGGCGGTCTGCACCTGACTGGCATAGTCGGACTGAGACGATTGGCCGTAGTGTCCCTTCACCGTGTGCTCCTGTGTGTTGCCAACCGAGGCGTGGTCCACGCTGGGCGCGCTAATCGAATAGGCAGCGGGACCGCCGGGCTTGGCCTGGGCACAGGCAATGGCCATTGCGGCCAGGCAGAAGATGAGCTACAACAGATCCACAATAGAATACAGCATTATGCACACACGCACACACACGCACACACACACGCACACGCACGCACACAGCCGGACACAAAAGTGGACATTCATAAATCAGTGAGCGCAGCAGCCGTAGGACAACTCATTTGTATTTTGTTTGCATATCGACAGAGAACACACGACGCCCTAGGAAATTGCAGGCGCACAAACTTTTAATTAAGTTGCCAAAGTAGTTGGGAATTCAAATTTTCTACCACTCACTCTCTTGCCCTCTCCCTATCTCTTTCTCTGTCTCTGTATCCCTTTGGCTATCACACACACACGCACACACACGCACACAAACTGGTTTTTGCTGCAACACGGCAGCCTTTCAACTGTCTGTTCAATGCGGCGTATACGTGTTATTTACGTAGAATTTGCTTGGAGCGCTGCCATAGCAACTTTGTGTGTTGGCTTGCAGCTTTACAAACTGTTTTGACATATGGCACTACTTAAAATCATATCAATTATGTTAACAGCATTGAACTGCTTGTAATTTGTCAATAAGTCGGCGGACCTTCGACGCAGTAACCGAATGTTATCAGTATAACTAGCTCTCGTTTTTTTTTAATAATTTATTGTTTACATGTCACTTCTCATTCCTTATTTGCTTGCCTATGTTGCATTTTATTTTCTTTATACATAGCTCGTTTGAATCATTCTAGTTACAAGCTACTCGCAGAAAGCTACTCGCTTCAACTCGTCCGGTTTTCCTTACTTCTTCTATTATTAATGGCTACTCGTCACTTCGTAAATTAATAATTGTTGAAATGGGATTTGTTATTTTTAATTTGCTTTAAGGGACTATTCTCGTTCCTAGTTATTCGCTCAAGTTCGTCTGATGTCATTCAATTATTTGTACTAGTTACTATTTACTCGTCCCTTCGCAAAATACATTTTACATTTGATTGGTTTTTAGCCTTTTTAACCTCGCTTTCAAATATTCCATTCTCTTTTCGTTACAGCTCTCAGGGTTCGTTCTCGCTACTAGCTAATGCCAGCTACTTACTTGCTACTCGTCACTTCGTATATTATTTATTGTTTATATTTTTAACTCGCTTTCGCCTTATTTGTCCTCTCTCATACCATATATTCCTTTTCTCATTTCATTGCAGCTCGTAGCTTCGTAGCTCCTTACTCGCCGCTTGGCTATCGCTATTTATTGTTCGACTCTTACAAATTACTTGCTACTCGGTTATTCGTACTACTGCTCGAGTGAGTCTTTTAGCGACTCGCTGTTTGTTCGCGCTTTCTTCTTTCTCAGCCAATTTTAATTGTCCTTTCGAAATAGTTATCTTAAAAACCACTCCTGCTAGGGTATTACAAGTCTAATTTTGCTGTTTTTTGTTTAGTGTTTTACATTTGCCTTGCTTCTTTTGTTATGTTTTGTGACCTTACTTCTTACATTTTTGTAAGCAATTCCATTGAATTTTAATTTACGCGGAAAAATGCAAAAAAAATATATATGTATATATAAGAGAGGAAAACATCCGCAAAGTTTGTGGGTTGGGGCACATCAGCGAGCTGTGCTTGCCTTTTTTTTATTTAAAGTGTATATCATTTCCTTTCGTGCCTCACTCGCTGTGTGTTTTGTTTTATTTCGCTGTGTTTGATTTTGTTTTGTTTTATTTTCAGCCTGACGTGCTTGCCGTGCACTTGACTTGGCGCGGCTTTTATTTGTCTTTGGGTATTTATCTGATTTTAATTAAGCGTAACTGACTGCCAGCCAGGAATGGGCCCGCACCGAAGGGGCTCTGCAAATACCAGCGAAAATAAATGGGAAAAAGTCCAGAACTTTCGCTTAAAACGCGAGCTTTAAGTGGACAATTTAAGCTGACCATTTGGCCAGCTCGTCGACAGTCGTGGCTGCAAGGGAGCGTAACTTCACACATGAAATACTCGCGAGGACAGCTCGAGGGGGTTTATACCCTGAGCCCAGTGCAAATGGGTTTCACTGCAAGTTTCTGATATATTCGTAAAACCAGATGAGAGTTTTGGCATGGTTTAAGGCTCTCGTTTGGAAGGAAATCCCCCAAAACTAACAACAACAAAAATAGAGCCTTGTGCTTAGGTATATGCATGCTTTTCATTGCCATATTTAAGGATTACAAAATTCATTAGGATCGGAACATAAATACCGAAGTTAATCGGAATGCATTTCTCATACAAAGTGTGTGGCTGGGAGTGAGGAAGCACAGTGAAAAGAGATAGCATGCTTCACACTGGTTGCAGGGTATCCCCAAGTCGAACACTAGACCCCCGAGAACCCTTGCTTGTTTTCTTTGTCACTTGGCATTCGATTGACCTACTTCGCATTGGCTGCACTGCGCTCATTGCACTGAAAATTTGTTTGCATTTAATTTTGCATATTTCAATATTTTTTTGTTATTTGCATTATTTTTCGCGGTAATTGCAAGTCTTGAACTACTACTACTTAATTAGCATCACATCGCTTGTCAGCCCGATTGCCTTCAACTATTTGTTGCTGGATTCATATTTACTTATGCTTTAACTTTCGAAATATGCTAAAGCATACCAGAGGTCAACTGAAGTTGAAAGTTGCTTCAGCGAATTCAAAAGTTTTCAACTTCAGACTTTTGGCTTGCTTTTGTCTTGCTTGGCGAGCGGTAACAAATTTCGTGACTTTAATTTTATGATGAGGGCTGACAGTGACAGCTGAAGTTATTCATTTAAGGTGCTTATCGTCTGTTGAGCTTTCAGACAATTCGCTTAAAGCTTTCATGTGCTTTCAAACCTTAAGCAACTGAATATAGTCAAATGCTCAGATGCCAATAAATTAAAGCTACCTTAAAGCTTCATTATGCGAAGGGCCTACAATGAGATACAGCTTACATGTGCTTTGTTTTTAAAAAACTACTCGGATTACAATTTGTAAGTGCCCTTTTTCTGACCTTTAACAACAATATCGAAAATTGAAACGTAATTTGCCAATCATTAAAAATTTTAACACTGCGCTATTGAAGGCGAGCGCAATATCATATGAAAAAATATCACGTTTTTTCGGACTAATTTTTTGCAAAATTCAACAGAAGTATGTTCTGATGGCAGAAATGCCGCCTGGCTTTCTGTTCAAATAAGCAGCCGCCTCTGTTTCACTTTTCCCGATAACTAAAAACTAAAGCGCAATAGCACACAATTTACTGGGAATTTAAAAAAAAATAAATACTACATATGTATATATATGTAGGTATAAAATAATGCAGATGGCGTTCACTGTGCTTATTTTGTGGCATGTGTATTGTTTTTGGGTATATAAAAACAAAAGAAATAGCTTGATGACAACAGCTTTTGGGGCGCAGCAGGGAGAGGGTTGGCTTAAAAACTCTGATATTTGTTTTCCTCATAGCATTAGTCTACAATGCGATGCCATCCACTGTGGAAAGGATAACAAGGAAAAGTTTTGCTCGGCTAGGACATTTGCAATTGCAACTGTGTGAATTTTCAACCTGGCAACAACTCACGGCAAATGGCTTCGACGCTGAGTGCATCCTGACCAGGTAATCTGTCGGACTCACACACACACACACAGAGAGACACAAACACACGCAGACACTTTAGTCCTTACGCACCTTGAATGCCATTTTGAGTGTGGTTTTTGAATATGTTTGCTTCACGTGAAAAAAATATTTGCAGTTTTGGAACTGATTTACTGCACCGGGCTGCTAGGCTTCGAATCGAAAACTGTCTCAGTATCGCGTTCTTTGGGCCTATTTATACCGCGCCACATGATACAAAAAAAAAAACGCTGGGAAAATATGGTCCAGCGTCAGCAGCAGCGTCAGCAGCGGCGGCAGAGGCAGTGGCAGCCATGGAAAACAAGTTTGGAGCGTCGCACTTCGACTTTTTGGCAAAGCAGGCAGCCGCAGCGGCCAGCCTCTGTCTGGCTATTGTGAATGCTCGCACTGCGCAGGCGCGGCCAACGCAATGCAACGCAGATGCAGACGCAGTTGCAGTCGCAGTCGCTGTTGCAGTTGCAGTTGCAGCCAACACCCGCCTCAATGCTGTTGCTCTGCCCATATTTTTGATTGCCTTTCAATTCGCTGCAAATTCAAGTTAATCGAAATCACATCGGAGCCATTATTTAATTGGAAATTTTTGTTGACTTATTTGTTGATCCGGTCAATGAAATCCAATGAAAAACGAACTGCGGCATGCGGCAGCAGGAAAAACCTACCAGCTTCATAGTCACTTAACAATGTCAACTAAGTATCTCAACACACAGGCAACAAGAACTACATAGCTATTCGACGCAATCAAAACATATTTTTTAGCAATTTATTATCTAGAGTGGCTTACAAATTGGTCAGTTAGCAAAGCCCGACAAGTGTTAGTTTATCTTCATTGCTTACTCTCATGACTCGCCGACAGTCACTATTAGTTACCGCCGAATGCCAACTAGTTGCTCGTATTTGCTAATTAATTTTTCGACGGCTTCTACTTTTGATTCCTTTATCGTTACTAGTTACCCGCTACTAATAACTACCAACACAGCGTAATGGCTATCTATATTTCTTTCTTTGATTCCTTAATCGTAACTACTTACTCGCTAATGTTAACTAGTTTATCTTAATCGCTAACTCGCTGCTCGCTAGCCACTATTAATTCCTTGGAAATGGCTAATGCCAACTCGTTCGTTTTGATATCTCATTCGTTACTAAGCACTCGCCACTCTTTACTGCAAAGCCGTTTTCGTCATAGTAGTTTATCTTTATTGCTAACTCTAATAACTCGATGCTAATACCAACTCGTTCCTATTACCATAATCCTTAATCGTTACTCGTTACTCGCTACTGTCGACGACTTAGCCGTTTTCGCCGTGTTAGTTAATCATTGTTGCTTATTATCATAACTCGTTGCTAAAACCAACTCGTTCGCATTTTCTCATTCCTTTTTCGTTACTGCTTACTCGTTGATCGCCTTCATTTACAAGCTAACGTGAATAATAACTTTATTTTCTCGTTACTAGTCACTCGTTCTTACTCTCTTATCGCATTCATTCTGAATATTCTTACGTTACTTATGTTACTCGTTAGAATATTGTTTGGGACCGGCTACTTTTCGATTCTAGCTGGGTACTCGTTACTTGGTATTCGCCCCTTTCTAAATAACCTTTCAAACAATTATGCGTATGCTGTTTTAATTGAATGATATAATAGAGTGTTATTAAAATGCATTTACTGGCAACGTTCGGCGTTGTTAATTGTTCTGCCTCGCAGCCAGTGAACAAGTTGCAGCTGCCACTTGAATCTAGTGCAATAGGTGCAACTCTCACCTGACAGCTTCACAGCCCCCACACAAGCACAAACGCACACACGCACATTGCATAACTTGAACGCCATGCTGTATGAACTAATGTTCCATGCTCCACTCTTCGAGTCCAAGTCACGACTTGGGCAACGCATAAAGTGCGCATAAATTGTGCGACCCACAAAATCGAAAGCCAGCTCAAATTTAAGCAGCTAGCGACATACACAAGAATGCCAAAATCACAAATCAAACCACTTGCAAAAAGGCACCTCCTCTGCCCCGCTGCCCCGCGGCCACTCAGTAAAGTGCCGTACTCCTGCCCCATTGTTGCATAGGCATTTGAAAGCGAAAAGCCAGGCCCGAGTCTTGATGCAACGCATGGATACGTTGGCTGGCCCTGGCTGACTGCCCAATTTCCGCGCCTTGCTGGCGGCTGCTGCGTGAGAACACCAAAAGGAAAAGGAAAAAAAACACGAAAAAACTAACGAAAAACAGAAATACGAACCAGGCCAAAAACTTAGCTGCACCGTTGGCAAAATTTGCGAGCCAAACAGTGGGACCCATACGATACGAAAATGAATAATCATTTAAATCGAATTAGTTTGAATCAAATAATTAAATGTTTAAGAAAAATTACTTTCCTTAGGCAAATGTCACAGGTATATCAAAATGTTCATAAAAAATTAAGCCCTTGGGTAACTTTGCTCAACGATCAACGAACAGATCTGCCTGTCAAACTTCATCAAGCTGAATATGTGTATTCAAAATAATTTTAACTTCTTGTCAACCAAAAGCAACAGACAAAAGCTAAACTAATTAAGGCAATCTCCGTTCTCCACAATTACTGAAAACTCGATTCACAGCAGCGGCGGCCACTGCAGTCTTGTTAACAGTATTTAAAATGTTAATGCGATGTTAATGTTAATTGACAGCTGTTAAAGTACAGCAATAGTTGGGAAGTATTACTTTTAAAGATAAGCACATCCGAAGGCGATTGGCAATCGCAGAGCTTAAACGCGTGGCGTGCACGATGACGAGCTGAAGGTTAATGCAGTATGATTACATTCGAAAAAAGAAGAAAACAAAAAAAGCAAACATCACAAGCTGCTTTGAGTGAAACGAATGAGGGTGAAAGTGTGCTTGGGATGCCAGCGATGTTGCCATGGGAAATCCTGCTTAGGATGACGCCATATTCCATGGCTTGCTAACCGCCTGCGGTGCGGTATTAGCTGCAGCTGCAGCTGCAAATGGCAAATTGCAAATGGCAATTTCTCAGTTGCAGATCCGCCTTGATTTTGAATGGTTGGCTATTTAAAGAAGACGATGGTATCCTCCATCAATGGCCATGAAACGATAGTGTTGCCCGTCTCTTTGTCTTTCCATTCTGTTTGCAGTCTGATATATGTATGTATCAAACTGGTTTCCATTGCAGCCACGCCCACGACCAAACAAGGGGCTTCGAAAAACAATCTGCACGCTTTTGTCTGGAAATTAATTTGTATAATTGCAGCGACAACAACAGCAGCAACACAACCAACAATAACAACAAACAGCAGTTGACTGTGCAGCCAAGCATGTCCCTGTGTATAGTCCTTCAATCCTGACCGAGCCCCATCCCCATCCCCGTCCCCCTACCAAACCACCCTCTGCGCCTGTCAATTGTGCCAAGTCAGGCGCAACTATACGCGTCTATATAGGTCAAAAAGGCGCAGACAATAATAAACAAAATCGAAAGCAAAGTCTGGATACCCTTCCTTGAGTTCAGCTTTCCCAAACACTACTCATGCAAGAAGGGGCAACGACTGTTAATAGAAATTTAACCATATTCGGCATTGATTTTATGCCATAAATTAAAATTAATAAAGCTCATTTAAAACATAACTTACCAGAAATGAAATGAATCGAAGCCTTCTAATAACTCTCATTAATCCATTCCTCTGGGTAGGGTAAAAAAAAGACGAGACAATGGGTTTTACTGACCGCTGCTTGTCAACCATTAGGCCAGGACAACAGCGTCGCAGTCGCCGTCAACGTCAACGTCAACGTCGCCGTCGCAGTTAGCGGCGTGACAACACTTGTTTCAATTGCGCCTATTGATGTCATTGTTGTTGTAGTTCGCTGCTGTTGTTGCTGTTATTCCCGCCCATTGTTCGGCTCTCTCTCTCTCTGTTGTCCTGTCTGTTTGTTGTTCTTTTTGTTGGCTGCCACCACATTTCCCCAAATACACGCCACCAATGCCAGCCAGCCCATCAGCCATTAACAAAGGACACAGGAGGAATGAGGACCGTGGGACAGGATTGTGGAAATTTTTTGCTAGTTTGCATGGAATTTCTACGGTGTTCAAGATTAATCACCAGCGTTTGTCAATTTGCTCTCGGCCTGACATTGGCATCGAACCCAAAACTTCCACCCCGCCATCCCTCAAATATGGATCGAACAGAATGTGCACTACGAGTCCTTTGCGTGTACAAATTGTTGTTTATATTCGGCTACCGTTTGAATTGGTGCTTAAATTAAGTGCGCCATTCACAAATATGTTGAATATGATATATAAATAAATATGCCCATGCTCACAAATTAATATTTGCCTGTATCGTGAAGTGTGACATATAATACATACATATACATATGTATGTATGTATATATGCATATTTATGTATGCCTGTGCGTTTCGCTTACTGTTGATGCTTCGTGTATGATCAACTGATATGTCTGGTATAGCTATATAGCTATACATATATCTCGTATTGAACACTGATCGCATCTCTTTTAAATCCGGCCGTTTGTTTTATTGCCAAATAACTTTTATTAGCAGTTCTTGCCTTTTTGAGTGCTGGCCACGGCTTAAATTATTTTGTTATTGTCCTACACTTATTGACTGTTGTTCGATATTACGTGTCAATCGTTATCGAGTTATCAGACACTTATGCCAAGCTGCAACTGCAAGCTCTGAGCAAGTGTCATCGAGTTGCTCAACACTTTTCAAGTCGATTTGTCTCCCATTACTTGCGAATTGGAATGTGTCATTAAATTCTAAAGCTTCCGCTCTTTTATTTGCCATCAAAAGTTTTCAACCGTGTATATTAGAAGTTAAAGTCCAACTAAGTGTAAAGTGAACATGTGAAGAAGTGCGCGAAAGGTATAGAGTTAAATACTTTGAAGAATGGCAGAGAATGCCGACAGTCTTGTACCGGATAGTCAAGTATCCTCGTGCATTGGTTCGAGCAGAGCGGAAAAAAAGATGGACACTTGTCCAGAAAATAAGGTAATCGAGGCTAGAGTGACAGTGTTGATGAACAAATAAAGCTATCTCTTATGCATTGGTATCTTTATTATTTGAACGGGAACGAGACTGCATGTTGGCATCCTTGTTTTTGGCAAATTAGGTTTTTGTTCCACTCGTAGATCGACTTATCGAATGCTGTCAGAGCCCAAACAGCTCACAACCCAAAGTTCTAATTTGTTATTAATTAATTAATTAACTACGCTGTGAGGTTTTTGGAGGTCCACTAACTGAAGAAGACAAAGGCGAAAAGGAAAACCAGAACCACCAAAAAGAAAAAACCAAAAATAAAAAGTTTTTTTCTTGCAGTCGCAGGAACATGAAAGAAAGCATGACAATCAAAAGGCAAAGGCACAAGAAAAAGGTGAAGACAAGGCAACTCGTAAGAAAACCGACAAGAAAGATACCGATGACAAAGTGAAGCCTAGAGATGTGAAAAGCGTTAAAGAAAGCCCACAACAGCAGGCGCATGAATTAGGGGGTACCGTAAAGAAAGCGAAAGCTCAGTCGCGTCGATGTGAAAGTGCATTAAAAGAGCGAAATGCAATAGAAAGCAAAGAATGTACCAAAATTGAGGAAAACCCAACAAAAGAAACATCTATGAATGCCTCGAGTTCAAAAAGAAATGTAAAGTTGGACGTAAGGGTAAATATTAACCATAAATGAATTTTTTTGTATGACAAGCTTTTATATTAACAAATTTGTTTACTTATAAAATCTGCGCTTTTATATCCGACAAAAAATTAAAGAAACGAGATGCCAATTCGAAAACTGGAGAAAAACAAAAATCACAAGAAAACCAACGGGGAGCTCTTGGAACTCAGCGGGCAACAGAGCAGAGAGAATCTGACGATAAGCTCAATCTAGAATGTCAACCAATGTCCCAAGAGCAAAATGTTTCTAACGAAAAAAGAGCTTTGGATAAAGCGCCCACTACTAAGAAGGAAGTCAAAGCAACATCCGGTGGGGCCAGTAAGGATAATACAAAAAAACTTGGCATAAAAAGGCAATTAAGCTTGGATGCTCAGAGAGTAAGAATTAGTTCATTTATATATTTGTCTGATAACCAAACTTATGCGTTAATATGCATTACTTTTCGTTAGTCGCAGAAAAAACTAAATACATTAGACCCATCGCAGCAGAAAACGGATTCAAAGGAGCCTGATTGTAAGAAATTGAAAATAACGGATAATAAAAGCGAGGAACAAATTAATTCACAGTCGCAAAATGCCAAACAAACTCCGCCAATCAAAGACCCTGTTAAGAAGATCCTGGATAACAGAGTGGAGACATCTTCAAAACAATTGAGTAATAAACAAACACCGAAGTCCAATACTAAAATAGGAAAAGTTATAGATACAACTACTAAGAAACCATTATCAGATGCTACTAAAGCTAAACCAAAGCTATCAATAGAAAATGCTAAAGAAGATCTGTTGGTGGATGAAAAAGCCAACTTAAAAAAAAGGAAACTAAGAGCCGACAGAGAGAGAAACAAAAGGACATCAAAGTAAAAGTTGGAGAAAGAAGTACCCAAATTCTAGAAGCCCAACAGAAGCTTGAAGATCAAAGAAAATTGAAAGAAGTAAACGATGATACAAAAGTTGCTAAACCATTACCAAATATTAGTAAAGAGCTGGAAACTAAGGCAATGGAATCTGATGAAACGCCCAAATGTCAAGTAAAACCACAGGAAGATAGTGCCAACCGGCAGAAAACCGAGAAGAAAATTGATGCTGCTAAGAAATTCAAGTCCTTCGATGAGGCGATTGATACGTCAGTATTTACTAAGAAGACTTCAAACAGGCTTCGCAAAATAAGCGTGGATTCTCGAAATGTAATGATAAATATACATGTTTGTCCTTTCTTATAACCTATATTAATATTTTTCTTTATTCTTAATCTTTAATCGTTTGCCACAGGAAAAACAAAATGATAATGTAGCTGCAAATAAGACAATGCACAAAGAAATCGACAATACATTAATGTCCTTGGAAAAGAAAAGGCTCGAAGAAGGACTTCCGAAAAATCTGCCCCAAAAAAAAAGGATTGTATTTAAGAAGGACAATAATAAGGGCTTAATTGATATCCAACAGCAGCAACTTAAAAAGGAACTCGTTTTAAATGCAACAGACGCTATAGCAAAAACACAGCCTTCTACGAAAATGGAAATGGCATCAACGGATAAGGCCAATCAGGATGCATCGGATACATCTAGCCTTAAAGACAAAGGAATCTTGAAAGCCGAAAAGGTGAAAGCAAATCTCTATACCCTCTTAAAGTATATCTATTTTTGATACCCTTGTATAGTATAAGATAATAGGCAAACTGGTGTCTCATTTTTAAGCTATGGTTTTCGGCGTACGGAAGATAGTTGTTTCAAACTGTTTTATATTAATAGATTATGCCTTAAATTATTTAATAGGTACAAGAAAAACAAGATGCGGAGTTGAATACTGAGCGAAATGAAATTGAAAAGCAATTGGATAAACAACAGTCTGTAATCGAGAAATCTCAGCAACAACAGCCAAAAACTGTTCCAAAGAGAAAAGGACCAACTGTTAGGTCTGTAAGCAAAGAAAGAAACCCCACAACGGATAAGGCCGCTAAAGACGTATCGAAATGCGGAGTAAACTTGGATGCTCAAAAGGTATTATACGATGTACATAGTTATCACCATGATTTTAAAATTTAATTATTTCCTATAATTAACTCAAAGAATAAACTAAAAATATCCTTTTTTTATTATTTTCTATAACAGGGCAAAAAGGTAGCACCGAATCGATTACTGCAGATAATTGGACAAAACACGGCCGATGATGATAAAAAGCTAAAACCTTCTGAAAACAGTGATGTGAAACAAACGACTTTCGACCAACGGAAAGCATCTGTAGCTGAAGACCCTTTGAAGCTCGATAAAAATAAGCCTTTACCGTTTTATGCAGACAAAAAAGCCATTGACAAAGGACTTTTTTCAGAAGCCATATCAACGACGCTCAAAAATATGACATTTAGGAAAAAGATCCAGAAAATAGCTAATGAACCTGAACCCTCAATTGATAAGAAAATTGTACCAGCCACTGAACAACAGATTGTTCCAGATTTGCAACAGGTAAGCATTTTAAACAATCTAGTCCTGCAGGGACTTTTTGAAATGCCCATTTATTGCTGAAGATCAAATAATCAAAAACATTTAACAGGAAGGTCAATCATTGGTAACCGAAGATCCAAAGGACTTTATCAAAAATAAGCCTTGCCTGACTTTTAAAAAGGGTGCAGAAGCAAAGGAGTCAAGTGAAAAAACATGTTTATCAGATAAGACGAAGATCCAAGATAAGACGCTAAATTATAAAAAAGATCAGGAAAAAGATAAGGAAATTTCACATAAGACCAACATATCTTTATTACAATCTGAACAAATGATTGTTCCTAGGTCTGAAGGGGTAAGGCATATTTTTTAAAAATCAATAAACGTTTGCTAATAAGCTAGTCGTTATTGTCTCTCACAGAAAAAACAATATTCATCTTATCCATTACATAAGACAACCGAGCAAAACATGGCCGATAGTAAAATTTCAAATCCTTTTAAGACTAAAGACAGACTGGAGAAAATGCCTAAGCAAAAGATAGATAAAGCATCGGTATCGAAGGATCCCAAGGAAATTGTCAAACAAAGGCCTTGCCAGACTGTTAAAAAGGATAAAGACAAAAAAGATGAAAGCAACAAGAGCGAAAAATCAAATATAAAAGAGAAGTTAGCTCAGACCATGAGCATAATACCAGGCTCTGAAACAGATGTGATCAACGGTGGTGAAGAGGTAAAAACAAAACAAAAAAAATAAAAAATAGCTTATCACAATTTGTAAAATGTTTGTTTACAGAAAAAACTAAGTGAACTACAGAGGATGACTCAGCGAAAAGTTGTCGTTGATACACAGCTGAGCCATTCTAAAAATATTAAACATAAACATTCTCAACTACAGAAAGATGTTATTCCAAGTGCTCAAGAGGTAAGCATCTCTTGAATTAAAGTTCAAAGACATTAAATGTAAAGAAAATCAATATTTTTTTAATTATTTATCACAGCAAAAACTATTTAAATCAGACCCGTTACTGAAGACATCTGAGCAGAATACGGTCGAGAGTAAAATATTCAACCCATTTAAAATTACAGATGACATTCAAAAACCTTCTCAACAACACGAACCATGGGTAAAAAAAGATCCAAAGGTTCTAGTCAAAAATAGGCCTTGTCCCACTTTTAAAATAGATATAGATAAAAAAGATACAACTCTCAAGCGAAGTTCATCAGATGATCAACTAAAGATCAAAATAAAGAAAGGTGTGAGACAACTCAATACAAAGGAAAGGCAAATATCTGAAAGGACTATCAACATCGTAACGGGCGCTCAAGAGGTAGGTTCTTAAAAAAATATATATAATTTAAATAGTCGTCTATTATCAAAAATTACAAATACACTCTGTTACAATCTGTTTACAATCAATTACAGAAAGAACGATGTGAATTACAGAAAACAATTGTGCGAAAAATTGCTCATGAAAAACAGTTGAGCCATTCTAGAAATAACGATCAAAAACTTCCTCAATTACAGCCAGATAAATCATCGCTTATCAAAGACTGTGGAGAGCTCGATGATAATAGGCCTTGCCCGACCTTCAAGAAAGACATAGGCAAAACATTGTCAACTGATAAGCGAGGAGTGTCAGGCGACATATTGAAAACAAAAGAATCAAAAATCGATGAAACAAAAAAACTCCAAATAGATAGAGAAATTTCTCAAAAGACCAACATAAATTTACTGGACTCTGAAGACGTAAGGATATTAATTAGTATAACCAAGAATTTACAAATGGTTACCCTAATTACAAGCAAATTAATCGTTATTGTCTATTACAGAACAGTCTATTTGAGTCACATCAATTACTGAAGCCAGCGGAGCAAAACATAGTCGATGGTAGAAACGTAAACACTTATAGTAATAAAGATGAGAAACAAAAAGTTTCTCAACAACAGGATCATCAATCTTCGTTAAGAAGAGGCCCCAAGGAGCTGAGCAAAAATAAGCTTTCCCCGCCTTTTAAAAAGGATGTTCTCAAAAAAGAGCCAAGTTGCAAAGAGCTTTTAACAAATGATACGCCAAGGATCAAAGAAAAGATGACACAGCATGTGAAAGAACCGAGAAAAGAAAAAGAAATTTCGCATAAGGCCAAGACCCAACAAATTATTACTCCAAGTTCTCAAGAGGTAAAATTGTATTCAGTATGAACGACAGAATTACTAAAATGAAAGAAAATAATTTATTTTTTATTGTATATTACAGAAGAATCTATTAGAGTCAGATCCGTTACTGAAGTCATCTGAGCAGAACATGGTCGATGTTAGAAATTTGAAGCTATTCAAAAACCAAGATGAGAAACAAAAACCTCCAGAACAATACGACAATGCGTCATTGGCAAAAAAAGATCCCAAGGAGCTAGCCAAAACTAGGCTTAGTCCGACTATTGAAAAGGATGCTGCCAAAAAAGATACAACTCTCAAGCGAAGTTCATCTGATGACCAATTAAAAATAAAAAGAGACATGAAGCAAGTTGAAAGAAAGGAAAATAAAAATGGAATGGAAAATTCGGGTAAATCAGAGATCATATTACCAAGCTCTAAAACAGATTTGATACCAGGTTCTCAAAAGGTAAAGTTCATATAAACACACTTAACTGGTATCAACAATTATAAATCATTTTTTGAATAGTTTCAATTAAATCAAGAACGCCATGAATTACAGAAGACAATTGTTCAAATAACTGCCGAAGATGAACAGCTAAGCAGTTCTAGGAATAACGATCAAAAACTTCCTGAGCTACAGCAATATATATCATCGGCTACCAAAGACAGGGAGGAGCTAGATGAAAATATGTCTTGTCCGACCTTCAGGAAAGATGCATGCAAGAAAATGTCAGCTGATAAGCAAGGAGTGACAGGGGACATATTAAAAAAAAAAGAAAAGAAAATTGTTGAAACAAAAAAACAGGAAAAAGAAAGGGAAATTTCGCAAAGGATCAACATAAATTTACTTCACTCTGAAAAAATGTTTGTTCCAGATTCTGAAGAGGTAAGATAAGATAAGATTCAGTATAAATGGTTACCCTGATAGCAAATTATTAGTGTCAATTGCAGAAAAAATTGTGTGGATCAGATCTGCCACCAAAAACGTCTGAGCAAAACCAGGTCGATGGAGAAAATTTAAACCTTTCTACCCGTCTACAAGAGAAATTTCAATCGATGGTAACACCAAAATATAAAGAGCAAGAGACGGAGACATCCTTACTACACTGTCAAAAAAGTGTTACTCCAGGTTCTCAAGAGGTAGATGAGGCCCAAAACAATAACTGTTTATATTGACTGTTTTTATATTAACCGTTGTATTCGTTTACAGAATAACCCATGTGGATCAAATCCGTCGCCAAAGACAGCTGAGCAAAACAAAGTCGATGATAATTCAAACCCTTCTGATAAAAAAGATGAAAAACACAAAGTTCCCATAGAGCTTGACATAATAAAGCCTAGCCCGACTCTTGCAGTGGATGCAGATAAAGAAGAGACGATCGACATAGGCGAGTTATCAGACGGCGCTTCAAAGAATAAAGAAAAAAAGAAAGATAAGAAGAAAGACAAGAAGAAAAACAAAAAGAAAGATAAGGACAAGAAAAAAGAAAAGGAAAAATCAGATAACTCCAAGAAACTTGTGCCTAGCTCTCAAGAGGTAAGCTTCTTTTACAATAAGGCGGCCTATAACAAAAGCAGCAAGAAACAAGTGAGAGTAATTTAGTCGAGGAAAAGTCGACTTATAAATACTCTGTTGTTGCGCCGAGCTGCCTTTACAAACTGCCTATAAACCTACACAGAAACACACATACACAAGAACACACATGCATATTTATCGAAACTAAGAAAATAGAAGGATCCTTCGAGAAGATAAACGTACAAATATATTTTCAATTGCAAAAGAAAATAATATTATTGTGTATCAAATAAAAATCAAATCAATGCAACACCGAAAATTAAAAGTTAGGCCCTTCTAATAATGAACAACAATAAATTTCTTAAAAACAGGAAAATAAAGTATTGATGCCAGCAGACCATAAGGAGGTCAATGAAAATCAGCCTTGTCCGACTCTCAAAAAGGATGCAGACAAGAATGAGATGAGTGTTAAACAACCGTTATCAGATGACAAATCAAAGTCAGCGGAGGAAATGAAAGATGAAGCAATTGAACAGGAAAAAGAAAATTCAAATAATACCAAGAAGTCCGTACTAGACTGTAAAGATGTCAACCCCCCCAAATCTCTAGAGGTGAGGATCTTTCAAAATATAACTAAAAATCAATGGTACAAATCAACACTGATTGTCTAGATTTTAGCTTCCTAGTACTTACGGCTCGAGCTTTGCATTGATTATCAATTTGTCAGTCAGGACACAACAGTCTTATACAGATATTTTTTTTTTTGATTACAGATTATAGCCGATAGTAGAAGTGTACAACCTGTAAAGCCTTATATAGAACACAACGTTCTTCAACACCAAGAAACCCATTCATCGTCGACGAAAGGTTGTTGTCAATTACAGAAAAAACTATTACAGTCAGATTCGGAACTGAAGACATCTGAGCCACACATAGTCGATGGTAGAAATTTAAACACTTTTCACCCTCAACAACTGGAAGATCAATCATCAACAAAACTTGAATACAAAGAGCACGATAAAAGTAAGCCTTCCCCGTGTACAACGAGGAATGTAGACAAGAAAGAGCTAAACATCAAAGAGCTTCCATCAGATGTTTCGCTCAAGTTCAAAGAAAAGAAGACCAATGATGAAAAAGATCCCAAGGAGCTTGACAACAAAGAAACTTCCCCGTCTATTCCAAGACCTGCAGACTACAAGAAGCCAAGAGAGAAAGATCTTTTTTCAGATGTTACGCCGAAGATCAAAGGAAAGAAGACAGTTGGTATTAAAGAACAGAAAAACGTAAAGGAAATTTCGCAAGGGACCAAGATTTCTTTGCTACATTCAGAAAAAATTGTCACTGTTGGTTCTCAAGAGGAGGTAAGGATGTTTTTCAGTAAAGCTGATAGCTGATAAAAAATAATCGATATTGTCCATCACAGGAAATACAATGTAAATCAGATCCGTCACCAAAGACAACTAAGCAAGACATAGACGATAGTAAAAATGCACAACCTGATAAAAAACAAAAAGTTCCTAAACAACAAGATGAATCATCGATAAGTAAAGATCCCAAGGAGCTTGACAAGAAGAAGCCTTTCACATCTATTACACAGAATGCAGACAGGAAAGATACAAGTGTCAACGCACTTTTATCAAATGTTACGCCAAAGCTGAATGAAAATAAGACTGATGATGAAAATAAAGTGCAAAAAGAAGGTGAAATATCTTTACAACATTGTGAAAAAAATATTATTCCAGGTTCTCAAGAGGTAAGGATGTTCTTCAATAAAGTCAAATGTCAATAACGTCTTACACTGATAGCTAATAAATCTTCATTATTTTTAACAGAAAAAACTTTGCCAATCTGATCCACTACCAAAGATAAGTGTGCAGAACATAGTCGATGGTAAAAATGTAAACGCCTGTGAAAAAACAGGTGAAAACCCAAACTTTCCTCTGCAACAGGATGATAAATTATCACAATCCTATGAGGAGCTCAATAAAAATAAGCCTTGCCCGACTCAAATAAAGGTTGCAGTCAAGAAAGAGACGAAGCTTAAAGAGAAGAAAAAGGCCAAGAAAGAAAAGAAGAAAGAAATGAAGAAAGAAAAGAAAGATCGTAAGAAAGAAAAGAAGAGACAAAAGAAAGAAAAGAAGAAGGAAAAAAAGAAACACGAGAAGGACAAGAAAAAAGAAAAGGAAACAGCAGATAAGAGTTCAAAAATTGGATCAGGCTCTAAAATAGAGGTAAGCATCTGTTATAATAAATATCTTATAAATAAAGCACAAAAGCAAATGTTATGACTGATTGCTTATAAATCTTTTAATATATTCTGTAATAGAAAAAACCTTGTGAATCAGATACGACACAGAAGACAGCTGACCAGAAGATAATCGATGATAAAAATGTGAAGACTTCTGAAAATAAAGGTGTTAAACAAATAGTTCCTCAACAGCAGGAAAGCATATCATCAGTAAAAGAAGAACCAAGAGAGCTTAACAAAAAGGATGCAGACAAGAAAGATACAACCGACCAAGGAGCTTCATCAGATTCCAAAACAAAGATGACCGAAGCAAAGACTGATGAAGGGAACGAAGAGAAAAAAGGAATGGAAAAGTCGGATAAAGACTCTAGAAAAATGGTCCGAGTTCCCAAGGAGGTAAGGATGCTTAAAAGTGTAGCCAAAAATTAATAAATCTAAACATTGATTGCTATTAAATATATCATTATTATTTACGACAGAAAACCCTATGTGATTTTGAGTCGTCACAAAAAACAACTGAGCAGAACGAGGGTATAATGCTTAACCATTCTGAAAATACAGACGAATCAGAAAAGGTTCAACGAGAGGAAAATAATGACAAAAATATGCCCTGCCTGGCTCTTAAAGAGAATGCAGACGAGAAAGTTACGAGCGACAAAGGAGCTCTTTCCGATGACAAAACAAATATGAGGGAACAAAAGGCTGATGATGGGATAGAAGAAAAAAAAGGAAAGGAAGAGTCGAATAAAGCCAAAAGAACTGTATTATGCTCGAAAAAAGTGGTTATTCCAAGTTCCCAAGAGGTAAGCATGCTTAAAAAGTAGCCAAACATCATTAATTGTAAAGAATCATTTTTCATGACAGGAAAAACTGTTTGGTTCCGAGTCTTCGAAAAAGTCAACTGAGCCGTACATAGTCGATGTTGCAATGTTTAACCAGCCTGAGAACAAGGACGAAAAACAAAAGGTTCCCCAAGAACAGGAAGAGAAGTCATCGGCAACAGAAGAGGAGGTGGACAAAAATAAGCCTTGCTTGGTTTTTAAGAAGGAAGCAGGCAATAAAGAGACAAGTGTTAAACAAGGTTTAACAGATGACACATTGAATGCAACAGAACAAAAGACAGACGAAAAGAAAGAGGGGATAAAGGAACATAAAAACTCTGAAAAGGCAAAAACAAGTGAGCTTAACTCTGGCAAAGATATTATCGTAAGTTCTCAAGAGGTAAGGATGGCAAATTAATTAATTTAAACACTGATTGTGATTTAACTTATCATTATTGTTCATGCCAGAAAAAACAATATGAAACAAACGTAGTCAACGTTCCAAAATTGTACCCATCTGAAATTAAAGAAGAAAAAGATAAAGGTAAAGCTCCTCAACAGAAGGTGACACAGGACCATGGGGATAAAACTAAACCTTGCCCGACTCCTAAGACGGATGCAGACAAGAAGCAGACAAGCCACAAAGGAGACTTGCCAGATGGCTTATCAACGATTAAGGAGAAGAAGAAAGATATGAAAAAAGAGAAAAAAGACAAGAAAAGAGATATGAAAAAAGAAAATAAGAAAGCTAAAAAGAAAGAGAAGAAGGAAAAGAAAAGGGAAATGGAGAAATCAGATAAGACTAAGAAAGTTGGGCAAGGCTCTCAAGAGGTAAACATTTTTATAAACCCTTTAAATAGAAGCAAAAAATAAGTAAGAGTGCCCTTTTTGCCCTTTTAATAATAAGATCAATATTTTTCTCAGCAACAGGCCAATAAAGGATCGGTTATAAAACACCATAAGGATCACGTTGAAAATCCACCCTACCCGAATCTTGAAAAGGATACAGACAGCAATGAGATAAATGATAAACAAAAAGGAGAAAGGAGTGAAACCAAACAGGAAAAAGAAAACTCGGATAAGAAAATAGAAGCGTGCTCTGGTAAAACTGTTATACCAGAGCCTCAAGAGGTGAGCATCTGTACAGTTTAGCCGAAAACCCATAACTCTCGCATTGATACATTTTTTCATTATTGTCCAACACAGAAAAACGAGTTTATCTCAGTTCTTCAGAAGGTAAAGGCCCCCTTCAAACACTTTATCAATACTATACACAAGCATCTTTCCCCTATTAAGATAATAATAAATTGTTTTTATTTTATAATCTTGCTTTATCATTAATACTTACCACAGAAAAAGCAAATCGAACCTAATCCATTGATGAACAAAGACGGAAATAAAGAAACCAAAGGGCAGAAATTTAACCCTAATAAAATTAATGATAAAAAAAAACTTCTCCCAAAACGAGAAGTCTTGGTTAGCAAAGACCTCAAAGCCAAGGAAGACAGAAGCATGCAGAGTCCGGCTTTAAAAAAGGATTCAGAAGCGATAGATAATGCTTTAAAATCGATAAAGGAAGAAACGGGTATTTCCGATACTATCGTTGTCTCTCAAGAGGTAAGCTTTTTTTACAACCCCACTCCCCCAACAAATTAACAATAACCTAACTAGAACGAATTTGGAAAACAAACCTTCTTCAACAACAGGAAGCTAAAGAAGCCTCAAGCACAATCACAGACGTCAAGGGGGTGCAAGAAACTTGTCAGTCTGCAACTCTGCCCTCCCCTTCTGTTGAAGAGCAGAAGACTTTTACATTCGATGTCATCCCAAATACAAGAAAAGAGCAAATATCAAATGAGTCTAATACGGCGGTATCAGGGAATATTACGGATGTTATTTCAACGCTAAAACAGGTATATCCGATCCACAATCGTAGAACCATAATACCATAATATTCAAAATGTTTATTTTACCATAGAAAAACCACAATGATGAAAATCCACCCATGTTGAAAGTTGACCAAAAAGAAACAGAAAAAGAAAACAAAAAGCAGCTTCAACAGGAAAATACTTTAAAGGTGAAAGTGACAAACGAAAAGATACCAGCTAGCACAACGGAAGAAAAGGCAAAAACTAATGACAAAAAAAGAACAAACTTGAATGCTCAAAAGGTAAGGATGGTAAAAAACATAGATAAATATAACATATATAAATATATGTTTTTATCGCGTTTTATAGGGAAAGCAAAATAAAGTGGAAACCCCGAAAGGACCTCCAAAACCAGGGTTAGCAAATGGAACTCAGCCGAAAATTGAGCAGCAGAAAGAAAGAGATGATAAAGTGCTTCAATCACCAGAAGAGTCGGAAATTGCGGACACCGAGAAAGAGGATCAGACTTTGTCGGCAAATGTGAAAACGATTGAAAACTCAACATCAGATGCTACCACAAACTCGAATTCTGTAGGCAGCTTGATCTCAGATACACAAAATCAAAAGGAATTATTTTCCACTTTTAAGTCTGACAGTAACCCAAAGTTGCTAGAAAAACAAATAAAAGATATTGCAGTTTGTGAGAATACAGTGAAGAAAAAAAACGATGATAAAGAAATAAAAACCGAAAAGGAAGACCAGAAAGATATATCCTTAAATGAGAAATCCCAGCAATCTAAAATTGAAAAGGATGAAGCCAAAAAAGATGATACGATAAAATCGGATCTTAAAAGAAAATTAAAAGTGGATGATCAAAAGGTAGGAATACATTTATTAGTCTATCAGAGACAGTTTTGTATAACTAATAAAAATTCAATCTTTTAATCGTCTGAACAGGAACGTGACCAAAACAATATTGGAAGTAAGAAATTGAAATTGATGGATGATAAAAACATAGAGCAAACACAACCTCAGCAGCCAAAATCAATTCAAATTCCGATAATAAAAGGGAATGAGAAGACTTTTGAAAAGAAGAAAGTTGCGATTGAAGCTCCACAGACCACCAAAAAGGAGCACGATACAAAAGCAAAAGAGGTTAAAAAAGCTAAAAGAGCCAAACAGAAAAAAGAAAAAACGGAGGAAGAGAAACTTAAGAAAAAAGCAAAAAAAGAAAAGAAAGCAAAGGAGCGAGAGAAAGAAAATGACAAAGATGCAGACAAGGATCTGGCAAAAAAGGTTAAAAAGGCTATGAAAAAATCTAAAAATAAAACAAAAACAGAACTTGCAAAAGAAAATACGAAAGAAACCCCAAGCATAAAAGCCAAAGAAATAAAAGAGAAGTTACAAGATAAAGCTGACAATGCCAAAGAAACAACAAGAGATAAATCTAATGATAAACTTAAATCTAGGGCAAATCTAAACGTAACCCAAGTAGATAAAAAAACACATTTAGTAAATAAAATAGACGAAAGTAAGATTAAAACTAAGGAGCTGCAGTCCCCTAACGTCGCAAAGGACGCTGAAGTGCTGAAGAAGCAGGAAGCGAAGCCGAAAGGAAACGAAAAAGACATGTCTCATGCGATCAAGAAAACCGATCAAATTGTTAAAGCTACTATAGCTCATGAGGTACGGATATTCGGCAACTCGAACACTGAATTATTTAATTGTATACAACATCATTTATTATTGTGTTTTCCAGGTATCGCCAGAGCAAAGCAAAACTTTCCATGAGAAAAAAGAAAAAAACAATAAAAATGTAAAGTCCTTGTCAAATAACAACATTGACCCAAAACAACTTCAGGGTAATCAACAACATTTGGCAAATCAAAATGTCAAGAAAAAAAAACGAGACGCAATTAAGTCAGGAAATTCGACTGAGGTCAAGAAACACATAGCGGGCGTTAAAAGCCCTTTTATTCCAGCTGTGGAAAAGGTACCTATAATTTTTTTGTATTTACGCGCGCTTAATATATTTTATTCCAGGTAATACAAAAGCAATGCGAACAAACCCACCCTGAAACAGAACTACAAGATGTTCTTGATTTAAATGCTGTGCAAAGCACAACACTTGAACAAAAAAATCTTTCGGAGCAGGCGAATCGACAGCTTTCAACTAAACAAAATGTTGTAATAAAGAAACTTGACACAAAGAAAGAAGACGTTAAGAAAAGTTTATCGGAAGTTGACAGCGCTGTTATTCCAGTTAAAGAAGAGGTACATTTAAGTTTATATAACTCATTTATTTGATTCTAGCGACTCTGCCCCGGCAAAGTTATTGCTTTAAGTTTTAGTTATCACCTTTCCGTCCATTTCCCACAATCATTTTTAACCAATTTTCCACAGTTGGGGGTGGAATTTTTGAAAACCCCCGTCTTAGCGTGCACTTGCACCACATAAGGTAACTACAGTAAAAAAAACTATCGCGATCTAGTTAAATCAGTGAGGACAAATGTTTATATAAAAATCTATATCTAAATTAAAACTTATTTATTAATGTTTTGTAATAACAGGCAAGTGAAGATAGAGGCAAATTTTCCTATGGGAAAGCAGAGAGCCAAGGAATCGATGCTAACTATTTAAAACCAACAACAAGCAAAAATAGTGAACAAAAACTTCAATCGCAGACAGCTGATCGTCGGGCTTCTGTAAAGAAAAATGACAAGGAAAACGTGGAGCAGTCAAGAAAAGAAGAAGATTCCAACCAAACGGCAGAAATGACCAAGAAGAATGCGACAGACCTGAACAGTTCTCTTATTTCGACTGCTAAAGCGGTAAGCGAATAATTTTTAATATCATTTCTACCAAGTAAAACATGAAAAACTAACTCAACAGAAAGCAAAACAAAAGAACAATGAACATAAACTTCATCGAGTGCCATTCGATCGGCAAACCTTAACAAAACAAAATGATAGGAAGAATGAACCCGTGGCTCAAAAAAGTTTACCAAACACTAACTACCCTGTAAATCCAGCTGCTCAGCAGGTAAGAATAAAGTATTAAATGATTTATAAAAGTACATATTTATGATATCTGCAGGGAAAATACGAAAAGCCCGAACCATTCAAGGAGATAATAGAACATGTGGAAGCTGATGACAATAGTTTACAGTTTCTAGCCCATAAATACAACGATCAGCAACATTTTGAAGCCCAGATTGCGCAACAACTTCTTCTAAAGCAGCAGGTAACAAGAAAGGACGAAAAAATAAGAGACAATCAAACATCCTATGAGACCATGAGAAGTGTACCAAACATTCCATTTGCTCATGGAGTAAGGGTATTCCATTGCTCGAACGTGGAATAATATAATTATTATTATGATTTACAGGTAAAACAAGGAACACACCAAGAATACCAACATGTCGATAAAACTGTGATGCCCTTGGCAAGTAAAAACAATGATCAACAGCTTTTTCAGCAGCAAGTCGATGCAAAAGCCTTGAAACTCCCTTACGAAAGTCAGATGCAGGAGTCAAAGAAGGAAGATGGAGAAATGCAAAAATTTTTGGGGGCCAAACAAAATGATATGCCAGATATTAATAATATAGAGCAGTCACAAATGGTAAATATATATTTCAGGGCTTCACACTGATAAGAACGGAATTTTATTATATAAAAGTGCATATTCAATTCCCAGAAAAAACAAGTAGAATTCCAATTGCCCGAGCGGAAAGCGGAAAAGATAGAATTCGATGATGATAATTTAAAGTTTCTGATCAATAAATATAACGTTTTTAATAATCCACAACAGCCAGTTGATCGACAAACCTTGTTAAAACCAGGTGCTAGCCCTCTGGAAAATAAAAGCAATGACCAAACACTTGATGGGAATACGCGGGTAAACGACCAACCTTTGTCATCAGAAACAGGAATTAAAAGATCCAAGTCCAATACAAAAGTTAAACAAACTCTAAAACAGGGCAACAATCGAAAGAATGGAAAACCGTTAGAAAAGAAAATAGAGTTGATTCCCATTGAGCAAGGGCTAAGTCAACTTGATGGGCAAAAGGTGCCGAAACCAGATTCCGTGGGAGAAAACGAAGGAACTGAAATAAAAGCAAAGCAACACGAGACTGATGGAAATGTTGAGAAGAGAGAAACTGAGAAAAACTTACATCTAACTAAAGTTGAACAAGTCCCAAACATAATGCAGTTGGACAAAGAAAATAATGAGAAAAGCGCTTCCACCCAGCTGCCAGCTAAAGCGGAGAAAAGGTTTTCAGAGGAACGATTAGAAACAGAAGCAAAACAATATGCGGCAAAAAGGACAACGGAGAATAACTTGGATCAAAAAAATGCAAAACTGTCAGCTACAATAAAACCGGAGGAAATCAATAAAAGGCAATTAAAAAGGAAACTTGAGCAACAAACCACAATTGTGCAGAAAACTCCAATTGAGAGTTATCCAACTCCAAAAAAGGTGGACATAAATGAATCGGATTCAAAGGAACAACGAGAACAACCACAGCAACCAAGTGTTAAACAACAACCGATCATTAAAAGGCTTGAAAAGAAAACAGATATTTCTAAAGAAATGCAGGTTCTTTCCAAAAAAGAGATAAGTGACAGGACAGTGCCTGTAGATGCGAGACTTAAAATTGACCGCCAAGCAAAGCCGGAGGAAGCCGACAAAACTGAATGCGATAAAGTGTCTGACGCCAGATTACAAATGGAGATACCTTTATTGGCAGGTAGTCAAAATGTAGAGAGAAGTCCTAATGAGACAGATTCAAATCAAATACAATCACAACAACAACCAATTGGGCAGGCGCCGGATCTCGATCAAAAGCCAATGTTGCAAAATACAGAATCATTTAAAAAGAAAAGCAAAGTTTCCGCTCAACAGAAAGTAACTGAAACGAACCTTATCCCAGATGGGGATACCAAAAACGCGGAGAAAAAAGCAACTGAGGAAAATGTAGGACAAAATCAAACACAACAACCGAGCGCCAAAAATATGCCGGATATCGAAGAGATTGTAAGAAAAATGGAAATGCATCTGGAAGCCAGTGAATCGAGTAGAAAACTTGAGGATCAGAAAGTAAAGTTAAAGAAAAACGAACCTTCTAAAGATTCTCCGCAAAAGAATAAAGAATTTGATGCAAAGGAAGAACGGAAACAGCAACAAATAAACATCAAACAACTTAAAAAGAAAATGGAAAAATATATGAAAGGCAGATGCGAAAACAATACGGAAGATTTATCCTCTGCGAAGCAGGAACTAGAAATTGAGAAGATAGGTACGGAAACAAAACTTTTCTCGGATGTTAGACATAGAAATGCAGAGAAAGTGGAAATTGAAAAATGGTTGGGAGAAAACCAAGCAGAACAACCAAATGTTGAACAAGCGCCAAGCCTCGAAGAACTTGCAAGAATAAACGCGGAGAAGATAGAGCCGAAAACTTTAAAAATTTCCCCGCAGGTGAAAGTAAAGCCTGATGCAAAAGTGGAACGGAAACAACAACAGAAAATAAGGAATAAAGAAAATAAAATGGAAGGGAGTCTCGAAAAGAATACGGAAAAGAAGATAGGAACGGACATAAATTCTATTCCTGATGAGGCTAATAAAAGCGCAGAATCTGAGATGGAGCAAAAACAACCACAAAAACCAAGCGCTAATGATGCGTTGAACCTCGATGAGACTGCAAGGAAAAAAGAGATGAGTCCGGAAAATAGGGAACTGAAAAGAAAACTTGATGATCAAAAACCAAATTTGCAGCAAATGGAAATTTTGGAAAATCCACCACAGAAGAAAATAAAATCGGATGCGAAGGAGAAACGAAAAAAGCTAAAGCCCCTTGTTAAACAACCGATAATCAAAAAACCAAAAAAGAAAACAAAGTGTAGGAAAGAGGGAAGCGAAAACAATACTGAAAAGGCTTCCGACGAAAAGAAAGCACCTGCAGCTAAGAAGAAAATCACGGAAACAGAAGAAATGGAAACTGAGAAAAAACAATCACAGCAACCAAATGTCAACCAGGCATCGAACCTCGAAGCGATTGCAAAGAAAATAGAATTGAATACGAAAAATATAGATTTAAATATAAAATTGGCGGATCAGAAACGAATATGGCAAGAGAGCGAAACTTTAAGAAATCTACCGCCGCTGAAAAAAGTATCTGAATCGAAAGAGGAACAACAACAAGAAAAAAAACGGCCGAAAATAAAACAACAGAAAGAGAAATTGGATAATTTGGATATGAAAGGATCATGCGAAAACAATACGGAAGATATTTCGTCAACGAAGAAAGAACCTAAACCTAGGAAGATAAGCACGGGAGCTGAGAAAAAAGAGGCGGATCTCGAGGTTGCATGGAAAGAAGACTTTATTCCGGAAAATAAGGAATTGAAAAGGAAACTTGAGGATCAAAAGCCACAATTTCAAAAAACTGAAACTTTGGAAAATCCACCGCAAAAGAAAATAAAATCGGATGCTAAGGAGAAACAAAAAGAACAAAAGCCGCCCGATAGGCAACCGCAAATCAAAAAACTGAAGAATATAGAAAATAATAAGGAGGAGAGAAGTGAGAACAATACTAAAAAGGTTTCCGCCGATGAGGAAGCACCTGAAGTTAAGAAGAAAGGCATGCAAACTAATCCTATCTCTGATGAAGCTAGTGAAGACGCTGAAAGGGGAGGAACTAAGAAAAAGATGGGACTACAACAACAAAGGGTTGATAAAGAGCCCAATCTCGAAGAGATTGTAGGGAAAATAGATTTATATATAAGCAATAGTGAATCGGATCGAAAACTTGGGGATCAAAAAACAAATTCACAGAAAACCGAAGCGAAGAAAGGAAGATGCAAAAGCAGTACGGAAGAAATTTCCTTTGCGAAGAAGGAACCCGAAGTTAAAAAGATAAGCACGGACAAAGGAGAAATTGCGAAAAAGTTAGAACTAAAAGAAGCACAACAAACAAATGTTAATCAAGTGACTAATCTAGAAGAACTTGCAAGAAGAATAGAAATGAATCAGGAAAATGTGGATCAAACACCTAAAGTAGAACAGAAAACAGAGGGTATTGTCAAGAAACCGTTGCTCGATGCACAATTAAAATCTGAATCAGATTTGAAACCAACTGAAACTCATAAAATTGCAACCAATATACCCAGCACCCCAAAGCTGTTCGCTCCGAACCCGACAAATGTAAGTATAGAGTCAAGTAAAATTCTACAGTTTGTAGACTAATTAATTCGAAACAAAAGCATCCGGAAAATCAGGCGGCACCCACCATACCATTTATAAAGAAACTAGAAAATAATGTGGGAATAGAATTTTTCGAAAGAACGGCAACTGCGCAAAAGCGATCCTCAGATGGTCAGTTCAAAATGGAAACTAGCCCGAAATCGGATGAGGCCCACAAAGCTGCATTTGATTTGCCCACAATCCCAAGACGCGTTCTTCCAGTTGCGCAAAAGGTAAAAACAAACTAGATAAAGTTCTCTGCTTTTATCTTAGTCTTATATATTACATTTTTATTCATTAGCCCATGCTTGGGATCAAGGACCTTCGACCAAAGCGAGCGCCAGGTCATGTGTCAGTTAGCAAACCTTTTTCAACTACTGAGGAAGAGGTTGCAAGCAAGATGCCCAGACCCTCAACATCGCAAAGCGTAAGTATATGTAACTTGCATCAGTTCGTCCAGTTCCCTCGACCACAACTTCACAAGCGGTAAGACTGAGCCAAAGAACAAACATATTTATTCTTATTTAACAGCCTGAGAGCAATGAAACGGAGGCTAACAAAACTCTGGAAGAGCTTGCATCCACTGTAACCAATACCCAAAACAATGTTCCAATAAATCAACAGGCAAGTTTCATATAATTGAAAGCAATCTGTAAACCTTTGCAACATGTCTGTAGCTATATGAAGCGAGTAAATCAGAATTTAGTCACAAGGGTTTTGCTTAACTGCTAACATATGTTTTTTAATATGTTTCAACAGGCCATAGTCGAGCCTAAGGGAATAGGATCAAAGCCAAAGGCTAGCCTTATGCCCGACATCAACGCCAAAACTGAAAGCGCACCTAAGAAAAGTCATAAGCCAAAAAAGAATGCAAAGGAGGGAATCGCATCTAACAAAATTCCAGGGGACGCATATTCGCAAGTGGTAAGAATCTTCGGCATATCAAAAGGAATTACAGAAACCAATTTTTATCATACGTTTCAAAAGGTCATAGTTGAGGATAAAGGTATAGGATCAGAGCCAACGGCTGGCCTTAGGGCAGAAATAAAAAAGGGAATTGCATCTAAGAAAAGTCATAAACCAGGAAACAACGCCAAGAAGGGAATCACTTCTAAGAAAAATCCAGTAGGAGCATCTTCACGAGCGGTAAGAAAGTCAAGATTAGATAGAAAGACATCAATTTATTTATTTTCCAAAGATAAAAACTATGTTAGTATATGATCTTCGCATGTTCCTTAACATTTATTTTATTTTTTTAACTTCTCACAAAGTCCAAAAAAGTACGACGAAGAAAAAAGTCAGAACGTATGATACTCATCAAGGACAAGGAGGGACATCTAGTTAAAAGAATTTCTCTACGATTGGTAAGGAAGTTAAAATAAGATAAAATATCGATATTAATGTTTATTCAACAGTTAAAGCGCAACCTGAGGAGGAGGAAACTGAAAGCAATGCTACTGGAAGCTGCCAGGGAACAGTTTGAAATCAAGACGCCCGATATCGCAGATATGAAGTTAACATCGCCCAAGGTATGTAAGGTAATGTTGAACTGGCTTAGGGCAATGCTCCAGCAAGTTTTGGGCCTTTGTCTAGCTATACGGTATTATATATTTTCTTAATCTCGCATAATATAATAGTGAATCGATTTGAATAACAAGAAAGTATTATCACTTATTTTTGAATTCTTAAATTAAATAGATAATCATCAAGCCGAAAGAAATAAAAGCAAACCCAAAAGCCGGACGTAGCCCAGTTAACAAGGCGAAGGATGAAAGACCAGTTAGTAGAATTGCATTTCAAAGATTTTCGATACCAGTTAAATAGTAGAAATATTATTAATTGCCACCGTTTATGTTTATTCACCAGATGGAAAATGTGGATGCAATCAGGCCTCCACAAGCAATTCCTAAAGAGACCCAAAAAGACGTTATCCCAATAGCTGAAAAGGTAACTGCCATAAGAAAGTTTGTTTTACAACGAAAAATATTTCGTGAGCCCTGTTTTTTTTTGTTTGTGTCTTATTATTGATGCTTTCGCATATTTAAAACTACTTTTATCAAAAGGTCGAAAATATTTTTTCTTTTAATAGGTTCCCGTTGAGCCCCAAGAATTCGGATCACTTTCGGAGGTCTCGACAGCTGGTCGTTTCTATGCGAAGGAGGCAAATCAAATTAGCAAGATTCCTGCCAGAAGATTTTCACTACCGGTAAGAAAGTCACGTTCGCAAAAAAAAATATGAAAAATATAACAATTTCATTTCATTGAACAGTTTGAGAGTAAAAAAACGCAGGCACACAGAAATGCACAAGTTGCCAAAGAAGATGAATACAATCATAAGGTATGTAAAAAATCACAGACGTTCCAGGCCAAGCTGCTTTCGATAAAAAGAATTACAAATTTTAATCAATAGATGATTGTCGTTTCTAAGGAAGCCGAATCCAGACAAGGTAATGCCAATGAGGGAAGTCTAGCTCGGACTCTTTCTTCGAGGAGGACCTCGCTTGCGGTAAGGGAACTAGCATACGCTAAAAACACCAGCATAGACACAAAGTTGATTATAATTATCTTCTAACAGTTGGAGAGCAAAAGCGTGGAAGCAAACAGAGTTCTACAAGCTTTTAAGGACGACCTTGCCAAGCTGGCGGCAGAGAGGAGGAAATTGTCCAAGGTGAGCGGCTGTTTCAGGTCAAAGTGTTTGCGTATCCACCGTAGCAGTCATGAATACTTGACGAGCAGATACCCTGTGGCTTAAAACGCCCCCAGCTGTGGAAGACAGCAATTATCAGGAATCTGATGTTAACTAGATCAGCAAATTGGGTGGATCTTAATATATCTTCTTACCTATTTTTAATCAAATGTTAAATCGAAAACAATCGATAATATATAAACTATTAAATCGATATTGATAAATCTTTGCAAACCCAATGTAGAGCACAAACTCGGAAACTTTAGATGACTGGGAGCCATACAAGGTAAAGGACATGAATGCTATCTTCAGAGCACGCATTGTGCGCAAGGGACTGTTGCATGGTAGAACCCTGAAGCTGCCGACACGCCGTGAAGCGGCACATATGCAGCCGCATCTAGTGGATGAGGACGAGATGGATTTGGAGGAAATCGGCGTGCCAGATAGCTATGAAATATACTGGCCCAGCAATCTGCATGAGCTCGAGTCCAACACCTTGGAGCATCCCGACGAGGTGGTCGAGATGTCGACGTTACTCTCATTGGATTTGCCGAAAATTACATACAAGCCGTCGCTGTCGCTTTCGCCAAAGCCAACGGATCCACATCGACTCAGTGACTTGCAGCTGGAGGCCGTGATCTATGCTTGCCAGGCCCATGAGCAGATACTGCCAAGCGGCCAGCGTGCTGGCTTCCTGTTGGGTGATGGTGCGGGCGTGGGCAAGGGACGCACCCTGGCAGCCATCATCTATGAGAATTTTCAGCAGGGACGCAATCGTGCCCTCTGGATATCCGTGTCGGAGCATCTCCGATTCGAGGTGGAGCGTGAACTGAACTATATTGGCGTTGGCGGACAGATCAAAGTGGAGCCCATTGGAAAATTCAAATACAACCAGATAATCGCGGATGAGACGGATGATGAGTCCTTTACGAAGGGCATAATCTGCTCCACCTACACAGAGCTGACGCGGGAAACATCAAATCCTACAGCCAAATACGAGACCCACGTTAGCCAGCTGGCTCAGTGGCTAGGCAAGAATGGCATTGTTGTATTGGATGAATGCCACAAGGCGAATAGGATGAGTCTGAGCAACACCGAAAGATTCATAAAAATGTGCAGTTCGGTGCTGAAGCTGCAACAGATGTTGCCCATGGCACGGATTGTCTATGCCTCGGCTACGGGCGCCGCCGAGCCGCGCAATATGGTCTACATGACGCGGCTGGGCCTGTGGGGCATGGGCTCCCCATATGCGGAATTCCTTGAGTTCGTCAATGCCGTGGAAAAGCGGGGCAGTGGCGCCATGGAGATCGTCGCCGTTGACATGAAGCTGCGCGGCATCTATGTATCGCGCCAGCTGAGCTTGCATAATGTCAACTATCGCATTGAGCAGGTGCCCATGTCGCGAGAGTTTCGCAAATTCTACAACTATTCAGCGGAGCTTTGGGCCAAGATTAATGAGCAGCTATTCAAGGCTTTTCGGCGCATTCGCATTGAGCCGCGTATCCAGGATCGGATCAATCGGCAGTTCTGGTCCGCGCATCAGCGCTACTTCAAGAACCTGTGTATTGCCGCCAAGCTAAAGCATGTGGTGAAAATGGCCAACGACGCTAGGCTCAGGGAGCGGGCAGTGGTCATTGGGGTGCAGTCGACTAGCGAGTGCCGCGCCCTGCACTATCTGGAATTCGACCGAACTGAGTTGACGGGCTTTGTGTCTACCGCCAAGGCGATCATACAATCGTTTATTGAAAACTATTTTCCAGCACCCAGCATCGAATGTTTCGAGAGGCTGCTGAGGAGTGGCGCCTTTGATCCGGAGAAGCGCACAAATGCCACGGGCGGCCCGAAGCGTCCACGCATGACTACCGACTGGTCCAGCACGACTTCTGACGATACTGAAACCAGTTCCTCGGAGGAGGATGAAGACGATGGCAATGATGCTGAAAACAAGCTCCGCCGCTCGATAACCTCCAAGGGTAAGTGATATACGAAATACTTTATATTAAAACTAGCTAATATTTCCCGGCTTTGCCGGGGCCCACTGCTTTTGTTCATATTCATTTTCACTCAATTATAAAACTTAATATGGAAATTTAAAAAAGCACATCAACAAGTTTATTGAACAGCAGGTTTTCACAACTCTGTCCTCTTCGTCCTATCGCAAGAAAATGTGAGTTTCGCTTATTTTCCACCCGGACGAGTAAATTTCCCAAAATCCAACAAAAACAAGTAAGAAGCTCTAGTCGGGAGTTCCCGACTAGGGGATATCCTGAACCCTCTTCGACCATCACCAAATGCAGCTCGCGCTACGCACTCGTTTGCTCTAGCAGTATTTAAACTAAATTAAGAAACAAATGTTAAAAAAAATAGTTTCCCCGAACAGCGTGGTTTGTTGCGAGTTCAAGTCCTGTCAAGTCCTATATATAAATACTATTCTGGAAGCTACATGTCAAGTTTGGAGAATTTGGATTTTCTCAAATTCGGGATCGGTTCGAAAATAGAAACTTTTTTGATGTTTTATATTGAATATGAAATATTTTGAAATGTTATACCTTTTTAAATTTGTAGGGATCCCTTCTATCAATTGGCATTTAAACATTTTAAAAATCGATGGGTTAAAAAAAGTGGTTGACCAAAAACCGATTCGGTTGCAAAGTCAACCTTTTTTGATGCTTTTTTGGAATATCTCGGCCAAATAATGTCCGATTTGGGAATTTTATACCACTTTGGACTCGCAAGGATCAGTACTATCGATTGTCATCAACAAAATGAAAATCTACATTTTGACCCAAATCAACAAAATGGCAAGGGGTTACATCACGTTTTTTCTCGAATTCGGGGTCGGTTCGAAAATCAAAACTCTTTTGATGCTTTTTTTTTAATATCTCGGGTAAATACTATCTGATTTTGAAATGTTATACCTTTTTGAATTCGTAGGGATCCCTACTATCAATTGGCATTCAAACATTTTAAAAATCGATGGGTTAAAAAAAGTGGTTGACCAAAAACCGATTCGGTTGCAAAGTTAACCTTTTTTGATGCTTTTTAGAATATCTCGGCCAAATAATGACCGATTTGGGAATTTTATACCATTTTGGACTCGTAGGGATCAGTACTATCTATTTGGCATCAAACAAATGAAAAATCTAAATTTTGACCCAAATCAACAAAATGGCAAGGGGTTACATCACGTTTTTTCTTAAATTCGGGGTCGGTTCGAAAATCAAAACTCTTTTGATGATTGTTATTGAATATCTCGGGTAAATACTGTCAGATTTTAAAATGTTATACCTTTTTGAATTCGTAGGGATCCCTACTATCAATTGGCATTCAAACATTTTAAAAATCGATGTGTTAATAAAAGTGGTTGACCAAAAACCGATTCGGTTGCAAAGTCGACCTTTTTTGATGCTTTTTTGGAATATCTCGGCCAAATAATGTCCGATTTGGGAATTTTATACCACTTTGGACTCGTAAGGATCAGTACTATCGATTGGCATCAACAAAATGAAAATCTACATTTTGACCCAAATCAACAAAATGGCGAGGGGTTACATCACGTTTTTTCTCAAATTCGGGGTCGGTTCGAAAATCAAAACTCTTTTGATGCTTTTTTTTTAATTTCCCGGTAAATACTATCTGATTTTGAAATGTTATACCTTTTTGAATTCGTAGGGATCCCTACTGTCAATTGGCATTCAAACATTTTAAAAATCGATGGGTTAAAAAAAGTGGTTGACCAAAAACCGATTCGGTTGCAAAGTCGACCTTTTTTGATGCTTTTTTGGAATATCTCGGCCAAATAATGTCCGATTTGGGAATTTTATACCACTTTGGACTCGTAAGGATCAGTACTATCGATTGGCATAAAAAAATGAATATCTAAATTTTGACCCAAGTCAACAAAATGGCAAGGGGTTACATCACGTTATTTCTCAAATTCGGGGTCGGTTGGAAAATTATAACATTTTTGTTGTTTTTTTTGAATATCTCGGGTAAATTTTGTCAGATTTTAAAATATTATACCTTTTTGAATTCGTAGGGATCCCTACTATCAATTGCCATTCAAACATTTTAAAAATCGATGGGTTAAAAAAAGTGGTTGACCAAAAACCGATTCGGTTGCAAAGTTAACCTTTTTTGATGCTTTTTAGAATATCTCGGCCAAATAATGACCGATTTGGGAATTTTATACCATTTTGGACTCGTAAGGATCAGTACTATCGATTGGCATCAACAAAATGAAAATCTACATTTTGACCCAAATCAACAAAATGGCAAGGGGTTACATCACGTTTTTTCTCAAATTCGGGGTCGGTTCGAAAATCAAAACTCAAATATCTCGGCCAAATAATGTCAGATTTGGGAATTTCATACCACTTTGGACTCGTAAGGATCAGTACTATCTATTGGCATCAAAAAAATGAAAAATCTAAATTTTGACCCAAATCAACAAAATGGCAAGGGGTTACATCACGTTATTTCTCAAATTCGGGGTCGGTTAGAAAATTAGAACATTTTTGTTGAATTTTTTTGAATATCTCGGGTAAATTTTGTCAGATTTTAAAATGTTATACCTTTTTGAATTTGTAGGGATCCCTACCATTCAAACATTTTAAAAATCGATGGGTTATAAAAAGTGGTTCGAAAATCAGAACATTTTTGTTGATTTTTTTTTCAATATCTCAGGTAAATTATGTCAGATTTTAAAATGTTATACCTTTTTGAATTCGTATGGATCCCTACTATCAATCTGCATTCAAACATTTTAAAAATCGATGGGTCAAAAAAAGTGGTTGACCAAAAACCGATTCGTTTGTAAAGTCAACCTTGTTTGATGATTTTTTGGAATATCTCGGCCAAATAATGTCCGATTTGGGAATTTTATACCATTTTGGACTCGTAAGGATCAGTATTATCGATTGGCATCAAAAAATGAAAATCTAAATTTTGACCCAAATCAACAAAATGGCAAGGGGTTACATCACGTTATTTCTCAAATTCGGGGTCGGTTGGAAAATCAAAACTCTTTTGATGATTGTTATTGAATATCTCGGGTAAATACTGTCAGATTTTAAAATGTTATACCTTTTTGAATTCGTAGGGATCCCTACTATCAATTGGCATTCAAACATTTTAAAAATCGATGGGTTAAAAAAAGTGGTTGACCAAAAACCGATTCGGTTGCAAAGTTAACCTTTTTTGATGCTTTTTAGAATATCTCGGCCAAATAATGACCGATTTGGGAATTTTATACCATTTTGGACTCGTAAGGATCAGTACTATCGATCGGCATCAAAAAAATGAAAAATCTAATTTTTGACCCAAATCAACAAAATGGCAAGGGGTTACATAACGTTTTTCTTAAATTCGGGGTCGGTTCGAAAATCAAAACTCTTTTGATGATTGTTATTGAATATCGCGGGTAAATACTGTCAGATTTTAAAATGTTATACCGTTTTGGATTCGTAGGGATCCCTACTATCAATTGGCATTCAAACATTTTAAAAATCGATGGGTTTAAAAAAGTGGTTAACCAAAAACCGATTCGGTTGCAAAGTCGACCTTTTTTGATGCTTTTTTGGAATATCTCGGCCAAATAATGTCCGATTTGGGAATTTCATACCACTTTGGACTCGTAAGGATCAGTACTATCGATTGGCATAAAAAAAATGAATATCTAAATTTTGACCCAAGTCAACAAAATGGCAAGGGGTTACATCACGTTATTTCTCAAATTCGGGGTCGGTTGGAAAATTATAACATTTTTGTTGTTTTTTTTGAATATCTCGGGTAAATTTTGTCAGATTTTAAAATGTTATACCTTTTTGAATTCGTAGGGATCCCTACTATCAATTGCCATTCAAACATTTTAAAAATCGATGGGTTAATAAAAGTGGTTGACCAAAAACCGATTCGGTTGCAAAGTTAACCTTTTTTGATGCTTTTTAGAATATCTCGGCCAAATAATGACCGATTTGGGAATTTTATACCATTTTGGACTCGTAAGGATCAGTACTATCGATTGGCATCAACAAAATGAAAATCTAAATTTTGACCCAAATCAACAAAATGGCAAGGGGTTACATCACGTTTTTTCTCAAATTCGGGGTCGGTTCGAAAATCAAAACTCAAATATCTCGGCCAAATAATGTCAGATTTGGGAATTTCATACCACTTTGGACTCGTAAGGATCAGTACTATCTATTGGCATCAAAAAAATGAAAAATCTAAATTTTGACCCAAATCAACAAAATGGCAAGGGGTTACATCACGTTATTTCTCAAATTCGGGGTCGGTTAGAAAATTAGAACATTTTTGTTGATTTTTTTTGAATATCTCGGGTAAATTTTGTCAGATTTTAAAATGTTATACCTTTTTGAATTTGTAGGGATCCCTACCATTCAAACATTTTAAAAATCGATGGGTTATAAAAAAGTGGTTCGAAAATCAGAACATTTTTGTTGATTTTTTTTTAATATCTCGGGTAAATTATGTCAGATTTTAAAATGTTATACCTTTTTGAATTCGTATGGATCCCTACTATCAATCTGCATTCAAACATTTTAAAAATCGATGGGTCAAAAAAAGTGATTGACCAAAAACCGATTCGTTTGTAAAGTCAACCTTGTTTGATGATTTTTTGGAATATCTCGGCCAAATAATGTCCGATTTGGGAATTTTATACCATTTTGGACTCGTAAGGATCAGTTTTATCGATTGGCATCAAAAAATGAAAATCTAAATTTTGACCCAAATCAACAAAATGGCAAGGGGTTACATCACGTTATTTCTCAAGTTCGGGGTCGGTTGGAAAATTATAACATTTTTGTTGTTTTTTTTTGAATATCTCGGGTAAATTTTGTCAGATTTTAAAATGTTATACCTTTTTGAATTCTTAGGGATCCCTACTATCAATTGGCATTCAAACATTTCAAAAATCGATGGGTTAAAAAAAGTGGTTGACCAAAAACCGATTCGGTTGCAAAGTTAACCTTTTTTGATGCTTTTTAGAATATCTCGGCCAAATAATGACCGATTTGGGAATTTTATACCATTTTGGACTCGTAAGGATCAGTACTATCGATTGGCATCAACAAAATGAAAATCTAAATTTTGACCCAAATCAACAAAATGGCAAGGGGTTACATAACGTTATTTCTCAAATTCGGGGTCGGTTAGAAAATTAGAACATTTTTGTTGAATTTTTTTGAATATCTCGGGTAAATTTTGTCAGATTTTAAAATGTTATACCTTTTTGAATTTGTAGGGATCCCTACCATCCATTGGCATTCAAACATTTTAAAAATCGATGGGTTATAAAAAGTGGTTCGAAAATCAGGACATTTTTGTTGATTTTTTTTTCAATATCTCGGGTAAATTATGTCAGATTTTAAAATGTTATACCTTTTTGAATTCGTATGGATCCCTACTATCAATCTGCATTCAAACATTTTAAAAATCGATGGGTCAAAAAAAGTGGTTGACCAAAAACCGATTCGTTTGTAAAGTCAACCTTGTTTGATGATTTTTTGGAATATCTCGGCCAAATAATGTCCGATTTGGGAATTTTATACCATTTTGGACTCGTAAGGATCAGTATTATCGATTGGCATCAAAAAATGAAAATCTAAATTTTGACCCAAATCAACAAAATGGCAAGGGGTTACATCACGTTTTTTCTCAAATTCGGGGTCGGTTCGAAAATCAAAACTCTTTTGATGATTGTTATTGAATATCTCGGATAAATACTGTCTGATTTTGAAACGTTATACCTTTTTGAATTCGTATGGATCCCTACTATCAATCTGCATTCAAACATTTTAAAAATCGATGGGTTAAAAAAAGTGGTTGACCAAAAACCGATTCGGTTGCAAAGTTAACCTTTTTTGATGATTTTTCGGAATATCATTTTTGATGATTGTTATTGAATATCTCGGGTAAATACTATCTGATTCTGAAATGTTATACCTTTTTGAATTCGTAGGGATCCCTACTATCAATCTGCATTCAAACATTTTAAAAATCGATGGGTTAAAAAAAGTGGTTGACCAAAAACCGATTCGTTTGTAATGTCAACCTTGTTTGATGATTTTTTGGAATATCTCGGCCAAATAAAGTCCGATTTGGGAATTTTATACCATTTTGGACTCGTAAGGATCAGTATTATCGATTGGCATCAAAATAATAAAAATTTAAATTTTGACCCAAATCAACAAAATGGCAAGGGGTTACATCACGTATTTTCTCAAATTCGGGGTCGGTTCGAAAATCAGAACATTTTTGTTGATTTTTTTTGAATATCTCGGGTAAATTATGTCAGATTTTAAAATGTTATACCTTTTTGAATTCGTATGGATCCCTACTATCAATCTGGCATTCAAACATTTTAAAAATCGATGTGTTAAAAAAAGTGGTTGACCAAAAACCGATTCGGTTGCAAAGTTAACCTTTTTTGATGATTTTTAGAATATCTCGGCCAAATAATGACCGATTTGGGAATTTTATACTATTTTGGACTCGTGAGGATCAGTACTATCGATTGGCATCAAAAAAAATGAAAATCTAAATTTTGACCCAAATCAACAAAATGGCAAGGGGTTACATCACGTTTTTTCTTAAATTCGGGGTCGGTTCGAAAATCAGAACATTTTTGTTGATTTTTTTTGAATATCTCGGGTAAATTATGTCAGATTTTAAAATGTTATACCTTTTTGAATTCGTATGGATCCCTACTATCAATCTGCATTCAAACATTTTAAAAATCGATGGGTTAAAAAAAGTGGTTGACCAAAAACCGATTCGGTTGTAAAGTTAACCTTTTTTGATGATTTTTAGAATATCTCGGCCAAATAATGACCGATTTGGGAATTGCATACCATTTTGGACTCGTAAGGATCAGTACTATCTATTGGCATCAAAAAAATGAAAAATCTAAATTTTGACCAAAATCAACAAAATGGCATCACGTATTTTCTCAAATTCGGGGTCGGTTAGAAAATTAGAACATTTCTGTTGTTTTTTTTGAATATCTCGGGTAAATACTGTCAGATTTTGAAATGTTATACCTTTTTGAATTCGTAGAGATCCCTACTATCAATCTGCATTCAAACATTTTAAAAATCGATGGGTTAAAAAAAGTGGTTGACCAAAAACCGATTCGTTTGTAAAGTCAACTCTTGTTTGATGCTTTTTTTGAATATCTCGGCTAAATTTTGTCAGATTTTAAAATGTTATACCTTTTTGAACTCGCAGGGATCCCTACTATCAATTGGCATTCAAACATATCAAAAATCGATGGGTTAAAAAAAGTGGTTGACCAAAAACCGATTCGGATTGCAAAGTTAACCTTTCTCAATTTCGATGATTGTTCGAAAATCAAAACTTTTTTGATGATTTTTATTGAATATCTCGGGTAAATACTGTCAGATTTTGAAATGTTATACCTTTTTGAATTCGTAGGGATCCCTACTATCAATCTGCATTCAAACATTTTAAAAATCGATGGGTTAAAAAAAAGTGGTTGACCAAAAACCGATTCGTTTGTAAAGTCAACCTTGTTTGATGATTTTTTTGAATATCTCGGCCAAATAATGTCCGATTTGGGAATTTTATACCATTTTGAACTCGTAAGGATCAGTACTATCGATTGGCATCAAACATAATAAAAATCTGAATTGGTTCACCAAAAGTGGTGATCAAAATGGCAAGGCGGTTACAAATCACGTTTTTTCTCAAATTCGAGGTCGGTTCGAAAATCAAAACTTTTTTGATGATTTTTATTGAATATCTCGGGTAAATACTGTCAGATTTTGAAATGTTATACCTTTCTGAATTCGTAGGGATCCCTACTATCAATCTGCATTCAAACATTTTAAAAATCGATGGGTTAAAAAAAGTGGTTGACCAAAAACCGATTCGTTTGTAAAGTCAACCTTGTTTGATGATTTTTTGGAATATCTCGGCCAAATAATGTCCGATTTGGGAATTTTATACCATTTTGGACTCGTAAGGATCAGTATTATCGATTGGCATCAAAATAATAAAAATCTAAATTTTCACCAAAATCATCAAAATGGCAAGGGGTTACATCACGTATTTTCTCAAATTCGGGGTCGGTTCGAAAATCAAAACTTTTTTGATGATTTTTATTGAATATCTCGGGTAAATACTGTCAGATTTTAAAATGTTATACCTTTTTGAATTCGTAGGGATCCCTACTATCAATCTGCATTCAAACATTTTAAAAATCGATGGGTTAAAAAAAGTGGTTGACCAAAAACCGATTCGTTTGTAAAGTCAACCTTGTTTGATGATTTTTTGGAATATCTCGGCCAAATAATGTCCGATTTGGGAATTTTATACCATTTTGGACTCGTAAGGATCAGTACTATCGATTGGCATCAAAAAAATAAAAATCTAAATTTTCACCCAAATCAACAAAATGGCAAGGGGTTACATCACGTTTTTTCTCAAATTCGGGGTCGGTTCGAAAATCAAAACTTTTTTGATGATTTTTATTGAATATCTCGGGTAAATACTGTCAGATTTTGAAATGTTATACCTTTCTGAATTCGTAGGGATCCCTACTATCAATCTGCATTCAAACATTTTAAAAATCGATGGGTTAAAAAAAGTGGTTGACCAAAAACCGATTCGTTTGTAAAGTCAACCTTGTTTGATGATTTTTTGGAATATCTCGGCCAAATAATGTCCGATTTGGGAATTTTATACCATTTTGGACTCGTAAGGATCAGTACTATCGATTGGCATCAAAAAAATAAAAATCTAAATTTTGACCAAAATCAACAAAAAGGGGTTACATCACGATATTTCTTAAATTCGGGGTCGGTTCGAAAATTAGAACATTTTTGATGCTTTTTTTGTAATATCTCGGGTAAATTTTGTCAGATTTTAAAATGTTATACCTTTTTGAATTCGTAGGGATCCCTACTATCAATTGGCATTCAAACATTTTAAAAATCGATGGGTTAAAAAAAGTGGTTGACCAAAAACCGATTCGGTTGCAAAGTTAACCTTTTTTGATGATTTTTCGGAATATCATTTTTGATGATTGTTATTGAATATCTCGGGTAAATACTATCTGATTTTGAAATGTTATACCTTTTTGAATTCGTAGGGATCCCTACTATCAATCTGCATTCAAACATTTTAAAAATCGATGGGTTAAAAAAAGTGGTTGACCAAAAACCGATTCGTTTGTAAAGTCAACCTTGTTTGATGATTTTTTGGAATATCTCGGCCAAATAATGTCCGATTTGGGAATTTTATACCATTTTGGACTCGTAAGGATCAGTATTATCGATTGGCATCAAAATAATAAAAATTTAAATTTTGACCAAAATCATCAAAATGGCAAGGGGTTACATCACGTATTTTCTCAAATTCGGGGTCGGTTCGAAAATCAAAACTTTTTTGATGATTTTTATTGAATATCTCGGGTAAATACTGTCAGATTTTAAAATGTTATACCTTTTTGAATTCGTAGGGATCCCTACTATCAATCTGCATTCAAACATTTTAAAAATCGATGGGTTAAAAAAAGTGGTTGACCAAAAACCGATTCGTTTGTAAAGTCAACCTTGTTTGATGATTTTTTGGAATATCTCGGCAAAATAATGTCCGATTTGGGAATTTTATACCATTTTGGACTCGTAAGGATCAGTATTATCGATTGGCATCAAAATAATAAAAATTTAAATTTTGACCCAAATCATCAAAATGGCAAGGGGTTACATCACGTTTTTTCTCAAATTCGGGGTCGGTTCGAAAATCAAAACTTTTTTGATGATTTTTATGGAATATCTCGGGTAAATACTGTCAGATTTTGAAATGTTATACCTTTTTGAATTCGTAGGGATCCCTACTATCAATCTGCATTCAAACATTTTAAAAATCGATGGGTTAAAAAAAGTGGTTGACCAAAAACCGATTCGTTTGTAAAGTCAACCTTGTTTGATGATTTTTTGGAATATCTCGGCCAAATAATGTCCGATTTGGGAATTTTATACCATTTTGGACTCGTAAGGATCAGTACTATCGATTGGCATCAAAATAATAAAAATCTAAATTTTGACCAAAATCATCAAAATGGCAAGGGGTTACATCACGTTTTTTCTCAAATTCGGGGTCGGTTCGAAAATCAAAACTTTTTTGATGATTTTTATTGAATATCTCGGGTAAATACTGTCAGATTTTAAAATGTTATACCTTTTTGAATTCGTAGGGATCCCTACTATCAATCTGCATTCAAACATTTTAAAAATCGATGGGTTAAAAAAAGTGGTTGACCAAAAACCGATTCGTTTGTAAAGTCAACCTTGTTTGATGATTTTTTGGAATATCTCGGCCAAATAATGTCCGATTTGGGAATTTTATACCATTTTGGACTCGTAAGGATCAGTACTATCGATTGGCATCAAAATAATAAAAATTTAAATTTTGACCCAAATCAACAAAATGGCAAGGGGTTACATCACGTTTTTTCTTAAATTCGGGGTCGGTTCGAAAATCAGAACATTTTTGATGATTTTTATTGAATATCTCGGGTAAATACTGTCAGATTTTGAAATGTTATACCTTTCTGAATTCGTAGGGATCCCTCTATCAATTGGCATTCAACATTAAAAATCGATGGGTTAAAAAAAGTGGTTGACCAAAAACCGATTCGGTTGAAAGTTAACCTTTTTTGATGATTTTTCGGAATATCACTTTTTGATGATTGTTATTGAATATCTCGGGTAAATACTATGTCAGATTTTAAAATGTTATACCTTTTTGAATTCGTAGGGATCCCTACTATCAATCTGCATTCAAACATTTTAAAAATCGATGGGTTAAAAAAAGTGGTTGACCAAAAACCGATTCGTTTGTAAAGTCAACCTTGTTTGATGATTTTTTGGAATATCTCGGCCAAAGAATGTCCGATTTGGGAATTTTATACCATTTTGGACTCGTAAGGATCAGTATTATCGATTGGCATCAAAATAATAAAAATTTAAATTTTGACCAAAATCATCAAAATGGCAAGGGGTTACATCACGTTTTTTCTTAAATTCGGGGTCGGTTCGAAAATCAAAACTTTTTTGATGATTTTTATGGAATATCTCGGGTAAATACTGTCACATTTTAAAATGTTATACCTTTTTGAATTCGTATGGATCCCTACTATCAATCTGCATTCAAACATTTTAAAAATCGATGGGTTAAAAAAAGTGGTTGACCAAAAACCGATTCGTTTGTAAAGTCAACCTTGTTTGATGATTTTTTGGAATATCTCGGCCAAAGAATGTCCGATTTGGGAATTTTATACCATTTTGGACTCGTGAGGATCAGTACTATCGATTGGCATCAAAAAAACTGAAAATCTAAATTTTGACCCAAATCAACAAAATGGCAAGGGGTTACATCACGTTTTTTCTTAAATTCGGGGTCGGTTCGAAAATCAAAACTTTTTTGATGATTTTTATGGAATATCTCGGGTAAATACTGTCACATTTTAAAATGTTATACCTTTTTGAATTCGCAGGGATCCCTACTATCAATCGGCATTCAAACATTTTAAAAATCGATGGGTTAAAAAAAGTGGTTGACCAAAAACCGATTCGTTTGTAAAGTCAACCTTGTTTGATGATTTTTTGGAATATCTCGGCCAAATAATGTCCGATTTGGGAATTTTATACCATTTTGGACTCGTAAGGATCAGTATTATCGATTGGCATCAAAATAATAAAAATTTAAATTTTGACCAAAATCATCAAAATGGCAAGGGGTTACATCACGTATTTTCTCAAATTCGGGGTCGGTTCGAAAATCAAAACTTTTTTGATGATTTTTATTGAATATCTCGGGTAAATACTGTCAGATTTTGAAATGTTATACCTTTTTGAATTCGTAGGGATCCCTACTATCAATCTGCATTCAAACATTTTAAAAATCGATGGGTTAAAAAAAGTGGTTAAAATCAAAATTTGATGAAATCTCGGAAATGTCAATAAATTTAACCTTTTGAATCGCAGGGATCCCACACAAGCATCAAACATAAAAATGGGTTAAAAAAGTGGTTGACCAAAAACCGATTCGTTTGTAAAGTCAACCTTGTTTGATGATTTTTTGGAATATCTCGGCCAAATAATGTCCGATTTGGGAATTTTATACCATTTTGGACTCGTAAGGATCAGTACTATCGATTGGCATCAAAATAATAAAAATCTAAATTTTGACCAAAATCATCAAAATGGCAAGGGGTTACATCACGTTTTTTCTCAAATTCGGGGTCGGTTCGAAAATCAAAACTTTTTTGATGATTTTTATTGAATATCTCGGGTAAATACTGTCAGATTTTGAAATGTTATACCTTTCTGAATTCGTAGGGATCCCTACTATCAATCTGCATTCAAACATTTTAAAAATCGATGGGTTAAAAAAAGTGGTTGACCAAAAACCGATTCGTTTGTAAAGTCAACCTTGTTTGATGATTTTTTGGAATATCTCGGCCAAATAATGTCCGATTTGGGAATTTTATACCATTTTGGACTCGTAAGGATCAGTACTATCGATTGGCATCAAAATAATAAAAATCTAAATTTTCACCAAAATCAACAAAATGGCAAGGGGTTACATCACGTTTTTTCTCAAATTCGGGGTCGGTTCGAAAATCAAAACTTTTTTGATGATTTTTATTGAATATCTCGGGTAAATACTGTCAGATTTTGAAATGTTATACCTTTTTGAATTCGTAGGGATCCCTACTATCAATCTGCATTCAAACATTTTAAAAATCGATGGGTTAAAAAAAGTGGTTGACCAAAAACCGATTCGTTTGTAAAGTCAACCTTGTTTGATGATTTTTTGGAATATCTCGGCCAAAATAATGTCCGATTTGGGAATTTTATACCATTTTGGACTCGTAAGGATCAGTACTATCGATTGGCATCAAAATAATAAAAATCTAAATTTTCACCAAAATCATCAAAATGGCAAGGGGTTACATCACGTTTTTCTCAAATTCGGGGTCGGTTCGAAAATCAAAACTTTTTTGATGATTTTTATTGAATATCTCGGGTAAATACTGTCAGATTTTGAAATGTTATACCTTTCTGAATTCGTAGGGATCCCTACTATCAATCTGCATTCAAACATTTTAAAAATCGATGGGTTAAAAAAAGTGGTTGACCAAAAACCGATTCGTTTGTAAAGTCAACCTTGTTTGATGATTTTTTGGAATATCTCGGCAAAATAATGTCCGATTTGGGAATTTTATACCATTTTGGACTCGTAAGGATCAGTACTATCGATTGGCATCAAAATAATAAAAATCTAAATTTTCACCAAAATCATCAAAATGGCAAGGGGTTACATCACGTTTTTCTCAAATTCGGGGTCGGTTCGAAAATCAAAACTTTTTTGATGATTTTTATTGAATATCTCGGGTAAATATGTCAGATTTTAAATATCGATTGGCATAAAAAAAATGAAAATTTAAATTTTGACCAAAATCATCAAAATGGCAAGGGGTTACATCACGTATTTTCTCAAATTCGGGGTCGGTTCGAAAATCAAAACTTTTTTGATGATTTTTATTGAATATCTCGGGTAAATACTGTCAGATTTTGAAATGTTATACCTTTTTGAATTCGTAGGGATCCCTACTATCAATCTGCATTCAAACATTTTAAAAATCGATGGGTTAAAAAAAGTGGTTGACCAAAAACCGATTCGTTTGTAAAGTCAACCTTGTTTGATGATTTTTTGGAATATCTCGGCCAAATAATGTCCGATTTGGGAATTTTATACCATTTTGGACTCGTAAGGATCAGTACTATCGATTGGCATCAAAATAATAAAAATCTAAATTTTCACCAAAATCATCAAAATGGCAAGGGGTTACATCACGTTTTTTCTCAAATTCGGGGTCGGTTCGAAAATCAAAACTTTTTTGATGATTTTTATTGAATATCTCGGGTAAATACTGTCAGATTTTGAAATGTTATACCTTTCTGAATTCGTAGGGATCCCTACTATCAATCTGCATTCAAACATTTTAAAAATCGATGGGTTAAAAAAAGTGGTTGACCAAAAACCGATTCGTTTGTAAAGTCAACCTTGTTTGATGATTTTTTGGAATATCTCGGCCAAATAATGTCCGATTTGGGAATTTTATACCATTTTGGACTCGTAAGGATCAGTACTATCGATTGGCATCAAAATAATAAAAATCTAAATTTTCACCAAAATCATCAAAATGGCAAGGGGTTACATCACGTTTTTTCTCAAATTCGGGGTCGGTTCGAAAATCAAAACTTTTTTGATGATTTTTATTGAATATCTCGGGTAAATACTGTCAGATTTTGAAATGTTATACCTTTCTGAATTCGTAGGGATCCCTACTATCAATCTGCATTCAAACATTTTAAAAATCGATGGGTTAAAAAAAGTGGTTGACCAAAAACCGATTCGTTTGTAAAGTCAACCTTGTTTGATGATTTTTTGGAATATCTCGGCCAAATAATGTCCGATTTGGGAATTTTATACCATTTTGGACTCGTAAGGATCAGTACTATCGATTGGCATCAAAATAATAAAAATCTAAATTTTCACCAAAATCATCAAAATGGCAAGGGGTTACATCACGTTTTTTCTCAAATTCGGGGTCGGTTCGAAAATCAAAACTTTTTTGATGATTTTTATTGAATATCTCGGGTAAATACTGTCAGATTTTGAAATGTTATACCTTTCTGAATTCGTAGGGATCCCTACTATCAATCTGCATTCAAACATTTTAAAAATCGATGGGTTAAAAAAAAGTGGTTGACCAAAAACCGATTCGTTTGTAAAGTCAACCTTGTTTGATGATTTTTTGGAATATCTCGGCCAAATAATGTCCGATTTGGGAATTTTATACCATTTTGGACTCGTAAGGATCAGTATTATCGATTGGCATCAAAATAATAAAAATCTAAATTTTCACCAAAATCATCAAAATGGCAAGGGGTTACATCACGTTTTTTCTCAAATTCGGGGTCGGTTCGAAAATCAAAACTTTTTTGATGATTTTTATTGAATATCTCGGGTAAATACTGTCAGATTTTGAAATGTTATACCTTTCTGAATTCGTAGGGATCCCTACTATCAATCTGCATTCAAACATTTTAAAAATCGATGGGTTAAAAAAAGTGGTTGACCAAAAACCGATTCGTTTGTAAAGTCAACCTTGTTTGATGATTTTTTGGAATATCTCGGCCAAATAATGTCCGATTTGGGAATTTTATACCATTTTGGACTCGTAAGGATCAGTACTATCGATTGGCATCAAAATAATAAAAATCTAAATTTTCACCAAAATCATCAAAATGGCAAGGGGTTACATCACGTTTTTTCTCAAATTCGGGGTCGGTTCGAAAATCAAAACTTTTTTGATGATTTTTATTGAATATCTCGGGTAAATACTGTCAGATTTTGAAATGTTATACCTTTTTGAATTCGTAGGGATCCCTACTATCAATCTGCATTCAAACATTTTAAAAATCGATGGGTTAAAAAAAGTGGTTGACCAAAAACCGATTCGTTTGTAAAGTCAACCTTGTTTGATGATTTTTTGGAATATCTCGGCCAAATAATGTCCGATTTGGGAATTTTATACCATTTTGGACTCGTAAGGATCAGTACTATCGATTGGCATCAAAATAATAAAAATCTAAATTTTGACCAAAATCATCAAAATGGCAAGGGGTTACATCACGTTTTTTCTCAAATTCGGGGTCGGTTCGAAAATCAAAACTTTTTTGATGATTTTTATTGAATATCTCGGGTAAATACTGTCAGATTTTGAAATGTTATACCTTTCTGAATTCGTAGGGATCCCTACTATCAATCTGCATTCAAACATTTTAAAAATCGATGGGTTAAAAAAAGTGGTTGACCAAAAACCGATTCGTTTGTAAAGTCAACCTTGTTTGATGATTTTTTGGAATATCTCGGCAAAATAATGTCCGATTTGGGAATTTTATACCATTTTGGACTCGTAAGGATCAGTATTATCGATTGGCATCAAAATAATAAAAATCTAAATTTTCACCAAAATCATCAAAATGGCAAGGGGTTACATCACGTATTTTCTCAAATTCGGGGTCGGTTCGAAAATCAAAACTTTTTTGATGATTTTTATTGAATATCTCGGGTAAATACTGTCAGATTTTGAAATGTTATACCTTTCTGAATTCGTAGGGATCCCTACTATCAATCTGCATTCAAACATTTTAAAAATCGATGGGTTAAAAAAAGTGGTTGACCAAAAACCGATTCGTTTGTAAAGTCAACCTTGTTTGATGATTTTTTGGAATATCTCGGCCAAATAATGTCCGATTTGGGAATTTTATACCATTTTGGACTCGTAAGGATCAGTATTATCGATTGGCATCAAAATAATAAAAATCTAAATTTTCACCAAAATCATCAAAATGGCAAGGGGTTACATCACGTTTTTTCTCAAATTCGGGGTCGGTTCGAAAATCAAAACTTTTTTGATGATTTTTATTGAATATCTCGGGTAAATACTGTCAGATTTTGAAATGTTATACCTTTTCTGAATTCGTAGGGATCCCTACTATCAATCTGCATTCAAACATTTTAAAAATCGATGGGTTAAAAAAAGTGGTTGACCAAAAACCGATTCGTTTGTAAAGTCAACCTTGTTTGATGATTTTTTGGAATATCTCGGCCAAATAATGTCCGATTTGGGAATTTTATACCATTTTGGACTTGTAAGGATCAGTATTATCGATTGGCATCAAAATAATAAAAATCTAAATTTTCACCAAAATCATCAAAATGGCAAGGGGTTACATCACGTATTTTCTCAAATTCGGGGTCGGTTCGAAAATCAAAACTTTTTTGATGATTTTTATGGAATATCTCGGGTAAATACTGTCAGATTTTGAAATGTTATACCTTTCTGAATTCGTAGGGATCCCTACTATCAATCTGCATTCAAACATTTTAAAAATCGATGGGTTAAAAAAAGTGGTTGACCAAAAACCGATTCGTTTGTAAAGTCAACCTTGTTTGATGATTTTTTGGAATATCTCGGCCAAATAATGTCCGATTTGGGAATTTTATACCATTTTGGACTCGTAAGGATCAGTATTATCGATTGGCATCAAAATAATAAAAATCTAAATTTTCACCAAAATCATCAAAATGGCAAGGGGTTACATCACGTTTTTTCTCAAATTCGGGGTCGGTTCGAAAATCAAAACTTTTTTGATGATTTTTATTGAATATCTCGGGTAAATACTGTCAGATTTTGAAATGTTATACCTTTTTGAATTCGTAGGGATCCCTACTATCAATCTGCATTCAAACATTTTAAAAATCGATGGGTTAAAAAAAGTGGTTGACCAAAAACCGATTCGTTTGTAAAGTCAACCTTGTTTGATGATTTTTTGGAATATCTCGGCCAAATAATGTCCGATTTGGGAATTTTATACCATTTTGGACTCGTAAGGATCAGTATTATCGATTGGCATCAAAATAATAAAAATCTAAATTTTCACCAAAATCATCAAAATGGCAAGGGGTTACATCACGTTTTTTCTCAAATTCGGGGTCGGTTCGAAAATCAAAACTTTTTTGATGATTTTTATTGAATATCTCGGGTAAATACTGTCAGATTTTGAAATGTTATACCTTTTTGAATTCGTAGGGATCCCTACTATCAATCTGCATTCAAACATTTTAAAAATCGATGGGTTAAAAAAAGTGGTTGACCAAAAACCGATTCGTTTGTAAAGTCAACCTTGTTTGATGATTTTTTGGAATATCTCGGCCAAATAATGTCCGATTTGGGAATTTTATACCATTTTGGACTCGTAAGGATCAGTATTATCGATTGGCATCAAAATAATAAAAATCTAAATTTTCACCAAAATCATCAAAATGGCAAGGGGTTACATCACGTATTTTCTCAAATTCGGGGTCGGTTCGAAAATCAAAACTTTTTTGATGATTTTTATTGAATATCTCGGGTAAATACTGTCAGATTTTGAAATGTTATACCTTTCTGAATTCGTAGGGATCCCTACTATCAATCTGCATTCAAACATTTTAAAAATCGATGGGTTAAAAAAAGTGGTTGACCAAAAACCGATTCGTTTGTAAAGTCAACCTTGTTTGATGATTTTTTGGAATATCTCGGCCAAATAATGTCCGATTTGGGAATTTTATACCATTTTGGACTCGTAAGGATCAGTACTATCGATTGGCATCAAAATAATAAAAATCTAAATTTTCACCAAAATCATCAAAATGGCAAGGGGTTACATCACGTTTTTTCTCAAATTCGGGGTCGGTTCGAAAATCAAAACTTTTTTGATGATTTTTATTGAATATCTCGGGTAAATACTGTCAGATTTTGAAATGTTATACCTTTCTGAATTCGTAGGGATCCCTACTATCAATCTGCATTCAAACATTTTAAAAATCGATGGGTTAAAAAAAGTGGTTGACCAAAAACCGATTCGTTTGTAAAGTCAACCTTGTTTGATGATTTTTTGGAATATCTCGGCCAAATAATGTCCGATTTGGGAATTTTATACCATTTTGGACTCGTAAGGATCAGTATTATCGATTGGCATCAAAATAATAAAAATCTAAATTTTCACCAAAATCATCAAAATGGCAAGGGGTTACATCACGTATTTTCTCAAATTCGGGGTCGGTTCGAAAATCAAAACTTTTTTGATGATTTTTATTGAATATCTCGGGTAAATACTGTCAGATTTTGAAATGTTATACCTTTTTGAATTCGTAGGGATCCCTACTATCAATCTGCATTCAAACATTTTAAAAATCGATGGGTTAAAAAAAGTGGTTGACCAAAAACCGATTCGTTTGTAAAGTCAACCTTGTTTGATGATTTTTTGGAATATCTCGGCCAAATAATGTCCGATTTGGGAATTTTATACCATTTTGGACTCGTAAGGATCAGTATTATCGATTGGCATCAAAATAATAAAAATCTAAATTTTGACCAAAATCATCAAAATGGCAAGGGGTTACATCACGTATTTTCTCAAATTCGGGGTCGGTTCGAAAATCAAAACTTTTTTGATGATTTTTATTGAATATCTCGGGTAAATACTGTCAGATTTTGAAATGTTATACCTTTTTGAATTCGTAGGGATCCCTACTATCAATCTGCATTCAAACATTTTAAAAATCGATGGGTTAAAAAAAGTGGTTGACCAAAAACCGATTCGTTTGTAAAGTCAACCTTGTTTGATGATTTTTTGGAATATCTCGGCCAAATAATGTCCGATTTGGGAATTTTATACCATTTTGGACTCGTAAGGATCAGTATTATCGATTGGCATCAAAATAATAAAAATCTAAGTTTTGACCAAAATCATCAAAATGGCAAGGGGTTACATCACGTTTTTTCTCAAATTCGGGGTCGGTTCGAAAATCAAAACTTTTTTGATGATTTTTATTGAATATCTCGGGTAAATACTGTCAGATTTTGAAATGTTATACCTTTCTGAATTCGTAGGGATCCCTACTATCAATCTGCATTCAAACATTTTAAAAATCGATGGGTTAAAAAAAGTGGTTGACCAAAAACCGATTCGTTTGTAAAGTCAACCTTGTTTGATGATTTTTTGGAATATCTCGGCCAAATAATGTCCGATTTGGGAATTTTATACCATTTTGGACTCGTAAGGATCAGTATTATCGATTGGCATCAAAATAATAAAAATCTAAATTTTGACCAAAATCATCAAAATGGCAAGGGGTTACATCACGTATTTTCTCAAATTCGGGGTCGGTTCGAAAATCAAAACTTTTTTGATGATTTTTATTGAATATCTCGGGTAAATACTGTCAGATTTTGAAATGTTATACCTTTCTGAATTCGTAGGGATCCCTACTATCAATCTGCATTCAAACATTTTAAAAATCGATGGGTTAAAAAAAGTGGTTGACCAAAAACCGATTCGTTTGTAAAGTCAACCTTGTTTGATGATTTTTTGGAATATCTCGGCCAAATAATGTCCGATTTGGGAATTTTATACCATTTTGGACTCGTAAGGATCAGTACTATCGATTGGCATCAAAATAATAAAAATCTAAATTTTCACCAAAATCATCAAAATGGCAAGGGGTTACATCACGTTTTTTCTCAAATTCGGGGTCGGTTCGAAAATCAAAACTTTTTTGATGATTTTTATTGAATATCTCGGGTAAATACTGTCAGATTTTGAAATGTTATACCTTTTTGAATTCGTAGGGATCCCTACTATCAATCTGCATTCAAACATTTTAAAAATCGATGGGTTAAAAAAAGTGGTTGACCAAAAACCGATTCGTTTGTAAAGTCAACCTTGTTTGATGATTTTTTGGAATATCTCGGCAAAATAATGTCCGATTTGGGAATTTTATACCATTTTGGACTCGTAAGGATCAGTACTATCGATTGGCATCAAAATAATAAAAATCTAAATTTTCACCAAAATCATCAAAATGGCAAGGGGTTACATCACGTATTTTCTCAAATTCGGGGTCGGTTCGAAAATCAAAACTTTTTTGATGATTTTTATTGAATATCTCGGGTAAATACTGTCAGATTTTGAAATGTTATACCTTTCTGAATTCGTAGGGATCCCTACTATCAATCTGCATTCAAACATTTTAAAAATCGATGGGTTAAAAAAAGTGGTTGACCAAAAACCGATTCGTTTGTAAAGTCAACCTTGTTTGATGATTTTTTGGAATATCTCGGCCAAATAATGTCCGATTTGGGAATTTTATACCATTTTGGACTCGTAAGGATCAGTATTATCGATTGGCATCAAAATAATAAAAATCTAAATTTTGACCAAAATCAACAAAATGGCAAGGGGTTACATCACGTTTTTTCTCAAATTCGGGGTCGGTTCGAAAATCAAAACTTTTTTGATGATTTTTATTGAATATCTCGGGTAAATACTGTCAGATTTTGAAATGTTATACCTTTTTGAATTCGTAGGGATCCCTACTATCAATCTGCATTCAAACATTTTAAAAATCGATGGGTTAAAAAAAGTGGTTGACCAAAAACCGATTCGTTTGTAAAGTCAACCTTGTTTGATGATTTTTTGGAATATCTCGGCCAAATAATGTCCGATTTGGGAATTTTATACCATTTTGGACTCGTAAGGATCAGTATTATCGATTGGCATCAAAAAAATAAAAATCTAAATTTTGACCAAAATCATCAAAATGGCAAGGGGTTACATCACGTATTTTCTCAAATTCGGGGTCGGTTCGAAAATCAAAACTTTTTTGATGATTTTTATGGAATATCTCGGGTAAATACTGTCAGATTTTAAAATGTTATACCTTTTTGAATTCGTAGGGATCCCTACTATCAATCTGCATTCAAACATTTTAAAAATCGATGGGTTAAAAAAAGTGGTTGACCAAAAACCGATTCGTTTGTAAAGTCAACCTTGTTTGATGATTTTTTGGAATATCTCGGCCAAATAATGTCCGATTTGGGAATTTTATACCATTTTGGACTCGTAAGGATCAGTACTATCGATTGGCATCAAACAAATAAAAATCTAAATTTTGACCAAAATCATCAAAATGGCAAGGGGTTACATCACGTATTTTCTCAAATTCGGGGTCGGTTCGAAAATCAGAACTTTTTTGTTGATTTTTATTGAATATCTCGGGTAAATTACTGTCAGATTTTGAAATGTTATACCTTTTTGAATTCGTAGGGATCCCTACTATCAATCTGCATTCAAACATTTTAAAAATCGATGGGTTAAAAAAAGTGGTTGACCAAAAACCGATTCGGTTGCAAAGTCAACCTTGTTTGATGATTTTTTGAATATCTCGGCCAAATAATGTCCGATTTGGGAATTTTATACCATTTTGAACTCGTAAGTACTATATCGATTGGCATCAAAATAATAAAAATCTAAATTTTCACTTCAACAATCATCAAAATGGCAAGGGGTTACATCACGTATTTTCTCAAATTCGGGGTCGATTCGAAAATCGAAACTTTTTTGTTGATTTATTTTGAATATCTCGGGTAAATTATGTCAGATTTTAAAATGTTATACCCTTTTTGAATTCGTATGGATCCCTACTATCAATCTGCATTCAAACATTTTAAAAATCGATGGGTTAAAAAAAGTGGTTGACCAAAAACCGATTCGTTTGTAAAGTCAACCTTGTTTGATGATTTTTTGGAATATCTCGGCCAAATAATGTCCGATTTGGGAATTTTATACCATTTTGGACTCGTAAGGATCAGTATTATCGATTGGCATCAAAATAATAAAAATTTAAATTTTGACCAAAATCATCAAAATGGCAAGGGGTTACATCACGTATTTTCTCAAATTCGGGGTCGGTTCGAAAATCAAAACTTTTTTGATGATTTTTATGGAATATCTCGGGTAAATACTGTCACATTTTAAAATGTTATACCTTTTTGAATTCGTATGGATCCCTACTATCAATCTGCATTCAAACATTTTAAAAATCGATGGGTTAAAAAAAGTGGTTGACCAAAAACCGATTCGTTTGTAAAGTCAACCTTGTTTGATGATTTTTAGAATATCTCGGCCAAATAATGTCCGATTTGGGAATTTTATACCATTTTGGACTCGTAAGGATCAGTACTATCGATTGGCATCAAAATAATAAAAATTTAAATTTTGACCAAAATCATCAAAATGGCAAGGGGTTACATCACGTATTTTCTCAAATTCGGGGTCGGTTCGAAAATCAAAACTTTTTTGATGATTTTTATGGAATATCTCGGGTAAATAATGTCAGATTTTAAAATGTTATACCTCTTTGAATTCGTAGGGATCCCTACTATCAATTGGCATTCAAACATTTTAAAAATCGATGGGTTAAAAAAAGTGGTTGACCAAAAACCGATTCGGTTGTAAAGTTAACCTTTTTTGATGCTTTTTAGAATATCGGTTCGAAAATCAAAACTTTTTTGATGATTTTTATGGAATATCTCGGGTAAATACTGTCAGTTCGAAAATCAGAACATTTTTGTTGATTTATTTTTGAATATCTCGGGTAAATTATGTCAGATTTTAAAATGTTATACCTTTTTGAATTCGTAGGGATCCCTACTATCAATCTGCATTCAAACATTTTAAAAATCGATGGGTTAAAAAAAGTGGTTGACCAAAAACCGATTCGGTTGCAAAGTTAACCTTGTTTGATGATTTTTTGGAATATCTCGGCCAAATAATGACCGATTTGGGAATTTCATACCATTTTGGACTCGTGAGGATCAGTACTATCGATTGGCATCAAAAAAATGAAAATCTAAATTTTGACCCAAATCAACAAAATGGCAAGGGGTTACATCACGTTTTTTCTTAAATTCGGGGTCGGTTCGAAAATCAGAACATTTTTGTTGATTTTTTTTGAATATCTCGGGTAAATTTTGTCAGATTTTAAAATGTTATACCTTTTTGAATTCGTAGGGATCCCTACTATCAATCTGCATTCAAACATTTTAAAAATCGATGGGTTAAAAAAAGTGGTTGACCAAAAACCGATTCGTTTGTAAAGTCAACCTTGTTTGATGATTTTTTGGAATATCTCGGCCAAATAATGTCCGATTTGGGAATTTTATACCATTTTGGACTCGTAAGGATCAGTATTATCGATTGGCATCAAAATAATAAAAATTTAAATTTTGACCAAAATCATCAAAATGGCAAGGGGTTACATCACGTATTTTCTCAAATTCGGGGTCGGTTCGAAAATCAACATTTTTGTTGATTTTTTTTTGAATATCTCGGGTAAATTTTGTCAGATTTTGAAATGTTATACCTTTTTGAATTCGTAGGGATCCCTACTATCAATCTGCATTCAAACATTTTAAAAATCGATGGGTTAAAATAAGTGGTTGACCAAAAACCGATTCGTTTGTAAAGTCAACCTTTTGATGATTTTTCGGAATATCTTTTTTGATGATTGTTATTGAATATATCGGGTAAATACTGTCAGATTTTAAAATGTTATACCTTTTTGAATTCGTAGGGATCCCTACTATTAATTGGCATTCAAACATTTTAAAAATCGATTCATCCCACTCCCTTGTGGGTGAAATGTTATAGAAGCAAACAAAACGAACTGTACAAATTCAGCATTTGAACTGATTAAACCTGATCTCTTCCAGCGGAGAAAACAATGCATCAGCGCATCCTGAAGCATTTATGCAACAACATGAAAGCGGAGCCGGAAGAAGAGGGCTTCGAGTATAACTTTGATGGCCTCGATCCCCAAGCAGACCAAATCACAGAGAGCGAGGTGAAGCGCTGCATCAGCGCACGGGATAAATTTCTCTTAAAGATACAGCAGCTGAGTCGTCGAATGCCGCCAAATACTGTAGATAAGATCATTGCGGATCTGGGCGGACCCAGCGAGGTGGCCGAGCTGACCAAACGTCGCGGTCGGGTGGTCAAAACGGGCGATCTCTCCTACAAGTACGAGCTGCGCGGTGATACGGAAACAAATATGGATATGCTCAACTATGCCGAAAGGCAGGCCTTTATGGATGATAGAAAGAAGGTGGCCATCATCTCGGAAGCGGCCTCGTCTGGAATATCCCTGCATAGCGATCAGACTGTGGCCAATCAAAGGCAACGACTGTACATCAGTCTGGAGCTGCCGTGGAGCGCTGAACGTGCCATACAACAGTTCGGATGCACGAAACGCACTAACCAGAAAAACGAACCGGAATACGTAATCGTCATTTCGGATGTGGCCGCGGAGCTGCATCAGGCGAACATGGTGGCCATGGAACTGAAAAACTTGGGCGCGATAGACAGCAATCCACCGGAGGGAGATCCTTTCGGGCGGGATCAATCGCTGTTCAACCTCAACAACAGCATCGGCAGCAGCGCTCTGGACAGCGTGCTGCAACAGATAACGGGCAAGAAGCCGCTGGAAGCCGTTCTCGTGCCCGATTTCTACAAGGGCGACTTCAGCCTGGACTGCTGCGAGGCTCTGGCCGGCGTTGGCATGCTCCATGTGGGCCTCAACAGCATTGGCCAGAGAAGCTATGTCGTGAACAATGGCAGCAATCACATACCCACATTCCTGAATCGATTGCTGGGCTGCCGCCTCGAGGTGCAGACGGCTCTGTTCAAGTTCTTCCTCAACAAGATGTACGCCCTGATGCTGCAGGTGAAGCGCACGCGTCACTTCAACATGGGCATCACGGACCTGGACGTCCATGGAGCCGTTGTCACGGTGATCAAGCTCATCACCTTTAGGCGCATATATGTCACGGGCACTGCGAGCACGGAACTGCACACGGTTGAGGTGGAGCGTGGCCTTTCCTTTGATGCGGCTCTGACGGAGTAAGTCAAATCAATCAATCAATCAATCAATCAATCACATGTAACTAATCCACGTACACTCTTGTCGCTCTAGGTTCAAGAAGAAGGAGCGTCAATCCCATGAGGGCTTCTATATACTCCGTCAAAAGCGCAACAATAACAACTGCGCCATTTTGTGCTTGAATCCCGAAACCGATGACGAGTCCATTGGAGAGCCAAGCGAACCGTCCAAAATCAATCTGGTGATCATACGACCTAATACGGGCGCTCAGGTGCGCACCGAGCCGCTCAGCTCCCTGCTGGGTCGCTATGTGAAGGCCTCCCCGAAGGCGGCCCAGCCCTTCTGGGATATGCAGTTCAGCAAGTGCCTGCACATCTGCTCCCACATTTACTGGAGCTGCAAGTGCTCCTACGGCAAGCGGTGCGGTCTGGGTCTGCGCGTGCGATCCTATCACGTGCTGTCGGGGCTGCTGATATCCGTGTGGGAACGTGTCGCGAATATCATCGAGAAGAACGGACGGCAGATGCAGATGGTGCGCGTCAAAACGGAGTCCAGCAAAAGGATTGTCGGCATTCTGGTGCCAGAGTTCGCATATCGGCGCATCGTGTCCGATTTGTCGTGTGACGCGACAGTCGAGACCAAGGATTTCACTCGAGTCTAATGATCGAACAGATGTCGTACGATAGTTCAGCTTTAGTTTAGGTTTAGAGTTTTTGGGTTCCTACGGACTCTATATAGAGTTTTTTTTATAGAGTTTGTTTATAACTCTCTATGATTCTTTTATCTGTAATTAATACTTAGGTCTTCAAATATTACTTTAGCTACTATTTACCATTTTTTTTTATTATTTGCGTTATGTCATTTTGCCTAAATATTAAACATTTAAATTCCTTTAAATAAAATATATATTTAATTGTGAGAATATGTGTTCTGACTTAATATACCCTAAAGATTTCAATTATAACGAGTTCTTGACCAATGAAATGACAATAACTCGCTTAAGTAAAGTCCAAGTTCATTTAGTTTTTTTTTTCTAATATTGCAACCTTATTTAAAGTCGATATGCAAAATCAATTTACTTAAAACATTATTCAATGGCTTTGGTAAGCCAAAAAGTTTTCGCACTCAGGATTTTATACAATTTAATTTTCCCATTAACTTTTCGCTCTCGCAAATTTTCCACTTGATAAGAACGCACTTGTCGCTTGACCGCCAGGTGGCGCCCAACAGCATAATTACAAATTGAGCAATTGAATTTGTGTGTTTGAAAAGCACTTCTTGCTGGTGGGCGTGGCATGGTCAACTGTTACAAATTAAGGCGATGCTGCTGTGTGCTGTTGCGGCCCATTAACGAGGGCGCACCATTGACTGTGCATATACATACATACATACATATATATACATACATATATATAAGTGCTTATAGACACAAAGCCAAGCACGTTAAAATTCAGCCTTCATTTTCGAGTCAATAAGCAAAAGTGCCCACACCTACCAACAATAACAACAAGAGCAACAAGAGCAAAAAGAGCGCACGCCTCACAAAGGCAACACTGAGATTTTTGTTCGAGACAGATTTTGTCTGTGCTGCGACTTTGTGCCATACACTTGCGTAGGGCATATTGAGTTTGTCACGAAATGTGCAACGCTTTCAGAGAGGCAGCTGCGATTCCATAAATATATATTGTGGCAGCGAGGCTAAAAGAGTCTGTCGGTAGTTCGGCTCCGCAAGACTAAAAAAGCCGTCGGTTCATGGTTCGAACCTATGCCTTGGATATGTGTCTGCTATATTCAAGCCCTGAAAATATCATTAGGATCGCACTTTATACATCGAAGTCCCCTTAAATAGTGCGAGGCAAAGGAAAGGAAGACGCACAATTGTTGCGGAAAGTGTGCAGCTGGCTTGTCGCTTTGTGCAGGGTATCGCCTAGTCGGGCATACCCAGCTAGAGCTCTTTTACTTCTTTGTTTTTCATTAGATCTCCCTTCTACTGAAACCTGTTGATCACATCAGAAAGGGTATCTCGTCTTCGGCCTGCCGTAGATGTTTTTTTTTGCTTTTTTGTCTTTTTGCTGTTGTTCGCGTCGTTGCGGCAGCTGCGATACACGCTTTTTGCTCGACAGCCACGCCCATTTTGTATCTGAGCCTACCATCAATGCCGCCCCCTTTTGTTGTGTTCTGTTGTGTGCGTATTAATTTGTTATTAGATTTGTGTATACATTATCAACAGTGTATTGTGCACCAGGTATATTCCGTCCATATAGTAATATATATAGAGGTATCTACTAGATACAACTTTTTTCCAATTTTCTTTTGACAGCCAGGAATAACAGGAATGCGCTTGTTTTTTGTACATTCTTCTTCGAAGAGGCGAACAAATATTTGCTCAACATTTTGGGAATAGCTTTCGCTGACATCGCAGCTGCGAACGGAAAATAAGATTTTCTTAATAAATTGCCTAGCATAACAAATATGCTCATAAATAAATGAAATAGTTAAATAATTTTAAAAAATACTGACAAGCGGGATAATATTTGCGTGATAGCACAGCCTGGTCACACTGTTCAAATAAACAGATATAGATCGGTTTCTGTATAAGCTGATCACACTTTCGAAGTCTGAACGTGCTCAGATGGGCAGCGCAAGTACAGTGAAAGCTCCATACAGCGTACTCTAACGGTAACTATCATTTTGTTCAGCTAAGGGATATATCGAAAAAATACCTAAATCAATAAGAAAAACTTTTAGTTTCTTCATTTTGAAATAAATTCATAAATATTTAAAAACTCTTGAAAAATAATAGAAAAACAATAAAAGTTTTAAAGGTCGCCAATTTCGGCAGGTAGACTATTTATTAAAACGGCCAGCCGTCGTGACAGTTGAAAAGGCACTGGGATTAGGGTCTTGGAGTACTGCAATCAGAAAGTTTCCTAACTACACATTTGCTCGGTATACAGCGTATTTCGCAGTCAGTTACACCCGCCTGTCAGCTGCTTAATTTGAGTTTTTTTTTGTTTTCTGTGTTGCCTGTCAACTTTTGATGCCATTTACAGACAAACGACTTCGCGGTGGGCGGCACAAAAATAACAATCGCTGTTTTAATTATAATCGCCCGTGAGAACATTTTCCAATCAATTTGCGTAGATTGTGCGCCCTTAAAAATAATTCGAAAAGTCTTGACTGCCAACGACCAGTCGCAGATGAAGTCCCTCTTTTAAAATAGGAGCTTACAAGCCGAAACTTGAGGCTGAGCCGATAACCGAATCGAGGCTTATTCATTTCAAAATTGTTTCGATTCAAAATCAAAAACTTTTCCGGCAGATGCAGGCTCGAAGAAGATTTGAGACTTTCCAAATATACGATTGAGTTTTAAATTACAAATAAAATTTTTTCGTTTATACTTGAATAATGTTGAAAACAAGTTTCACAAACCGAGCCTCATGGCAGAAAGTTGCTGCGAATCGTTAGCCGAACCAGCGACTATTTTTTTTCTGGCATTTGTTGCCCTGCTTTCAGCATGAACAATATGCAAAGCCCTGTAAAATCGAACTACTTATAGACTATATTATATAGCTGCTATAATGTTTGCAAGGATATTTCAGCTGGGACGGACTTTTTGGCATTCTATAGTTTATTGTATTGTCAGTAAGGCCAGCTTTCAGCCTTGGTAAGAAGAATCTTCAAGCTATTAATCGGTGCGTTTCTTCAGTTTTGATTAACAGAAAAAGTTTTCATTGCAGAATGAATCCCAGCTGTTTCTTTTTACCCAAATCGACTTGGTCTCAACCAGGTTAGAGGCTTAGCCAAAATTGATAAATGAACTGGCTGATAAACACGTTTGCCAGCGACTCGCTGCAAATGCACAGAAAATACGCAGAAAATGCACAGAAAATACGCAGAAAATTGCGCATAAATGCGACAATTAGCTGCAGCGCTCAAAATGCGCCCGAGTTTTGTTTTTCTTATACATATTTTATAAGTATTTGCCTTTGGTTTTTGTTTGGCTTGTGTCGCGGGCAGCTAGAAATTTAATCAATTTTCGTGGCTTGGGCAATGCTGCGTATACGCAACGCGGCCAAAGGCGCAGCCGCTGCCCGCTGCCGGTTGCCCAGGAAATGTCAGAGCTTATCGGGCGACTTATCGGGCCGACAGACTCGAGCTGAGCTCAAGATTTGGAGCAATCAAATTGAAAATTGTAAATTGCGGCGCAACTGTTGACGGCTTATGTAAAAGGCGACACGATTCGGCGACAAATCATACGACGCATAAATAATTGTGCAGGCAGCGCGCCCCGCCTACCTACCCCTTGGGCCACGTTGCACGCAAAACTTTTTGCGACACAACAAATGTTACATACACTTTTCATGCAGCTTAAAAAATATGGGAATTTATGTGAAAATTATGAATTTGATATGCCCTTTGATGTAAATATTAGGTTAACTGGCAGCAGCAAACTTTTCAAAACATTAATATTATTACAAAGCATCTCATTAAAAATATATTTTATTTTGCAGAAGTCCAATTAGAAAGAAATGGAATGAAAGCTGATATGTTAACAGCTGCTATTTCGCTCTGCTCTGCTTACGATCGGCACTGCTACCGCGCTGCTCTGCTAAAGCGCTGCTCTGCTAATGCGCTGTTCTGCTAAGGCGTTGCTTTGCTCAAGCGTAGCTCTGTTAGGCTCTGCTAGTCTCTGCTAGCATCATTACATATTTTATAAAGTAATCAGTTAAATTTATCATAATACTGTTATAATTAGTCACGTTCTATATAACGCTCTGTTTGCATTTGCTATATAAAAGCAGTCGCAAGCAGTTTTCTATAAACATAACAGCGACTGTTAAGACATAAAAGGCGAATGAATTGTATTATTATGCAGTTATATTGTATTTTGGCTATGCAATTAAAAATAAAGCAAATGTTTTGAAATCACGTAACAGCAGCTGTATCAAAATGCTGCTAAAGCTTAACGGCCTCTTTAATAGCTCCGTTAAGTGCTCTAGTTGACATCTTTTAACTTTTAACAGACTTTTGACAGCTATTCAATTTAACATACATGCTATTACAGTCATTTTACAGAGCCTAGCGTTCATTTTAAATGCACTGAATGTCATTCATAAGTAATCAAAGAGTATTCAAAACAAATGTTAACCTGACAGGAAAGACTCGGCTTGTGAATTTGCAAGAGATTTTTGGCGACCTGATTGTTGATCTGGCTGGAGACGGGCTTTGGGCGTTGTGCGTCGATGCCAACGAGCCATTCTCTATGAGATGTTGCTGTTGTTGTCGTTGTTGTTGTCGTTGTCGTTGTTGTCATTGCCTGCCGACTGCCTTTTAATTAAATTAGTTTTATATATATTTGCATTTATAGCCACAATAATTTCGACTACCCATGTGGTTCTGGCTCCGCCCAGCCGCGGGCAGCCATACAAAAAACGAAAAAATAAGCAGAAAAAAAAACCCCTTCAAACGTTTCTGATTGGGAATATATACATATATATAAAGATATATTTGGCCGGCGTCAGCAGCAGCAGCAGCTGCTTAATTGAGTTGCTTTATTAGTTTTTGCTGGCCCAAAGGCAGTTGGCCAAGAAGCCCGCGGCATGTGGTCCCAATATGCGGCACTTAACTTGCGCGTTCGCTCGGAATGTGCACTGAGAATGGAAATCTGGAGGCGAACCTGATGAGCTCCAGACAGCTCCAATTGCAGTTGTTGTTCTTGTTGTCGCACTCCCGAATTGCCTGGGATTAGCTTAAGTTTTCGATGAGACGAGACTTTCAGCAAACAACTGATTAGCTGAATAATAAAATAAGCACTTTAATTATGTGATTGGCTACAACAAGCACGCGAGCATTACCCGGCCTTGCGTGGTCAAGGGCCTACAATTGCTTACTCCTCCGTTATCTCCTTGATTCATGGGGTTAACCATCACATAGTTCATCATATGTGGGCTAATATGGACTCAATATATATTTAACAGCCGCGCCCCAGTTGAAGCAGCAGCGAGGCGCCTCCACTCACCTAGCCGGAGAAGCCAGCGGTGGGTCGTCGGGTGGGTTATCATCTGTGTATTCTATAATTTATGAATCGATTTCGCTGTGGGCTTCCGCTGTGGCGACTCTGAAGCCGCAGGAGGCAGGATAAACGACAACGACAGCGACGACTCACAAGGAACGAGCCGTCGCAAATGATATCCTGCTTATGTATTCAATGAGTTTGCCCAAACACTCCAATGCCGCCGTCTACAGTCAAGGGTCGCTCCGACGACTCGACGACTCGACGACCCGTCTATATGTATGCAATGTGCGTCTGTTGCGCCTGGCCCCAGTCATGGCTCCGCTTGTGGCGCCCCGCGGGGGACCGGCCAAAATGTCTCTGGTGATTGTTGTTCCAACTAAAGCCGGCTAACTGTGATTGCGCCGTTAATTACTCATACGCAGCGCGGTCCAAACGCCATTAAAGCCGACCATGCGTCTCATTAAAGTAAACCCAAAAAAAAATAAACAAACAAAAAACTATCATGATTTGAAAAGGCCCAACCCAGACATGGGCACAACAAATGCAATTAAGGTACGACCCGTAATAGTTTTGGCCAATTTCGCGAGGCCATAACAACAACAACAACATCGGCTAAAGACAACAATTGACGCTGCACATGAACATGGCCAAAATACTCTATCCGAAAATACCCTAACTGAATGTCAGCTATCCATAAATAGACCTGACTATAAACAAGGGCAAAGGCGAATAAGGGCCTCTCACCCATTATTAAAGAGAAATAGTTGTAAATAAAAAATTCAATTAAATTAAATTCAATTGGATTCAAATATTTGTTTTTTTCAAATCAGGGTTGCCAGGCCAATAAAAAAGCGGTTGCTCAGTTCAGTTCAAGGGTTGCCTCAGCTGCACATCAAAACAAACTTCTCTTTTAATTAATTTAAAAAACTCCTGTAACAATATAAATAAAATAAAGCAGACTTTATAGGTCCCAATTGCCTCAATGGCACTTCACACAAAATTTCTCTTAGTGTATTAAAAATACTCATAATTAAAAATGACAGAAAAGTCTTTACGGGGGTTTACTTCCTAAATTTCGGGCTGAGAGACAAGTAACAATTGTAGTTCCGATTGCGAACCGGTTCGATTCAAAACATTTAATTGTGCTTTCTCCTACATTGGGTAAGGCAGCCCAGGCGTGTGATTCTCAAAAAGTTAAAGCTTCGAAAAGGGGTCAAGGGGCTGGCAATCGCAGAGTTGATAGCAAAGTCTGCTGAACTATGCTTATATATCTATACATATATGTACATATATATACATACATATATTAATATGTAGAGTATCAAAATGTTGTCTAGCTGCTCTCAGCTGCTTGCGCTGGCTGCATTTCTGTGCCAGCAGCCAAAAAGTTGCACTAGCTAAGCTAACAACCGTGGGGCGAGTGAAGAGTGGCGAGTGGCGAGTGGCAAGTGGCAAGTTTGGTCAGCGGCAGCCAGTGGTTGCCATTGTTAATGTTGTTGCAAGCGTTGTTGTGGCTGCCACCATTGCTGCTGCTGGTGCTGCTGCTGCTGCTGCTGGTGCTTTGGCAGCTCGCCTGGTCGTTGTTGTTGGCCGGATCGCTTCCAGGCCACTTCACTTTATTTACCGTTCGCGTGAGCGTTAAGTGCGAAAACAGCGCCGGCAGCGCTGCTAGCTCAACGAGCTGCACTCGTTTTTTATGGCCAGTTTATTGAAAAGCCCGCCAACCGGGCAGCCGGGCAGCCGGGTAGCCGGGTAGCCGGGCAGTCGGGCAACCCATAGACGCATTCCAGCAAGCATTTGAGTCCGGCGGCCAGCGGGTCGGGTTCAGGTGATAAAACTAAGTAAAGCGTTGCGTAAGGCGATGCCCGCCAAATGGCCAGTGGCCGAGGCACTTGCGCTTGTTTTTGTGTTACTTTTTTTCATGCCACAATTGGTGGCGTCTCTCAATTGGGATCTAGTCGTTGGCGGCGTCTCCTTTTATAAGCGCTGCCAAAGGAAGTGGCCGCAAGTGCAGGGAAGTGCCTCGTCAGCGTGAAGCATGCGGAAATTTAACAACATCCACTTGGGGCGCGATGCCATGGGCGTGGCTGGTAGCTGTGGCAAGTGCACAGCTAAACGCTGAACGCGTTGCACTTGCCACAACTCAACAATCCATTCGATAAGGAAACCAAAAACACAAATTGGAAAATTAAAAAATAATAGTAATAATAATAATAATAATAATAGTAATAATAATAATAATAATAATAATAATAATAATAATAATAATAATAATAATAATAATAAGTATAATAATAATAATAAAATAATAATAGTATCAGAAACGGTCTTTAATTGTATGGATAGTAATAATAAATATAATAATAATTATAATAATAATAATAATAATAATAATAATAATAATAATAATAATAATAATAATTATAATAATAATAATAATAATAATAATAATAATAATAGTAATAATAATAATAATAATAATAATAAATAATAATAATAATAATAATAATAATAATAATAATAATAATAATAATAATAATAATAATAATAATAATAATAATAAATATAATAATAATTATAATAATAATAAAATAATAATAATAAAATAATGATAGTATCAGAAACGGTCTTTAACTGTATGGATAGTGACACTCAAACTGTTAGCCGAAGTCAGTGACTTTCAAACGGTGACACGAAAATGTTGATTTAGCAAAAGGTAGATAATCAGACTTACCTGCCACATTTGGTCTATCTACATACGTATGTATGTGTAGTATGTATCTATACGAAACGGTGAAAAATATTGTTGATCAGGTATTGTGAACAGGAAAAAAAACCGAGAGTTGTGCGATATCGACTAGAAGATCTTCTGTAATTAGCTTCTACCCGGTAAAACTTGATCTAGTTAAGCAAATGTGTTAAACATACAAATAGAGAAAATTGAAAGCTTTAGAATCTGGTTTTTCAATAAGGAATGAGATGCCACGTTAAAAGATTCTTTAAATTTGTGTATTTATCGTAATTTGCCCTAACGGCTTGGCCCGCGCTTTGCCCTTGAAAGCCAACATAAAACGCCACGCCCACACTTTAATCAGGGCCTCGCTCCTACTGAAGCTTCTGCTTGTGCAGTTCAAATGATTGCCGCCAAAAAGTAATGAAGTGTGCGTCGACAGCGCTGCCAGCTGCCAATGAAGTCGCATCAAAGCTTTAACTTTGTTTACAAACAACAAAAAAGCTTTCGCCGGCATTTTATTCGCTCCCACATTCGAGCGCGCTCTCTCTCTCGCTCTCTCTTTTCTTCTGTTTTACGCTCTGCTTGCGGCTACGCTCTGAGAGCGCCTGCGCTGCAAACGTCAAAATTGCAATCTAAAATGTAAACGAAAGAAAAATTGTGGACAGCGAGCGGCAACAAACAATTAAAAAACATTAAAACAAAAAGATAAAAGACAAAACTTAAATATAATAGAAGCCCCAACAGAGCGCGAGCGTAGAGAAACAAATAAGCAGCAGACGCGACCGCATAATAATTTAGAGCGATTGAATTTTTCGATAGACGTCACAAAAGTCCCCACAATTCGCATGTTCACAATTCCGTTTGTCGCGTCGCGTCGCGTTAACACACACAACTTGAACTTTTCTTCTCATCTTAAATTGTTTGTACTTTTTTTTTCGAGAACAATTTCTAAAACAACGTGACCTGCGTTAAGGTAGTGCATTGAGACGAGTGTGCAAAGTGCGAAGCCAAAAAAATCAAGTATAAAACTAAACAGTTATTTGTGCGATTGTAAGTCAATATACCCCCACGTCTAACTGTAACAGGTATATACATATGTATGTATGTATAATACATGTATATATACATAAAGCGTGCGAGTTTTGTAGAGTGCAAGCTGTCAAGTTAAACAAATGCTCAATTATTTGTTCAAATTGTGTTTTGCCTAATTAAATGGTGTGAAAATTCGCTGCTAACTGTAAATGATGACTCATGTGTTGACCGTGCTGCTGCTGTTGTTGTTGTTGCTGTTGTTGCTGCTGTTGTTGTTGTTGCTGCTGCTGTTGCCGCACACGCAAGCGGCCCATGGCCTATGGAATCTTATTTTTAGACCCCCGTCTAAGCATATACATATGTATTACTGCGCCCCCATTCGCACTATTGATAGATCGATATATTAGTCTGTTCCTCATATCATATACACCGTTGTGTTTTGTTTTTGCAATCAGACCGTCGTCAGCTCCACTACTAAAAAACGCAGCAGCAGCAATAACAGCTCTGCACATTCTTACATACATGCATGCATGCATATGTGCACGTACATAAATAATTATGCGCACATGTGTATAACAGTTAATTGAGTGCGCACAAGTGCAGTTAAATTTGCACAGCATACTTTTAGGTAGAGCAAGTATAATGCGTTTGCTCGTAACTTCGTTGTGGTTTCTGTTTTATTCGTTTCCTCTTGATTTTGTTTTTTTGTTCATCGTTACCGTTAATTAAGTGCACTGTTAACACGTTAAATTGAGATAAATATTTACACGCTGTGCTTGTATTAAACTGTATCAAACTGAGAACACACGTAAATACGTTGCTCGCAGCGGAATTTCGTAGTTTTCTTTATAGTATTTTTTTGTTGATGTATTTTGTTGATTGTCTTGAAAACAATTTAGACATCTAGTTGGCCAATTTTTGTTTATCAACGCAAATATGTTTCGTTTTGTCGTCGAAAATCATCAGCTGCTATACATTTGCGCTGTGCCACAAAGTATGCAATATCAATTAAGCCTTCTGCTGGCGAATGTAATTGCCGCCAGATGATTTTCGCGACGAGGCCTCCCAAAAATTTGTTTCGTTAAATTTAAATTCCTTTTTCTTTTTTAATTTTTTGGTAAGCGGCTTTAAAAAAAATTATAATTGTTGTTGTTATATAACTACAGACACACACATACACGCAGATGTATGTATCACACACTCACACAGACACACAAGCACACACACACAGATACACATGCATTGGCATAGTATTGTTTTTAGTAGTTTTGTTTGCAACTGCGCCGATCCATGGCTTTTTTTAACGTGCCGCAAGTGTTGAAGAACTTACGCAATTTGCAGTTAATCCAAACAACGACAGCGAAATCCAAAAAAATTACAACTAGAGCAGCAGCGGGTGGAACAACAGCGAAAACTACAACAGCAACATCAGCAGCAACAACAATAACAACAACAACAACAACAACAACAACTCAAATAGACAAATCAAACACAAGAACAGTTAAAGACAAAATTAGTTATTGCGACGCCCCGCTGCGCCAACTGAGCAGCAGCCGCAGCGCTTCAAATTATCAACGTCAGAGCAAGCAGAACGGCAGTGGGAAGACGAGGTGGGCAAACAATACTGAAAGCTTCTGCACCTATGCGACAAGCCTAAGCAAAATGACAACAATGTCGTCTCAAGAAGCAGCCGTTGCCAGCAGCATGGCCCAAGCACAGGCGGAGGCTCAGGCTCAGGCTCAAGCCCAGTTCACAAGAGAGTATTACGACATGCCCTATCAAGTAAGTAAGGCGCGCGAGAGCGAGAGCGCGAGAGTGCCTCGAGACTGTGACACAGCACGCACACACACACACACAATTACACACATGGACACGCTCGGTATGCAGTCATATGTATATCAATCAGTTGCAGCAAAGCTCATTAGCTTTCTTTACCAATTGTGTCAGTCAGACACAAGCACACACTCACACACTCTCTCACACACTCACACACTCTCTCACACACATGTTTGGCCTGCTCCGATGTCATATTGTGCACTTAATTGCTTTTGCTGCATCGCCTTCTCCTTTTTAAAAACTACTTCCTTTTCGATCGCTTGTCACTTGCAACTAACCCAAGCTGTTCTTTGCGTGAGTGTGCGTGTGCGTGTACAGCCTTGTGGCATTGCAATAAATCCACTTTCGCCCTCCCCTTTCCATATACATTTTATTGTATCTTTTCCAGTGCGAAATGAGCGACTCGGCGCCCAATACGCCTGGCCCCTTTTCGGTACCCAAAAAATACTATCGCCATGCGGCTCACAGGTAAGTCGAAAAGTCACCCATCAATTACACACCGAATATCTTATGCTCTACCAATATTCAATCTAGGCGTATAAGCAGGTCCACATAATATATAATGTTGAATACCTGTAATATTTATATTATCCTAAGAGGCAGAGCCTTGTAGATGAGAAATGCTTAAAAATGTTCTACACTCACGAGTGAAATATAGGTGAAATTCTTCTTTCCTTTTTGTAAAACCGATTTAAAACCTTTTTCACATATCCTTATTACTATGTCACAACATTTTATCTTTAATTCAAGCTTAACTGGCTTTGCCTTTCTGCTTACTGCTTTAATATACACAACTTTAGATATATGTGTATACGATTTTTATAAATAGAACTATATATTTATACTTATATAGTTGGTGAACCCATCAAATCGAACAACTCGTGTAACAAATTTTATTGGGCAACCACAGCAACAAATTCCATTGGTAATATTCGCTGCCCCACAGCTCCCCAGCTCCCCAGCTAGCGTTACCTTGTATTGAGACGATGTGACGTCACATAAGCAACGTGTCGGGGCTCGAGATCCAACGATTACGGTTAACAAACTCAACGTGGGGCTGACATTGAGTGTCGCCTCCTTTGCTCATTAGGCTGCCAAGACTAGCCCCGAGTTCTTATCATCAGCGACACTTGTCGTTGTTGCTGTTGTAATTGTTTGTTGTTGTTTTTTCTTAACCCTGTCACAGCAGGTGACATAGGTCAGACTGTAGTCGGCGGCCATTCAATGTGCGCACAACTGAGCCTCTGAGTCTCTGAGTCTCTGCTTAGGTCGTTGGGGGTCTGTGCTTACGAGCTCAATAAGTGTCAAGGTTAACTAAAGTCCAATGCATCAGATACGTACATACTATATATGTATATCTTAATTGTAATATCTTAATTAGTTTAGCTCAGCTTTAAAATTGTGTTTAATTCGATTCAAAATGTATTAAGAAAACGACTCTCTCTCTCGGTCTCTTTCTTTCTCTCTTTTTTCTCTTTCTCTCTATATCTATTCCTCTCTCTCTCTCTCTTCCATTCTCTCTCTCTCTCTCAAGGTTTATGTAATTATCTATAATTATATTTCATATGAAAAATTGGTTTGGTTCATATTAAACAACTTTTGAGTTCGAACCCTTGCATTTATCTAAGCATATTTGATAGATACAACTGTAGGATAGATAAATATCTGAGGCTTGCAATATTTGCAGTTCAACGGGCAATTGTAAATTACAAATAATGCAATAAGAGTGCAAATATTTAACAAAAAGAATCTTTAGATTTTCGTTTACTGCGATTTCTCTCAGTGCATCACATATCACTAGTTTGTGCTTTGTGCTCCACACTTTTGTGGAGAGCGCTAATCACGCTGCCCACATAGCTGGAATTTAACCTGTTCAGGGCCAATGCCGCCGAATGCAAAACTGCTGCCACCTTATCGCCTTATCTGAGGGGACAGACAGACAGACTAACAACAAACAGCAGTAGAACACACTCGGCTACAGAAGAACAACAACAACAACAACAACAAAGCACATCAGTGGGCCTAGTCGGAGGCGTATTTACATAAGAGCGGGCACGTAGTAACTCAATACACTTCAGTTCGGTTGCCTTAGCGTGCTCGGCTAGTTTGTGACAGCGAGCAAAAGTGGACTGAGAATCACAGCAAGAACATTTGTTTGCGACTTTGAAATCCAGGGGGTATTACAGTTTTGTCGAGAAGTGTGATACGCATTCAAAATTAAATCCCATTAATATTTCATCCCACTTATACGCGAGGCGAGTCTGTTTCTCCTTCAATGGGGAAAACTCGATTCTTACGATTATATCATTAATTTAATTATCTTTTTTTTTAATTAAATCTTAAACGGATCGGTTTGCTATATCATTAAGCTGTCATGGGAACTATCGGGCGAAAGCTGAGTTATTTGATGAATAACTTATTAGTTTAACAGAGAATATCTTAGCCATATGCAACAATAACACCAAATATATGGGCTACACATGTGTATGTTTATCAAAATATTATGCTAAACTTAGCCATGATATAATAATAATAATATTCGAATACTTGTTTGTATATTAATATAAGTTAGCATGAATCGCACATCGTTGAAAGGGCATTTCAAGTGCGGCGCCGTGAATATACAAACTATTTCTTTTTGGTGTCATATTATTAACCAGTTTTCAAGGCGTTTACTTTTAAGTGGGCACTTTTGGCAAGTGTCAACTGCATTTTCCAATTAGACAGCCAGACAGCAGGTACGTGCATATGCATATTTATGTATATATGTATATATATCTATGTATAATGTACTATATATATACATATATTTAAATAAAGCAGTCTGATCTCTGCATTTGTCGGCCTGTCGAATTTGCCATCTAATGCAGCTGACATTGACACACAGCAAAATGTTTGGCTCGCGGCTGTTATCTGTTTGAATACCCTTACCACACCCTACCCCTGCCCCCTGTCCGCCCATTTAATAACTCAGTCGCTTCTGATAGTTGTTTCTTCGGGTCGAGGCATACGCATATTTGCAGTTGATGTGTGCCAATGTTTGCCTATTTTTGTTTTCGTTCAATGGAATTCGATTTTAATTCTTGTGGCTGCTGAGTTTTATTTGTTCTTAGCTCTTTAATCGCCCAATCTTCAAAATTGAAAAGCCATCTGAACGGAGAGTAAATAAACAGATGAGAGGATGAGTCGAGCAAATCAATTGCTGTTTTGTTTTCCCCAATATTTTATATTTGCTATTTTCGCTTCTGAAGTCCAAACATAAATACACATGAAATGAATCGGACTGTGTCTCGGAATGCGAGCGAATTGTGAATAATGTGAATAATTTTAGTCGCGTTTATCATTCACGTTGTCACAGCTAAAATTAGGAGGTTTGAATAAAGCAAGTCATAACTGCGATTATGTAATACTTAAATGTAATTATACTTGTAGGATATATGTAAATATATCCGCGTTCGTTTCGGTTCGGGATCCTGTGAGTTGGTTCGTTACAATTCAATTTGTGGTTCGGTTCATGATTAATGAGAAAATCAGATTCAATTGAACCCGATTTGCAGCCCCTAGCGCACATAGATTTCTGGGAAAGATTTTTCTACGATTTTTTACGCAGAATTAATTAATTATTTCATTGAAATCGTTTTAAATAATTTTCATTGAAATCGTTTTAACCAATTTTCAGGCATATTAATTAGAATTAGAACTAATCAAGAGGCAGACAAAGTTATATGCGTAAAACACCCCCTCCCCCCCCCCCTCCCACCCATCCAGTTAGTATATTATTAAAATTATGATATACAGATTGGCCCAAATACAAACTTGTATGTATCTATATATGGGAGGGACAAGCTGCCTCTGGGCTAATAAAATATACATACATACATGAATCCGCATGGAAAACACACTCAATAAATCATTATTATAATTGAGCCAACAGTGGGTGGAAAATGTTTTTGTTCACGCGAATAATTTAAAAACAAACATTTCATATGTTTAAATGTGCATGCGAGAGTATATTACAGTGTGTGCTCGATAAGTGCTGCCTCCAGACTTTTATATTACAAGCCAATTAAAATGGCTTAAGCTAATAAATCAAATCTTATCCCATCGAATACATACGAATATAAATACAAATCAAATTGCTTTGATTAAAAATAGATACATTTTTATGCATTTTAAAGATAATTTATGGTAGACTGAGTTTTTGTTTGCACTGTGGCTACATAATATGTAATTTATATGGCCCCACTATCGAAAATCAAAGCAAATTTGTCAGCCAAAGGTGTCAAAGCATTCAAATTATATTTGCATAGCCCGAAAGCCAACTTAATTATGTATGTAAGCACATGCATATGTATGCATACATACATACGTATACATATGCATGCTATTGTGAACAAACGAATTCATAGAGCTTATAGGCTCTCTAGATACACACACACGCACACGTACATTTATTCGAAAAACGCGTTTCACTTTTTAACAACAGAACTGCCAGAGGCCCGCTTAGCCGAGTCACAAACCCACGCATAAATCACACGCCTAAACATAAAGCCAAGCTCAAGCTGACTTAATTTGTGTGTGTGTGTGTGTGCGTGCGTGTGTGCTGTCTATTGTTTGCGGTACTTATAATTTTTCATTTGCTTTCATATATGTCTTCCGACAAGCACTTTGAAATTTCCCTAGGTCCAAGCTATTTTTGAGTGTACTTGTCTACGCTTTATGGCGTGAAGATAAAAAGCAAGCAGAATCACTAAAACGAACAAGCACAAGCAAATCGAGTTTTGAATGCTCTATTTGCTGGTATTTTGTTAATACCACACACTGTTTTTTTATAGACAAGCAGATATTTCTCGGCCTTTATCCTTCAACCCACCAAATCTTTAGTCCCCATTTCCACCAAGGCGGAAGTGATTTTCCGAAAAGTGTGAAACACCCCTAACATACATTTTAATAAAGATCATTAAAAATGATTTTGGTATAATCGGATAGTAAACATAAAAGTTTTATTCAAACGTTTCTCGCGCTTTTTCCTCACCTGCAGGTGGAATATCTTAAAACCCTGTCATAAATTGCACCTTCATCGCAAAAGGTAACTTTCTAGCTATTACGGTTTTGACTGTACATTGATCATCAATCAGTCAATCAGTCCGGACAAACAGTTTTACATATGTATAGTGAAGATAAAGGCATGCATGTTTGCACATATGTACATACTTTGTATGTATGTATGTATTTATATGTTTATACATGCGCCTTAGTCACAGTTTGTTAACACTTGGCCAAGCTGTTTCACCCTGACCGTCAGGCATGTTAAAGCTGAAATGCTCTCGACAAGAAGAGTGGCATTCAAAATAAAAGCCAAACAACTTTGTGTTTATTGCATAAAAAAGCATTAAAACAACAACGACTCAAATACACGATGGCAACAACAACAACTACAACAGCCACGACCACGGCAGAAAATACTAGCACAGCTGTGCTATGCGCGCCTACTCTTTGACACGCAAATGCGGAGAGCTTTCGACGACGACGCTGCTGCGAGAGAGAGCATGCGCGCGTCGCTCAGCTGCCTTCGTTCTCTGAGTTTTGCTTATTTGCCGTTTTGCTGTGTTGCTTTTGTTGTTGTTGTTGCTGTTGCTGGTGCTGCTACCTTCCCATTTCTACTACGTTGCATTCGCTGAGCGCCGCCGTCGACGCCGCCGTCAGTTGAAATTCGAACGTTGACCGAAATTGTTGCTCTCGTCATAAACTCTGCACATCAAAAGGCAAACAAAATATATATACATATATGCACATATGTATATATATGTATAAACAAACCCATTTTTATTAAACATTTGTATTTTTTTTTCTCGTGTGTCTTTCTGTGTGCGTGTGTGTATCTTATGTTGTGTTATACTGATAAGCGTTAATTGTCAAAAGCCACGCCAAACAATAACAAAAAAGCGGAAAGCAGAACTTTTGCCCACGCACAAGATCATTCCACAGCCTGACGCAGTTGCTATTGCTGCTGCTGCTGCGCTGCCCGCTGCGCTGTCTGCGCATAGCTTCGTGACGTTTCCACTAGCAGCTGATAAGGCGCCACATATTACACATTTCGCACGAACGCTCTCTCCCTCTCATCCCTTCTCTCTCTGTCTCACTCACTCTCTCGCTCTGTCACGCTCTCGCCAATTGGCTTGCTGAGCTGTGCTTTTCGAGTGCTCTGAAGTCACGTCGGTTATCGGCAGCGACGCGTCGTCGCAATTTTGCTGGCATTGCTCTTTGGCACCTTTGGCTAACCAGACACAGTAGCAACAGCTGCAGCAGTAGCCAACTGACGAAAATGCCGTTAAAACAGCAACAACTGCAACAAATGCAACAGCCACATTCCAAAACCAACAATAACAACAACAACAGCAACAGCAATTCCGGCACACGCGAACGTACACAAACGATTGGGGAAACGGACATAGATCAGTCGGTGCTCAATGGGCTACACCTGGGCGCCGACGGCAACTATCACGGCCACAAGCGTCAGCTGGGACACAGGTGAGCAACGGCAACAACAGTAACAACAATAACAATAACAATAACAATAACAGCAACAATAACAATAACAACGATGCATCACCTTCATCCAATGTCTTATCAGCTGAGTCAACAACAGTCACTGTTAAGTTTCGTCAAATATCGTCAAGCTTCGTTAAGATGGCAACCAACTGCATTCTATGAACTATGCCTATGGATGAATAGCTTCTTTTTTTATCTTCATCACAGCACATTAAATTCTCTTATTGTGTGAGAGACAGAGACAGTAGCATTATTTGCTTGATATCCATTTTGCTTCCTGTTCAGGCTATATCCATATTTTATGGATGGTATGCCGATCTTTAATGTGAGCAGCGTATCTGTAAATATATTTTATATACGTTTAATCACAAAGCTGATTACTGATCACATTCTTTACCGTATCCTAAACCATCTAGAAATTGATAAAAAACAATGTATTTACTGGCAGGTGAAAGTTTTTTGTTAGGTGAACAAGTCAAATTAGTTGGGGTAAAAAAGATTCATGAGATACCACAAGCAACTCGGAGTAAGTAGCAAGACCTGATCAGAAAGAATGCATTATATTTCCGTTTATATAGTGTTGTAAAACGCATGCGCGTACAACACCCAATCGCCCAATCACGTAGGTAATTTCGGTCATTTATTTATTCACACGAATAACTATAATCTAAAGGTCACACATCTTATTTTAAGCTGACAAAATTGTGATAACTGTCAGAGTTCGTGTTGTATTCAGTGTTGTAAAATGCATAACGCTTGTGATTGCTCTATCAGCTGGCCCTTAATCTCATGCGTAATAACCGTAGGGTTTAAACTCCCATATGCTTATCTCTTCGCTGGCTATGAAGCTATCTGCCAAACTCTCCGTGCCCAAGCTTTATCTTATCAATCTTTCAATCAATGATTTTATCAAGCTGATTATTGACTTTTTACTTATTCAAACTAAGTATCTAGGGTCTCATATTCATGTCATATTTTTTAATACGATAAAAGCTCAAGTCGCATCCATGGGGTTAAGCTGGCTCCCAAACCCAAAACCAAAACCGTTTGCCCCGATTTGCATCTTGCACTCGCACATTCCGACTTTCACTTTGCCCTGCGAGCGGAAAGTTGTTGCATATTTTAAGGCGTTCGTGTTATCAAGAGAGGCGTGCCGTTAGGGGTAGGGTGTTGACGGTTTGCGGTTATTAACATACCCTTGGGCATGCCTTCCGCTCTCTCTCTCTCTCTCTCTCTCTCTCTCCCTTAATTTATAGCTGGCAGCCTGCCTAATTGATGTCGTCGCCGGCAACGCACGTCGTATGCGCAATTTCGATAATTTTCTAGTTTTTTCCACCCCTTTTTTTCACCCTTCTAATTTCTACATTTTGCCAATTAATGTTAATTTCTGCGCACATGAGTTTTGCATGCGGTCTAACTAATCTCCGCTACTAATCAATGTTGATTAGCCAACCATACCCCGCGAGACCCTCAGCCTCTTTACCGCGATGAGGCATTTCAATGGGAGGTCTGTCGTAAATTAGTTAAGTTGACGTTTATGTGATTTTCGCTGGCAACGTTTATGTTTTGCTTTTTGATTTGCATTTCATGCTCAAGAGAATCCCTTTGGTGCGAAATTGCTGCTTCTGCCCACTCTGAGAAGAAATATGAGCACGTGCTCTGCTCGGGCGCCATTTTGTCGCCGAGTTGAGTCGCTAGACGTGACCATGCACCTGTTTTGCATGCAGCACAATTGCAAACAATGCCCCAGGAACATTGTCTTAAATCAAAAGGCTATATGCATAGCCATCGCCCATCCCCCAAACCCCAAACCCAGACCCAGGCCCAAACCCAGCAGCAGCTCCTCCCCCTGCCGCTTTCATCTTCAAATTGGGCGCTTGGCTTCGGCTCACGTAGTCGCACGTTTGCAACTTTTCGCGACGCCGGAAACGGAAAGCCCCGTTACATCAACAGCAGCAGCGGCAGCGGCAACAAACGTTGCAGCAACTGTAGCAGCAAAAGTTTAATGCAATTTGCATTTCATTGAAATTCAACTGTGTGAAATTTGTTTTTACATAATTTCTATATATGTATATATTTTTTTAAATAGTTTTATTTTCATTTTTATGGATACCCTTGATATTTATGGCAAATATTTGCGTGGGCGATTTCAAATTTATATATGTTCACATGAACAAAAACGTTGCGATTTTTTTTCGTGAAACCAAATTAATTATGTTATTGTCATTGTTATTTGATTTTATTTATATTTATATATGTTATTTGCATTTTATTATTATTACGGATGTGCGCGGATGAGCACTGAAAAAAAATACTTACTGCAAATGGATTTGCTCTGCGGCTTAATGAGAAATAAAATTTCCAACATTCATAAATGCTATTTATGCGTGGGCAGTCCCAGGGCCACGCGTGTGATGGACGCTTGTGCTCAATGTGCAGGGGAGGAAAATGGGAAGAAAAATTCCATATCTCTGGAATGAGTTGAGCTTTGGTTAGTTCCACTTTTAAGTGTAAAAGCTGGAAGCTGTGGGCCCTATGCTTATTAGCCAACAAATGTTGGCACTTTAAAACAGCTTAAAGGACAGAAACAAACGACAGATACAGATACAAATAGAAGAAGCTTTTTTCCTTTGCACCACACTTTTCATGGGAAATGCATTCTTGACTAACTTCGGTGCTTATAGTCCGATTTTTATAAGATTTGCAGTGCTTAAATATGGCATGTAGGAGTGTGCACATACCAAATCGCAAAGATTTACATTAAAAGATAATAATTGTTTGGAAGAAAATGGTTGGTGTTATCAAAGAAGTAAAATATTCTTATATATATTCTCAATTCCTTTGAAAATGTGAGCATATATTAATCAAAACTGATAAATTCGTTCTACCTATGATTCTTAAGAATATATAATTAAAACTGTAAGGTTTCTAGCGTTTGTAGTTCTCGAGATCCACGCGTTTACACAGACGAATAGATCGACCAAGCTCGTCGTCTGTCTATATATTAAATTGTATTTATGATATATGGGATTGGAGATGCTTACGGCCTGTTAAGTACATTTGCAAAACGACACGACTTCCGCTTAAAGCTATTTCGAATGGATTTAGGGCATAATCTCTACCAAGTAATATCCATTGATATATCAAAAAGCTTTGTCAGAATTCGTATTAAACTTTTGATTAATACAGATAAGGATATTTAAGTTTCGCTGACATTTAATATAAAATATATATATTTATATATTTTTTTTTTAATATGTGTCTGTTTACCCATTCGTCTAATTAATGAGAAAGATTGCACATTTTCGTCACGCATTTTCTGTTTGAATTCCGCGGAAAACAACGATGAAAAGCGTGAAAAACAAACTAATACTAAAAATTGAAGGTCAATTGAAACTAATTGAACCTTGCAGAATTGCGAATTTGATAAATTAACCAGAAATTTGAAATCATTTTCAGTAATTTTACTCAGAATTATTTCGCATGATGGGCGAAAGTGGGCGTGGCCACTGCGCAAATGTGACAAATTTTTGCACAATAACATTTCTATGTGCGTCATTAATATGCAAATAACATTTGTAGAGTTGCCAGCCCAATGGCCACGCCCAGAGCACCTGCCTGCCTGCCAGCCTTCCACCTGCCAGCCTGCCACCTGCCACCACGTCACGTTTACGACGTCACAAAAAAACACAAAATGCCCGTGTAAAAAGCGGAAAAAAAGTGGAAAATTACCGTGCAGGTTGTCAGGTTTTTCAAACTTGGCTTTCAGCTGGCATTCAAAACCGCCAACGTTTACGTGCCGGCCGAGATTTGCAGGACTGCAGCCAGGACAACTCTGTAGTGCCAGCCTCATGACCGTGGCAATAATTAAACATTCTCAAGACACCTGAGGTTGAGCGGAAAAAACGTGTGCGCACAACAATTCAATTTGTTTGCACCTCTCTTGTAATTATATTTAGTTAACACTCTTTGCGAAACATGGTTTCAACTGAGGAGAAAACCCAAAAGAGAAGTCTACGAGTTATTTCAAGTGGTGCCAAATGAAGTTATTTTAATCGAATATCATGAAGAAGCATGACATTTTCACCTGCAATATAATACTAGATGCACACCCTCAAGCTCTTATTTTATATATTTGTGAAATGCGATATATGTTATAGGGAATTAGGAAAAAATATCACAATGTGCTTCCGGGCTCAAAAATGCTTTCTTTAAATTTTGTGAAAAATCTGTTAAAGATAACTTTAAGCAAAAGGAATGGTGTGTCTTTTAACTTTGACTCGAACTAAACATAAACTATTCCATAGTTTAAATTATTTTTTTTTAAATTAAAACAATGCATTTGGAAACCTGAAAACCAGATGTTCTCTAGCCTAAACGACTCTACAGAGAAGGACATTTATCGCTCCATGAAAAGATTATTCTTTTTCTTTTTTTGTGCACTTTGTTTCCATGCATCCATATTAGGACAGTCCAAGTTTTTTCTTAATGCACCACGCATTTCCATTTCCACGCATTTTCCGAACTACTTTGCGCTACATTCGGCGGATTGGACTTGCCGCAATCGTTGAATCACGTTCAAAATTAGTTTGATTCGACTTCAAAAGATGCGTTTAATGTCAATGGGATGAAAGGGACGATTTGCAAGAACAGTTTTTGAACTCTGGGAAATACTCAATTAGTTTCAATCCAATGAAAATTTAACTTAAGCCGTACAACATTTAAGCCCGAAGTGATGAATTTTCCGTTAAGTGTGCAACACGTCTCAATTGAATTACCACAAATAATCATAATCTATTTGATTAGTTGGAAAACAAAAGAAAATTTTGTTTACAAGCGTTTTCCGTCAATTTTTCACGCTTTCGGGTGGAAGTTTTTCGAAACCCCGTCACATGTCAAAAAGTTCTTAGTTCAGTCAGTCAGCCAGTTTTATATATATGGATCGAATATACCAATTGCTTCTTTGAGCATTTCCGGATGCGCTTCCTTTAAAGCATGTCCATTAAGCTGTTCACATATTAAATTTCTCACGCCACAGAAGCGACTGGCACCGATCCACCAGCTGCTCTCAATTAGATTAGATCTGGGAGAGAGAGAAAAAAGAAATAAAAAACGAATATGACAACAAGCGAAAGCAGCAACAATGACAAACAATTTAATTTACCTTTATTTATTTATTTGATTAATGAGAATCATGCCGCGCACTAGTTTGGCCTTTGTGCCTGGCTGACCGACAGCATCCACTGAACAAGAGGAAGAGGAGCAGAGCAACAACAAGTACTGAGGGTTGCCCTTGGGCAGCAGTTGGAGGGGTTGCTGCCCCTATTATTGAGGGGTGCCTGGCAGCCCTTGTTGCCTAATTAGCCCCGCCATTCACATGCTAAGCCGACCTCAATCAATTGAAATTCCCGGACAATACCGGCATATAGCGAGCAGATGTGCCTGCCTCCCGCACCCCCCCTCTATCGTCCCTTGTCATAAAGCAACAAATAACCCCCGCTGCCCCCGTCGCCCATCGAAACGTGCTCTGCTCCAAGGCCGCACGCAATGGGCCGCCGCTTGAAAATTGAAAGTGCGAACTTTTTTTATACCCTATACTCATTCAAAGCGAGCAGGCATATTGCCAGCTTAAAATAGTATATATTTTATAGATTCTTGATCGGTTGATGTCACAACTTCAATTTAGAATCCAGGATCGTTGAAGGAAGAAGCATTCCCGCAGAGGGATCTTGTCATATACTTATAGATACATAGCTAAATATACATATTTATACCGAAGTGTAGGGCATCGCATTGTCGCACATTCCCAACTAAAGAAGTGTTGGTGTTTATTTTTGGATTCGAGAAATTTAGTTGTCACACGCACCAAACGCTGTCAGCTGCGGCTCACGCAGCTCTCGCAACTAACTTTTTTGATCTCTGAACAGGGAAAGCAGCGCGTCGTGCGGGAAGGGGGCTTTTGGGGAAGGGGGTAAACTAGTTCTACATAGAACAGGTCGTTGCTTTTTTTTATTCCTAATCGCCTCAGTTTGGTTTTGGTCGAAGTGCAGTTTGGACGCGCAATTTATTCCATTCGAAAGGACTTAAACTATTCCGCATTGTGTGCAAATGCGTATGCGTGTGTGTGTGCGTGTGTGCGTGTGTGTGTGCTTAATTGCATTTTGTTGTGCGCATTATATTGTGATTTTAATATCCAACCACCCAACAATACCGATCCCTAGTTAGCCAGCCTTTGGGGCCGCTTTAATGCTTCTATACACAAATCTATTGGCAGACATTTAATGTCTGCATTTTGCGGCAGGCGTATTTATCTAACAAATGAGAAATTAATTAAATTCAATTGGGAATATTCAAGCTATGTGTTTAAACTGGACAGCAAATTTTGCGTACTTTTTTGCAATACATATCCTATAAAGTGGGCAAGTTTTAGTTAGTTTGTTACTAGCATACATGACTTTAGATTGCCTGAATAACTATTTCTGCGATAACTCATCCTTAAAGCTTTTCATCAGTAACTCACAAACCTTCTATTCAGTATATTTTTATACAGTTTATTCCTTGTCTGACGCATAGCTCTCTCGTCTCTCTTGATAAACTTTCATATAGATTTATTCAATCAATCCTTGGAAGATGACCAATAACTGGGCGTGAAAACCAGACTAGTCTTGGCATTGTCTCAGCCAAATCCCCTAGTAGCTAGTGCTGTTCAAATAAAAAGTTAGTTTCATATACACATATTCTTCAATTAGCAATGATTTACCTGTCTCAGTTAAGCCTCTTTGTCCTTGGTTGCCAGTGCTTAATGTATTCTATAAGTTTCTTTTGCGTCAAGCGCTCTTCCTAGCTTTTATTTCCCTAGACCTCCGCCTTGTATATGCCCAAAACTTCAGTCTCTAATGTACTTCAGTTTCTTGTTTATTCAAAAATCACCTCTTCAATATTCTTGTTCTAGTATTTAAGCTAAAGCCTAGCTTCGTGTCCTACTTATCAAGGCCGCAAACGGGCTTTTGAGCCCGACCGGCTCGCACCGAGAATTAGTTTTACCATAAACAATTTCCTTTTTATAAAAATAGATAACTTTTGCGCAGATTCAGCACCAAAGCATAGATAACTTTGGCGCCAATCACTGCATTTATCTGACCTCACTTGGATAGAGATCACATCTAGCCCGCATTTTGTACATGAAGATATGCACGGCCTGACATATTGTCAGCACAACGGGCAATTGTACATTGAGAAATAAAATATTTCAATAACAAGTTGGGAATAGATGAGAAAGCAAAGTTTAAACCTTAGCCTGGGTTCAACTACACGAAGCGAACCTTCAAAATTATTCATTTTGAGTTTGCAGCCCTGTTTCTTACTCTATTCTATTTCTTTGCCTCCTTATGATATATTTCTCTACAGCCAACTACCTTTACTATAATTCTTGTATTATCCTTGATCGTTGTATTATAATAATCAGGTTTTCGCTTGTGCTAAGCGCCTACTTTTCTCATACTTGCTCTCTCGTTCATTTGCTTACTCCCACTCCCATTCCCTCTCTCATCTCTCTTACTCTCTCCCTCTCTCTCTCTCTCTCTCTCTCTCTCTCTGCCTCTCTCTTTCTCTTTTTCTCTCTCGCTCTTAGGCCAAACCCCATTTGCGTAAGTAAATTGCTTGTTTTCGGCACTTGCCCAATTTTGTTGATCAGGGTACATTTTTACCCTGATACACTTATTGTCACACGTGTCTACATGTGCATCTGTGCGTGCGTGTGTGTGTGCGTGTGTGTGCTGTTGTTTGTGAGGCTATTTGGTTTTGTGGTTATGTTTATTAAGTCAATTATCGCCCAATTGTGCCACCACAGATACGCATGTGGCCAGCAAGTGGTCCCAGGCCCAAGGTCCTTGATGCCTGCTGCTAGCCGCCAGCTGTCTGCTCCCTGGTTTCCGCATTCGAAGCGTTGTTTGTTTATAATTTGGATTTTAATTGGAAGCACATACTGCAGTGCGACCCAAACATCCCAACTGTCTGACTCCTGTGCGGTATTTCTGCACTGACCTTGGTCGAGAATTCAATTTATTCCAGCCTAAGGTATTAAATGGAAATTGCCTCGGTTGCCGCCATATTTTTGTGGATAATTGAATGAGCATCTTTTTCATCTTGCATTTACGCAAAGAGCAGAAATTTTCAGTTGCGTTTCTATTGCAGAACCCATCTGCAAATAACATGGCCAACGATAGTTACATATCAGGATTGTAAAGCATCAGAGTATTACTTGGCCACCAGTTACTGTTTGAGACAGCTTATGTCTAATGTTTGACAGACAGACATTTTGACTTTGAGGCAGTGAAGAATACAATATTATAACAAGCTTAACTAGTTGATAACTTTAAAATTAACTTTAGCTGAACGTATTGGAAAATTCAATTTAAGATTTTAGCATTTTTGGTGTTTTCCTTCTTGCCAGCTGGCAACACTGAGATATAGTCTTTATGCCAATTATTTATCCGAAGGATAAACTGACTTTACGAAATCAAATTCAAGTTTAAGTCAACGTATTTCCAAATTCAATATAAATCTTGCCAAGCAATATTATTGGGATTTTCAATTTATTTTGCCAGGTGGCAACACTGAAATTTATTTGTAATGTCAATTATTTGCCTGTAGGATAAACTGAGCAAGCGAAATCAAGTTCAAATAGTTTCAAAATTTTATTTGAAACTTACCAAACAATGTTATTGGGATTTTATATTAATTTTGCCAGGTGGCAACACTGAAATTGAATCGTAATGTCAATTATATACCTGTAGGATAAACTATGTAAACGCAATGCCATATTTGGAGTAGCTTAGCCTTTCTCACAACCGTGTACGTCTGTGAGTGTGTGAGTTGTATTCGTAAAGTCAATTATGGTATTGGCATACCCTTTAGCCATTGCAATGTAGTTATGCTGGTCAGCCTGTCAGAATGTGGCCCGAATAGTTTGTTTGCCTTGCGTCATCAATATGCAGGTGACAGGCGCAGCTGACCGTAAGACCCATAGTTGTGTGGCTTTCACGTGGCAGCTTTGAGTATTTCAATTGCCAACTGCTGCTGGTGACATTGCAACAATGCGAAACATAAACTTAAAAATGTAATATAACTCAATTTGACCAACAATGGGCGATATGACGCATACGCAGCGTTGACGTTGGCGCCAACGTGACTGCAAGTGTGACAAACAAAAAAATAACCAAACAAAACAAACCTAAAATATAATCTTCAACTCGCCAAAGCTGGCATACTCTATGTAACAAATTAAATTTAATCAAATATAAATTTATTCAATTGTCCGTTTTACTGGCAAAGCACGTTAAATCAGTGTTGTGTAGCTGTAAAAGAAAAACTAAGGGTGCGCTTGAATACCCTATGCAAGCTGTTTATTAAGCAAACAGACGATAAACTTTGAAAGCACATGAAAGCTTTGTGCAAATTAAAAAGCGCCCGTAATCCTATGCAAGCTGTTTATTAAGCAACGAAACAATGAGCTTCGACAGCAACTGAAAGTTTAGGGCCATAAAAAATGTATAAAGCGATGCGATATAACTTAAAGCTGAGAGCTTTGAAAGCGCCTGAAACTCAACTGATTTGAATAAGTGGTACAAATGTTGAGCACTAATCAAGAGCTCTTTACAGTTCCAATGAAGCTTTCAGGTAATGCCAGTTCAATTAATATGTGATAAAAGTAAATATAGTAAAAATAACAATTATAATGAAAATATAAATAAAAATAATAAATATATTAATAATTATAATATATATATATATATATATATGCTGTTCAATATATATATATATATATATATATATATATATATATATATATATATATATATTTATATAAATTCAAGAGAGGCAGCTGAATAAAAACGCATGAGTTGCATATGTCAAGACTTTGTCTGTATCATTTTTGTGTAGGGTATTTGGCAAATTGAAAAATTTGCTGGCGTGTTGTGAATTTAGACACACACACACAGACACACACACACCCGCACACACTTATACAATGCCCCCGACAATTGCGCAATTGGAAAATTGAAAGCCTGTCGCCTGTTGTGCCATGAGCCATATAAGCTGTTATCCTGTCCTGTACTGCATTGTGTGCAGCTCCTATCCACAGTCCACAGTCCAGTGTCCTGTGTCCTGTGTCCAGTGAACCATGTCCATGGGGCATGTAATTGGCAGCATTGGCGTATATTGTCATTATCGTGCTTGATCTGGATCTGCCGCTCTAGCAGCGGGCACTGTAGAAGGATGCGGACGGTGCCGCGGTATGTGGCGCAATAAAATTTTGGTCGCCGTTGCATTTGCAGCGCGTTGCAAGGATAATCGCAATAACGGCCACTTGACATCCTTGGCGCGCGTGCCAGTCTCCCCTTGCCGTTTATCGCATTGTCCTTCGGGCGACCACACAGTTTGCTGGGCGGCCAGCTCTAATTTCGCACTTAACATTTGCTTTCGCCCCAACACTTTGAATACATCAAAAACAACTCGAATATCGACCAATTGATGCAAACAAGCTTAAGGTTTGCCGGGGCTGACTATGAGAAATGCATTCTTGATTAATTTCGATGATTTACGAAATTGTCAGGTGTCTAAATGTGCCTTAGGCAAATCCTGCATATATTACAATTTTACTAGGAACAGGGGAAGGGGATCTTTCCGGATCTAAGCTTAGAAGTATTAAAAGTATTAAGAAAATGATTTCGATATCACTTCTTTTCGATTTCGTGCAAATGCGAGCTATCGATATTTTTAAAGAAACTTGATACGCGTTTATACATAAGGACAGACGGACGGATAGATAGATAGACAGACAGACAGACAGACAGACATGTCTGCCGGTTACATATGTTTGCACAAAATCAATATACCCTCTTTACCCAATTTTCAATGGGTTCAAGTAATTGTTTGCCATATTTATACTATTTATCTATATATATTTATTATAAATAATTTAATGAAACAAATAAATGGTTACTTAAAAATATTGATAGCCGTAAATATTTTCATTCATGTCTTAGTCGCGCACTAAATTTGATCCCTATCCACAAATTAGTCCAAGTTATTTGTCCTTTAAGGCTGAGTCAGTGATAGAAGTTTTTTGAATATGGTTGAGTTCGAGCTGCGGTGCTTATAGACATATTCATCATGAACAAATGCTGAAACCCTATTTAATAAGTCAAAAAAGAAAAGCACAAGCCCAACAATGCGCAACAACTGCAACAACAACAATACGAACTTAAGCTCAATCTCAAAGTGTTGTCATGCCGCAGTTGCAACTGAAACTCAAGAGCAACGTTTGGTTGAAGGTGTCGTCGCAGAAGTGGCGCGACCTGCTTTGAATGCAGTTACCTTGCGGCAACTGCCAAACGCTAACAACAACAACAAAAGTAACAACAACAACAACAACAATAACATCCCGCCAAAGGCAACAACAATGCAACAACCACTAAATTCGTAAGTTTCAAGCCAAAAGCAAAACTTAAATTCTGTTATCACGATGCAAACTGAGCTCAGTTAACCCCAACTGTCCCAATGAAGATGTTTGCTTTTAATTTCTTAAGAGAATATATACAAAACCAACGAGAAGGAAGGGCTATCTTCGGCACGCCGAAGATTTAATACCCTTGCAGACCCAACCTTTTCATGATTCTCATAGTGCTTTGCCCGTATCCAAGAAGCACAGGGAAAATAGTTAATGACAGTTTATTAACCGAGTATGGTTAAGATGTCTTGAAAACAAAAAAGTTTTCCATACAACAACTTAATTTCGACCGATCGTTCCTATGGCAGCTATATGATATAGTGGTCCGATTTTAATAGGATTCTGCATATAAAACTAATAAATGCCTAATAAATGTTTGATCAAGATATCTTTATAAACAAAAATGTTTTTTATACAAGAACCTACTTTTCGACAGATCGTTCCTATGGCAGCTATATGATATAGTGGTCCGATCTAGCTGGTTTTGACATATGAACTGCGTGCAGCAGAAAGAGGGACTTCTGCAAAGTTTCATAAAGATAGCTTTAAAACTGAGAGACTAGTTCGCATAGAAACAGACAGACGGACAGACAGACAGCCGGACAGACGGACATGGCTATATCGACTCGGCTGTTGATACTGATCATGAATATATATACTTTATGGGGTCGGAGATGTCGCCTTCTATGCGTTACACATTTCACGACAAAATTATAATACCCTCTGCAAGGGTTTAAAAAAGCAGTGTGTTTTATATACTATTATGTGTATAGTATATATAACAGTATATATAAATTTTCTTAAAATCTGGTGTCCTTGGCTTTTGTATGCTTCGATATATAAATAACAAACTGGAACTCGATATTTATTCTTATCGATTTCATGGAAACCGAAAAAATTTGCGATGATTCGAAATAAACTTGATCTATTTCAACTTTAATTGTTCCCGAGATCGTCATCTATACTCGATGGTCATTCAGACTGTCGTTATATATACTCAATGCAAGAGTATAAAAAAGATAAAACTATTTGATATCATAGTTAGTATAGGTTATTTCTGAATGCAAGATTGCTCATACTTAATATATTTATTAGCTGAGCTCTACTGCATTTATCGTATCTCTTATTGAAACTTTTGAAATTGGCAAATTTGTTTTATCAGTTATCAGCTTAGAATATAGTTTAAATTAAAACTATCATTAAAGAGCCTTGGCCACAAGACTTGGCTTCGAGCTCGGATTACCGTTGTTCAGTTGCCTTGATGATTCGCTTAGCATAATATTGATTTGTCAATACTATTCAAATATTTACTTAGTTAATCAATCGAAACAGCAACAGTATTAATAATAAAGACAGCGCATGTTTAATGCAAATGTCAACAGCCCAATTAAAATGCCAATCTACAACAGCAACAATAACAACAACAACATATTCAAATCTGATGGTTAAAAGAGCAATCATAGACCCCAACGAGGAGATACTCTTCCCGCACAACTTGTGCATGTGTTAAGTTATTTGTAATCTTTTGCAAAACATTTTCGCTCCCTGATTAGCGTTCTGTTGATACGAATCGAATTATCAGTGCACTTGTGCAATATATATGTATCTGTGTACCCATATATATACATATATATATACATCTGATCAATTGATCGCCTGATTTGAATAACAAGGATCTTTCTCCTTTAACGATGCGCGGCCAATTGCAACATTTTGAAGGCCTTTGATCCTATCTCTCTGTCTCTCTCTCTATCCCGTTTTCCACATTTGACAATAAGTCGGGGTTAATGAAAACAAGTGTAAATGCTCTAGTCGGGACTGCCCGACTAGGAGATGCTCTCTACCCAGCGCCAAGCTGTCATTCCAAGCATTCCAGCTTTCTTCACTAACTTCGGATTGTATTGTCCGATCTTTGTGAAGTTGTCAAGGCTCAACTATGGCATACAATAGTGTGTTTATATGGAAGTGCAAGGCTTTAACTTTTAAACTGGTCGATCTTAGTGTGACTTATCCACAAAATGAAATACTTTTTATATATACATATATATTAAACAAAGACTTACATACCAAGACCGAGTCGGAGATAGACGGACAGACTGACATGGCCAAATTCACATGCTTTCCAAGAACATACTCTATGAGGTCGAAGATGCTTCCTTCTGCAGACGGACATGGTTAGATCGACTCGACTCGACTCGACTCGTCGTCCTGATCAGGAGTGTCTACATTGTGGGTTTGAGATGCTTCCTTCTGCCTGTTGCATACCTTTTCCCACAACCATAATACCCTCGCTACCCTCTTTTCAATGGGTTCAGAGCGTACAAATTGAATCTAGCAAATCTAGTAAAATCAATGGAAAAAAAGTCTAATTATGGCTTATAGATACTTATATTATAAGGTCATGACTTTCTATTGATTAACAGTCATTGCAATTGCATGAGAGCCTATAAAACTTTAAATGAGAGTATAACAAAAATCTGCTCAGCATTTAATGTCCTTAGAAGAAGAAGAATTGTTCGGCAGTCAATAAATAACTTTATTTATCAGTTAATCCAATATCTGGTTGCTATCCATATATATCCTTTAAAGGATAATATTACTCGCCGCAAACCCGACTTGTACCAAGAGAGAGAAAAGCAAATTGATTTGTTGAAAATAATGAAATTGAAATATTTCTCTAATGCGCTAAGTCAATAATTCATCAGTTTGTTTTTTTTTTGTTGACACCTTGTTCTTTCTGTCTTTTGTTTTTCAAATATTATTGAGGTCCCGCCGGTGAAAAGCTTTTAACACTACGTATTTTCTATTTGAATATATTTCTATTTATTTAATTATCGCCAAAGTGCGACGCGTACTAAAATAAACGCCATGATTTATGGCATTGCATTTTCCGGATATTTTTAGAATTGTATTTTATTTGATTTTTGCTCTTTTTCATTTTTTGTTCTTAGTTATTTTTATTAATTGATACTCGAAAAACAAACAGCGGCAACAGCCGTCAGATTAAATCGCCAGATGAAATCGCGAGATTAGCGACAATTTGTTTGCATTTATTTACTTATTATTTTTTGCTATATTTAGGAGAAAGTGTGGGGGGGGGCCTTCAGGCGCCATTCGCCATTCGCATGTCCCGAATTGATAAAGTGTATTAATTTTTTATTTAGGCCTCAGAGCTAACATATTTGTGTTCTTCGTATTCTGGGAGCCAAACTGAAAATTGGCAACGTCGCTGGCTTTTAAATTAATAATAACAGTTTTTGGCTTTTCGCAAACAATTTAAAGTTTCCAGCCATCTCTTGTATGCCTGACCTCTCCCCTGCCAAAATGTGTGTGTGTCTCTCTCTCTCTCTCTCTCTGTCTGTCGCAAATTTATGCACTTTGTTCGAATTTGGGTTAAACAACAAGCAGCAGCAGCAGCAACATCAGCAACATCAGCAACAACAGAGCAGGAGCAGCAGGAGTCAGCGGCAAGGATGCAACTTTTCGCTTATTTGGCAAATTTTCAAGTAAAGCAAATTGCAAAAGGGGCAACAAAATAAATAAACGCGCGCGCACACACACATACACTGTCTGTCTAACAAAAAGAAAACTGGACGGGTGTGCTCGACTAGCAGATACCTTGAATCTCTTCCCTCTACACACATATACACAAAGACATAACTATGGGAAACTATGGGAAATACGTTCTGGAATTACTTAGTTGATAATATATTTCTCTTTTAGCCATTTTCTATGGATTCACAAATAAAAGTTAACTTCGACTCAGCGAAATCTGAATATTCTTTCCCTCATTCAATTGAAACCACTCGAAAACCTCAAATTGAGCTCAAATTTAACAGAAAGTTTAAGCTCTCTATCTATCTATCTATCTATCTCGCTCTCTCTCTCTCTCTATCTCTCTCTCTCTCTCTCTCGTACATAGCTTGTAAGTAAGCACATTTAAGCTTTTATACAGTTTGTGGCACTAACCGACTTGTGCTTTTGCAATTTGTAGTTAGCTGCTGACTTAGTTTATGGCCTAATTTATTATGTTTGAAGCGAACAACAATATCAGCTCGCTTTCTCGGCAGCTGACAATTTTATAGAGCTAATCAGCTTGTTTTAAACATATTAAACTTAATTTCAATGCCTTTGCAAGTTGCCGTATGGAATTCGCATGCCCTTTCCCCTTGCCCTTACGCTTACACTTACAATATTCCTTGTTTTTTTGGGACCAACAAAATAAAAAGTTGAAAAAATAGCCAAGCGAAGCTCGTCCCATGTTGCTGCCGCTAATGAGTTTTGCCGCAATGGGGGCGCTTTGCTTGTGAGCGTGCCTGCCGCACACAACTGTCAGTGAGCAGGCGGTAGGTGGCAGGCGGCAGTGGGGGCGTGTCGACGCCCACAACAAGTTTTTTACACTAATTGCTGACCGCAAAAGCGTTGCCTGCGGCCGGCCAATGTGTACGGCATCGAAGGAGCCGCGATTGCAAAAATCATTTTTGCAGCCATCGATTCGTGCCACATGCCATTGGGCCTGATTGTTTTTTATTTGATTTCGGAATTCACAGCTCGATTGCTCGATGCACTAATTCGATGCCATTTGACGTCAGCTAAGCACAGCAATTGCCGCGTTGGCCCCCTGATAAACTCCTGACACGGCTGTGGGTCAGCCAAAAGGGGAGCCGCGAGCCGAGTCAATAGATGCAAAAAGCGGCGACAATTGCAATTTTGTGATAAGGCAACGCGAATCGAGTGCCTGCGCGCATTTAATCTCACCATTTGTGACGTCAGAGACGAGTCAATGGCAGCTCGAAAGCACACAAATATTTACAACTAACAACCAATTAGCTAACTCTGAAAGTGTGTGCAACCAAATGTGCCAGCCTCTGGCGACAACTAAATGCTCCATGTCCATGTCCAGTCTATATAAACGATATCCCATGTCCCGCATGCATGAAGTATAAATGCCAAACTTGGTATCTCTGTCTCTTCGAAGCTTTGAGTTATACTCTTAAAGCCTATTTGGAAAATTGATTTTGATCGATTTCATGGCAACAGAGCTAGTTTTATTCATAGCTCTGATCTGGTGTGTCTCTAGCTCTGCTTGTGAAGAGGCATCCTTTTGGTACCAATCGGACATGACATAATCCTTCCTGCTTGCCCTTAAGCCTCATCTGGTCTTTAGCTACAGCAAACGATTGGCAAACCCAGCTCTAAGCTGAGTCGAAGACACGCCCCGCACCACAGCCTCCTAGATACTACCATGGGCGAGACCAAACTTTAATTGGGACTCACTTTGGCTGTTAGAACATGCCATGCTAATCGAGGTCCAGAATCACATCCATGACCCATTTGGGGCATATCTAGCCAGATTTTAGTGCTCTAGTCAGACGTGCCTCAAGTACTTAAAATTGATTAAATATATTTAATGAATATACATATATTTTATGTTTATGCCTGTGACTATGCTACATTATTCATCCGCTCTTCTTATTAAAGCACAGTTCTGGTTACTAGTATTTGTTATTAATAAGATGGCATATTTATAGAGTTTATAGAACATAATTTGTAGCATTTAGCAAGAGCTCTTCACTGCAGCTGTTTATTCAAATTCTTCGTTTATGTTCTTCATTACAGAGTATTTGTGAACCGATCGCTGCATTTGGAGAATATCAAGTACTATGGCTTCGATATGGACTATACTCTCGCGGGTGAGTAGCCACAATTTCCACGATTATGTAACCCGCACTAATTTAGAAAGTTTGTTATATTTAGAGTACAAATCACCGCAATATGAGCAGCTGGGCTTTAATCTGGTGAAGGAGCGTCTGGTCTCAATGGGCTATCCGAAGGAGATATTGCAGTTCGAATATGATCCAACATTTCCAGTGCGTGGCCTCTGGTTCGACACGCTCTATGGCAATCTGCTGAAGGTGGATGCCTATGGCAATATTCTTGTTTGTGTGCATGGCTTTGAGTTCATCAAACAGTAGGTATCACTGTACGCGCACTAGCGCAACCCGAATTAATGAATTGCCCTCTCCCCCCGCCACAGCCACCAGGTGTACGAGCTGTATCCCAACAAGTTCCTCAAGCTGGACGAGTCCAGGGTTTACGTACTGAACACTCTATTCAATCTGCCCGAAACCTATTTGCTGGCCTGTCTGACCGATTTCTTTACCAATAGCAAAGATTTTGTTCGGTGAGTTCCATGCAAAGAGTCTGAGACAAGCTCACGTCTACATTTTGTATGACTCGAATATCCCCGTCTATATCTAACTCTCTCTCTCTCTCTCTCTCTCTTTCTCTCTCACTCTCACCATCTCTCACTCTCTCCCTCTCTCTCTCTCTCTCTCTCTCTCTGCCTCTCTCTCTCTCTATGTCTACTCGTATACCCAACAGCGTTGAACGCGGCATCAAAGCTGGTGATTTTCTATTTACGTATAAGTCGATTTTCCAGGACGTGCGACGCGCCGTCGACTGGGTGCATTCCGATGGCGATCTGAAGCGTCGCACCACACAGGTGAGCCAAATACCTTTTAATAAATACACATAAGTTGCTCAAGTTACTCAATTTAAGTCACATTTTAATGTTTTTACCTTGTGCTTGCCGAGACACGACGTTCTTCTTCCCTTCCTGCTCTGCTAGTCCAAAAACAGACCTGAAATTTGGAAAGTCGCTCCTCCATGTCCACGAAAGGTTCCAGTTTATTTCGAATTATCGATAACTTGCCCCGTTCCCTCGAAACCGATATCCACATCCTGTTTTCCTGCGATATTTCGAAACTAGATACAATTGATTTTGGGTCGTAGGATTTCTTAGAGTATATACACATGAAGAATCAATCACTTTATGGATGCTTTTCCCAATCCCCCCCCCCCTAAATTTAAAAGGAAAACAACTCCCTTTTTCAATGTAGATCCATGTGCTTAAGCATACACTCTCGTTTGGATACCAAATTAAAGTGCATAATAATCGAAAGTTGATCAAGAATGGATTTTCCAGAAAGTGGGCTGAAGGGAAGACGAAGCACAGTTAGGTTCCGGTTTTTTCTCACTATTCTTACAGAACAGAAGATTCCCTATAGAATCCAGTCTCAAAACAATTAACCAAAAACAGGAAACTGTATCTATATCTAACCACCGAGCTGTAACTTTAGCGAACTCAGAACTCTTTGGGCTGACCGTGAGCTTGACATTTTTTTTGTATCCTGCAGAACATGGCGTACTATGTGAAGAAGGACAAACGGCTACCGACGGTTCTCTCGCGGATACGTGAGTCGGGCGCAAAGCTCTTTATGCTGACCAACAGCGACTACACGTACACCAACGAGATCATGAGCTATCTGTTTGACTTTCCTCATGGCGCGACTGCGGATGAGCCGCATCGGGACTGGAAGAGCTACTTCGATGTGATCGTGGTCGATGCACGAAAGCCGCTCTTCTTCGATGAGGGCACGGTGTTGCGACAGGTGGACACGAAGACGGGCGGCTTGAAGATTGGCACCCACATTGGACCGCTGCAGCCGGGTCAGGTGTATTCGGGTGGTTCGTGTGAGCTATTCACCAAGTTCATCAATGCCAAGGGCAAGGATGTGCTCTATGTGGGCGATCACATCTTTGGCGATATACTCAAGTCGAAGAAGATTCGCGGCTGGCGCACGTTCCTCATCGTGCCGGAGCTGGTCCGCGAGCTGCACGTGTGGACGGACGAGTGCCAGCTGTTCGCGGAGCTACAGAATCTGGATATCAAGCTGGGCGATCTGTATCGCGATCTGGACTCGAGTGCCAAGGTCAAGCCGGACATATCACAGTTGCGCACCTGCATACGGGACGTGACCCACAAAATGGACATGTCGTACGGCATGATGGGCTCCCTATTCCGCTCTGGCTCCCGCCAGACCTTCTTCTCTAGCCAGGTGGTCCGATACGCCGATGTCTATGCCGCGACGCTGCTCAATCTCATCTATTATCCGTTTTCCTATATGTTCCGTGCACCGGCCATGCTGCTGCCCCACGAGTCGACAGTCGCCCACGATCAGGCCCATCCACCGCCAACAGCGGCGTCCACGTCAAGTGCTTCCTCTGCGGCTCTTGAGAACATCTGCACCGGCAGCTCCGCCACCACAGGCACCCCTGGCAACACCACCACCACCACGAGCACCAGCAGCAGCAGCAGCAGCACCACCGTCGCATCCAAGCTCAGCTCGGCTCTGCGCACCGATGAAGTTGTGGCTGCAGCAGCGGCTGTGCCCGCGACCGCGACCACCGGCAAGGATGCCAAGGATTTGCATCGCGCGGTGAGTCCCAGGTGGAATTAATATATGTGCAAGTGCATCTGTAGCTAATCTACGATTTCTTTGCAGAGCTCCATTGTGCACACACGCCCGTCTACGCCCACTGTGGTCACTCACACCCACGACGAGGACTACTCGGAGGAGGAGGAGACGGCCAGCGGACCCGAGTCCGCATCGGAGCAACAGCAGCGCGACGCATCCGACTAAATGATGTCATGTCGCTCCCCCAACGCGGAGATCAACGAATTTGCAAACCAACCTGTTTCTTTTGTCAATTTGGCAGATCTACTCCGTATACCTAAGTGAAGGTTGCAGCCTCCAGGCCACCCCCCCCCTCCCCCCGCCCACTTACCCCTTTTCCCCCATCCACCCCAATTGCAACTAGTGAGAAACAAGCGATTTTTTTTTCGATTTTACATAAATATATACAATTATAAAATCTATATATAAAATATAATATATGTATACATATATATACACTAGCTGGTTGGTTCCATTTGCCCAAAATATATAAAAGATGTATTTTGTAAAAGCAAAAACAATGCAAAATGTTTTCTTTTCGGTCTGGTCATGGTCCGGAAGTGCGATTGTCATTTTCATCGAATATTAATCGACGCTTAATTTAGGAGTAAATGTTAAATGTCCTCTCAGTCGATTTAAAACTTAACCAACCCAATGTTCGGAGTTTGGAACCAACGCCGCGGTGCGAGGTTCCGGTTTTATACATCTCCTCTCATCTGAAGTCATGGTTCAAGCCGTGCTTCACACTTTTTTTTTTAAATTTTCAATTTCTTGTTCAAAACTAGTTAATTTTTCAAACTCCCAAGGCAGTATCAAAATCAAGAGAGTTCCAAAAAAAATATTGTTTTAAAACGAAATATGTTTCGGCTCAGACTTGGCCTCTTTTCAGTTCTTTCGTCAGCTAATCAGGCATTGGGTTCGACTCAGGATCAATTGCAACTGAAATTCCGGGCTTGAAGCCACTTAATCACAAATTCAAAAACTTTTAGTATATTTTTAATAATCCAATGCCATCCAAGTTGACGACTTGCAAAATTTGCAGCTGCACCTTTTAATGCATAAAAAGACAAACTCTTTTAAATTAAGACACATTCCATTAAAAAGTTATCGTAAGGCTTATCAATTACCATCTTAGGCATAGACTTCGGAAAAAGATAAAATAGACTCCTTTTAAAAGTCCATATAAATTTTGACAGTCATACAGAATGGAATAAAAGTCTATAAACTATAAACTTTATCAATTCTGTAGAATGTTCATCCTCAGCGAACTCGGAACTTAATTATTTTAAAGAAACAAATACTGTATCATCATATATATGTATTTAGGAAAAAGCAAAAAAAAAAAAATATGCATATCTATTCGTTAGTAATGGGGGCTGCGGATGCAAATGCCACACCCACTTATTATTGCTTGGCAATCTTGTTGGCATCGCAATGCAGATCGTTGTAGATGTGCTCGTTCTGGTAGTCGCTCTTCAGCTGCGTGACAAACTCGACGGCGTTGTCCTGCAAGGAGAGGAGGCGTGAATTGAATGGAATGTGGCTTGGATTTGGGGACTTACATCGAAGAGGACATTCTTCTCGCCCTGCTGGTACTCGCCAAAGAGTTTAAAGACATCGACGAACTTGCCGTGGGCACCGAATCGCTCCGAGATGAGGGCAAACAGATGCTTGATGGTCTCCTGCTCGACGGGCGTGGTGTCGGCACGGGCAAAGATCGCGCGCGGCAGCTGCACCTCCACGTTGCAGCTGGCAAAGTCGGTAACGGGGCGACGCTCCAGCGTGGGGCAGACGAGCTGCCAGTCCTTGTGCTGTTCCAGCTGCTTGGCCGGCACAATCAATAGCTGCTGTTCCGTGCTGGGCGTGATGTTGCACCAGTCCAAGCTGCGGCGCTTGTTCAACAAGGCGGCGCTCAATCGTGCCCGTTCGCTGGTGGCATCAAAGTGGCTGCAGGCAATAGGATTAGGGTCATTCTCTGCAGGATTGCACATAACACACACACCACACACACACACACACACACACAAGGAACGTTTGTCTTACATGGGCGCCTTCTGCAGTGCATCGCGATTGAGGGTGGGCGGAGCCACGGCCACGAGCAGCTCATCAGCGTCCAGTTGCTCGTAGACCAGCGGCAGCAGCTTGTGCTCCCGTGCATCCGCATAGTTGGCCGCGGCGGCGATCAGCATGTCGGCCTTGTTGTTGGCCAGCGCCTCAATACAGTCGGTGGATTGGACGCACTCGAGCTCGGGGCGCGCATCACGGGCGTAGGCGGCGCTATGCAGAGCCTGGCACTTGGAGAACTCGGCATCCCGCTGGGTGCAGAGGCGCAGCTTGCGTATGGCGCTGCCATCGCGCTCAATCACATCCTTGTAGCCGGCACGCTCCAGATAGACCTTGGGATCGATTGCCTCCGGTTTGCTGTGATAAAACGCATTCTGATTGATGAGCAGATGGGCGGCTGCCTCCTGATTCTGAGCGTGCAGGCCATTGGCAAAGAAGCGCTCCAGACGCGACTGCAGTTGGTGGAGCTTCTCCGTGCCGTGCACAGCCTGCTCGTTGGAGATATAACCGCTCCAGGGGCGCTGAGCCCAGGAACAGGCCGGTCCGGTTATGGGGCGACGTGTGCCATCCTCGCACAGATACTCAAAGTCTTCGGGCTTGCCTTCAGCTGGCGGCGCCGTCGGGCTGCCGGTCAGGCCGAAATACTTCTTGATGAACTGCACCTTGCTAAAGGCGACATCGCCCTGGCCCTTGTCCAGGCAGCGTATGGCACCATCGTAGCCACTGTACTTATCCGGATAATTGCACTGGGCCGGCTTCTCGCATAGCGCGCACAGATTAGCATATTTCTTCTTGAGCAGGCGATCCGTCTCCGGATGCGCCGAGTAGTTGCCCACCAGGCACGATTGCGTAAAGAACTCCGACAGCGATTTCAGCTCGCGCTCCGTCGCCGAGATTTGCGGATCGGCCGATACCTTCAGCACGTTCGAATTCTTCAGCTTGGTAATCGGAATTCTGTAGCCCACGTTACGGCCAAAGCCCGTGTGGCACGACTTGGCGCCGCGCAACTCCTGCAGCGTGTGTATCGCCGATGATTTCTTCACCAGGATAATGCCCTCATAGCGGAAATCAGCTGCAATTTGCGAGTCCGAATTTTAGCACAAACGAAATTTTGTTTTTAATTGAATTTGCATATTCCACGCCTGAATCGAAATCCCTTCACGTTATATTTATTTTATGTAATTTATTCTTGAATATGAAATTTACAGATTTTACTGCTGCATTGCATAAATTAACTTCATATTCAGAGGCTCATTATTTCAGATTTCCTAAGCATAAACATTTTAAATATTTACTGCTGCATAAGCATGGCTTCTCAATTCAAACGTAAATGGTTTTTAATTCAGTTCATTTTCACTGGTTAATTTATTCAAAACTTCATTGAAAATAGCTGGCTTTTCTATTTGAATTCATCGGCAACCTTGTTAATATTTCACTTCATTTTGCCGGGCTCATTTTTGATTTCAAAATGCCTACACATTTTATTTGATTAATTTTTGACTTTACATATTTAACTGCTGCATTGCATAAGAGATGTTTTGTCTATTCTAATTTCACGATTTAATAGTTTGTTTCAGAATTCCTAATTTTGTACTTAAAATACTGACTCCTGCACAAAGCTGGTTTTCTATTCAAATTCAAAGAATTTTTCATCCAGTTCATTGTCACAGGCTTCTTTTTAAAGCATTCCTTGTTTTAAATCAAATAAATTGACAGCTGCATTGCAAATAGATATTTTTTCTTACTCAAATTTAGCGGCTAATTTTCGCTAGAGTGCTGCCACCTTGTTTATGTTTCAGATCATGCTTCGAATTTTTATTTCGAATTCGAATCAATATTTATGATGGATACTTGACTGCTACATTGCAAAAAACAACTGATTCTCTATTCCACTTGTACGTTTTCATATTTTAGTTATTTTCACAAATTCACTTTTTCAAAATTCTTAGAGATTATTCTATACTTTTTTTTTGAATTTTTAATTCACATATTTGACTGCTGCAAAAAGTTGCTTTCCCTTTTTTTTAAATTTCCCGTTGTAAAATCTCAGTTCAATTTCATAGATTCATTTTTTCAGAATACCTAAAAAAATTGGTTTTTTTCGCTGTTGTCACTTTTTAATACTTCAGTCAATTTCTACAGCTTTCTTATTATCTGAATTCCTTTAGATTTGATTGAAATTATTTTTTAAATTAACAAATTTTGGCTGCTGCCTTGCATAAAGCTGATTTTTCAATGCAAATTTAATGGTTTGATTTCTCAGTTCATTTTCACTTTCAGAATTAATTTCCTTTGTTCCTAATTGAAAACTTTGACTTCATTGCATAAAGCTGATTTTTCTATTCAAATTTAACGGCTGATTTTCATTAGAGTGCTGCCACCTTGTTAATATTTCGGTTTATGTTCACAGATTCATTCTTGGAATTCGAATTCCGCAAATCGACGAATTCAGAAATGCAAAAGTTGGATAGAGACTAGATTGTGTAACCATATACTTGACTATAAATGTATGTAATCTTATATGTAGATCAAGTTCGTGTCAGTTTCTCGATCTGTACCGCCGGAAATAAAAAAACAGAAACATTTTTAAATATGGCCTTTTTATGCGAGGTTCGTGACCTCTCTCAGGTAAGGCAAACAGATATTTTTTGGTTTTGTGTGTGGTAGTTTGTGTATATAGTTTTGTTTGTTTGAAATAAAATAAACTGTCTTTCTGGTCCCTGACTATCTCACTTCCTGTCAGCCGTCATATCATCCTGTTCTAAAAATCGCCTAATGATAACAATCGCCTAATTGAAACTGTGAGCCAATGGGCCACATTATGTGTTATTATTGCTGGCAACAAGCAATTACCATTTCTCGCACATTGGGAGTACTCACCATCCTTGTCCTCCTGGGTGCGTATCTCGGATATGATACGATAGTCCTCGTTCTTGCGATGATATGCCATATACATGTCCTCCGGCTCGCTGGCCAGCACATCGGCCTTGCGCTGCTCGATCAGCTCCAGGCAATCGATCCGATCGCGTCCCGATACGCACTCCATGCGTATGCCCGCCTCGGATGGATCTTCGAGCAGCTTCTGGCAATCGCTGAAATAGATTTGCGGCACACACAACCGATCTGCAATAGAAAATAATTCGATATTAGTCTCCATCCATCCATCCCAGTTCTCCCATCGAGCGTTCAGTTTGCTGGCTTACAGATCGGCTCCTCGGCGGCGCCATGGCTGCAGTGCAGCAGCAGCAGCAGCAGCATCGTTGCCGCTGGCAGAATCCGTGTGATCGTCGTTGATGCCATCGTCGCTTTAGCTCAACTGTGGAGCTCGGCTTGCCGGCCGGTGCTTTATATAGGCGATTGTGCACGGGTCGCTGTTGCGATCGAATTTGTTTTTTTTTTTTTTTTTTTTGTTTGCCCCTCTATTTGCTATTATTTTCGCCTTTGCTTTTGTTGTCTTGTGTTCTTTGTTTTCTTTTATTTTGTTTTGTTTTGATTTGTTTTTGCTTTTCCACTATGTGCCGCTGTGCCGCTGTGTCTCTCCCTCGCTCTCCCTCACGCTCTCTCTCTCTTCGGCAACGGCAACGTTTTGATTGCCGGTGATCTTTCCATTAAGCAACAGCCACAAAGAAAACAAAACTTTAACGATACTGTATGTAGAAACGTCTCGAGAACCTTTGCCCGATCGCCGTGTTCTTCCCGGCTAAGCTGGGCTCTGCGCTACGCGCCGGTCGCCGGGCGTGTGGGTCTGCCTTCCAGCAGCTGGATGTCTAATTGCAATTATAAATAATCAATTAAACTTGATCGATTGCCTACGGACGTGATCTCGAGTGTGCTGAGAGACAAAAAAGAGACACCTGAATCGCATCAGTTGAAGCCTAATCCAATTGAAAGAAGAAAAAGAGAGACAGGTGGGCAAATCAAGTTAAGCCTTATGCATAAGCCATATTATACTTATATAGGTTAAGCGAAAGCCGGTAATTAATATTGGTTCCCGTTCCGAGAAACTGGTAACTAGATAATCGAGTTACGCCGAGAACTGACCTTCGAAACAGCTCATCAGCCAGTTCTGTGGCACAGCCAAAAGTAAATAAATAAAAATTAAACAAATTCGAATAATTTACATTTCTACAATTGACCAAAAATCGTAAATTGTTTAATATGTATATATATATATATAACAACTATTTAAGTAGATGAATCCAATTTCGATCTGGTTTAAGGTAAATTGACTTCCTTGCTGTTGTTGGTCTCCACCAATTGGCTGAATCAGCTGCTTAAAGCTAAGCACGTTCATATCTTTGGGTACACTGAGCACATATACATATATACACTGAAAGAAAAGCGGCTCGATGGAATCTATACCATTTTGCTTCTTAAGTACATGTAAGTATAAGTGATATCTTCTTGAATGCTCTAAAATAGAGTACAAATCATTTTTGAGCACAAAATTGACAAGAAAATCAACTCTTGAATTAAGCACAAAGCACCTAATTGAAGAATTGGAATACTTGAATACTGCACCTGATTCTTCTATTCGCAAATTATGGGCCTAAGTCAAAAAGTTCTTGAATTGTCGATCCTATTCGTAATTTGACAAAGTTTGTCGCTGATTTGCTGTGCTTTTCTCTGAGTGTAGCCACATATATTAATAGATTATATTTTTGAACAGGTTATCGCTGAGAAGCATCGGTTAGACCACAGCGCTTTCAGAATAATTTCCCAGTGCTTATTGGATTAGTGCAACTAAGTCACTTAAAGTCCAATCCAGAGTCTCACACACACACACCCCCGCCACGTACTGCCTACCCCCCGCCACGTCGACTGCTAATTGATGACCCCAGCTTGCATTAAAAAACGGGCATAGCAAGCAATGCGAACTGTCATCATTTTTTTTATTTTATTTTTTTTTTTTTTGATGTTTTCTTCTTAGGCCAACAATTGATTTATTTGCATGTCAGAACCTGTTTCGTAGAGCCCACAACAGGCAATCGCATCGAAACCCCTTTGCGAATATAAATTTTGCGATCTATTTAAAATGCAAGTGCGCAATGGTCAGGGGCAGGGGCAGGGTGGGGCGGGGCGGGGCATGGCGGGGTCGGCAGTGGTCACAAAACAAATTGTCAGTTTTGTGGTGGGCGGCGGGCTTATAAACGAAGCTAAATGAAATTCGCTGGAAAAGTCGGATAAACAAGATCACAAAAGTTATTCTTAAACGTGTATCGCAGCGGGCGAACTTAATTATGTATTTCATTTATTGTTATTACTGCTTACGAATGGTGCACTTTTTGGTCAGGGCACCGAGTTGAACCAATTAAATGTTCCCGCTATATAAGTGCTTAGTTTATATTATTCATAATAGTCCTCTAGATGTGCATAACTCTAGCTGCATACAGAGTAGATAACTAGTGTGTGTGTGTGTAAATTGCACTTGTATTAAAAGGTCAATTGAAAAACACGACGAATTGTCGCAGCACGACGGGACTTTCCAAATGACGTACGGGGAATTTTAAATTCAAATTGAATCAAATCTCAGTCTTGGGTGTAGTGCGGGGGCAGCGCGGTCAATTTTTATTGCCATGAATTACTGTTGTTATGCATAATAAAATGAAATGGAAAGCAGGAAAGCAGGCAGAATCAGTTTAGCGATAAACAGTGTAAAAACCAGAAAATTTGTTCTAGAATTTACGTAATTTTTAAAGCCAAGCAAAACAAACATTTTCAAATAGCAATTTAAATTACCCGCCAAATGGCAACACTGATTGTTCTTGCCGCACTTGTTAACACTAAAAGTGTGAGCGCCGCCTGGTGGCAATTTCAGTTAACTAGTCTGGCACACGCATCCGATTCTATAGCTGCAATATGGTCACACATGCCTACTGTCAAAATATGGAGAACTGGTCACACTGAACTTTTGCCTCGAAACAAATGACACGTCAAGTGAATTGCATATTGGGAGGCAAACAGTGAAATAAATCGGTAATAAATTATACAATTAACTATACAATTCGATATACAAATCGTGGACAGCGTTGCTGGTTAGTTTGGTGCAAAGATGACCCAAGTGCCGTGTTACACGATCATCAATTCGCCGGACCTCGAGGTGCCGAATGAGATGCAGCTGAAGCAAGACCTCGAAAAAGGCGACACGAATGTAAAAATCGAGACGCTCAAGAAGGTAATCAAGCTGCTGCTGAACGGTGAGCGTTATCCGGGTCTCATCATGACCATTATACGGTTCGTGCTGCCCGTCCAAAATCACACGATCAAAAAGCTGTTACTCATCTTCTGGGAGATTGTGCCGAAGACCTCGTCCGATGGCAAGCTGCTCCAGGAGATGATACTCGTGTGCGATGCCTACCGCAAGGTGAGTACGCAGTCAGTCCAATCCCAGCTGGCAACTGACCGTACCTGCTTCATTTCCTCAGGACTTGCAACATCCGAACGAGTTTCTGCGCGGTTCCACGTTGCGTTTTTTGTGCAAGCTGAAGGAACCGGAGCTGCTGGAGCCCCTGATGCCGGCCATACGGGCCTGTCTGGATCATCGCCACTCGTATGTGCGCCGCAATGCTGTCCTGGCCATATTCACCATATACAAGAACTTTGATTGGCTGGTGCCAGACGGTCCCGAGCTGATTGCCAGCTTCCTGGACACGCAGCAGGACATGTCGTGCAAGCGCAACGCCTTTCTTATGCTGCTGCACGCCGACCAGGAGCGTGCCCTTAACTATCTGGCCTCGTGCATCGATCAGGTGCAGAGCTTCGGCGACATACTCCAGTTGGTCATTGTGGAGCTCATCTATAAGGTGTGCCACGCCAATCCCGCCGAGCGTTCGCGCTTCATACGCTGCATCTACAATCTTCTCAATTCGTCATCGAATGCGGTGCGCTACGAATCCGCCGGTACCCTGATTACGCTCTCGCTGGCGCCGACTGCAATAAAAGCAGCTGCCGGCTGCTACATTGAGCTGATTGTCAAGGAGAGTGATAACAATGTGAAGCTCATTGTGCTGGACCGTCTGATTGCCATGAAGGAGAACGAGAACATGGAGAAGGTCATGCAGGATCTGGTAATGGATGTGCTGCGCGTGCTTGCCGCCCCAGACATCGAGGTGCGCCGCAAGACTCTGGCCCTGGCCATGGACTTGGTCTACTCACGCAATATCAACGAAATGGTGCAGGTGCTGCAAAAGGAGGTGGCCAAGACGCACAACGTTGAGCACGAGGATACGGGCAAGTATCGCCAGCTTCTGGTGCGCACCCTGCACACTTGCTCCATCAAGTTCCCGGATGTGGCCAGCAATGTGATACCAGTGCTGGTGGAGTTCCTCTCCGACACAAACGAGCTGGCCGCCGTCGATGTGCTGATCTTTATTCGCGAAGCAATACAAAAGTTCCCTGCGCTGCGCGGGCTAATTATAAAGCATCTGATTGAGGCCTTCCCACAAATCAAATCCTCAAAGATCCATCGTGCCGCCGTCTGGATATTGGGCGAGTATGTCGAGGGCGAACAGATTCTCGAGGTGATTGCGGCTATACAGCAGACACTCGGCGAGATACCCATGGTGGATGCGGAGCAGCGCCGCCTCGCCGGCGACCAGACCGAGGAGCAACTGCAGCAGCAGCAACAGCAACAATCGGGCACGCCTGCCAGCGGCGAAGCAACCATTAGCAGCAGCAACAAGGTCACATCCGATGGCACCTATGCCACGCAGAGCGCCTACAGTCTGGCACCGTAAGTCGCAAAAGCCGTACTCCATACACTTGAGCGCCATTTATTTGTCTCGATCTCTTGCAGCGTAACCAAGAAGGAGAAGCGACCACCTCTGCGCCAGTATCTGATGGATGGTGATTTCTTTATTGGTGCTGCTCTATCGGCCACGCTGACCAAGTTGGCGCTGCGCTATGCTGAGCTGGAGCCGGATGCACGGACACAAAACCGTCTTACCACACAGGTGATGCTCATCATGAGCTCCATATTGCATCTGGGCAAATCTGGTTTTCCCAGCAAGCCCATCACATACGATGACTCGGATCGGATCATGATTTGCCTGCGCACGCTCAGCGAGCGCACACTAGAGGCGGTGGCAGTGTTTATGCATGATTGCCGCGACGCACTCGGCAAGATGCTGGATGCCCAGTCGGAGGAGGATCAGCGCATGCTGAAGGAGAAACAGCGTGCCACGGCCAAGGTGCAGCCGGATTCGCCGGTGCTGTTTGCGCAGCTCTCAAACGGACGCGACAATCAGCTAGGCGAAAATGTTTTCGAATCCAGCTTGAACCAGGCATTGGCTGGCACCAAGACCGCCCAGCTCAGCGACATGTCCTCGCCCAACAGCAAGCTCAACAAGGTCACCCAGCTAACGGGCTTCTCCGATCCGGTCTACGCCGAGGCCTACGTTAATGTCAACCAGTACGACATTGTGCTGGACGTGCTTATCGTTAACCAGACAAGTGAGTCTAGTTCGCGTAACTCAAATCTCTTCCAGTCATGATCCCATTCAATATCCCATTTCCTCAGATGACACACTGCAGAACTGCACATTGGAGCTGGCCACATTGGGCGATCTGAAACTGGTGGAGCGTCCGCATCCAGTGGTGCTCGCGCCGCACGATTTCTGCAATATAAAGGCCAACGTAAAGGTCTCCTCCACAGAGAATGGCATCATCTTTGGCAATATAGGTAGGTGACCAGTAAGAGATTTACATGTAGCCGCACTTATTTTTTGCATTGCATCCCTCCGTTGCGCAGTTTACGACACGGCGCTGAATACAAACGTCGTGGTACTCAACACCATACATATTGACATCATGGATTACATCATTCCGGCCAGCTGCACAGACACCGAGTTCCGACAGATGTGGCAGGACTTTGAGTGGGAGAACAAGGTGACAGTTAACACCAGCTTCACAGATCTGCACGAGTATCTCAAGCACCTGCTGAAGAGCACCAACATGAAGTGCCTGACGCCCGAAAAGGCGCTTTCTGGCCAATGTGGCTTCATGGCCGCCAACATGTATGCCAAGTATGTAAACAATGCCTGCTCCTTTTCAGCTTTCAGCCTAACAATTCCCGATTCCAGATCCATTTTCGGAGAGAACGCCTTAGCCAATTTGAGCATTGAGAAGCCCGTCGATGATCCCGACTCGAAAGTAACTGGCCACATACGTATACGCGCTAAGAGCCAGGTGCGTGTTTCTGCTTACGTTCCATTGTTATTTTTATTTTTACTCATTGTTCATGTTCATCCGCAGGGCATGGCACTTAGCCTGGGCGATAAGATAAGCTCCTCGCAGAAGCAATCGGTGCAGGCCGCCTAGTTGATCATTAATAAAGGAAACAATAGGAGCAGCAAAAGCAGCAGCAGCAGCAGCAGCCAGCACAAGAAATTCAACATATTTTAGAGGTAGTTGAGCCACGGGTCTGCATTCCGCTTGATTTTTTAATAAAAGCAGACCACAACAGCTACAACATACAACATATACAATAGTGCATTCAATTATAAACATATTTAATAAAAAGTTAACCGCCCCAATTCAAGTGTTCATATTTTGTCACGCACACAATTTGATCACATTGTGCGAAAGAGACAACCTATGCCTATGTCAGTGCAATGTGCTGTATGCTAGAGCGAGAACGCACATGCTGCTGTCTCCATAACTGTGCTACGACATCAAATATTTTAGGAAGGGCTGGAATGCCTGTTTGGCCAGGATGTTATCTAGATCTATCTATCAATATTCAAAATTTATAAACATTTATTTTGAGGTGAAAAAATTTTTTGGGAAATGTTAGTTTTGATTGGTTACGTGTCAAAATTTCTATAAGGCTATCGTTTTTGTTAATTTTATTTTATAAATCGTTTTTTCGCTCCAATATGCGTACATAATTCACCAAATTGATTTAGGTTACACAATTTATTTATTTATTCAAGACAACTTGTTTATTTCGTCACATTTTGAAACGAACGATTGTCACACCATAGTCGCGCGCATCCGACTATCGATATGTTATCGCACAAATTCGATTTGGCTTTTCCGATGAATGTTGAGGCGTTTGACAGGCCCAGCGCTAGCCGCTGACGTGTTTCCAGCAATACAAAAACACGAATCAGTTTATCCACACACAACATAATTTAGCATATTTAACTGGCAATGTGCGAATTCGTGATTTTGCCCACAGAATAACATAATAATCATTTGGGTAAAGTCCATATATATAGACAGTGTGCATGGTTAAACAATTCAATAATTATCAATTGCCAACATTTTAGGCTCCGAATGAAAGTTGGCAACTGCTGAGCAACAACAACAACAACAGCAACAGCTAAACCAACGGACACAGCGGTTAGCACTGGGTTGAAGCGGCCACGGCAACAATAAACCAAGTGGAAAGCCAGCCGCATTAAACTGTAGCCGTGGCCACAGTCGACTGCAAGCACGCATTAATCACACACACACACATACACATACACGCACACGCATACACATACTCATTTGTGGCTTACGTTGAGGTTGGCCAGGTCAAAGAGGAGAGGACACAGGCATAGACATGGCGCTGCTGACGATGATTGCCCGTGTCATTGATGGTCTGCCACTGGTGGGCACCATGCAGGACGATGAGCAGGTGCGTCAATTAGCACACAAAACGCACACTCACATTTACCTAAATAGCTTTCAAACGAAAACACTTTCACTTTTTGTGCATTAGAGCGGTCGCAGCATCTTGGACTACCAAAATCAGGCGAAAATGCTATTTCGCAAGCTGGGCACACACTCGCCGGCGCGCAGCAGCATCGAAACAGGACCATATTTATTCCAGTGAGTAGTAATTAAACGTTGATCAACACTGAATGACAACAATTCAATTAACCAAATAACATTAATGATTTGTACATTGACTTCGATTTCGACTTCGCACCCGTACAGCTATCTTATCGAGAACGATGTCTGCTACTTGGTGATGGTTGATAAAATGTATTCAAAGCGCTTGGCATTCAACTATCTGGAGGATCTGGCGCAGGAGTTTCACACAAACTATGGCAGACGTGTCAACTCGGTGACACGCCCCTACGCCTTCATTGAGTTCGATGTGTACATACAGAAGGCGAAAAAGCAATTGACTGATCGCAGGCGCAACATCAGCAACATCAACACACAGCTGCAGGATGTGCAGCGCATCATGGTCCAGAACATTGATGATGTCCTGCAACGTGGCACTGTCTTGGCGGGTGCGTCCAAACCCATTCGTTAAAGCCTAACGTAAATATAAATGCATTCTCATTCCAGAGCTCGATACAAAAACGCAAAACCTGTCGATGATGTCGCAGAAGTATAAAAAGGATGCCAAATTGCTGAATCGCAAATCGATGTACGTGAAAGCGGCCGCCGTGGGCACTATATTTCTAGTGTTTATACTATATTTTTGGGTTTTGTAATATATGTATGTACGTACGTTAGACGCATTAGTTGTTTAGTTGTTAATTGTAATTGGCGTTGTAGAGGCGCGGCGCAATTGATGCTTGTTGTCGCCGTGTTGTCAACGTTGCCGCCACAGCGTCATAGACGTCGTCGTTGGCAGCGCAGCAGCAGATCGGAGCGCTCATTACAAAGGCCAAAAGACATTTAAATATTTGATATAGTAATTGTATAACGGCAGCAGCAACAACAATAGCCACTAAATTGGTGGCAGGCAATTTTGATATGCTTTAATTTACCTTGCGTTGTGCGTTTAAATTTCATTTCCAAACATACACACACACACACACACGCACGCCCAAAGAGGGGCAAAGACTAACGAAACAATTCCATAAAACAGCAATAATCCTCAACAGTCCCATTGACTTCTGTTTATGACCCTTTTTCATATCGCATTTAATTGGTTTGCGAACGGAATTATATTGCATGCAAAAATGTAATTGCCGCATTCATTTTTATATGTATCTTTTATCTTTTTTTCCGTTTATGGAACCTGCCAGGCAACGAACATTTTGTAAATTGTAGAAATCCAAGCAAATGTGTGTATAAAATAGTTTGTATATGATCCTAATCATGATTATGACTAATGATGGATTGTATGTTACATCAATAAAACACAATATTAGGCAATTTATAAAAATTATTAAGCAATTAAAGCAATCTAAATGAGTTCATAAAGTACTGAATACTTGACACATTTTGGTAAATAATTATTTCAGCCAACAGAATCTTGGCTCTTCAACTGGTTCTTGGTATTCCATTTTCCCATTCAAAGGCCAACAATAAAAATGCTCCATTGTAATATTGTTTTGTTTTAGTGATTAATTTTCCCTTTATATATTTCCTTTCATTTGAGTGATGATATATATTCGCCTATTTCTTGCCATATTTGCGCTGACAAATGTGTATGAGATATACACATATATATGTATATGGTTTATGTATATAGTATATATATATATGTTTATGTTTATATATAGTATATGTATACATATATATGGCATATATGTATATATATATATATATGTGTATAGTTGAATGCCGCCTATTGGTTTGCGATTTTGCATATAAATTTTTAATATCAAATTTTTACAATTAGGAAAAAAATGCGCTGTTATCATTTACACAGTTATGCAATGCTTGTATATAATTTTCAATTTGTTAAATATATGTGTGTACCGTATGTATATATATATATATATATACTTTATTAAAAGTTGATTTAACAAAATTCAAAATGATATTCCTAAGCGCTTTGAAAAATACTTAGTAAAAATGGCCAATCGACAGGGAGCAGTTTTAATGTTATGTTGTTTCAAATTTGAATATATTAAAAGCGTTGCATGTGTTTTATTAATCTTTTGTTGTTGCTGCTTTAAGCTTTATGCATTTTGTTTTGAGTGTATAAACTACTTGGGAATTTGTTTTTCTATATAAATTTAAATATGTATATGTATACAATTATTTCCTTTTTTGTCAATTTGTTTATCTTGTTTCTCTGGATGTTTCTTTTGTGTAAATTACAAAAGAACGTTTCTATGTTGTAAATCAATTGCAATTGTTACATTTGCTTAAATTTGTTATTTTTACTAGAAGCTCTGGCTGTGTTCGGTTGGCTATTTATTACTTTTACAAATATATTTTGTTAACATTTTTAGAAGAATTTAAATATATATAGAAAAAAACATATTTTTTGCTGTAAAGTGACGGGACACAAAAAAAAACCAATATACAATAAAATATTTAAATAATATTAAAAAAAACCATGTATTATATGGTTTATAATATGAACACTTCCTTTCACATCATAACTAGACAACATTAATATATAATGTGCTCTCTACGCAAAACTAACACGACTGACATGAGCCTATATATGTATACGTATGGTATCTAGTGCTATGCTATATATGTTTTCTAATTCCTCAATTACCTTTCGTTTATAGTTAAACAAAAAAAAAAATACAAAAAAAAATGGTATCCTATGTCTGGGCATGAAAAATTCTATACAAAATATGGTCATACAATTGTTAAATCTTCCACCCTGGTGCTCATGGGTAAACCTAATGCTTATTGCAAATTCTGCTTTAGCTAATGTTAGTTAATTTTGTTTTTATTTTTGGCTTGTTTCGTTATCTTGGTTTGTTGTTGTCTTCTTCGTCTTCTACATTCAAAGGCAGTTTTTGAGCATGGAGGGACAAGGTGAGATTCACGACGAAGCACTGATTAGCAAGAATATCGAATATAGTAACAGTACGAGTATACATAGGTGAGAGCAGAAGATTGAGACGGAAAAAAACAACGAGAAGAAGAAAGTGCTGAAAAAGTGATTTGTACAAATTGCTGTACAAAATAAAATCTCAAAAGAATATCCATAGGAGAAGAAATATACACACACATTAAATAATATATATATATATAAATATATATATATAGAATATATGTAGTATGTACCTATCGCGGGGTACGGCTTATAGCTATTCAAAAAAAAATCTGTTTACAATATACGCATATATAGGTATGCTTGTATGGGCTTTAGAGTACGAGTACCGTTATTAGCTTAGCTTAGGAAAGAACTTTTTTGTTTAGTGTTGAGTAGCGCGTAAAGTGCAAGAGACCGGCATATCTGACGGCGTTGCTAACACTACGCAATGCGTTCTAAGTGCTCCTCTATACGCCTGGCTCTCAAATACATACATATGCATATGCATGCATATATGTTTACGTATGCATTCCTGTGCACGGCCTGATCCTGTTCGCAGCTCACTTGATCCGCTGATGGTCGGGCGTGCTCTTCAGTATATCCGGCTGATGCGGATGCGAATGCGGATGATGATGGTGATGATGATGATGGCCACCCGTCTGCGAGTTGAGCGTGCCCTGATGGCTGCCGCTACCGCCTCCACCGACACCGGCACCACCGACGGCACCAGCGGCGGCGTGATGCGAGCTGCTCAGCGTGTGCGAGTGGGTCGAGTTGAGCGTGTGGGTTGCATGCGAGTTGAGCGTGTTGTGGGCCGTTGTGGTTGCATTCGTGGAGAAGCCCGTTATGCTGCCGGCGGCGCCGACAGCAGTGAGGCCAACGACACCGACACCACCACCAGCAGGACAACCGCCAGGACCAGCGCCGGGTCGCTGGGAGGTGCGCAGCGAACGATGCGAACCGTTGCGGGTGAGCGAATTCATCTGCGGTGTGCCGGGCACCGTGTGCCCCAGCGCATTCATGTAGTCCGCAATGAGCAGCGTGATCTCCAATATCTTCGGTTTGCTCATCGCAAAGAGCAGCTTCTGCTCGCAGCCGCCCGCGAGGGTGCCGTCATCGTGCGAGACGACGAGCATGAAGTCATCCTGGCAGCCGCCGAAGGTCATCACGGTGCTGTACGGATAACGCGCCACAGGTGCCATCGTGGACAGCTCGAGCACATTGAGTGCATCCTCGGCAACGGCCAGCCAGGCGACGGGCGTGCCGGTGGCCGCATGTGGCTCGCACTGGCGCGGCTTGGCCTGGAATAGGCAGGCGCCGAAGTAGGGCCATTTGCGGCAGCAGGTCAGATAGATGCGCACGCAGTCGAGCGTAGAGCGTCCCTTGAGCAGCGTCCACTTGGATATGAGCAGTTCCTGTACATCCTTTAGCTGCTCGGCGCCGAGGGCATCCCGATACCGATACGGATAGAACTTGTCCAGCGCCTTGAGCCCGACGTCGCGTGACTTCTCGTGCGTGTAGTCGCCCATGTCGATCTGCGACATCAGCGAGGCCAGCTCCAGGGCCAGCTCGCGTGAGAGCGGAAAGCGGCCCTGCACAATCTGGGCATTGGTCTGGTAGCACAGCAGCAGTCGCTCCTTGTCCGTCTCGCACTTGATGGTGTGCTTCCAGTAGAGTCTGTTCTTGTAGCTCAGCTGAATGACGCGCGAATTCTCGAATTTGCCAGAGCCCTTCTCGCGCAGCGCCGTCTCCCACTTGCTGATCACATCGCACAGCTTGGCCAGTGGCTCCAGATAGTGTTCCAGATCCTTTTCAATGGGATCATCGCTAAATAGGCAAAATCCGTTGTTGGCATCGCGGGTGCCAAGCTCCTGGGCCAGTGTTGTTTGGAACTCTTCGATGGTGGTGGAGCCGTCGAAGGAAACCACCTGCAAAGCGTTGTTATTCAAATTAGAATTGAACTAGTTCACTGAACGTACACATAAATAAGAAATTCTCACTAAATCCGTTTAATAATCCCTAATGAACAGTTCACAAACTAAAAAACTAGAAGGATATCTAATTTACAAGTAAAACACCTCACGAATGGAAACTGCGCCTAGAGAACTAGTGAGATTTTGTGCTTGTGAACCAGCTCAACAAAAAATAATTGAACTAGTTCACTGACGGTCAACTACATACGAAATTCTCTCTAAATCTGTTTTATAATCCCCAATGAACAGTTCACAAGCTAAAGAACTAGAAGGCTATATAATTAAAAAGTAAACCAGTTCATGAAAGGACACTGCGACTAGAGGATTAGTGAACTTTTGTGCTTGTGAACCAGCTCAACAAATAATAAGACGCTGTTCAAAGCACTCACAGGTTGGGTAGTAAATTTATAAGTTATAAGCTTATAAACAAGCCATTTAGTTTGTGAACTAGTTCAGAGAACTAAGCGGCTAATAAGAAACTACATACGCAGTTAATGAATGAATATGAGATCACCGTTGACTAGTTGGCTAGTTTTGGTGTGAACTAGTTCACAAAAATAGTTTATTTTCCACAAAAAAACGAGCTCCCGAAAAGTAATCCGCAGGTGATCCTATCTTAAAATTATTGAGAAAGCAAAACCAAACAATAAGAACTACTACGTTAGATTTGGTGAAACAGTTCACGTTTGCTGCTTACCTGATACGTGGTGTTCATCATGTGTACGGGTATGGCATGCGGCAGGGAGTGATGATATGGATTCTTCAGCAGTATGGAAAGGACCTCCATGCGGGACGGCTTCGTCTCGCGTCCCCCGTTCTTTAGGGTGCGCTCCAGTGCCCGCTCACAATAGGCGGCATATTTGCCCGTCTCCGTTTTGGTGTCCGCATTGCGGGACAAATGCAACTTTAGATACCAGAGCAGGCGACTGGATTTGGGCACAAACAATGAGACGGCCAGAGCGAGTAGTTGCCAGCCCTGGACAAAGCTGTACGCGGGCGGATTTGACTTGCAGTCGATGATGGGCGTGGAAACGGGCGCCTGTTCAAGAACAACAAAGATATAGAGCGACAGAGAGAGTCAGTTGAAGATGAGAGCATCTTGAGTTATGGATTTGGCAACTCTACAATTGACTACAATAACTGAAAGCAATCGTACAACTTGGGACATACGATAATAAAGAAATCGTGTATCGTATATCGCATATGATTTATCGTATATCGATTATCGAATGACAAGACAAATTTCCCCTCATACCTGTATTGATGTGGGCGAACTGCCGTTGGCTTGAGCTTGGCCTGCCTGTTGGGTATCACAGGTGAACAGGCTTTGGGTGGCGCACAATAGTAGTTGCTGTAAATTTCGTGAGCGTTGTCGTCGTTGTCGTCAAATGGTTTACGTACAGTGTTGGAAAACGGTTGGTATTTACGGTTTACGGTTTACGGTTATCGGTATTGGATTTGGTTCGATACACATACAAACGAAACGAAAAACGTTTCAAAACGAAAAGAAACAGAATAGAAGAATAGAAGAAAAGCCAAAAAACATTTGCTGATCAATTTTTTGCTGTTTAGCTGAACACAGAGTTGAGTTTGTTTTTTTTCCATGTGTTGTTGTGATTTTGTTCTTTTTTTTACAGAGTATCCTTAATGTATATGAATGACACGCTATACAAAGGTAGTTCTCTTTTTTTTTTTAAGAAGCGCAATTTGCAAAGGAAATGAATAAACTTTATACGAAACATTCAAAGCCATTGAAAAATAATGATAGCAGCAAACTAGGCGCAAATTGAACAACAGAAAGGGACAAACCATAAACGAGTTAGAAAACGCTAAAGATCAATAAAGTGGGAGACAATTATGAATACAATGCACGATTTATGCGTGGCCACCTTAAACGTGATTGAGAACTTATCGCAAATCGATATTAAATCGATAACTTATTAGATAAGCTGTACTTTCTTGGCAAAGTTCTTATTACGTTAAGTGAGCTGCGCATAAACGTAGCACAAGAGAGAGAGAGAGAGAGAGAGAAAGAGTGAGTGAGAGAGACAGAGAGTAAGTGCGTGTGGTAGAGAGAGTGTTCGAGTAGTATGTGTATACACTGAGCGTAAAAGTATATACTTTCAACTCGAGTTGCTGTTGTGTAAGTGATTTGGGTTGTTTCCTTTTCATGTATGTACATGTATGTAGGTTGAGCGGTTGGGTAGGGCATGGCTTGTATGTAGGGTTTGTTTCGAGTGACGTGTGTTGAATGTATGTATGTATGTACCTAGTAGGTTGGTAGAGTATGATTGTAGAGTATGTAAGAAATTTACAGCAAATACTTAACACATACTGATAACGAATCAAAAATAATTAGATAAAAACTATACACATGGAAATAATTTTTATCGTTTTTTTTTTTATTTTTTTTTTTTGCTGCTTGTTTTGGTCTTGAAAGCTAAATATGTACTTGAGAGATCATGTATGTGGATATGTGTACACATACTAATATTTGAGTAATAGATAAAGTATGACAGTTATGGGGGAAATTTATTGTCTGTTCACTACTTGAAAAACAAATAAAAACAATGCACACACACACACACACGCACACACAAAAAAAAGAGACGAAAATAATCGAGCAATTTGTTAAGATTAACGAGAACATGCAGAAAAACAGATGAACAGAATAATGCTTGAGTGTGATATAATAGTAGACATGTCTTATAGGTATGTATGTATGTTTAACTTAACGATTAATATAAGTATTTATCATTGATAATAAAGCGTTCGTAAGCTTTTTAAATGTAAGCAAAGCTTTTCAAAAGCTGGCCCAATGTCTCTGATCGTTGTACTGAAGCGATGCATTTTTAGGCAATAAAAATAAAGCAGTAGAATACAAAACTTGGGTAGTACTTGACATACGATACCTAGTTGCATGAACTTTTTAGGGTTGGGTAACGTCTGCAAAGTAAAGCTGCATCAGGCGAGAAGCTTTTAAGGCTAATGCGAGCTTTTTGTGAAAAAGCCTTGGGGTAAATATGAGTTAAAATCGAAGTGGCGTTCAAGTTTTTGAAAAAAAGTTTCGCCAATTGACGAACGAAAGCTTTTCAAGAGCTTTTTAAAGTTTCCACTATTCTGATTGGGATTCGTAGAGCCAAGTGCAAGACATGTACCCAACTAGTTAGTTACTGGATTAGTCTGGGGAATCATATGGAAATCATAAAGTAAATGATAATATTAACAGCAAACGGGGGAAAAGGCGGGTCACAACTAAAAGAGCTTTTTGAGGGATAAGAAGCTTTGCAACTGAAAAACTTACGCGCGTTTGCTTGCCCAGTTTCTTGTTTACCTGGACACCGACACTTAGTTTCTGGCCCATATGTCGGGAGGTTTGCTTGATCAGAATGCAGATCATTTCGGTTTGCAGCTCCGGCATGTCCAGGCAATGCTGCAGGGCGTTCTGGGCGAGCACCACATGATAATCGATGCCGGGCTGATTGACGGCCACCGACATGAACAGCTGAATGCTCTGTGGAGGGCAGAGGACATGCATATGTATGCACATGTATGTGTATTGAAGAAGCTAATCTTGAAGTCCGGCTGTGAGCTTACCTTGAATAGCTTTATGGCCTCCGGTTGCATGGTCTCCGTGTGCATGGAGGAGAGTGGAGCTGTGATCGTATCTTTGGTGTGCAGCAGTATGGGATGGCGCCAGAGCACACAGTCTATAGCAGAGTGGAAGTTGGCATTGTGAAGATGCGTCCACATTCAAGGGGCTATTATGCTGCACTTACTTGGATCTCCATCGGTCTCCATGAGCTTTTGGACCAGCTGCTCGTACTGTGTACCCGCACTGGGTCCGCCGCCCGAGACGACGGTCAGATGGTATAGCCAATTGTCGCGCTCCGGCTTGCCGGATAGAATCAGATACGTGGGACCCTGATGCGCCGGGTAGATGGCGACAGTGAGACGCGCCTGATCCTGTGCCGCATCCTCGCGCTCCTCCGAGTCGGAATCGGAAACATGCTCAACTTCTTCCACGCGCGCATCGCGCATATTGATCTGACCCAGCGGATTCTGTAGGATATAAACGGAACTCGTGATATCAGTTGTAGTCTAAGGCTGGTGGCTTGCCATTGCACTTACCGTCTCTGCGGGCGCCTTGAAGTAGAGGAACATCTTGCCCAGTAGGACGCACCAGCACTTCTTGGCATGTCCGTTCTTCACCTTGGTCACCCAGCCCTGGACTGTTGGCTTCTGGTCATCGCGGCTGAGCAGCAGTTTGGTCGCATTGCGACGCTGCACATTCTGCAGGACGCGTATCCAGTCGTCCATGGTGGCATGCGAGTCGGCGGTCAGGTAATAGACCTTCTTGCCCGTATCGATCTCAAAGGTGGAGGCGCCCTCCGCCCGGCTAATGCGACAAGCCTCGTCCAGCTGTATTTGGCCCTGCGGCTTGCGCTGCACGTCGTGCTGACTCTTCCAGTAGTTGAGCGTGCCGTTCTTCAGGACGAACCAGCGTTTGCGCCAGGTCTTCAGTTTGCCGCCCAGCTTGGCCAAGTGACCCATCTTAGAGAGGGAAGGCAGGAGTTAAATAAAATCGTAGATAATTAACTCGTAATGCTCACCTTCTCCAGAGATTCGAGCTTCTTGCTGGGCGAGTCCACGTAGGATTGGCGCATCAATAGCGACGGCATCGAGGCGTCCATGCATGTCGATTCCGAGACGGCATCGGGGGGCAGGGCGTAGTCATCGGAGAGGCCTGATTCAAAGGAAAGATCTGAAATTACTGTGCCACGCATGTGGGGGCTCACGCGCAGTTGCGTCAGCTGCGCGCCAGTGGTAGTGGGCGTATATAGGCGTGGCAGAGTGCTCTGTACACTCTTCACGGGCGCCAGCGCCGGCGCCTGTGGGTGTGGCAGCGTCTGATGATGCTGATAATGGTGTGCTTGATGTTGTTGTTGTTGTTGCTGTGTGGGGATGCGCGTGTGGACTGTTATGTGGAGGTGTGCGTGTGTGCGTGTGTGCGCGTGTGTGTGTGTGTGTGTGCGTGTGTGGTTAATGGCGGGTGAATGGGAAATGATGGAGGTTAATAGTGGCCACAAATATCGAGATGAAGGGCGAGGCGCAGGTAGGAGATGCAACCAGTTCAAATAGTTGTTAGAAAATCCATTGAAAATTAATTTTAATAGAGTATTTAAAGACTGAAGTTTGGGATTCTTTCAGACCTAAAATCAAATATGCTACAGGGCTGTAAGGAACTAGGTTAGAAGAACAATAGAAAATTGCCAAATGCAATGCAATTAGAAAATAATACAAGAATTGTATACATATGTTGTAGATAGAGATCGGGAAAGACTATGGAATACAAGAAAACAATATAAGATTGTTTGAACTCAAGTTGCAAAAATACAATAAGATACTTTTGTTTAACAATAAGGACGCAAGATGTAAGAAAAGATATCGGATATTTGAAGCAAAGAATATTCACGCAACTTTGTTATAATGCTCGAGAAATGTCAAGGGTATACGAATTAGTCGAACACAGTCAATAATTGAGTATATAAATAAATTGAATATAATAAAAATTTAAAATAAAATGCTACGAATGTTAAGGAAACAAATATTTATTCTAGCTTTAAGACTTTCGACTTTTAAGTACAATTTACTGTGACAGAAAAAAAACAGAAGTTAAATAAAAGATCAAACAAATAAATTAAACAATGACAGAAGTTATGTTTTTGTTTAATAGTAACTAAATTTTAAATGAAAGTTGGCCATAACGACCAACAACAACAAGGTATGAACGTCGAGCTTTGTCGCCTTTTCGTTGTTTATAATTCTCAAGTGGTTATGGCTGAGGACAAGGCAAGGGCAAATAACTAGCTCTGGTTATGATATAACCGGGAGTTTCTTTTAATAGCTATACATACAATCTGACCATTGAGCTCTTTTTCAGAAAGCTTTAGAATTTTTTGTTGCTTATAATTCTCAAGAGGTTATAGTTGGGCTAAGGTAAGGCAAGGATGGAGAAGTCTGTTAATAATATACTGGCAGCTTCTTGACATAGCAATGCAGAAAACCTGACCATTGACCTCTTAAAATGAAGAAAGCTTTAACACTTTTCGTTGCTTATAATTCTCAAGTGGTTATAGCTTCGGGTTGAGGACACGGCAAGGGCAGCTGGCTAAGTCTGTTAATATTAGAACTGGGAGATTCTTGAAATAAGTAAACGGAACACATGACCATTGACCTCTTAACATGAAGTAAATAACAAATATAATGCATTGGGGAAATAAAGGAAGGTTTACAAAGGATGTACTCGGGAATATGAGTTTTCTGTGAAAACTGTGAACAGATGTAATTAAATGCAGGACAGAGAGAACAAAGGCCGATTGAAGCTTGGGCAACAGTACGGGACTAACAAGCCAGGATAAATTCAGATAGGATAGTTGTTTGATGATTGTTAGTGTTCAAGCTGGGTGGTTGTTGCTTTGGTGGTTTGGGGTTAGTGATGTTATTTTTGTGGTTTCTTATGTTGAGTTACCGCTACCACTACGCTTTACTGGTTTACTGGGCGGATGCGCGTGCTAGGAGAGAGGGGGGTTTCGAGGGTTCGTACATACCACGGGCCTTGGCATTTTTGGGGCTCTCGGAGCCGCTGCGTTTGGCTGGACTGAGGCTCGAGGAGGTCTTTAGGCTCTTTGAGGGGCTCGATGCGCTGCCAGATGTGGAGGTCTCCGTGTTATCCGTGCTGGATGAATTGTGCGAATTGTGTGTAAGCATAACGGCATGATCCTCGCCATCGCTGGAATCATCACTGGAGTCGCCCGTGAAGGGCATCGAGCGTATTTGAGAGGCACGCCCCTTGACCGTGGCATAAACGGGCACGGATATATCACAGAAGCCGCCGCTGGCGGTTTGTTGCTGTCGCGTCGGCGGCTGGGGTGTGCCCGGTGTGCCGCTGCTGCCCAGCGTGCCATTCGCATCATGGCCATGCCTGGTTCGTCCATTCGATAGGGTCAGGCTGTGCTCCTGCTGCACATCCGGGGTTGGCTCATTGCTGGCGGTGCTCTCCGCGGTGCTGGTGCCGGTGCCGGCAAGTCCATCGTTGGCCACCTGATAGATCTTCGCCTCCCAGCTGGGAAAGCGATGCAGCGGTGGCGTCGGCGGCCTTGGCACGCCCAGTTCGCTGGTTGTGGTCGTTGTTGTGCTCGAATTGCCGCCGCTGGCCATTAGCGCCGGATTGTTCTTCATCCAGGCGGGCAACTTCTCGCATGAGGGCGTATAGATTTCCGCATAGTCGTGCGCCGTGTCCGTATCGGAGCTATCTGGCCGGGTGCTCGCCACAGCAGCGGACTGCGCTGCCTTGCTGGAGATGCTGGAGAGCGGCGCAAGGGTAAGGCCATCAACGGCCGCCACCAGATTGCGCTCCAGCTCCTGCGGCTCCATGGATAGATTGCGTCGATGCTGATGATGCGGATAGGAGCTGGTCAATGGCCGGCTGATGATCTCCTGCGGATCGAGGCTCTCACTGCGTCGTCGCGTCTCTGGCGTACTGGCAAAGTCCTGCACATCCAAGCTCAGGCTATTCCGCACAGGTCCCACAATGCTGTGCCGCTGCGATTGGTTGGCAATGTGATTCTTGAGCAACTCCAGCTGCTGATTACACTTGATATTCTGTTCACGCAGCAATTGATTCTGCTCCTCGAGATCTCGCAGCTTATTGTTCACCCACTCCTTGATCTTGGCGGCCTTTGCCTCGATCTGGCGTGCGTCATGCAGGCGCAGCTGCCTCTGCTCCTCTACTTGAAACTCCAATGAGTTAATTGTCTTCTCCGCCTCGTTGCTGGGCAGACAGACTCCCACGCCTAAGCCCCCTGGCCCGCCTGTGCTGCTGGCCAAGACGCTCTGCTGACAGGCAGCGGCCAAAGCTGCAGCGGCGATTGCCTGTTGCTGTTGTTGGTGTACGGGCGAGCTGGTCGCTGTGCCCTGCTGAGAATGTTGTTGTTGTTGCTGTTGTTGTTGCTGTTGTTGTTGCTGTTGTTGTTGTTGTGCTGGTGGCTTTGGCCATTCACTGAGCCGCTGCTCCATAGCACGCACCTGCAAGCATACAAAGTGGAAAAATGTGTTAGAAAAAGCTTTGTCAGGTAAGCCCGCCAACCCGCCCACTTGGGAAATCCCCTTAGCCTGCCCAAATACCCAGTAAAGCGAAAAAGTTTCTCAGACAGTGCAAAAAAAAAATACTTTGAAAATTCAATTAAATTTGCGCTAAGCTGCGGCCGTAAAATGCAACGTTCCTTTGCCAGGACTAATGGTTACATATGACCCCTGTTTCGCAGGATTTGCTGAACAGCGAGTAAGTGGTAAGAACTTGGCCAGAAGTAAGCAAGTTTCTAGCAGTTAGTTCAGCTGAGGTGGAGATCAAGTTAATAGTTAATGGAAAAAGTTTACTTCTGCTGGGATTGCTCTGTATGTGGTTCCTATGTGAGGAGGGGATACAGTTAAGATTCGTCCTCGAAGAAGGTTCAAAACTGCGGCAAATCGGAAGAAAATTTTAACTTAAGGCATCCAAAACTCAGATAAGTCGGAGGTTCAAATATTTTGTAATAAAAAATCTAACATTTATCTTCAGAGCCTCAGACAGAAATCTAGGTAATATGAAAAACGGAAGATTTGCTAGATGAAGTTTGACTAGAACATGTGCAGGAAATTTCCAGCAAAAATTTGAACGAGAATTGGCTTAATGCAAAGGTTCAATTCCTTATATACTGTTCAAACTAAGACAGAGAAGTAAAAGACAGAATCGAATTAAATACTTGTTGGAACCAGTTGATACAGACATGTTGTTAGGTTAAGTAGCGAGAGTCCAACTACAACTAGCTATTATTTATAATCGGATGTGCTTGTTGCGCACATAACGAGCTAGTCTAGCCGGTGCACAGGACTCCAGACCCAAAGGGCCAAAGGACTGTCAAGCGCGTGGTAAAATTATGAGGCGCAGTGGCGCAAAAACTTGTGTAATTAAACGCAACCATTTGAGGCAGACTATGGCATGCATTTAACACTTGGCTGTGCTGCAGTTGAGCAAGGCATGCGAGCAATGCCTGGGGGCAAGGAATGGGGCGGCGACGATAGGGCGGATTCCAAGTACATATTTTCTTTTTTATGGGCACACAACAGTTTGCAAGTAATGGTAGAAGACGATGGCTGAGAATAAAAAAATAAAGAGAGGGGAGAGAAGAGAAAAAGGGGGTTGGGGGCAACGTGAAACAGAGACAACGGAAACGCAGGACATGGACGAAATAACTTCATTTGACACGCCAACTTATCAGGTTGCCCTCGAGGCTGGTCACCACAAACGGCAACTGACAACCAAAGTAAACCCGGAAGCATGCTGAATGCCACTCGTGACCAAGTGGCAAGCGGCAACTGCCTCTTGTCACCTATTGCATTATTAGTTGCCACTTTGGTTTGTGGCACTACGCAAATGGGTCAATTGCCCAATGTTCAATGTTCGGGATGTGTTTGCAGGTCGAGGAACCCGATTCGAACTCTTGCTCAATGCCGGCGGCATGCGACCCCCTCTTCCAACCTCAAGCAACGTCTAATGCCCCCTGAAGCTCGGCTGGTGAATGTTAAAAATAAATAGACTGCCCAAAATAACAAACGGAAACTCAGGTTATTGGACGCGTCGCATATAAAATGCCAAAGTGTATGCTTCTTCTCACCTGACCAGAAACCTGACACACACAGGCAAGCACCTACATACATAAAGTCACAAAAAACATTTTGGCAGTTGCGAGCCCTAGAATAAACAGCGGTTTAGCCCATACATACATATATACAATAACCAATGGATACATACACATACATACAAACATTCAGACATACATACAAACATACATACATACATATATATACTGACTTACATACATACATTTCCACACACACATATACAAACCCTAATTGATTGCCAAAAACTAATCACTTCACACTTATCACTTTAACCTAAAGCATGCAAATCTGTTAGGCTTACTTGAAATTATGAGAATCGAGGAGAGGGGCAATATTTAATAAGTTTTATTTAAATTGCAGGGCTACGGAAAATAAAATTAGTGTTTGTTTTGTGTACGATAGCATACACACACATTTGTACATACGTGTTTATAGACACACCTACATAAATACATACAAATATACATACATACACACATACCACAAATATACAAACAAATAAACATACATAAATACATACAAAAATACATACATACAAACAAATATACATATATACATAAAAATACACATACAGACATACACACATACGCACAGACGTACATACATACCTTTACACACACAGACATATTCAAATCCTATTTGATTGCCAAAAACAAATCACTTCACACTTATCACTTTAACCTAAAGCATGCAAATCTGTTAGGCTTACTTAAAATTATGAGAATCGAGGAGAAGGGCAATATTTAATAAGTTTTATTTAAATTTCAGCGGCAAGTAAAATGGTCTCAGTTTGGCATAGGATAACATACAAGCATACACAAATGCACACATACATAGATACAAACATACATGCACACATACATACATGCATACATTCATACATACATCCATGCATACATAGATATATGTATATTACCAAGTCTACATTCATACTTTTATATGCACATACACATACATACATATGTACATATATGCAAGCTTGGTATTGGAATTATTTTAATTAGGAACCAGCAAATGTAATAGTATAGCATTATATTCAGGTCGACAATCGGACTATAAGGAATAACCAATCTAAGTGAAATACTTTTGGATAAGGCTGCCTGGAAATGAAACTTTAAGGGAGATTCCCATTCAATAACAAATCTGTGTGTAATCATTTTAAAAGAAGTTTTAGTTCAAGCAACTTATTGCTTCTTCTTTGAGTTGGTAAAAGTCAAAGCATTTATACCGACACTTTGCCAACTATGCAAGATTTGTAGGATAGTGTAGCCAGGCAGCAGCTAAGCCGAACAGCGAACCAACGTATTAACTGCGCCCAAGTAGTTTCGGTTTCAAGTTTCTGTTCTAAAACTTCAGCCATAAAATTTGGTGGCGTTTAAAATAAACGAGAAATAAACAAAAAAAATAAAAAGTTAAGTTTCTTTTAGCCATAGCGACACAACCAGACCATCCAGCAAACGGGCTTTCTGAAAGCTGTTTAAGTAAAACTTCTCGAATGATAACCATATGCGGGGCCAAAGTTCAAGAAGTTTTGCATTTGTTTTTCGGCGTTGGATGCATTTAGGCGTGCGACTAAGGAACAAATAGCAATAGAAGCTTGACGATAAGAGAAGTGGACGGGTGTAGGCGGGCAGGCGGCATACCGGGGCTTAGCTGACTTTATCTGAGTCTGCTCGGGAGTATCTGAGTCGTGTCGCTTGTGGCAGCAAATGTTGGATATGAAAATAAATCTGCACTCTATCAGTTCAACCAAATCCGGCAATTTGCGCCATTTGATTAGATTTGGCTGCCGGTATGTGTGTGTGTGTGCGTGTGAGTGGAAGGGCGTAGCAAGGGGGTGGGGTAGGTGTGTTTGTAAAGGAGTCTCAAGTCCTGTGCAGCTGCTGGGTCTCATAAACGCAGTCTATACCGAGTTCTGCTGCACATAGAGCCAACTGCTCGTTCAGTTAAGTTAAAGAGTTTCCAGATCGAAGGGGTTCACTCGGGGGGGAAATACTGGGCTTACGCTTTACGGCTGAGCGCAGCTGCAACTGTCGGGCGCAACAAAAAAATAAAATATAAAAATGGGATACAATTCGATTTTTATTGCGCAACGACATTTTTATTGGTAGCTGCCAGCCAAAAGGGGGGAGTGGCTGGGTGCTAAGAGTAGGCAAGGAGCAGGGAATAGTAAGTGCCGCCAGATGCCCGACTAGCTCCAATGTCTGCCCACTTAACATAAATCTCGTCTGCCGTCGCCTGCTGCTGCTTGTATTAACTGCAAATCCCAAAGTCCTACACAATAATTTGCCTCAACGCACAAACGGATTATGGAAAAGAAGACATGGCAAGAAAAAATAAATGAATCAAATTGTAGCGCTCTACTCGAGAGTGTACGACTTGGAGATGCCCCGTACGTAACTAAAAGCTGTTATAAAACATACCTTCTGCAGTGTACCCCACACAATGAAAAATTCCTCTTTGAATAACTTTTTTCAGCTTTTCATATATGCGCTCTCTCTAAAAGTTTTTATAATTTGGAAATATTTCTGATTTGCATATGCTATACATCTTATATACTCAGATATAAACAGAAACCTCTTTGAATACTTATTTATCGACTGAAATGTTATGAGAGGAGTAAAAAAAAATTTATACATATTTATCTCTGTATATAAAACTGTTTGGCCTGACTGACTGATTGAGCTAGGAAGTTGAAATTTTCACAGTAGTTACCTTATGTGATGAAGCTGCACGTTAAGAGAGGGAATTCCAATCGCTTGTGTGTAAAAATCCCGAAAAACGGTTGTTTGAATTTTTTTTATTTACCATTCTATCGGCCTCAAATACATGTATGTACATACATACATACATGCAAACATACATACATACATACATACATGCATACATACATACATACATACACACATACATACATACATACATACATACATACATACATACATACATACACACATACACACATACATACATACATACATACATACATACATACATACATACATACACACATACATACATACATACATACATACATACATACATACATACATACATACATACATACGTACGTACGTACGTACATACATACATACATACATACATACATACATACATACATACATACATACATACATACATACATACATACATACATACATACATACATACATACATACATACATACATACATACATACATACATACATACCTACATACATATGTACATACATACATGTACATATACATACATGTACATATACATACATGTACATATACATACATGTACATACATACATATGTATATATGTAAGTATGTAAGCAAGTATATATGTTCATACGTACACACATACATACACATACACAATAACAAAACACACAAAATAACACACAAAAAAAAAACACAAAAAAAAACAACAACACTACTAGCTAGGCATGAACAAGTGCAGAGCCTACTTGAATTTTTGAGAATCGAGGAGAAGAGCACTTGGTATAAATTCGTTTTATTTAAATTTGCAGCACAGCGACATATAAGCTTGGTCTGCGTTTGGCATTAGAAAACAAACATACATGCATACAAATATTCATAATTGCAAACTCACATGCATGCATACACTAACATACACACGCCCACACACACACACGTACATACATACGCACACACACACATATATAATACTTATATGCCTTCGTACAAAATACTTGTTATTATTATATATTATTATATAATTTTTGCCATATAAGTATAATATTATAAGATTTGTGCAGAATCTATACTTTATTTATTGCTAGTAATATATCTACTTATTCTGAGTATGATAAACAATAAAATATTTTTAAAATATCTTTAATCTTTAAGATTAAGATGTGGTACACAGATGTGTAATTGGACACATTAACGTAAGCTTCTATATGCGTGCGACTAGATCGACTAACCTTGCAGTGCTAAGATCCCAAATATATACAATAAAAAAATGCAATAATCATAATACCCGTTTTTTCTTGAAGTATTTTTGAAAAGGGCATAAATTCTTACGCTCGTTCGCACAATAAAAAACCGAATTTGATAGCTGAACGAAAGATGAATAAGTAAGGGAATGAATATATACTCATCTCTAGTTATGGGCGCCTGCTCCCAAAGCATTTGAATCCAAATTTGGATTTCAATTTTTAATGCGTTTTGTAGGGGGTTGGGGCACGTTCGGCATTTCAAGGATGGAAATAATCATTTCTATTCAAAGAGACATAAACTACTCGGAAAGGCAAATGAAAAATGGGAAAATTGTGAGGAAAAACTATTCAATGCGCTCATTCATTCAGTCACCGATTGAGTGAGTGAGCCATTAAATAGACGGTCTCCCCGCCAATACCACTCGTGCTCCACAGCATTCCGATTTTTGTGCCAGCTCCATTTTGCTGGCTCGTGCTCTTGCCAAGCTTGAATCCTGTTTTTATTACTAAATGAACAGACGCAATTAAGTGGCGTAGGTTGCGACCGCCTGAAGGGTTGAACGCTCAGAAAGGGGGAGTGCTAGATAAGGGCAAAGGGGAAGGGGAAGGGCGGAGGGGGGGAGTTGGAGTTTGGGGAGGGGCATCGCTACGGCAGATGACTAACGACAACGAGCCATTATGTTTGGGCGCTTCAATGGGCGCCCAGCAAGTGACTTGTTATGGAAAATGTATGTAAGCTGGGTTGGGGGGCTGGGTATGGAGCGGTCTAGTCTGGCCATTTGCGGTGAGTCAGTTGCTATGTACGCGATATGTGCGGGGTGGGGGCGGTATTATCCACAGTTTAAGTGGCTGTCAAAGCAGATGATTAATTAATTTGTAATGAGCGCTAATGTGGCCGCTAGATGGCGCTGCGCAACGCCTGCAATCTACTGCAATTACATACACTCGAGCTCAAAATACTAAGTACACTATTAAAAATCAAATATTTAAAATTTAGTTGAAAATACAACTAACCAACTAAAAGTCTGATTTAAACGTGCTACCCGCCAAGCTAATTAGATGTGGCGTTGTTTAAATATTTTTGGTTCGATCTTTAGCTGAGAACTCAAAGCTCTTTATTACAACTTTGATCGATCTGGTTCTTAAGCTGGACTGGTGTCAGCGTGGCCAAAAAATCAGAGAAGTTTAGCATAGGTATACTGTACAGGGTATAGATTTTTCGATTTGCCACGCCCCAGTGGGGTAGCCGAGTATATAGTCAAGTCTTTATCATGAGACTTGCTGCCCCTTGTTATTTATTGTATTTTTACTAAGATCTTATATAAACTTCGATGGTTCTCTTTCTCTCTTTGTCTCTGTAAACTCCCCATTTAGTCAACTTTGACAATCACCTGTCAATTAATTGACTCTGTTTGACAGCTCTTAGCTGCAAATCCTAGCTTGTTTGTTTATCTAGGCAGCTGTTTTGTGGACTTTTCTTCGCATGAGCCGCATTAGACTCGCCCTACAATGTGCTAGAGGGGGAGTGGATGGGGTCGGGTGTTGGAGCTGTGTCATTTTTCTGTTTGTACAAATTGCTGGCGCCGCTTGGCAATTTGTTAATACACATTACACAAATGTGCCGCAACATGTAGCATTCTGTTAAACGTCGCCTTTCTCTCGGCTTTCGTTGCCCTGCTCCCTCCGAGCGCTCTCTTAAGACTTGGCATCCACTTTGCTGCACATCATCTTTGGGGCATCTTACATATGGGCCTGCCTGGCTGACGCCCCCTCGTTTTATTTGAGTTTCTTGTGTTGCTTTGACTTCTTGAGCAAATAGCCGCCGCACACCCTCTATATTCTTTATACGCTTCATGGCTTTACACACTTCACTCTGCCACTGCTCGCGCCCTGTTGTCATGCCACATTTTCGACGTTTAATTTCGAGTCATGATTCCATTGTTATTTATAGTCAACAAAGCGGCAGCAACTGAAGCAGCAGCAGAAGCAGCCACTCTAGACAACACTCCATAAAATATTGTTGGCTCCCCAAACTGCGCCCTCCCTCCAGCGCCAAACAGCATTCAGCTGCGGCATCTCTCTTTCTCTCTGCCCCAAACCAGCGCTGGCACGCGACGCGTCGTCGTTTAGTCTGGGGTAGTAGCTGCCACACTCGCTGCCGTTGCCGCTGCCGCTGCCACTTAGCTGCCTGCAGCTTCCGTTGTGGCTTTAAATGTTGTGTTGCATTGCCATAGAAATTTTTATTTAATACAAGTATAGAGATGATCTGTGCAACATAATATCGCAGCTAGTCATTTGCGTGCTGCTGCTGCTGCTGTTGCAACTTCTTGTGGCACTGTTGTCGTCGCTGTCACCGCTGTCTTCCTGATGATTTTTCCATTAGAGTCAATGTCAATATTTGCAGCATGTTTTGGCAGCTTTGAAATTGAAAATGTGCATGTTGCAAATTGTATGCGACGTGGCTGTTGCTGCCTTCGCAGCTCTTTTTTGCAACCATTCGCCTCTTCCTACGACCGCTCCCACACTCGAACCGCATCGTCGTCGGCCCGTCTCCTGCTTGCAACAATTAAAAATCTCGCGGACATTGCCACGTTGTGTGTAATTGTGGTAGCTGATGGTGCTGTATGCTGCATCCTACATGCTACATGCTTTTTTCCTTCCATTCCGTCACAAGTGGCACTTGTCAGTCAAGTGTTGCGCCTGCCGCGACGCTACTGTTGACGTGTCATTTTTTAAGGAAAGTGTTGCATAATTTGTGGCGCATTTAATATTAAATTACGCCTTAAAAGTGCGCTCACAATAAAAATGTTTAAGTGTATATCACACTTTGGATTGTTATAATAAAATAAAAATTAAATAAATAATAATAATAGTAATATAAAAATGATAATAACAATTCTAATGCTATTGATTCATAATGATAATGCTAATGCTAATGCTAATGCTAATGCTAATGCTAATGCTAATGCTAATGCTAATGCTAATGCTAATGTTAATGCTAGTGATAATGATAATGATAATGATAATGATAATGATAATGATAATGATAATGATAATGATAATGATAATAATTTAATATTAGTTTTAATTAGTTAGTTTTAATTTAAATATTAGTTTTAATTAATATTACGATTAGGTCGCAACTAATATCGAGAGCGGAGTCCTGTGCAAGCTGTGGCCGACGGCTGCCACGCCTACAAGCCCGCCCACCTCTCAGCTTGCTTAACTTAATCAGTTTTCAGCGAGATACAACGCCGGAAAGGGACGTGGGGGCTTGTGTAGAAAAAACTTTGCAGCTCCTTTTGCCAGACAATAAACTTAAACAAAAGTTTCGCTACTGATAAAAGTTTTGAGCATGCCCAACCCAATAGCCGCCATTTAGGATTTCGTGGAACTGGGAATTCCGAACTTTAAAGTGTGACCTGTTTGGTGCATTTTCTAATGTTTAGGACTTGGATGGCAAATGGGTTTTCAGCGTGCATCGACTGGGAATTTGGCGGGCATTTCAGATTTAACAACTCGAAAGTATCTTAAGAATACGATGTCTAAAGTGTGCCCAGCTCAAGTATCTATGGCTTGTTGGCATTGTTGAGCGTCAAAAGGCAAACAATATACCCAGCCACTGCAGCGGGGGGCATTGTGTCTGGCGGGGCGGTTCCCGTTCCACACTACGGCAAGAGACCAAAGCAAAGATGCCGACAATTTTGCGACAAAAAAAAGAAGAAAAAACTGCATGGAAAGTGGACAAGTAACAGGAAAATGGCAGGAAAAATGCCAACGATATTTGTGCGCTTTTCAATAATTTTCCACTGTTTGTTGTTGTTGTTTTGTGTTCGGCCAGACGCCCCTAAGTCTGTAACAGCTGCGCCAACTGTTTCTGACAGTGGGTGGCATGCGGCACGCCTCATTTGTTGCCCGCTTTTGGCTGTGGTGCAAACGATGTTTTTACGATGTTTTTACGCTCGAGTGGTGCCAGTGGTGCGGCAGCTCACTGAAATTAAAACTGAAGTCGCGCTGCAATCATTTCCACTTTCCACTGATCGACAAAGCATATGTATATTCCCCACTTCACATTTCCCTTTAAAGGGGCGCTACGCTTTGCCCCGCCCATTGTTAATTAAGCGGGGAAACCCCATAAGCAGCACAAAGCAAAACGTCTGCCTCAAATTGCACTTTGTTTTCGCTTTTGCCTAACTTTGTGTTTGTTTTTTTTTTTTAACTTAGAAAAGGGCTTTTGTGCAAATGTTGCCTTGGCAAATGACAAAAAGTGCATTCAAGTGTAAATGAGAGGGAGAGGGAGTTTGAGAGAGACAGAGAGAGAGAGAGAGAGAGTGAGAAGGTGGCCGAGAAACTGTCGCTAATGTCTCTGTTCAGCTATTTTACAACAAAAAAGGGTAGAGAATTCTCGCAATTGAAAAACAGCTTTAAAAGACTTAGGCTTGGGCATCAGAGGTATTTTCTTTATATAAATACTTCAATATATGGAAGATATCTGCATATTTAAAGATAATTTGCTAATTATATGAGACTTTAAGTTCCAGTTTCAATATAAATATGATGAAAATATAGTTATATACATAAAAAGAGCTTGAAGTGCTTAAAGGTCGGTTCCAAATAATATAATCCAATCCAAATAATAATACCTGACTATCCAAAGAATTCACATGCATAAATCGGTAACCTTATTAATTCCTTTATTTATCTTTTTAAATTTGAAGATTATTATATCATTTGCAAAGAAGTTCATTTAAAATGAAATGGTTTAAATATCTGCGTCTCAGATAATTTTTAAATTGTTTTCATTTACGAAATACTACAATTCGGATTCCATAAATACGATAATACATGTCAAAGAATAGATTGTAGTTGAATTGAAACAAGATTATTTTCAAAAATCAACTAATGCATTAGCGTATTTCAGCCATGAAAGCAAGCAATTATAATGATATTTCTTGGCAAAAGCAAAATTCAATGGCTGCTTAAACAACTGAATACCCTCATAGATTGAATATTATAATTATCACTGCCTTGTATGCCCCTTTTGGGTCTATTATGCCGGACAGATATAATATTAAACACAAATGAATTAATTGTAATATTACATTTTCGGATCGAAGACTTTCTGAATGTGACAATGTGAATTCAAGGAACAGCCATAAGTGACTCTCTACAAGCCCAGCTAAACTCTTTTGTTCTTTTATGTTAATATTTCTTAATATTATCAGTATAATACGCATTAATTGGAAACACACCCATTACCAATTATTTGTACAGAATTAACTAAAAGACGCATTTTTTCGTATTAAAAAGAACTTTGAACTGCATTGGGCAAAGGCGCTGCCAACTTTTTGATCACAACTCATAAACGTGACCTTTTCGATGTCGCTAACCAATTAAGCGTGAAGCGACGGACTCTCTTCCCCCATAACAACAACAATAACAAAGACAACTTCATCCAAAGTCGCCTTGGAGAAGCTCAACGATGCGTTCGACGTTGTGAAAACTCTTACAACAAACACACACACACATATATACACAATATACAAGCAGACAGACGAAAACTTGTAAGCAATTAAAAGCAGTTTTCCCCTCTCATTGTTGCTCTTGTTAGTTTTGTATTTTCTTTTTCATTAAATTTCTTGTATTTTTGCTTGCACTTGGCAAGTTTTTTTCATTGCATCTTCTTTGTCTTTGCTTCTCATAAATATTCGATTTTAATAGTATGGCACTTCCCAACCCTACCCTTACATAGCTGGTCCAAAGATCAGACAATATGTAGAAGCCGTCCTGAATTGAAAGCAAGCTATATTTAATTTACGATATTTATCTTTGTAAAAAATAAACTGATTTTTACCTGATCTATAGTTATATTTATAATAACTTTTCATTTTGTATATCTTCACAATTTTTAAATTCTGTTAAATATTTCTTTTAATGTAGCTTGGGTGATACGAAAAAATATTGAAAGCACAATTAATATTCATATTCCCATGTTTCAGCTTTAATTAAGTTAAATATTAAAATAGTAAAACTAATTTAAAAATATATGGGAAATTGAGTTCAGTAAGATAGAAATACTTGTTATATTTTCGACATAATAGTATAATTATGAAACCTAGTAGAACTTTACATTTATATCCAGCTACATAAACTTTTCTGTAATATCATAATGTATAATAAAAACAGTAATTCCCCACATTTGGTTTCACAAGAAAGATCTTTGATTATGGTTCATATATTTTGGAATGGGTATTACGTACATTTTGGGCATATTGTGCAGCTGCCCTGCTCCAGTTCAAGAACTGCCATTTTACTAGGATTTTGTATACACTTTTTTCACAATTAGAGTCTTATATAGTTACACACACACGCGAATGACGAATCTTATTAGATCAGAAGTTCATTGTCATAATGTGCTGGGCACTATAAGGGTTGGGGGTTGTTTTTCCAACTAACGCACAAAAACTCTGCGTATAATAATAATAATTCGCGTGGCCAAACTATTTTGAGTATAAACCGGTTTGGTGGTGGTGGGCGGAGAAGGGTAGGCGGCCACTGATCGCGAGCTCTGTTGCTGCTGCGGCAGCTGTGTGAGGGTTGTTTTAGGCACCCCTTTTGAAGGGTTTTTAAAAATACTGCAAAACTGTTTAATACTTGCAAAAAAAATATAAAAAAAAAAATCAAATGTAACACTCAACAAACACTGGCAGATAACACTTTGAAAATGATGCAACACATCAGTAAGAGCAGCGACTTTTAAAATTCAACAATTGGTACCGTTAGAAAAATATTAAACGCCGCCAAGCGACGCGCACGAGTCGAGCAACTCTGAAGCACTGAACACTGAACCGGCTGCCAGGCAAGTAGCAGCCACCAAGCAGCAGCAGGCAGCAAGTACCAAGTGCGAGTGCGAGGGAAATTTTCGCGCGCGTGGAGGTGGGAAATTCGTGCAAGTGTGTGTGTGTGTGCGTGTTGGGTACATAGACTATCGTTGACAGCTGAGCGAGGGAAGTTTTAGCGAAACGAAGCATTGCCCATGAGCTTGTGTATATGTGCGCGTGTGTGTGTGGGTGTGCGTATGAGTGCGTGTGAGCGCGTTTTATTTCGGGGTGGCAGGTAATTCATCTTGCAATATATGTCATATATCACACGCACACACATGCATACATATATACGTTATAAGCCAAGCAGCGCATAAATAAATAAATAATAAGCGTATAATATAGTATAGAGTAACTGTAACATCAATAAAATTCAACAAAAAAAAAGGAAAATTTGTAAATCACTCGGCCTCAATGGGTTATCGGTATTCGGGCATTAATGCGTCTGGGCTCTCGGCTCTTGGCTCTTGGCTTCTGGTTTTAATGGGCTGCCTTATTGCATAGTTCAAATGGAATTTATAGCAATAAAATACGTAATTCACAGCCCCCACCCTTTCCCCGCCCACCCTGCTGATTAATACCAAATGACTCACGCAGGAATGACAAAGCTAACGGCACTTGTATTGCTTTTAATACTCTATATGAAGGTCTCAAAGGACGGATATGTGATAATTTTTTAGAAGAAGCTTGTAGAAGATTCTGCCTTTTTTATTCCAGGACAGATACATATGTTGGTTAGCGAAATATTAAGCAAAGTCGAAGTTGCGCTATAAAAAATAATACTTAAATAATACGTTAATACTGCAATTGAATTATTTATCAAATAAATGGTTTATCCTTTTGTAGTGAAGTGTTAGAATAGGTTTAACGAAAGAGAAAATATCACCAGCTGAATATTTTGCAAGATAAATAGTGAACTTTACATACTTTCTGCTGCAAGCTGCGATAATTGTGCAGGGTATCTAGACATAATTGCTTTATAATTTTAAAATATAGTAGGTATAATACTTAAATGACATATTTAGGATATATAACTTCCATTATTTACATAGAACGGGCCGAAGAAATACAAGGGATACCCGTAAAAATGATCTTGAGTGAAAAGTAGATTTTTATGGAGCTTTCAAAAAGAAATCAACTTTCTTTTCGCCAGGAAGAAATCGTAGACTATTTCACTGCATCGAATCCCTGCACTTTACAGGGTATCTTTGTTACTAAGCATCTTGTGGTTTACTTATTTCTGGTGTCAATGACTTTCGCCAAGTTTTGCGAGCTTCATTCCGTGCGGGTAGGAGGACGCCAACAGACCAAACATCAGTCACTTTGCCTTCCTTCCGGCCAAAAATGCGTGTCATGTGAGGAGCACAACAAAATGAAGAGATGTGATGTGTATGGGGCGGAGTGGGGGGAAGTTGCGGGGCTTAGATGCATGTCAGTTGTCAGATTATGTGTCGGAACAACATTGAGAACAGCAACTCGCCGCACAATTTATCTACCCCACCCAACTCCCCCCTCTGTTTCTCTATCGCTCCGCTAGAGAACTTTGCCGTTAACCAAATATTGTTGCAGCTCCTGCCACAGCTGGCGCCCCAAAAGAGTACCCAGCAGCCAGCTCGGAGCATGAAATAAATGTATGCACATCTATATAACATGTTGCTCGGGCTTGGCCAGCATCAGGCCGCAACTTCGAATCCGGGATTCTTGGAGCTCTTTAGCTGATTGTTTGCGGTTGGTGTCAACAATTTGGCTGATTAAAAAACAACAAAACAGTAGCTGTGTATGGAATTGGTGGCCATATGAGATGCGAGTTGCGAGTTGCGAGATGACTCAGTTTCATTGTCGTCCTCGTCATCCATCAGAGCGCCAGCCAGCATGAAGATTATTGGCTAGACGCTGGCAAAAGCAGCAACGACAACAACACCAACGCGAAAACCATAAAAACAAACCCAACCAAAGAACAACAAACAATTGCCGACGCATAAATACCCTTGCAGCTGCATGACATAAAATGTTCACTTAAAAAAAAAGGTAACATTAAATTCTTGGGTTTCTATACGATTTAACAAATAGTCGAAGATAAAAAGTGACGAATTAATTTGTATGTGGATGAGGTGAGTACTATAATGAAGCTTGTTAATCCAGGTATTGGCCAAAATATATTGAGAAAAGAGCGTCTACATACAATATACATACATATACATAATGGAAAATGCGCCAATCTATGTACTACCTGCCGATCAGCTATATATAGTATATATTTAACTGTTTGTGGCTGTCACTTGCATGCAGCAACAAATATAGCCTATTTATAGGGTATATAACAAGTCAAAGAACATCCTTCGTTTTGAGCGTGTTAGTGTGATACGCCCCGACTAGACTGGCTGGCAGCCAAAATACAGCTACCACTACGGCTACAGCTAACGCCCCCCCCCCCCCCTCCTACACACACACACTCACACTTGCCCCCGCCGCTGCACAGCTGTTAAAGTGCAGTTGGTCTCCAATAAGTAACTGCTTAAAGCGCCATTACGCGCATTCGTATGGATCGCATCTCGGCCATAACTCAAAGCTGGATGCAACAAAGTCTCTGGCAGCGCGATGTGGCACATCATTCACATGCGGCAACTGTTGCATGGAGCAGCAGCACAACGGGCCGCTATTTTTAAATGCATATTAATGTGGAGGCAACCCGCGCCAAATGATGTCGTCGACTTGCGGATGAGTTTTAAATAAAGAAAAGCAGCAGCAGCAGCAACAGCAACAGCAACAACAACAACAACAACTACTACAAAAAGACCACTTAAATCGTGAAGGAAAAAAAAATGCAGCGCATTACATTTTTCAAATGTGCAACAGCCACGGCAGCGACGCCGACCGCGAGGGCCAACTGCGAGTGGGCGGACGCTGCGGAGGCGGCTTCAAGCGAAAGTGGCGCCGTCGCTGTCGACGTCAACGTCAACGTCATCTCGTCTGCGCTGCACTCTGGTGACGGATGCATGCATCATTAATTCAGCTGAAGCAGCGCAACAACAACAACAACAACAACGAGAAAATAAACAACAAAAACAACAACAAAAAGAGGCAACGCCAACGCGCTTTGCTTTTCTCTTCATTCTGTGAACTTTTATGCATAATCATAGTGAAAAAAGGGGTATAAGACGTAGAGAAATGAAAATTGAATGGACATATACGAATTACGTATACGCTACAAAAGGTGGCTAACAGAAAATATAAAAATTAGATTTAAAGAACAGCTAAAAAATGAATACAGATACATGTGAGAAGCTTGAGATTATGCAATTAGTTTTTGAACATTTCATTTTCAGAAAGAAAGTCTTTGAATTTAGATTTATTCTTGAATTAAGCTAACCTGAATATACATATTTTTATATTGCAAAAAGAGAACGAAATTATTTATGAAGCTATTTTGAAATTCTTAATAAGAATTTACTTTTTCATCTATGTATATCAATATTAATCTATATCTATAGTCAGAAAGAGAAAATAACAATTTTCATAGATCTTTCGTTAACAAATTATTGTATATCCATTTAGAATGATTTTGCTAAACATGCAGTAATTTTGTATTTTATTTATTTAATTTATGCATACACATATGTATATAATAAGTATTTTTTAATATTTTATAATATTTCGGATTTTCTTTAATTATAATGAAGAATGGCCTGGAATGGAATGGGCTAAAATTTTACCTTATTTTATAAGACTAAGCCACAAATTAAAAGTGAGAGTTAAAGAAGAAATCAAAAACTAAAACTTGATAAAACGAAATTCATATTTTACATATTTATTAATTTTCAATAATTAATTATTTTATTCATACTATTTATGTTTTATTTACACTTTAATCATATGCAGTTCGACAAACTCTCGACAGCATTTGTATTGCTCGCATAAACCAAAGCTCCCCAAATGTGTAGGGTAACTGAAAGCCAAGTTCGAGCGTCTGGCGAAATGCATTAGTGAGTCAACCGGCGAATGCAATCAGCGCTTGGCCCACATAGCAGGGAGACGAGGCAGAAGAAGTGGAAGAGGAGGGGCAGGAGAGGCAGGACGAGCAACTGTTTGTTGTTGCTGTCTCTATCTAATCATCTATGCGCTTTGTTTACAAAAAGATAAATGGCCACTGTGCGGAGATTGGCTCGAGGTGAAAGGAAGCGTGGCGGGGGATGGGCCGACGTGGAGGAGAATGTGGCGATAGCTGCACTTGGAGGCGTCTCTTGAGATTGGCACGTGTCCAAGCAGTGAATGCAGCTCGCAAGCTGCAAGCTGCCGCATCAATCGACAGCTGATGGGGCAGAGAGAGAGAGAGAGCGAAAGAGAGAGAGAGAGGGCGCTGCTGCTGCTAACTGCCACGAGCAATCAATCAACTCATGCAACCGACGGTTGCAACTGGCGGCGGCGCCGCTGATGTTGCTGGTGCTGCGCCCACGTTGCACGTTAATTGATTTTGCAGTGTTTGTGCTTGTGATGAGCTATGCAACGCAGCGCGGAGGCGCCACAGAGGGGCCAACAAACAGAAAACAAAACGCCACAAAGAGATGACGACTCTCAGATAAGTGGCTAAATAATTGAAAAATCCCATCAACAGATTGACCCAATTCCCTGGAAAGGTTAAAAGTTCAAATACGAAATGCAAAATTTTTAATTGAATTTCATTTGCAGCTAACCTCGCTTGGTCGAGGGGGCGCCAGGGGGATTGGCGGCGGGATGGAGGCTGGCGCGGAGGCGTCAGAAATTATGTACATAAATGATACACGGCTGAACGATTTTGAATTTGACATAAATTTGAATTTCTTCTCTCTTTTTTTTCGAATGTCATGAGTTGATTTTGAAGAAGGAATTGAGGGGTATTCGGATCGGAACTGGGCCCTAATTATAGCCAACTCATATGTACGAAACATAAAATTAATATAAATTTGTTATGCGGTTTTATGGGGGAACTGTAGCTGGTGCCCCTTGATCCGATCATGCAACGCCGAGGCTGTGGCAGCCAGGTGGGCGTCCCAGTCGGATTACCCAAACGAATTTTACAAATACTCGAGCGAGAATTTCGAAAATGTTTTGAAAGTCGTTTAGTTTCAGGAGCTAAGCTAATTTTAGCTGTTCTGAAGTGACATTCTTTTTGGTAATTAGCTGGGCGAAAAGTTAGTTTAGATGCTTTGATTTATTCTAATATTATGAATATCAGCTTGAGATTGTGTCAAAAGATTTGAAGCAAAGTCAAATCGAAATCGAGTGCAACATTTTTTTTTAGCTTTATATAGCATATCTTACGAGAAGTCTAGACAACAACTAAGCTCATTTCCAGAAATGAATATTCGAATTTTGTTTCATATTTTGAACTAATGTTTCTTTAGGAGTTTTTAAGTGTGGGATTTCTAGACTAACTCTGTATTTTGGGTCAATTCTAGAATAAAGCGAATTCTTTTTATAGGAGATTTTTGGAACACCTTTGAAGGTATTTATTTATTTAAAGCAAGTCAAAAAGATTTTAAGAGAACTGTTCTGCGACCCACCTTATTTAAATATCTTTAATACGTTTTAAAAACAGATCTTTGATTAATAAATTATTTTCGTTTTGCAACGTATTACTATTAAGCAAATACATTTTTAAAGCAATTTCAAAATAAAGGACTGAGTTTCCGATGAGTCTACTCGAGTACTTTCCAAAGTATATGATTACGACAGCATTTCCCACGAATAGATTAAGGTATTTTTTTTTTTTGATTTCTAAAAACGTCTTTTTTTTAATTTGTTAATTTTTTTACATTCTCATTTAGTGATTGCGGTAACTTTTTATTGGTTAAAAAACACCTCAAAATATACTTTAATCTATTTGCATATTGTGCATACAAATATTCTGAGATTTCTGAAACTTGTCAATTTTCTAAATTTTTAAATACATTTTGAGCTTTCAAAACATTTACTTTGAAGTTTTGGTCTACACTGAAAAATTGACGGATCCTGATTATATATACATATATATATATATGTAAGTACTATAGAAGCGATAAATTGAACCGCGCTCAATCGCTTACCTTCTTTCTATAGTTATCCATTCATAAAACTGGTTCGTTGCACGTTTTCAATGTTGAAGTCTTTATCGTTGTTTTTGTTGTCGTTGTCTTGAGTTGTATGCCAAAGCGGGTGGGCGGAGGGAGGTTTGGCTCATTTTCTCGTGCAGCTAGTGCAGCTGCCGCTGTACGCATTTTCTTTGTTTGTGGCGGCAGCAAACGCAACAGCGGCGACGCTTGGCAGCCACGCGGCGACAGAGCAACATTTTTATGACACTGCTCAGCCTATGGGTTAATAGCCAATTCACTGTTGTTGTTATTGTTATTGTTGTTGTTGTTGTACTAGTTGCAGTTGATATTGATGCGTTCGCTGCTGTAGCGGCATTTGCGTCTGGCAATGCCCGTAAGCTATGAACGCTGCTGGCAATGCCGAGAGCAACAGCAGCCAGCCAGCGTCCAGCCTGCGTCAGAGTCAGAGTCAGAAAGCTTGGCTTTGCTTTTGCTGCTGCTGTTGTTGTTGTTGTTGCTGTTGTTACTTTTGTTTATATTAATTAATTCTCTAATATAAGCCTATGCATGTATACTTGAGTTATTGCAGTCGCTTTGTTGTTGTAAATGGACGTTTCTTGTGTGTGTGTGTGTCTCTCTATTTTGATATGTTGGCATGTGTAAGACGCGCTTGTTGTTGTTGCTGCTGCTGTTATTTGTGCCGTTTCTTGCTGTTGCTCTCCTTTCGATAGTTTATGCACAATTAACATACGCACACACACGTTTATTGTTGTCTCCTTTGGCTGTTTGCTGCTTTCTTAATTAGTGTTTTTTTTCCTTTTTTAGTTATTTCCATTTTGCTTTGTGACTCTGCCAGTCAGCTGTCTGTCATTGACATGTGCGCGCGCTCTCACGACGTCCAGCAGGCGCGCTCAGTTCCTGCATTCGCTCTCGCTGCTGCCGCTGCTCTTCCCTTCGCCAAGTCTCTCGCAAACGCCAATACTCAGCGTGGGGTGGCACTCACTCACTCACACGCACACAGACGCACATGGAAGCGCACATGCACGTTGTAAATGTGAATGGCCGCTTTGTGTGTGTTTGTAGATTTTGTATATTTTTGCGCAACACAATGCCAAATTCGGCCTAAAATATACTATATTTGGTACATTTGGCTGCCTTCGGGCCCTCACACACAAACACACATACTTCCATTCAAACACGCACACATACACTATTGCAAGCTTTTATTTAATTGCCAAATTTGATCATTTTTACGCACTTCAGGCAAACACAATATATATATATATATTTTTTTTTTTAATTTTGCTTTTTGTTGTTCTTGTCTTAGAGTTGCCACATAGTTTTGCACGGTTATGTATTTGGGCCGTTTGTTGCCACCCCGCGCGCCTTTTACTATGCACCGAATATTTCTTCTTTATTTTTTTTTACTCTGCACCAAACTTGTCTTTGTTTATTGTTGTTGCTGCTGGCTTTGGAAGTGCGTTAACTGGTTAATTCGCTTTGTTGCAGTCGCTCGAGTAAAATTGTTTAAACAAATGGAACGGAAAATAATAAAACGCAGCCTGTGCAGCAGCGTCGGAGCAGCTACAAGTCTTCTTTTGCACAACTCTTGCGCTGTGCTCTATGTTACGCTGCTTTAGTGGGCCGCTTGCTTTCGTACACTCGTTCGTGCTCGTTCGCGTTCTCTCAGTCAGTCAGTCAGTCAGCTTTTTTTTCGGTGGTTGTTTCACTTTTGGCTTTCTTTTGATTCTTGACGACACCTCCGCTCCTCTCCCCTTCTCTCAGCTCCTGTCCGTTGTGATATCCTGTACACAGCTGGCAACTACAAAGTTGCAGCCCAGGACTCTCGCTGCAGTTGCTCGACAAAACGTTCCTTGATTGCAGTCATAAAAAACAATTGCAAACACACGCACACGCATACGCACACACACAAATAAAGAGTCACAGGCGCTCTCTCGCTCGCAGTACGCTCTCTGTCGCCCTCTCGCTCTCTTTGGCAGCTGCTGTCAAGCTTGAGGCAAAGCAACCACCGAAATTGTGCTTACAGTTTTAGCGGCACTGTGCAGCCGCACTGTTTGACATGCAGTTGGCATCTTTGTTTTGTTTGCCATACGCACGCACGCGCGCGCGTTTCATTATGTTTTGGTCGCATTGCAAGCGTTTTGCAACACTGAGCTATGTGTGCCATGTGCGCCTTTGCGTATGCAACAAAAATCGAAAGGACTTTAAAGGCATTTTAAAGACTGCGCTCGCCGAGCCGCAAACAGGCCGCCCGCCCCGTACGCAATCAAGCTGCCGCACTTCCTTCAGGCAAGGGACATGCACTTAATTGCCCAGCGTGGGGACAAATTTAAGTGTGTTTATGTTTATGTTTTTACTTTTCAATGCATAATTTATTTGATTGGCATGAGACAAAGAGATGGAAATGCAATTATGAATGGAGCGAAGGGTGCACAGGTAACAGTTGGCTAAGTAAGATTTTAATACGCTCTGCTGGGCATATGGGTCTAAACAGAGAGTGATAGAGAGAGAGAAAGGGTACGTTGTTCTATCATAGCATATATGTATAAGACTAATGCCATTTTATGTAAGTAGCTAATGAATTGAACGACTTCTGATTATAATATATAATGCTTTGAAAAGATTAGCTGAACACTCAGCTTAAAGGAATATTATTTTTTGCATCAAGGTACTTCTAAAGGCCAAGTCTGTTTCCAACATCTTCAAAGCTTTAATATTGGCTGTAGGCAATTTTCGTTTTCTTAAATTTAAGATAATTCAGAACTAAGTATAATTTTTGTTAGCTTTGTTAGTTTGGAATTTTACTTGTTTCCAATATATCTCGACATATCTTCTAACATATCTGCAAAATCGTATTCAATATCATAATCAGAAGGTTCGTTCAAAGATCGATTGTATAAGACCATAAATGTTGTGTGTAGAGTCCTAATATCTGATACAATTTCTTATCTTTATAATATCTCGGATCGTAGTCTCTTAAAGTAAGTTCTTCTTTTTAAAAGGCCTGCAAATCGTGAGTGTTGTACAAAAGTCCTTTTCAATTCTCGTACGATTTATCTAAAGCTAATTTTCAGAAACACAAATGTATTCACTGCAAAATCCACCAACACAAGCGGAAAATGGGTGGAAGTTACTCAGTCAGCCAAGACAAATGAAATATATATATATTATATATTACTCTGCATTTAAATCGTACAACATAGGCATGTTATTTTCTTGTGCCCGTGCATCGTGCTCTGGTTTATTTGAAGACGCCCAAGTTAATTGTGAATTTGAATTTGATTTCGAGCAGCGATTCGCTTCCACTCGTTAACAGCCAGTTTGTCGTGGGTCATGGCTAATAGTTTATAATGGGTGAACCAGCTTAAAGGACCGACACGGGGCTGTCTAATTGAAGCATAAGTAATGAGCCTGTTAGCGACTTGTGTGCTGCTGTTTAAGACGAGTACAAGCAGCTGCTGAAAGCCCAACAAAGGGTTGCAACCCCTGGGCGCGAGTCGTAGACGTAGTCGTAGTCGTAGTCGTTGTCGTTCGCCCGGCTCGCAGCTAGTTAACATCCACGTGTTTGTACATGAATTTAATCTCGGCGCAAACAAAGTAACAAGAATTCAATTTGTCACAGTGGTTGGCAGCGGTAACGGTAACGGTAACGGTAAAGCTAAAGCCAAAGGGGCCCAGTCGAGAGATAAAACTGCGTGGAACTTGGAAAATATTTGCATTTCGCCTGCTTTTTGGGCAACAGGGAATGGGAATGGGCTGTTGCGTAGGTAAAGCCAAAAGCCCCTCGGGACTTGTTAATGCAAACAATGCGCATTTGATATTGAAAACGCGTCGAGTCGAGTTGAGTTAAGCTGAGGGGTGGAGTGGGGTGGGGTGGGGTGGGGGCTTGGGCGCTTTTTGCTTGCATTCGGGGTAGTTTTGTGTAGTCTGCTTTTGAGCAGGGGCTAGGCGAAAAGGGGTGAGGGGGGTGGTGAAGGAGGCCAAAGCCCAGCATCACATGCAACCACACGAACTTCAATAAACGTTGGGCCAAGGAGAGGCAAGGAGGGGGTGGCAGTTGCGGTTGGTTTTTGGCGAAGGGTAGGGGCTGGTTCGGGCTAGTGGACGGCGTACGCAGCATTGCATTAATGCGTATTTCCGGACTCTGGAACGGAAGTCGATTTATGTATTGTGCCGAGCCGCGTCTGGGGACAGTTGGCGACAAAATTTTGTTGTCGCTTGGGTTTGTTGGTCGGTCGGTTGTTTGCCCGCATGTGCCAAAAGTTCGTGTCGCTGTCTGTCCCAGAGTCCAGCCCCAACCATGGAAAACAAGCAAAAAACTACGCTGCGCTTGAATGCGCTTGACTGTGCAATACCCTGTGCCCAGTCGCAAAGCAAGATTCAAATAGGTGGGTGGGGGCGTGGCAAAAGTAAGATCAGCAACGAAAAGGAAGGCAAATTAAAGCACTCATAACACGGTGACTCTAAAACTGTAACAACAAACAGTGGCCCCGAAACTGTGACTAAAATGTGACTCTTAAACTGTGAAATAACATGGTTTCGTTAACGTGGCCTTCAGCCTTGAAGCTAACTATCTGAGTCATTTCACAAAACTGTGCCTACAAAACTGTACCTTTTCAAATGTGACTTTAAATTGTATGGCATGTAGACTTTTGCGATTTGCGGCGCAGAAGTTCAGTTTCAGCTTTGATGAAGTTTGTTAAATGACTCACATAACGTAGATGCTAAAACTGTACTTTTAAACTGAAAAAATTAAGGAGGAGAAGAGACTGTGTGCCACTTAAACTGTGCCCAAAAGTGTGAACTAAAATGTGACCACAACTGTGACCAAAGCTGTGACCAAAAATGAGAACAATGCTATGAGCATAACAGTGTCGACAAACTGTGACCAAAACCCAACAATGACTTCGAAACTGTGCCTTTTTCAATGCTCGGTGGCAGAAGTGGGCGATGAAAAAGTGGGCGTGGCATACATAATGTGACTTGTTAGCAAAGAAGGACACTTTGCGTTGGCGGGGCAGGCCTGAGGCTTAATTAATTATGTTAAAATAATAGTGCAATACGAATTGGACAAAGTCGAACCGTGCACCATACACCATACCAATATACCCCAGCTGGCTCTACTTTACAGAGTATGAAAACAGCTGTGATCCTGGCTGCGATGGCCGATGGTCGCATTGTCATGTAAATGGCGCACACGCTTAAATGCTTTAAACTGGCCTCTAATGAGGCCCAGACGCGGCATCTGATGTCTGCCGCCTGGATGCCAAGGATGCTACCCTTGTTTTAATATCCTTTGTGCCCAGTCGCAGGGTATAGGGTCGGTCGGGGGGTCGGTTGGGGTGGGTTGCCAGCTAACTGTCAGTCATTTAATGGCTTACCTTATCTTCAGCTTCCTCGGCGCGTTCTTCCGCTTCGATGACGCGTTGTTCGAGTTCCGTTAACTGCAAAATAAGAAAGTGAAAAGCGTATAAATATGTGAGTGCGAGAGAGAGAGAGAGAGAGAGAGTCTTCAAGTTACTTAAACGACGGAAATCAAGTGCAAATAATCGAGTGGCTAAGTTTATCAGCACATGACACATGAGTTTTATTATTAAAGGTTTCTTATTGTTTTATACAATAAGAAAATTAAAGAACAAGCAGTCTAGACAATTTCGCAGCTCAACTTGAGTGAAATATTCTGATTTAAGCTCGACTATAAAATTCTTCTTAAAAGTGTCTTTATATTCATTTTCACCTCTTTTCCAATTGTTTGACAAGTAGCTAAACTTATTTATTTCATCTTCTTTAAATAAAGTGCAAAGGTGGCAACGCCATGCCAGGTGGCATCACCGTTCCTTGACAGCTGTCACAATTTTTACCGAATATGAGATAGTTGGCTGTCAAATCAGCTCACAATATCAAGATGTTACAGTATTTGTTAACTTTGAACAGAACTATAGGAAGCGCTTGCTCTTTCGCTTTACATCCGATCGATTGTTCGTATAATACATATATGTATAGATATAAATATTGTAGACCGATTAAATCAAGATATATTCCAAAACAAAGTTTCCCTTAATAAAACTATTTTCTATGCTTAGAGGATTTTGTTTATACAAAAGGATCGGGATAAAACTGGAATATCCTATAGACAAGTATATAAAAAGCTTTTTAAATCAATGTTTAACTTAAATTGGAACTTTCAATTACTGAATATTTTTTATTTATTTATTTTTTTAATTATATAAATATTTTTAAATTATTATTTTACTGTATGTTATATTTTGGTTTGTTTTTTTCATATATTTTAAAAATAAATATGTTTGCTTTAAATAGTCCTTGGAAAAAGCTTTGGCGGGAGCTTTAGAAAGCTCAAGCGCCTAGCTTAGACAACCACCAGCTCCAGCGGAGACACAAACCGGTGTACAGAATTTCCCTGTATATGGTGTGGTAAAGTTGTAACCCTTGGCGCAGAGCAACTGTGTTGAGTTGCGCTTGTCGGGGCACAGATGGCGCCACGAGTGCTGCTAAACGCATTTCTGGCTAAGTCGAGCCGAGCGAAGCTGTCCCACGCCCACAGCAGCTGCCTGCTTACGCCCAGCGCGGCATCCACATCAATCAATCAATCAGTCAGTCAGTCAGTCAATCAATCATAGCAAATGACAGACTATTTGCGGTTAGTAAGGATAATGCGCCAGCTAATACAATTCATGGCGAATGCTCGCAGCAGCAGGCGGCAGGCGGCAGGCGGAAATGGGGGTTGGATTGAGTGGGGCGAGGGTCGTGTGCTCCATATTGAGTTGACGGCGCCGAAATGTCTGCGGAATAATATACACATAACACCGGCCAGGCCCCCATTGTACTTGGCGTGTGCCACACCTTGGCGAGCCGCCGCCCAAAGGCCACTTGAGGCAGCCACTAACAGGAGACGGACGAGGAGGCGGACGCGGAGGCGGTTGGGGTTTGTCAAAGCAGCCCACCAGTCTACGACTAGGCGAGGGAAATGCTAATCTCGCACTTTTAACTGCTCAATGGTTTGCCATTAACAGGGCCCATCACGGATATAAGGGAGCAAACAGTCGACCCCTCGGGCCACCCCCCGGACCACCCCCCTCACGGAACAGCTTGTGGGTGTGTTCTGTGCCGAGGCACTCGAGGAATTCCATCAATTAATCATCAGAGTGGCCCGCGAGCGCCATCAACGTTAAGGACTTGATTCCGCTATATAGAGCTGAGCTAACCCTCCCTCCCTCCCCGCTCCTTCCCCCGTCCCTTTTAACCACCATCTATTTGAATGCTTTGGAGTGCATTAATTTCCGCATTTTATGGCATTTAAGTGGCCATTCAGAGCGTGAACTTCAAGCGGCTTCCATTGATTGATGGCTGCCAACCAAAAATATGAAGGAGCTGCCCGCTCCGCCCAAAATAAAAACATAAACAGGAGCAGCAGCAGCGGCATCAGCAGCTGCGGAAGTGCCGGATGTGGAGCATATGACGGGGCTGGCGGAGCTAGCGGGGCACCGGAACTCATCGAGTCAACCAGCTTGACTCGGGCATTTAGCTTAAGGCTTCTCTCAGGTTTCGCTCTAGCGACAAGGATAATGTTCAAGAGCAACAAAATTGATGCCACAGCGCGAAATTTAATAGCTGATTAAGTCCATAAGTCGATAAATGCAAATTATATTTCTATCTGGTTGGACTCAACTTTTTCTCAGCCCAGCTTTTGCCTGGGCTGGAAAATGGTATTCAATCCCAATTGGACATAGCTGTTTTCTAAAGAAAGAATTGGGTTTGAGTTTTGACTAGCTTGGCGGGTTTAAGGTTAACTTTGAGCAAGTGGATCGGAAAGGAATAAAAGGCATATCAAGCGATTAAGATTAAGATTAAGATTATATAATAACCTATGTCTCAAAATCGTTACCTATCGATATTATGAAATTGGAAAGGTATATCGACAAATGATATGATAAACAGAAAATGATATGGTTTTATTCTTGGGAACAGAATTTAAGCAGGCAGCGGTATATTTTATGTCTACTTAGGCTAAGATTAGCCTAGAACATTCCTCATTTTAATAATCTTTAATGCACAACAATTTTGGTAAATGATGATAATTGCAAAGCGTTTTGTTCATTTATCGAAAATGATGGCCTATTTAATCGAAGATCTAGAATCCCAGAGTTGAGCTCTATGCAGAGGCAGCCGACGACGCATTCTATAAACATATTTGTTTTTATTAAGTATACGCAGTGTATTTCATGAAATCGAGCTAGAATTTAGAGTACCATTAAATTGGGCCAGTTGGCGACGCGATTCAGTTCCATAGCATTCACCATGGGATTGCCGAGCTCCTCATCGACGATGACAATTTCCAGGGTGAGCGTCGATACCGCATTCCTGGAGAGTTCCGCATCAGCTGTGTGCCTGATGCAGCAGCAGAAAATGCGGCTCAGAATGTGCCTCCACATGCCGTCGATGCCAAGTGCTGCCGTCCAACTGCTTAACCGTTCCGGCAAAGCCATTAAATGGCCGCTCTGCGTCACCCAGCGAAGCCATCGGAGATCGTGTAATCGGATCAAAACAGCTGTCAGTCGACTGTCAGTCAACTGTGTTGCTATCAGCTGGAACACTTAATCACTTAATCACGGCCAGCCGATGGGGCCGCTGCTATAAAGAAGGTGCCACGCCTGGACTTGGCAACTAGTTTCACTGCGAGATGTGCACCAGCCTGGGCAAGTTCTTCAGCTGCACCCAAGCGGCCGAGGAGGAGCGCGAGCACAGCAGACAGGATGAGCAGCAGGGCTACAATTTTGATGAGCGCCACAGGCAGCAGCTGATGGCGCTGAGCAATCTCAGCGCCGAGGCAATGGCCCAACGTCGACGCCCCGTGCGGCCCAAGCAGCCGCCGCCGCCGCTGCCCCAGTCGCAGTCGCATCCAGCTAGAGTAACTGGGCTGACAAGCAGGCAGCGGGAGCGGGAACGAGAGCGAGAGCGAGATAATTGCAATTCGTATACGGCCATGGAGCGGCATGATCAGATCCTCGAGGACAATGCGGAGCAGCTGTAGTCAGACGGCGGGCGGCGGGCGGCGGGCAGCAGACAGAGCCAGAGGCAAGGCGAACAGAGCGTAGTTATACATACATACATATATCTGTATATATATATACATATATATAAATATACATATTGAAGAGCAACATGGTAAAAAGTTAAACAAATGACCCAATGGCTCATCAATATTGTGAACAGGGCGCGGGGCGGGCTGAGCTTCAGTTTGGCTTTTTGGGCCAAAAGTTGTGGCAGCCAAAAAGCTAATGGATTAGGCCAGAAAGTGCGAGTGTGCTCGAAAGTTATGCGAGGTTTGCGTGCGTGTAGGCAACCAGCCAGGCGGGGGAGCGGCACCTGCCAAGGTGTGTCCCGGCCACACACACACACACACGCACACACACACACTAGGCAAGTGTTGCCTTTGGCTGTTTAATTATAGGCGCTGCTGCTGCCAATTGGCAACTTAATTGGACCTTTTGACCAGGCTTTAAGCAGCTACGTTTGTACCTAATTGCAGGGCGTTTCACAGCCAGTTTTTGTTGTTGTTGTTGTTGTTGCTGTTGGTGGTCATAACGCAGCTCACAGGGACATGCTATTTGGGTGTCAACTTTAACTTTGTAGTTAACTGCCGAATGGCAAACACAAAACTAATTTGCCAGCCACGAATGCAATTTGGTACAAACAAATGGCCACAAGCCGAGACAGAGACAGAAATGGAGAGCGAGAGAGAGAGACAGAAAGACAGTCGGCCAGACAGTCAGTCAGACAGGCAGTTGTTTGTTGCCGCAAACAGTTGGCACAGACATGCAAGCATGTGGGCGTTTATTCGAATCATTAGTTGCCCAAAAACAACTGCCTTTTGCCATTGAAAGGTGTCAAAAGACACAAATTCACTGCGAGTCTTTTGCCGGTTACATGCTAAGGCTGCAGTGTTGCAAAGTGCATTCAGCTGCTAATAGAGAAGAGTTTTCTAAATAATTATCATTACCATTATCATTATCATTATCATTATCATTATCAATAGCATTATCATTAGCATTGGCATTGGCATTGGCATTGGCATTGGCATTGGCATTGGCATTGGCATTGGCATTGGCATTGGCATTGGCATTGGCATTGGCATTGGCATTGGCATTGGCATTGGCATTGGCATTGGCATTGGCATTGGCATTGGCATTGGCATTGGCATTGGCATTGGCATTGGCATTGGCATTGGCATTGGCATTGGCATTGGCATTAGCATTAGCATTAGCATTAGCATTAGCATTAGCATTATCATTATCATTATCATTATCATTATCATTATCATTATCATTATCATTATCATTATCATTATCATTATCATTATCATTATCATTATCATTATCATTATCATTATCATTATCATTATCATTATCATTATCATTATCATTATCATTATCACTAGCATTGGACTGATCATTAGCATTAGCATTAGCATTAGCAATAGCATTAGGTTTAGCATTAGCATTAGCATTAGCATTAGCATTAGCATTAGCATTAGCATTAGCATTAGCATTAGCATTAGCATTAGCATTAGCATCAGCATTAGCATTAGCATTAGCATTAGCATTAGCATTAGCATTCGCATTGTCATTGTCATTGTCAGGCTAGATCAACTGAACTTCTGGCTTCCCATCTAGAAAATATAGATTCTAGGTAGCAGATTCGTTCAGTCTTCACTTGCCCAGCTTTATTATAACCGCTTTACTCACTGTCAATGGATGCGGGGTATTCAGAATATACGAATCAAATGCAAATATCAATTACTTCTTAATTTAAACAACATTTACAGATTTAATTATTTGTTCAAATAAAAATATTTAAGGCTCGACAATTTATGGTATTTTTTGGTTTACAGTTTATTGTGATTATTTTGTAGAATATGAATTTCGTGTTTGTTATTGATAATTCAGTTGGAATATTTTATGAGCAAGATATGTTTGTGGATGTCACAGAATTAAACAATTAGTACCAGAGGCAATCGAATATGCGGTGAGAAGCCTTTGTTAGCATTTGACATGCGGATTAATATTTCGTGCTATTACATTTCTATCCATTTCATTTGTGTTTATTTATCTTTTGTGTGAGCTTTTTATTTATTTATTTATTATTTATTTATTTTCACTCTTATTTACTTTATATGCGTATTTTATCAGCTGTCGCCTGCCCATGTGTTATTATATTTGTTTTAATTGCAAAAAGTTAATTTAAAATTGTTGTAATTGAATTTGATTGTTGTTGTTGTCGTAGTCTGGCCATAATGACATTTGGGCTCTGATTAATATTTGGCCATTTGGTTATTGTCAATAAAACGCAATTGGATAATTGAGTGCTTTAATTGAAGTCCACAGCTAAATTGCTTAATAAATAAATAAATAAATCTACATAATGAATAGCCTCTAAAACTAAATAATCAACTCGGGCAGGCGGGGATCATCGTAGCCCAGGTCATCGTCCAGCCCCAGCTCCAGCTCCAGCTGCAGCTCCAGATTCAGCACCGAGTCATAGTCGGCGACCATCCCGACTGGCAGATCAGTTGACGTCTCATCCGTATTGCTGCTCGGCGTCTGGCACACAGCAGCCGGTGGCGTGGGTGTGGCAGCTGCTGTGGGCGGCAGTGGCAGTTGGGCTGCTGTTGCCACTGGGCTGGGCGGATTGAGCGCCGGTTGGCCCAGTATCGATTTGCGGCACTTGAAGAAATCCAGAAGGAGGGAGAGCAACATTCTGGCCGCCATTGCTGATCGAGACGCACTGAGAAATAGAACCTGGGCTCAGCTGCATTTTAATGTAAGCCCCAAAGCACTTTGTTTATCTATATGTGGTTGTTGTTACTGTTGTAGCTGAATATCGATTGATTTCAGCTCTAAGCGTCCCAACTGTATCGGCAGCTGCTTTTCACCCGGTTGTTTGTAAACCACTAAACAAAAGTTTCGCAATGACACTAGGCGAAACTTTACTATTCTTAACACTACGTTTCTTCGTATTCGAACACATAAAACTGTGTGTTTCAATGCACTTCAGCACGCTGACTGATATTTTAATCACACAAAACAGACACAGACTTATAAAGCACATAATTAAAAAAGCTTTTACAGCGCATTTAAGCTCTTAAGAGAAATAAAATAAAGGTTTTTGAATGAAAGTTGTTACCATCAGCTTGTAAAGCACATGAAAATTGAGTGAAAGCTGCTGTTTAACGTTAGATTAAAGAAGTAATTATGAAAATGATGTTTGTATTTATTAATGACGTTAAGTAAAAGCTTTTACTGCAGACAAAATTCAAATAGCAACTTTTTAGTCATAAAAAATCGACGCTTCACATAAATTTAAAGCCTAAAGCTTAATTGGCCATTTGCTAGCAAATATCACATTAAACCTTTCCGATATTTGAACTCAACAAAAACGCTCGATGACACATATAGTTAACTCTTAAAGCTCCGCTGAAAGCGTATTAAAGCTTAGCGAGCTAAAACACATTGAAGCTACCCTAAGTGAAAGCTCAACTAAAAGCACATTAAAGCTATCCGAAGTGAAAGCTCAGCTGCAAGTAGTTTTTTTCTTACCACTTTCAGCGAGTGTCATTTGCAATTGCGCTGTATTTGAAAATTAAATCAAAATCGAAGCGTATCAATTAGCGCAACAAATGTTGGCAACGGCCCATAGATAGAGCCAGGCTGGCGGCTTAAAGGCTGGGTTGTAGGGAGGGAGGGGGTGAGGGGTGGTTGCGTCTCTTGTAATGAACAGTTAAGCATATGGCAAATTTAATTAAAATTAAATGCAGCCTGCACGAGTCGCTTGTTCTGGCATTATGAATAATAAATAAATACATAAATATTAATGCAAAATACTTATGCATTTATTCAATATATTCAAATTTATGTACACACACAGACACACACATAGACATGCACATGCACAGCAAATGCATTATATAATTACATTTATGCGCGCGCCCATCAAATTGAATGGCTAACACATTTGCATAATGCACTCCCCCTCCACTGCAGACCCCCCTCACCATCCATTCAGCTCCACCCATGCGCATTCACAACAGCTGCTTTTCGTTTTTAACTTGTATTAATGGGCCGGCAGGAGGGGGGTCGGAGTGGGGGAGGGGGAGGTGGAAAAGGGCTGTTGCAGCGGTAAATGGCGCGTAGCACGCTCATCGTTTTGCTCACTTTATTTGTTGGTTTTCTTCTGTTTTTTTTTTGACTGTCTTTCCCTCCTCTGTCTTCTTTCACTGTCCGTCCCAGCGACGGCTATTTTAATTAAGGGACGGCGCGCAGGGATTGGGTCCACTTCGTGGACGCCAAGTGAAGGGCCACGCAGTGTAAAACAGCTGCAGCTTTATGACTGCAGCATAAATGAAAATTTACAAAAATTGCTTATTTTCAATTATGAATGAAATAAATTACTTGCAATTATTTCGCTTAAGAAATCGCTGCATTATAAATCAATCAAGTAAATTCACCCACAAGCGTGGAAAGTGAGTGAGAATCGGAATTGCTAACCACTTATTTTCGAAGCGACCCACATTCTCTTTTTCTTTCAACAATAGTTTGTTTAAAAATATTAAAGTCATGAATGAAATAGTAAAAAATATATGAGGAGCCAAGGTGGAAGCACGCCTGGTGTTCTGGAAGTGGAAAGTGGGCTCACGAACCGCCCCTGAAAGCAGGGAGCAGGCTCAAATCGAAGGCTCAACCATTGCCAAATTTATTTCACACCTGCAGCTCCGATATGTGCAAACATTTTAAACTATTGAACAAGGCGTCTTTTTGGAATATTGACAATTCCACCTGCATGGCCGAAAAATAGGTGGAAAATTAAGCTGGCCAGGCAGAATCAGCCATTGCGCATAGCACATTTATAAATTGAGTTGGCTTTTCGACCGTCAAATGCCATATAGACTGCATGTTTTTTTGTTTCTATTTGTGGCAAAACTTTAAGCAGGCCAACAGCGTCGCGTAGGCAATTGGTGTCAATTGCATCAAGGCCAACAAACAAGCACACAACTAACACACACGCGCACACACGAACATGCCTCATAGCGACAAGCCGCATGTTTTTAGGCCATTAACCCATTGAAAAAGTTTGGAAGGGTATAATGTTCTTGTGCAAATGTATGTAACAGGCGGCAGGATGTATATATACATGTATGTTCCTATCCATCTGTATAAACGCGTCGATCGCGATAACTTCAAAAGCTTAAAACCTGGAGTTAGAAATATATATTTCTGTGTACGATACGTAGTAGGAGTTTATCATACTTTACGACATGTTCTCCCATTTTCGTATCGATAAATATCGATTTAAAGACATGGTATTCTAAGCTCAACTCGAAAAATATAAGAGCTAGTAACACCAATCTCGGTGTGTCGGTTATCTTTTAGCACACACAGATTATGAATATTTTACTTATTGGATACTAATGGTTTACAAATCAAAGCTAATGCCTTGCGCTTTGGTATATTCACACTTTTATATGCCATATTTAAGCTCTGAAGTTTTCATTATGATCGGACTCTAAACACCGAAGTATATCTTCTAGTCGGACGCACCCGACTAGCGCGCTCTTGTTTGAATATGTACATTTACTTGCGCAAGTTATTAACAAAAGCCGCATGTTGTTGACTTTGGGTCAAGTACGTCACGCGGAATGGCAGCAAGTGTTTGCCCAAAAATGTAGGCTAGCTGGGGTTAAGGTGCCTCATTAACCAAATCATACAACTTTAAAGGCGACTGCAGGTGCAACTGGAATTGGCCAGCTGAGCTAATTAAGATGCGGCAGCCGAAAGAGTCCGGTTAAAGGCAGCGCAGGGCGTGGTCGCCTGACTTGTTAAGCAGCTCAGCTCAAATTGACACAAATTGGCGTGGGGCAAGTACATCATAGCAATCAGATTATCAGCAGCAGCAGCAACAGCAGCTGTGGCAGCTGTGGCAGTGACAGCGACGGCAATTCCTCTTGTCTATGTTGTTCATCATGCGCGACGTTCTCTCCTATCGTTGCGACTATCAACTTACTTAAGGCGTCTTGCAACATGACCACCCCCCGCCCCGCCCCGCCTCCTCACCCTTTCCCTGTTATAGCCTGGCAGGCAACGTGCTGCTGTCTGCAACGCAATTGAAGGCAAGACACGCAACGCTTTGCAGCTGCTTTCAATCATGACGCACGGATTAGGACTCAGGTTAAAGATTAACAAAGCCAGCAGCAGCAGCAACAGCAGCAGCAGTAGGAGGCGGGTCCGGATGCGGGGGCGTGGCATGGCTACAACGGCTTCTTCTAGTTAGTCAGTTAGTAGTTAGTCAGAAGCTGGCGTCACGCCCACCATTAGTTTGCTCTGCGGCATGACAAAAGCTAAGCCGATTGGCAGCACCAGCAGCAAAGCTTTTACCAAAAAAAAAAAAATCCGCTTGAAGCAATTAGGTAAAGCGTAAGACAACCCGAAGCAAAATTTAAGACCAGCCATATCTCTGTGTTAAACTTGAAAAGCTAAGGTACAAAACACAAGGAATATATTAAAATTAAAAGAAATCTCTATTGTGTTCTACCTGGCCCAGAATATTTTATTTAAATTTAAGGGATTGCCCCTAATATGAAAGACTGCCTCGCCTGCATTTTCCAGTTTCAAGTAATAACTATAATATGTTAGACTTAGATACTTGCTCGGCAATGCAATTTGAATGAAGTACTTCGAAAAATGTAAATAATTTTAAAATGTATGTTGCATTTCTTAAATTTATTCTACAGAATACCCCTAATGTTTTGGACCTGTAAGTACGTGAGTTAAATTGAATGTTTACTTAGGTAAAAGAATGTTAAGGAATATCATTAGTTTTGAGAGACTTTCAACTTTGTTTAAGACTTAAGGCATGCCCCTAATGTGGTACTTCAAGAGCAATGCTAAATATTAAGCTGAAAATTACAAGCAAAAGTTTTGTTTTCCAAATAATATGAAATGGCATCGAGTAAAAGTTGTTTGAATGACAAATGAAATGAATACTCTATATACTATACCCATGCATAATTTGATTAAAAATTATTAAACATTTGACTGAATACATTTCTGTCATCTAACTTGAGCAATACACAGAATGAAATCCCTGGCAGATTTCCGAATTTTCTCGAACACAGCTGAACCAGAAAAGGAAATAAAACAAATCGAGTTTATGTCCAAAAAGTTTCAAGTGTTCGAAGCAATTTAAAAGTTCAAAACCTGAGCCACAATTTGTGCCGTGTATTATATACATATTCATATATATATATACATATATATATATATATATATATATGTATATCTCATATTGAGCAAGATATTTGTGCTTATATTTTGTGAGTATTGCGAACGCATTTCAAACGAGAGAAACAAAACGGATGAGGAGCAGCACTTGGAACTGAAACAATGCAAAAATGAGTGCATGAATAAATGAATGAGTGACTGGCAGAGGATAAAGAAGTGGAAGAAGTAGAAGAAGCAGACGCTGCAGTCTATTAGCAGTTGATAGCCGTAGTCCCAAGCACTTGCGGCCAAGAGTGTTAAAGATAAAGGCCCCAAAAAAATAGAGAGAGACAATACAAAACAAAACAAAAAAAAAAGCCCAAACAATTTACAGGCGTGCGCGCAATCAGATGGCAAGAATAGCAATTAGTGCATACTTTTAGGCTTTGGAGCGTCAAGCAAAACATGGACAGCGCCTCAGAGAGAGGAGAGAGAGAAAGAGAGAGAGTGGGAGCGGGAGAGAGAGAGGGGCGGCGGGGCAGACAGCACAAAGCGCAAATGAAAAGACGCGCGTGCAATAATCACTGCCAAGTGCTGCATATTTATAGGCGCAATCAAGTTAATTGCGCAGAGAAAACCAGAAAAGCTGCAAAAGAGAAACAGAAATAGACGCAGATAACAGACACAACAGCAAACAGCAGCAGCAACAACAACAACAACAGCAATAACAGCGAGAGTGCCATTGGAATGCTTAAACAAAAGCAAGACAGCAACTGTTAATGGACTGCGACTTGAATGGCAGCGTGCTAGAGGAAGTGGGTGGAGGGGGGGGGGGTGCAGTCGCTTTTAGGTAGCAGCAGAATAACTGTTTCTTAGGTAAATAATGTGTTCGTTTTACATCTCCTTTTTTTTTTTGTTTGCATTTTATTCGTTTTTATTCTACACCCTGCAGCTATCAAATGTACAAAACAGCGGCAAGGTGGCAACGCCGCAGCCATAAGTCATTTATAACAGCGTGTGTCTATATGTTTATCAAATGAGTCTATAGATAAATACGACAGGTAGCCATTTAGGATAATGGTAATGCTATTTGGTTAATCTTAAATAACTTCACCGTCAACACAGAAGATACTTAAAAAAATATAAAAATTTGAGCGCAGAGATTTCAAATAGAGAAACTGAAAGATTATGTTAGAATAATCCAGCATAAGACTATTTAAAATGGAGATTAAAAATAGTATAGCAAATATAGATTCTAGGCGATACGAGCTATTCGGCAGAAGTATTATAGATTTTGCACATGAAAGAACGGCCGAATTAGTAGCTTTGGATGTATATAGTTTACACAGAAGATATACAGCATAGTGGACAGATTTGATGCGATTCTGACGATACAGAAGGGAAAGCTCGTCAAGATATTCGAATCTTTGACCCATTCTTCATATGGCAGCTATATATTAAAGTGAACCGATCCAACCAAATCTGATTGCGCTGCCCTACACTAGAACATAAAACAAGCATTGATGGAATATATGTAATAGTTAAATACTCTTGTTTAATGTCGAGGGCATCTCTAAGCCTCCCACTCTCGACTAGATGATGACGATTTGCGTTTTTTTTTCTATGCTAATTAGCTTAATTGTGGGCATTTTTTTGCTTGCATGCCTTGTCAAGTGGCAGCCACTCGTAATTGCCACTCAAAGTTCAATGCAATATGCAAGCTGCGACACGGCGCCGTTAAGTATGCAATAATATTTTTCAACTTTTGCCAGGCGGCAAGTGGCACTTGAACTTGTCCACTTCAGCTGGCCGTGCGGCCAAGAGTTATGCAACAAGACGCTGCCAAAGTCGAGTCGTGGCAAAAAGCCAAAAGCGAAGCAAAAAAGAAAAATAAAACACAAACTTTTGACTCAATTTACGATTGGTTCAGGGTGGAACGTTGTGTGTGTGTGTGTGGGGGGGGGGGGCTGGTTTGTATTTTAAGCTTAACGGGACGCATTATAAAATTAGCCAGCGAATTAATGAGCAAGAGAGAAGCTTAAGAACAAATCCTACCCTCTCCCCTGGCAAGCAAGCAAATCTTTTAGTAACAAAATTCGCGGCGCTTTAGTTTTTGGTCTGTCCGGCAACGCTGTCGCAAACGCACGACCAGTCAAATTGCATAACAACTTTTGTTGTAATGCCCCATGCCCCCCAATGGCTCATTCTGGGGATCCGCTTGCGGTGAATTTCAATTATCCCAGATGCTTCAGTCCGGATGCCTCTGCACATTTTCATTTTCATTTTCATTTTTGTTTTCATTTTGTTGTTTTCATTTATTTCTTTCGCCTTTTAAGCCTGCGCCTTGTATTTCATTTTCAGTTTTATGCATGAGACGCCGCCTAGTTTTTCATGCTCATTCCGCAAAACGCAATCTCATTTTTTTTCGTGCTTGTGCTTTTGGCCCGCCTTCACTTTGTCTACATGTTTTCGTCTTCTCTTTTTTTTCCGTTATTTTTGCCGTCCATTTGCGCTGTAAATTGTTTGCATACAATAGAGCAACGCCCAGTGCCCCCGACCTAGTCCTAGTCCTAGTTCCAGTTTCATTTCCGGCTTCAGGTCCCCCTCTCCCTCCTCCTCTCCATCCCCCTCCCCCTCTACCGCTTCCCTTCCCACACGTCGCAGCCATTTGTTGGCCTGGGCAGGGTCTTAACTTTTGGCGCGGCTTATTTGTGCGGCTAGATTAAGTTTCAAATTGATGGGCATTTCAAAATCCCTCTGTGAGAGAGTGGACCGAATCGGGCACAGGCCCCCCCTCCCCGCCCCTTGATGAACAAGCTTCAATTTGATCAGCTCGGGCTCTCACTTCGCGCAGTCTCTGGCCACCCCTCAAACATATAGAAATGGCCAAAATCAAGGCAATAATTTTCGAAATATCCAACAACTATCTAAAATGGGAAAGTTTAAAAAAAATGTGTAAATTTTTTTCAATCATCAATAAAGAGAATAACTCTAAAGAGCTTTGACATTATGCTGTTAGACTATTGATAACCTTGCCGATAGTATCGTTAGTTTAAAATTACGATGATCATACGTATTTCTAGCGATACAACTAGGGCTGTCAACTCTAATATAATAATTAGAGAATAAAAGACGTATATTTTATTCCCATGCTTTGAAGCAGGATGATAGCGACAAATAGAGGAGCTACACCTGCTATCGATAACTAAATGTTAAGTATTGCGCGATAACTAAGGGAAAGAGAGAATCGGAGAAGGTCTTCGAGTCAGTCTGTAACGATCATGCGAATAAAGCAAAAGTTATTGCAATTTACGTACCTGAATAACATTTAAATTGCAACGGCTCTACAGTTTTTATGCTAATAATAATTAATCGATAACTATTGAATAAAAAAGCTCTCGTTGAATATGAATGTATAAAGTTGTTCAGCAATAGCTTTAATATATTTTGACACTTTTCAAGCAATCCTTCAAATAAGTGCAAAGATGATATTATTATTTTTGCAATTACTCTATAGATATGGATTTATGATTTAATTGAGGTAATCTCATGAAATTGTCAATTCTATTCAATTAGAAAATTATTATCTTGCTTTTATATCTACCAAGATCACAGTACTATATTATGGGAAGAATAGAATAAGAATATAAAATGGTTTTTGCCTGTCAAATTATTGATTTCCAAGATATTTCCATTAAAGCCTTTGCGAGCTTCTGTTTACAAGTGTATTAAAACTTCGGTATAATTATACATACTATATACTTACTCTAAATTTCATGTACAATAAAGAGATATTCAAGCATATTGTTCTGGTTATATTGGGTATATTTTCTGGCGTCTGGGAAAAACTTGTCTAACATTAACATAAACATTAGAATATATGGATGCTTGTCTAGAGAATTTTCCAGATATCTCTTTACCAGCTGACATATTGCTTAGATCTTGGTGACCTTTGGTAATGGAGCCAGTTAATTTGGTATTTAGCTGACATTTGGCCAAAATCTTTGGGATGAAGCGACAATGAAACACGGCACAATTTGCTATTAAATGTCGTGGATACAAACGGAACGACACGAAAATTTGCAGTTGATGGCATTGAAATGCCACGCCCACCTGTCTGGCGAGGGGCGTAAGGGGGCGGGTGCGATGCACAATGCAGCTGCTGCTACTGTTGCTGCCACTTTTGCCAGCGACTTCCGGCAAGCATATCCGGCATCTTGGGCTGCCAGCGAAGGCAATTTATGCGTCGCTTGTGCTGTCTCGGACAACTCCGACTATCCAACTAACACTTAAATGCCACGCAGTTGCCACTTGGCTGGTCGTGTTAAATACCAAGGACATTGTTGCCACAAAATGTCGCACAGACGACGAGCCTCACCTTGGCTGCAAAGCACAACATATTTCTTTCTATCTCTGTGTGTGTGTGTGTGTGTGTGTGTGGGGCGTGAAAAACTTGCGCATAAAATTTCCATATCAGCAATTTTATTTGCAACAATTTGGCAACACTTTTGTGCGGGGTAAACGCCAAACACCCCCCCCCCCCGCCCCTGACACTACACGCCCCCTTGGCGGTGACGTATCAATTTCCGCTTGATTGCATTTAAAAAGAGGAAATAAGTGCAGAGCGCCGAGGTAAAAGCAGAGAGCGCGGCAAAAGTTTTTGGCGCAAATTAAGTTTTGGTGCCCCCCTGCCCCTCTGCCACACGCCCTGCTCCGCTCGGCCCTAGACTGCCATTCATCGCCGCAACAAATACAATTTTTGCGGCAAACGAAAATCGAAAATAAAGTTAAAAATTTTACGTTTTGCCAGGCGCGCGTGTATATGCTGAGTGCGACACTGACTGCAAAAAGTTTGGCGCCCCAACAAACTTTGCCGAGTGCAAAAGTTTACAATTTTCTGTGTATTCTGTTTTTTTTTTTTGTGCTGCGAGTTTCTGTTCCCGTTTTTTTCTTGTGGCTCGCTCGCTTGCGTCCAAGTTTAAAGGTTAATGATACCGCAAAGTAACACCAAATAAGTTAAGGACCACCGCAACTGGCAAAGAAAGGAGAAGGAAAAACGCTTCTGATTGGATTTGCTACGTGCAACGGCCGAGACAGACAGAACCAAACTTTTCTACATATGAGAGTCGAGCCGGAGTTGTGTGCGGGTGCGTGTATATGTCGTGGCAGTGTGACCATACGACCATTGTTCGAGCAGTATTGAATTCATTAAATGCCACAATTGGAATCGAAACATGAGCCATGATTAATAGTTCTCCACAAACGAGAATGAATCTGCTATGAGAGTCGAGCTAGAGCAATGCGAGTGACAGTGTGTGTGTAAATGCCGAGGCAGTGTGACCATACGGACATTATTTGACGAGAAGTGAGGTAGTAGAATGTAGATAACAATTGGAATCGGTTTCATGGGCTATGGTCACACTTATCATTTTGAGACACTGTGTTCTGCTCAAACGAGAATATAACTGCATATGAGAGTCAGGCGAGGAAAGTGTGACCATGCTGTCACTACTCGAGGAGTAGACATATGCAACAAACGGAATCGGAGCAAGAATATAAGCATAGCCAGCACAGCGAAACAAAACAATTGGGATATAAAAAAAGTAACTGAATGTTTAAAATTTTGCAGCACTGTTCATTTTGTAATTCATTTCGATGTTTAACTTTGATATTTTTTAGTTTAGAATTTTAGAATTTAAATCCATATATTCACAAAATTAAATGAGTGATAAATTGGCGCGTTTCGGCTCTTTTAATATTTTTAAAAGACGAAAAACGTTTGAATTCATGTTACAATACTTATTACAAAAATATGCATACTTAAAATAAGCGTAAAACGTTCCAAAAAGTTTCTAAATTAAGAATTCGGTTAAAAAATTTTAAGCTTTAGTACGAAATTGTGGATTTTTGACTCTGAGTGTTGTACAAGTATTTTTTTCTTTTACAAATTAACACATTTTGCAACACTAGTTGAAATTATTGTTATTTCAATAACATTTACGCTTATAAATCAGATAGCTTTTTGTAGATAGCTTGCCTGGGGTAGGGTGGGGCAGACCTGTCGATATCAATTGCATAAGTGGACATTAAATCGCGAATCATAGGGATTAAAATCTATATTCATATCGGATGCAAATCTCAGCTCCTCCATGGAACCAATATTCTCCAAATGTGTCGCCGTCGGCTGCCTGGTCAGCGGTGCAGTAGATGTGCTATTTATTGTGACACTGCCTGCAACTGCCCCTGCCCCTCCCGCTGCTGCTGCGGCGGCGGCTGCTGCTGCTGCTGCTGCTGATGACTTCGCTGCTTCCAGGTTGAGCTGCGTGATCGGCCGCGGTCTGGAGGATATGCACGCGCCGTTCCAGATGCAGCAAAATTGTAAGACTGTCAGCATTGCTGTAAATGGCTTTCAACTTACGAGAGCAACCGACTAACTGATGGATTGAATTGGGCCTGGCCAAGCCCGGAGCCTTAACCGAAAGCTGTTGATAACGAAACAAAAAACAGCAGCAACAAAAAATTGATACAAATATTCGTTTGGACAGTTGACAGTTGGTTTTGGCCAGCCGAGAAGATAGCCAGACAGCAGTCCATCTTTCGTGATGACTGCCACCGGACACATTCACATCAATGACCAAAACACGTGTGAGTCGAGTCCAAGTGAAATGCACAATGCGCTCCTCCCCGATAATGGAGCACATTCAAGCCGAGCGGGACTGGTGCCAATTGAATAATTATAATATGAACGTATCGGCATATCATGATTCACATGCAGTTCGTCAGCTGTCACACAAAAATCCGCCTTTAAACCAATTAATAAAGTCTCTGCCCTTTTGAAATGGGCGAGAATATGTGTAAATAGAATGTAGGCATTTGTATATCATGCGCAGAGCTAGTCCTAAGACCCAATAAAGCTTCTGTGAAATACCTTTTTGACCAAAAACTTGCGCTTAATATTGCATATACATATTCAAGCATAGCTTCTAAGTCCTTTACAATCAGTCTACCTTTTTTTACGGCTATATATAGAAATGGTTTGAAAAAGGCTCTACTATAAAGGCACTTCTATTTAGGGTATTTAGTCTTCGGCGTGCCCGCAGACAGTCGTTCTTTCTTGTTTTTTTTTTTTTTTGGCAATATCTTCTTTCACATTTCCACAACTGGTAAAGACTCGAGACTCCTTAGGAGCGATTCCTTAAGTTTTACTTTACACATCTCACATTAATAGATTAATCGGAATTAAATTAATTTTACAGGGTAACCCCGAGTCGCTTACACTCGACTACAGCGCTTTTACATTTATCATTCAATTATAATATAACGCATTTTTTATTGCTTGCTAATACAGTTGGATTTTCCTAGTTCAAGCATGTTACTTTGCATTGTTTTCCACTTATTTTCCACCCGTTCTGGTGGATTTATGAAAATGCCCATTAAACGCATTCCACCACGAATTTCTAGTTATTTTGGAGCCTAAATACAATTTCGATTGAATGCAGATGTTTTAATTGTATCTTTTAATTTTAATTATCTAATTCAGGCGCACGTAGTAAATGCCACGCGGCACCCAGAGCAGCAGTCAACAGCTGTTGCCTGCAGCCACATGCTACTTGCCACATGCCAGATGCCACATGCTACATGGTGTATCCTGATGTATGAGGTGGCGTACAGTTTGCTTAGTGAACATTTAATTGTTGTTTACATTTGTACTTTGGTTTATTTTGCAGCACTTTGTTGTCTTTGCTCTGCTGCGCGGCGCTGCCCCTTCCCCCCGCAAACGCAAGCTCTAATGTAGAGAGAAAGCTCGTCCCTTTTTAATAAGACTCGAACACATAAACAACACACATACACACTTATACATACACACAGACACACACACACTCACACAACAGCCAGACTAAAAGCAATAGCAAAAAATGTTGAGCGCAAATTTACATTTTAATTTCTTTTAATTAAAAGGGAACAAAAACAAGTAAAAAAAATTTCAAATGAAAAAATAAACAAAAAAAAGCAAATAAAAAATAATACATTGAAATGTGTTTTTTTTTTGCGTTCCCTCACTTTTTTTTTATTGGCATTAGCATTTGGCATGCCAACGGGGCGGATAAGTAATGGAAATGAGTCCGTGAAGACGACGCCGTCGACAACAGCTGTCAATACAAGTTGAAAGGATTCCAGTGCTTAAATTCTTAAATGTCGCACCTGCACTAAAAGAATGCCGCTGGAGTCCTGGCAAAACACACACAAGTGTCCCTCGGCGCGAGTTGACTTCAATTTAAATGCGAAATTCCAAATTTGAATTTGGAATTGTCGCCTTTGATGCCCTTTTTTTTTGGCATTTTTTGTTTTTTTTGTTTAATGTCTTTTGGTTATCGGTTGGGAGCTTGTCAAAAGCACCTTTTCTTTAGCCGTGCGGAGATAGAATCAAGTCGTGGATAAAAACAGTTTGGCTGAATGCCTCGAGCATGGGCTACACCTATTCGGGCTTATTTTATACATACCTAAGGTCTTGTTACGTTTTGATAAACAACGTCTGATACTTAGTTACGACTGGTAAAACAAATTGATATAAAACACTTTTTTCAATCCATCAGCGTTTAAACAGTAGGTTTTAACGTTTGAATACTTTTTAAAAATAATTTAAATAATTTATCCTACATAATTGCAACACAATTTGTTGCAGAAACCCTTGCAGATAGTATTATAAATTTGTGATGAAATCTATAACACAAAGAAGGAGACATCTCCGACCCCATAAAGTATATATATTTACGATCAGCCATGTCCGTCTGTCCACCTGTTTCTATGCGAATTGGTCGCTCAATTTTAAGGCTATTTAAGGCTAAGGCCAGTACATATGTCGGAATCGGCCGTATCGGACCACTATATCATATAGCTGCCATAGGAACGATCGCTATTCTCTTTTCAAAATTATTTTCATCAAAGTCAGCATTTACGAAATGGCAAATGTCTACAAGGATATAAAATATTTGGCTTGCCGAAGTTATCCTTACAATATCGTTTTATAAATATAATATAATCCTAAATATAATCAATGAAAGCCATTAAATTCAAATTAAAGTCAATTGTTATTGTCGTACGAATTCATAAAGAAAATGTATTGCTTGAGATAAGAATCATGCGTTGACATTTTTCTAGAGTACCAAAACCAAGGACCAACATACTAATTCGAAGTTTGCAAAAGATCTTAAAAAAATCATTATAGAATAATGTTAAACTTATTTAACGTAACGTAAAATTCGTATGCTAGCTTTAAGATAGCCCAACATTTGATGTGGCAGCAAACACACGCAAACACACATGTATTTCTGAGTTTTGCATGTTTTTGTGGCCCTTTGACGTTTGGACCTTTTCCCCGTTTAGTGCCTGGGTAAGGTAAAACTGTAAAGAGAGGCGAGTAGCTGGCAGAGACAGGTGGGGGGTGTGATATTTGAGAGCAACAAGCATTGCACTGAGCTAACATGAGACCAGGGCCCACAACTTAAGGCCCAGAAATGAACCAAAAGCCAGCAACGATCCAGAAACCAGAAAGCAACAACAAACCGCAAACGGACAGCTTCATTAAGGGACGTGTATGGGTGTGTGTGTGTGTCTGTCTATGTGTATATGTGTGTCTGTATGGATAAACTTTTCAATTTCTTTTGCAATTTTCCATTTTACTTTGTATTGCAGTGGTCCCCGTGCTGTTGCTGCTGCTGTTCCTCTATGGCTACGTCTGTGGCAAATACACGAATGGAGTATATTTATCTTACATTTTTCAACTGACCCACACAGCGAACTCCCCCGACTGGCAAACCGCAAGCAAGCCCTGGTGCAGCAACAGTTCTACCTGACAACATTTTGCGCAAATTGAAGTATTCACCATTTTGGTAGAGGCAAATGCGTGGATAGCATAAGTATGTATATATGTATATATATTGATATTTACATAAACATACAGTAGTAGCTGTGTATATATACGATACAACTATATATTGTAGATATGTATACTATACATATAGATATGTGTATACATATATATTAATATATCTGTCTGTTCTTGAAATGCAACTGTTTTCCCTGTCAACCTGTGTAGAGCAAATGGTTAAGAATATTGCACTTAAATCTGATTCAGATCTCGTTTAGATTGTAATGCTTTTCATTTGCGTTTTTCTTTCGAGATTTTCCAAGAATTTGTTGTCTTTCAGAATTGTTCTTGATATTTTTATAGCATAGGCACCTTTACTACATTTCTTTCTGTTTCTCATAATTATCCAGCTATCTCTTTCTCCCACTCTCTTCCCCTCTTTCTTTCTGTTCACGAAAGCTGGAGTTCAAGCCGTATTGTATTCAGAAAATAGAATATTTTAAGAATCTTTGTTAAGTTGTTTGCCCAGATCAACTTTAAGAGATATCGAAAGAGGTATCGAGAGAGATCCGAATTGTATTAAAATATCATATAACTGCTAGACAAACAGATCCATTGATTGGCTCAAGATGTTATCTGAAAACCCAGCACTTTTATTTTAATGGGCTGCTCCAGGCAGAACTACAACAAACTAGCCCAAAAAGGTTCCGGCAAGGGTATCTAATCTACAACGAGCCATGGAGATAACTGTTTTGCCTTTCATTCAACTCTTTTTTTTTTAGTTGTTATTTGTTTTGTGTTTGTTGATTTTTTAAGCTGTAGTCGTGCATCTTGCATTTCAGGTTCATTTGCTTTATGTAAATTTGAGAGCAAGACAATGAAATAAAACCAAAGAGAACGTAGTGCTGCCTCAACCTGGTTTATCTTGCAGCGCTTTTAGTGACACGCAGTTGGCCACAGTTGGTTGTCCTTTGCTCCGTTTGCTCTGGCGTGGTGGTGGCTCAAATGGTTGGCCCCGCTATGGATGGCTGCTGCACCTGTCAGGCAGTTGCCACCCGGGTGCAGCCATTTGTCTCGTGCCATCGTGCCACGTGCCACGCGCCGCATAGCCGGCGCCCGCACGCTGCTCAAACAAACCGTTGCGTAAGCATTTGCCAATGTTCCACTGAGCCCCAAACTCAGTGGGTTACGCGAGCGCGCGTCCCCAACCTGCTGGCTTACGGTCCGCCCACCCATCTTGCCACGCAGAGCTATCGTTTACTGCACCTGCACATGTCTGCAGGTTTTTTTTTTTTTTTTTTTCTCCGGGTGCTCCCGCTGCAACTCGCCTGCAGCTGGAAAATTGCATAGCGCAATTCAGAAAGAACGAAAAAATGAAATGGAGTCTGGGACCTGCTGGGGGTTTTTGCTGCAGTTGCCTCATCTTTGGCATTGGCATCTATTTGTTTCCTGAATTGCGGCGTGTTACGTTTCATTTTCAATTTTCATGCCATTTGCTATGGCTTTTGTTTGCTGCATTTTACGCGACTGATGCCGCAGTTCTAAATAGTCCAGGAGCGATTCAGGCGCAGCGCACAAACTAGGGCCGCTTTATATTAAGTAATTTTGTGAAAGGTCAACAATATATAAATAGATATTTATATATTATATAAGCGGATATACCCAGGCCTTGCCCGTGGTAAGGTAACAAAGAGCCAAAACTCATGAAAATCGGATGAGATTTGACCGAGATATGGGGGTAGGAAATGTTGACCTATGTCTATATTGGATATGTCGAGGGTAACATTTTTAAATGAATTTTGAAAACTGTACCAAAAAAGTCTTGGAATCGCACTTTCAAATGATTTTTCATGTAGACCCTTGGAAACGAATTTGAGTGCTAAACGTCACCCACCAAATCTGAACCCCATTTCCACCAAGCAGGAAATCATTTTCCAAAGAGTGTAAAACACCCCACAAATGAATTTCAACAAAGGTCTTTGAAAACGAGTTTGACGTCGATCAATTGGTAAACAAAAAAGTCTCAAACAAACGATTTTCGCGATTTTTCCACACATGCGGGTGGAATTTCCCGAAACCGCGTCTCAACGTGCACCTTCATCACATACGGTAACTACAGTGAAAATTCCCTTACTATATGGACTGTGCGTTGATCACCAATCAGTCAGTCATTCATTCAATCAGTCAGTCAGTCAGGACAAACAGTTTTATACATATATAGAGATTTATACATCTACATATATAATCATAATAAAACTGAAATTAAATAAAATGAAGATAGAAAACATTTTCACTTGTTCAAAAAGTAAACATAACAATAGAACAAGCTGAAGAAGAAGAAGAAAAAGCAGCAGAAGAGGTGGGGTACTGCAAAGAAGAAGAAGAAGAAGAAGCTGTAACAGTTTACAGTGAATGAGTCCATTAGCTACGCACAGACCCACAAACGGGGGGACTGCAGCCTCTATTGCCATTAAATATTTACTTCGCGCACTCATTTCTTTTACTTAGGCTGCTCTGAAAAATGCCAGGGCGCGGGGTAGGGCGTTTTAAGGGGGGGGGGGTGAGGGCGTGGCAGTGGAGTAAACAGCCTTTGGGCGCAAGCCAGATAAACATAACCGTTTCGTTTTATGTGCAACAATCATTGCTTTTGATTGCTACACTGATGGCCAGAGTTGCCAACTGCGAACTGTGAAGCTGGAACTGCTCGAGTTTCAGCTTTAGGTGTTATCCCTGGCCAAAGGTGTAAAATGCCGCATTGCATTAAATTTTTTATGTCTTCAACTACTGCTTCTGCTTTCTCTGTGTGTGTGTGTGTGTGTGTGTGGGCGTGTTGACGTCTTGTGGGCTGCTCTGTTTGCCGGTTATTGTGTCGTTCTCATGATTGAAATTCATTTCGCAGCGCTGGCCACCTTCTTTTTTTTTTTGGCCAGCTGCCAGCTACTGGCAATGGTGGCATGCCACATGGCCGAGTGTCAAATTGATTGTGGCAGCGACTCATTGAGGCAATTGTTGCTGCCAGACAGACAGCTGGCTGCGATAGGCACATTTGTTGGCCTCGAATGGGCATTGCCTCAGAAGTGAGCAGCACTTCTTGAAAGCCCGCTACCAGCCAGCATATTAATTATGGCCATAACAATGTTGGGTGTGTGTGCGTGTGTGTTTGTCATAAGCTGTCACGTTACGTTACGTTTTACGTGACATTTGTGTTGTTTTTTTTTTTGTTTGCATGCAAAGAACACCTGTCTTACGTCGTGGCTGTACCATAGTTAAGTGTGTCAACAAGTCTTCATAGACTACGTAAGTACTTACGTTACGTTATACGTAAATCATTTTAATTGGTTTAAAGTCTGGCTACGTAACTGTTTTATAACAGTGTATGGTTGCATAGCTGCATTGTGTAATTTTAGACTTTTGTAAGATACGTAAACGTAAATCTTTACGTAACGTAACGCATTTTCAAATCTATACCCTGGCTCAATTTCCATTCCTCAACTAACTTTAGGGTCGGGTTAAGAGCTAATTGATTTCGAATGTTGCTTACGACTGACTCAGAGTTTACGTGACGTAATAACACTCTCTGATTTGTGACTTAGTTCCATTTTGAGACCTTAAAAACTTATTTAATTTGACTATTGCATAAGACTATGTAAGCTCTTAATTAACCTAACGTACTCTCTGATTTATAGCCGAGTGCAATTTCCATTCTATTAATAGTATTAAAGACTAATTGGGTAAAACTACGTATACTATTACGTGACGTAAGCTAACATGGCATCGAATTTTGCATAAGACTACGTAAACTCTTAAGTAACGTAGCGCAGTCTCTGGTTTGTGCCTTACTTCAATATTACTCCCATAAATTGTTTGAGGGCTGGACAAAAATGCTAATTGCTTTCGACTCTGGCGAAAACGTAAACCCTCTAAAATTTGTGAGTTTAGTTTAGTTTAGTTTCAAAGTCGGGTAAAAGCTAACGCGTTTCGAACGTTACGTCGCTAGCTGTCATTATTCCAGATTGATGAGCATAAAAAGAACAACGATCAAGTGACAAAGCCCCAACGGGCCCCAGTCCCAACGCTGGATGAGCTAACCCGTAACACTTGGCCAACTTGTAGCAACTTTAATGAAATTTCCTGCATATTAAGCGAAAACTTCCGTTTGGAGCTAAGCGGCAAATGAAAGTAGGAGAATGTCTATATATACACATACACAAAGGCTAAGCTAAAATCGCTGGCGCGGTCCAAGACCAAATTCAAGTCCAAGACGGAGTCAAAGTCGATGCCACGAGCAGAAACCAGTAATCGCTGGCCATGTCGTGAGTTTGCTGCGTTGGCTTCCTTTTTAATTTCCGTTTTTATGTATTTGCCCGCTGGCTCCAAAGCGTCGGACTTTGTGGGCGGTCGCTCAGCGGGTGGGTTCAGCACTTGTCTTTGTATTCAGTGCGCGTTTCTGCAACACCTTTGCCAGAGCTTGGCCACGGCAAGGTGCTGATGTTGCAAATTAGAAGCCGCCAGCAGCCCGGTGTGCTCACTGTCGATGATAAGCATAAAATTATCGACACAAAAGCAAAATTTTCGTAATAAAAATTTTAATTAAGTATTTTTCCATACCCTGTAGCTATGAAATATGGATAGCATAGGATGGCCATTTATTGTTTGCTATTTTATTTATTTGTTGGCTTGTCGTGGTATAAAGCTAAAGATTGCATCGTAAAGCCCGAAATATACACTATATATTATTGAAGGGTACACGAATAAGTCCATCTATCCTAATGATCCTAGACAAATCGCTTTGTTATAGACTTTGTTTTTAATATAGACTTATTTTTAAACAATATTTATCTGGCCTGGAAACTCAACTGGGCCAAGCTGGCTCAAAATTCTAATTTAGTTTTGAAGCAACAAAATGAAAGTGAATATGAATTGTTTCTTAACAATTTTGCAAGTATTGAACAAACCAAGGTTGGAATAAAAATCCGGTTACATGGATGGATATGGAAAAGCCAGTTGGCGAGCCGCACGCAACGGCAGACAGTTGGTTCGAACATTGAACCAAGGCAATCGCACTTGTTAACAGGGTATTTCTATGCCAGTGGCTCAGGCACTTTTGAGTGTCATCGTCATCCACGTTGGACAGCGCCCGCGGCTTTTGTGGACCGGCGACGACAGCGTTTCATCACGCTGAGAGTGACAGAGCGCGAGCGGATGTTGGGGATAGGGGGTACGGGGTACGGGGTACGGGATACGGGGTACGAGGCGGGTATATCATGGCGCGTAAATTTATGCAAATCGGTTTGTGCCCCGAGTTGGGTCTGTGCCTGCTCGTTTTGGCACCGAATTAAAAGTAAAGTCCCCCAAATGCAAACACATAAAAGCGTAATCGAAACGACAGCGCAGCGCAGCGATTAACGATTTTAATGAGTACTAACTCGCCTATGCAATTATGAGATAGCAGAATAGCGAGAATCCAAGCGAGAGAGAGGGGGTGAGAGAGAGAGAGAGAGAGAGAGAGCGACAGCCAGGGGGTAAGGCAGCGCGTGCAGAAGGATAAGCTTAAGGACGTGCTGGAGTTTGCTGCGTGATTGCCGGCGCTGACTGGGAAATTAAATGGTATCTAAGCTACACGTAGATACAAATATAATAAAGGAGGTAAGCGAGACCAGAGAGAGCGAGAGAGTGAGGAGGAGGGGAGGGGGGGGGGGGGGAGAAAATGGAACTTGAAGTTTGGCAAATTTTAAAAAGGCGTTTTGTTCACAAAATAAATAAATGTAATTTCTACAGTTTCCAGAAATTCCCTCAGACTAAGAATTTTGTTAATACTTTAAGTACTTGTTGCATGCACTCATAAATCTTTGAAGAAATATCAACTGTCTTTGCTGGCGCTGCCAGTGAAACGATTATGAAAAGGTTGCAAAAGTTACAAATAAACAAGACATATCTACTCTTGAGAAAGGGCGCGAGCATGAGAGATTGTTAAATATTGTATTGCACCCACGTTTACGAATGTCGCATAAAGTAACATAGTAACATTTAAATTTTCTTAATTAAGAAAAATCGCGAGTGAAAGAGTGTGGAAGTTATGTAGAACATAACATAGAAGAAACGAGAAAAAAAGTGAAGCTCAGTTAACTTTCTTTGCCCAATTTGAATAAAGAGCTCTTAATAAAGGCTCTTGATCATCTTTTGAAGAACTAATCAGTGGGTAATACGCATGTTATGTGCTTTCAGGCTGCATAACGCTAATGCAGCGCAATCAATTTAAGTGCCTGGGCATCGTGTTCTGGCTGAAGTCCTCGCTCCAGGCCTCGCCAGACAACTGTCAGGGACTTGAGCTGCAAATCTTTGGACCCGAACATTTGTCACACCTTGCCGCTGGTCGGATACAAAGGGAGCAAAAAAAAACAGAGCGACAGCCAAAGAGAGAAAGGCAGCAAGGAAGACAGTTGAAGTTGCAGTTAATTTATACACAGACAGGTGGACGACTCGAGCTTTGTGAAAAGGATGTCGGCCCCTGTCGGACATGTTGGCTGGGACTGGGGCCAAAGCCAAAGTAGCAGTTGGGAAATTTATGCGCGGCCGTTTCAAGTCAATAAGCGCATTTGTCTTGCCAACGGAATTTCAACGAAATTTATTTAATTCACTTACACACACGATTACAACCAAGGACTAGAGGCGGCTATGGATGTGCAAGTCGTGCCAGGCTCTGCTGCTTAACGTCTGGCTGGCGCGTCTGGCCGGCGGGGGCTGCATATGCCAAAGGAAGTCAGCCAAAAAAAAGGGCAGGAAAAGGAAAAAACAGTTGCCTGAGGTATACTGAAGATTTAATGGGGAATATATAATGATTTAATATTCGAATCTAGCTCGATCTATTGTGCTTAGCTAAATGATATATGTATAAGACATTGTTAAGATTTTGATTAACTATAAAAAGCATAATAAAGTTTGCAAGCCTCGAGAAAAGGTTAAGAAAAGTGTAGAAAAAGGCATGCGAAATCAATTAACAGCGTTTGTCAAGTGTGCCTGGATGCTTCTTGGGCTCCACGTAAGTTGCAAAGCCACAGAGCGGGAGAGAGAGAGTGAGAGAGCGAGAATGGGAGCCAAGGATATGGCTTCGTGAGATGTGCCAGGATAACTAACAGAACAATAGACAGCTATACGCTCTTCAGTCTGCGCGCGTCTTGAGGCATTATTTAAAATTCAATCAAAGCCCATTTGCTGCACAGAAGAGTTGCGGTAGAGAAGGGAGAGCGGGGATTGGGGTCTCGGAAATATTTGTAGTCAAGGCAAATTTGATTTTTAGCTGCTCCATTGGACAGACACGCGTTGCAGCTACCTGCCCCCTTCTCGTAGCCTGGCCAATCTGCAGGCGCATAAAAAGCAACGATTATTAAACGACCTGTCCAAGGGGGGAGAGGGGAGACGCAGAGGAGGTGGAGCTGGCAACGCCCATGTAATGGCGCTTATGATGATTATGATGCTGGCTATTACAAACTACGCATACACTCGACTACAAGGCATTACATTTATTGTTATGTTTATGCACTGGCCAACAAAAAGCCACAGCAACAACAAAGGAAGCAACTATCTGGAATCTGAATTTGAATTTATGGAGTTCGGATATAGCCAGAAACACAATACCAAATGATATAGTCATAGGAAATATAGGAAATAGATTTGAATGCTTATGGTGGAAATTGTGGCAAATACGTGGAAAACGGAATTTTGAAGTTGGCAAAACAAAAAGACGCTTACAAAAGCATGACAATAGAAGGCATATTTTCATGCCATTCCGCTGGATATGCGAAACATGCAGCAATATCAGCTGGTTCATCAAATGTGATTGCAAATGCTTAAGTCTGTGCTTCTTCTTCTCTTAGCCCCACACATCGGAGTTTATAATTCGATCTTTATGAAAATTTTCCAATTTGATCAAGTCTCTGGCTCTCACTAGCTTCGAGATGTGCTCAAATAACAGGATGCTGTTATCGATTTTTATCAACTTCGTGGCAACGGGTTGAGCTATCGATATATTTTAATAAACACCACCCTTACGCGATAGTTCAAGTCTCTAGCTCTTAAGAGACTCCGAGGTCGAAGCCCAAGACTCTTGCTCTTAAAAGATTCGAGTTATGCTTGAATAACAGTATGCCGATATCGAATTTTATCGATTTCGTGGCAAGATGTTCAGTTATCGATGATTTAAAATAAACCCGATCTTTTCGAGCGCTAGCTCTGAAAACTAACTAACTAACTAAACACAAAACTAATATGCTCTTTAGCCTTTTGTGAGCGGGTATTAAAATATATCTATTAACTGAGATTCAGCAATGCAAAAGGTATGGAACGTAGCACAATTGCCAAAATCGCCTGCGGGCGGCATGTGGCTAAAATAACAACCGCATGGCAAATCCCACGTAACAAATACAAAATCTGGCCATGAGGTTGGCAACTCTGGCCAAAACTTTTTTGCCAAAAGCATGACCAATGATTTTGCTGGCTGCCTTTGTTAGGTTTTTGTTTCGTTTTGGCTTGTTTTTGTTTTTGTTTCAGCTGCTGTGTCGCAGAGGAGGCGTGGCAACTGTTTTTGTTATCTTACGCTTCGATTATTTTGCGTTAGTCGTTGTAGAAAATTAGCTAAATTGCTTATGGCAACGCACGTAGCGGACGCCAGCAAATGCCAAGCCCGCCTTCATGCTCCCCAGCACGGCAACTTTCAGCCTCAACAGCATTGCCGTGCCACCCAACCCACCCAACGCAGCCAACACAGCCATCCCTCAACCTCCGGACACTATCAAGGCAACTGGCGTATTGTTTGCCGGTTTTTGGATACGGGAAACGCTTCTGAGGTTTCTGTTTCTGTTTTTTGCTGCTGCTGTTTTGTAATTGTTAATCACAGAAACGTTAAGTGTGTGTGTGTGTGCGAGTGTGCGTGTGGGTGTGTGTGTGTGTGTGCGTGTGTTTTTGTTGTCAGCACACACAAAAATTTACATAGCGCATTTGCTTTTTCGCTGGCATTCGAAATTTTTGCGCTAACCGCGCTCTATTGTTTCCTCGTTTTTGTGGCCCATTGACTTGGCTGACTTGGTGGAGGGTAAACATTGCCAAATCAGTTGCCCCCCCCCCCCCCCCCCCACCTCACCCACCTCACCCGTCGCACACCCCCTTTCGCGCAGCTCTCGCTTATTCCAGCCAGGCACTGCGTACGTGCAGGTAACGCATAATTAGGAAAATTCGTAGACGTTTCATTGTTGCCGGAATTAGAAAACTAAAGCAACAAAACAAAGATGAAAAGAAGGGAAATGATTTTTCGTTCCTTTTCGCTGTTTTCATTGCCAAACTGAATAGTTTGCTAATGATTGGTTCTTGTTCTTGTGGTTCTGGTGGCTAGGCAGCTTTATAAAGTGGCTTTTGCTCGGATATAGCTTATATGCATCCTCTTAGTTTCGAATTCTAACTGGGATTTTATCAGACTATCCATTTAAGTGCTTATTTATTTATATTTTTACTCATTGTTTTTTCATTTCTATTTTGTATTTTTATCAAATTAGTTATTATAACTTTTACTGTTTTATTGTCGTCACAGATTGCAACAACTGCGGTGGCTCAACAATAAAAGAAGCACCTTGCCGCTAAGATGCAAAAGAGCTGTATACGTGCACTGTATTTTGCCAATATGGCTTTATGGAGTGCAGATTTGGGGGATTGCAGCCAAATCCAATTATAAACGTAGGCAGGTATTGCAGAATCGGGTACTACGTCAGATAACCAACTGTCCCTGGTACGTACGCGGCTCCACGCTCCATAAAGACCTCAAACTGCATACAGTCGAGGAACAGATAGGAAGGCACACAAGCAGATACAGCCAAAGATTGCTGAGACACCGCAAGAGGACTACTCCCTGCCCGACGTTTAAGGCGACTTAAACGGCAAGGTTTTGCCAACACGATTGGACGACAGTAAGACTACCTGCATCTAAAATCTTCATACAGCGGTATGGGGTTGGGTTTTTAATTACATTTGCCATCCATGTGTTGTTAAGGTACTAAATTATGATTGTACAGGTTCTACACTTAATAGAAATAAAAAAAAAAAAAAAAACTGTTTTATTTATAATTTTGCTGTTTAATTATTTTCTTTATTTTTTATTATTTATTATTAATTAGTTTATTTATTTATTTATATACTTATTTATTTATTTATGCCTTTATGCCAATCTTTATCCTAAGCGCACGACTTGAAAAGCAATAAAAACGGATTCAAAATTGATGTGAACAAAATTGGAATGGAACAATATGCCCAATATTTGGAATGAAAGAGGTCTAGAGCCGATTCAACTGAACCAGGATCCGGTCAATATGAATCGGGTTCTGAATATACTATGGGCCACAAGGACTTCAACATTTTTAAATATGGCTATGTTTGTAATTGTTTATATTATTTGTGACTAGAACTTATAATCTTGACTGATATTTTTGTTAAAACGCTTTACTAAAATTGCATTAATAAAGCTGACGCGGCGGAACTTTTTGCTACTCACAAATTAAATCTGTTCCGAAAGCATCTTCGATCATTTGAACAAGGTTTCCAAATAGAAAGCAACTCACCTGTAAAGAGAGAAAGACAGATAAAGAACATAAGTAAAAGCAGGAATAAATTAATATAGGCAGAGGGAGAGGAAGTAAGTAAAGACAGCAAGGAAATTAATGTATGTATGCGTATGCGTGTGATATTTGGTTAACAGGTCGTATGAGTGATTTTATGGCAAAAATGTAGCTGGCCAAACATTTGCTGTTGCCCTTTTGTTAGCCATTTATTTGCGCACGCATAAAACACCATTACCCAATTTACGAGACGGCACTGTCTGCAGCATAAGGTTGCTGCAGGTGCCGCTCGTTATTTTCTTTTAGGTTTTTATTGTCTTCGGGTGGCAGCCTCTTTTGGGTCTGTTTCGATTTCGTTTTCGCGCAGTACCTAAAATTATGCCATAAAAGAGATGCCCAGAAAAGTTGCGCCTGCTGCGTTTTCTAATTAAATCAACATAAAAGCCAAAAGCAACAACAACAACAAAAACCACAGCAGCAGCAACATTCACATGTGTTTTTCCAAGCTCTTTTAATGTGCGTGGTTTGAGCTGTGTTTGGGCTGTGAGTGGTGGAGGAGTGGTGCAGGGCGGGGGAGGGGGGTGAGGGTTTGCTTTTGGTAGCATTTGTTGTTCTGCAATTGCGTTGCTGCGCTTCTTTTCTGGCCGAAGAAGAAGCACGAATTAATGATGTGGAAATTGCGCAAACGCATTGCATACTTCCAGGCGACGCTCGTTAATTTTATGGCAGCGCCAACTTCTGCAGCCGCGCGTTGATTTGATTAGTTTTACATCAGAAAACATCAAAAAACACGAGTAGATGGTTTCTTTTTGTTTTTTTTTTTGATAAACGAATTACTGGCAGCAGGACCTACGCGTGTTGCCTCGATCTTTAAAGCTGTGTATTGTTTAATTTGTGAACAACAGAACACTTTAGACTTCATTGTTCGACTTGAAGATACGCTGTAAGCTACTGAAACACACACACACACTCACACACACGCACAAACATGAACAGCGTTATTTAAACAATTTTTATGGAAAATACTTAAAATACCCGAACATATTTTTGTATCTTTGTTAATCGATAAATCGATAATTAATTCTGTAGCACCGCGCAAGTATCGACCAGGACTTGACTTAAATGTTCGGCTTGAAGATACGCTGTAAGCTACTGAGCCTAAAACACACACAAACACACACTATGCAATTTAAAGCAATTTTCTGGAAAATACCCAAATAAAGGTTTGTATTTTTGTAAATTGATAATTCAAGACTCGATAGCTTTGAAAGTCGAAAGTTTACATTATAGAGCAGCTTTGATAATTCCCGAAAAATATTAAAATTGTTAGTTTATTTTTAACAACCAAGAAACTTCCATTAATTATTAATTTTAATATACTTTAAATAAAAATAAACTCTTACAAAATAATCAATTGATGATGACAGAGATCAATCTAAAGTATCCAAAGTTTCTAGACAGATTCGTAGTCAAAAACTTTTAAAACAAGGTTGAAAATTGAACTCAACAACAAGCTGAGAAGGAAATATACATATATGCTCCAGTGAATTTATCCCAATTAAGTGCAAGCTAAGAAAGGGATTTTAGGAATTCCATCCGCAAGTCTGGGAAATTCGCGGAAAATGATTAAGTTAATCTTTCTAAGCCGTTCGTATGGGCTTGAAGCTTGCTTTCAAAAAATGTTGTGTAACTTCAATTGAGAGGAATTTTTGGAAAATGCAGCCTTTCTTGGCGGAAAATGGGTGTCAAAATTTTGGTCTGGGTTCAAATGCTGCACGAGCGGAAAATATTTGGAAAATTGACATCTAACTACTACCGTTACGATTATATAATTTACCCCTCTCCACCCCAAAAGCAGCTACATCTAACTTGGCCAAAAACTGAGCTGATTTCTGTCTGCGTTTGTTCCATTTTCTTTTACCCTTTTGCCAGCACCCGGAAAAGCACTTGTCAATTGAATATATTAATTTGCTTGAAATCAGCGGCACAAAAAGACCAAAATTTTCTGTTTTGCCTAATCAATTTAATGAAGCCGCAAATTTTTCATGCCCCAATGTGCAGCAAAATGTGGGGCGACTCGACGACTCTGGCGACACTCAACAACTTGCCGCAAATTTCCCGCAGCATATTTTTCGATTGACGGTCAACAAAAGGGGACTAGCATGGCGCTGCTGCGCGGCAGGGGGGGATGGGTAGGTAGAGTCGGAGTGAGCGTACGCACACTGCTTACATAAATCAATTTCAATTAACGTTAATTAAATACGCATCAAGTGGGCATGACCACCGCAGCAGCAGCAGCAGCAACAGCAGCAGCAGCAGCAGACAAGGGGCAGGGGCAGGGGCAAGGCAACCACAGAAACCATTGCCGAAAAAAGGGAGTAACAACAAAAAAAAAAGAACGGAAAACAGATGGATTCTCAATTTGGGGTTAAATCAAGTGCGGAGCACACGGTCCGGACTGCGACTCGGATTTGTGTATGGATTTGGCAGCAGAAGAAACCACAAAAATAGAGTATAAAAGTGAGTAAATGAGATTTGCAGCAGCTTTCATTTCAGCTGGCCGCAGCTCGAACTTATGCAACACCAAATTGAAAATAGCTGCGTGGCAGCCGACAAACGTGCAACGTTCAACAAGGACCATTCAGGGTGGACACACAGGAGCTGCTGCTGATGTTGCTGCTGCGTCTCGCTGCGGTTATGCGCTTGGTTTGACAGGCACGAGACCAGAGCCAAATAAACAGGCAACAACAACCTTAGCATATACTGCACAGTGTGGCAAATGGCGGGGCAACCCATGTGAAACCGCAATGATGTGCCACAGCAGCAAAAAAGCACACGCACAAAATACACGCAACAGACAGCTAACAACAACAACAACAACATTCTTAACCACACACACACACAACAGCAGCAGCAACCCCCAATTTAGCCCAAGGCCTGTATATGACATTGATATTTTTCTAGTTTGCCTGCCCACAAAAGGCAACAAACAAAAAAATTTAAGAGAAATTAGGGATATTCTCGTCATGCCGAAGATTTAATACCCTAGCATACATTTGCTCGTTAATGCTGTTTGATGAAAAATATATTGGAAAACAGACTATTTCGCCATACAAAAACTCATTTTTCGACTGATTCTTCCTAAGATTTGTCTCATATATAAGAAGCATAGTTACATTAATAACAGATGAGCTTGGTCGAGATATCTTGGTATGTCGACCGATCGTTCCTATAACAGCTTTATGATATAGTACGCCTATGTTAATAAGCTTTCGGATTTAGATGAGGAGCAGAGTAAAACAGAAATGCTTATCTTAAGGGAAACTAATTTTCGACAGATCGTTCCTATGGCAGCTGTATGATATAGCTGTCCGATCCGGCCGGTTCCGATATATGTACTGAAAAAAACGGACCTATGCAAAGACTAGTTCGCATAGAAAGAAACAGACGGACGGACAGAGAAACAAACGAACGAACGGACAGAGGGACATGGCTAAATCAACTCGGCTCTTGATGCTGAACTGGAATATATATATATGTACTCTATGGGGTCGGATATGTCTCTTTATACGCGTTATACATCCCATGACAAAATAATATGTACAAATTATATGCAATGGAATCTAGCTGTTATAATCTAAGAGCTATGCTTATAAAACCATCTTTCAAAATCGATATTTATCGTTATTATTGTAATGATAGCTATAGAAAAGAAACTCATTATGTATTTAATGTATGAAATTAAATACTGCAAAAAATTTCACATTGCAAACATTAAATTTCGTCCTCAACTGAATTGAATCAAATATGCTTTCATTTTCTTCTTTCATCTTTTCACACATAGTCGTAATACCTGTTTTTTGTTTACGCAATTTTAATGAGCTCACGACATAAATGAATCATAGCGGCATATCAAATGTTGCCAACCACATTTCTGTCTGATGAACTACAGCTTAAAGCTGAATAAATGAGAAGCTTATTTCATTTCGTTCGTATTCATTTTTACGCATTCATTAACTGAAAACCTCTGTTGTTTGTAAATTATTTCAAACATTTTTGTACACATTGTTTTTAATCTTCTACACAAAAGCATTCATTTTTTATTTATTATTTGTTATTCTGTGCTTGTGGAATGAATATGAATGCTACAGTAGTCCCTCCTAAGGTAGCACTAACAGCAATTGGTATTGGCCAATGAAATATATTCAGAATAATAAATGATGTCCTAAATTTTAAATACACTCTCTTTTCCAATTTTAAGTTATTTTTTTTACAATTTTGATTTAATTTAATCTAGAAGAGGAAATTCTCTTGAGTGTCGACTGTACAGACTGTATCAGGCATACTTTTCCGCCCACTTGATATTGTGTGTAGCCAAACGCACGATGGGATCGAGGGTCTGAATTTGGGTAGCGCATTTAACAATTGTTGGCAGCGTTTATCATCGTATTGTTTATGGGTAGATGGGCATTCGGTATGGGTATTTATAAGCTCCGGCTCCCCGTTGTAGATGCTTTTATTTAAATTCTGTTTTGAATTTCTGCTCAAGCTGCTGTTGTAATTATATTCAACTTTGCATAATTGCAAAACTCATTAGAGAACAAGCTTGGGGGCGACTGCTGTGGCGGATGGGTGGGGGGGGGACTGAGGGCGCCCAAAAGAAGACAACGAAAAGTGTAAATTGTATTTGACTGAGGCACGCGCCCAACAGGCAGCTAATTGAAATTGAAACTGTCTGAAACGAAAAAACATGAAATTGTGTTGAGCTGAAGGAAAAACAAAAAAAAAAACACAAATAACAAAATAATGCAAGAAGCAGCTGCTGCGACCTCGCATCGATCGATTAGCAAACAGCTGACAGACCTTTGCCAAAAGTGAAAAATCAATTTGCATTTCAATTAAGTGAGCAACTGGAACTGAAGGTGGAACTGGCGAGGCCGCGGTCTATATAATTGCGACACTTGGCCGCTGGCGGCCGTTCCCATTGGCCAGTTCTGGCCCGGTAGCCAAGCGATGCGCTTCTTTGCCGAGTGCCTGTTGTTTGCCTTCTGCTTCAAGCAGCATCAGGACGACGAGCAAACGTTTGCCGATCAGCTCGAACAGCAGCCGTCCAGTCACACGAAAATCGAGCAACCGGAGCCGGAGCCGGAGCCGGAGCCCAGGGCGCTAACACAGCTAGCATTGAAGCACCCGCTGGAACTGGCGCCAATGCCAGACCCGGATTCGGAGCTGATGGCGCACACATTGCGGCCAGCACAGCAGCCGGAGCAGGTCACCATGCGTGGCTCCCATTCACCCGCACGCCTCGAGGAGATTAGCATCTGTGCGGATGTGCATCCCAGCAAATTGCTACCGGAATTGGCGCTGCCCAACGAAACCGTTGCCGCCGCCTCCAGTGAGCGCTATTCGGGCGTGGCAATTAAAGATGAAATTGAACTCTTTACGGATGTGGATCTCGGCAATGGCGCACATTATTACGCCTTTTAGCCAGCTGAAAGCTGACTCTAGTCAGGTGCTTGGCCAAATCAATCAATGGATGAAATGCTGGCAAATCAATTGTGCGCAGTTCAAAGTTCTCTTTGAACTGGGCTAAAATTACACACCAGGTTTCAGTTCCCGTTGCCTTTCCGGCTAAACAACCTTTTTGGCCAACTGTCAGCATTTAGCAGCATTGTGTGCGTGAAATTTTAGACGTCAACACATTTGCATTTTGCAAATTGGTAACACAATCCAATTTACTCCCCCACAGCCCGCTCGGCCCATATAAGCCCCAACCCCCCTCCCCCCTCCCAGCTACTGTTTGAATGGCCGCAGTATTAAGCATAATTTACAATTTATTATAATTTATGTTTATATATATTTTGAATTTTAAGTGATTTAATAATAATCCGCATAATTATTTTATCGACAGAATTTTGCATAAATTTGAAACGAAATCGAGTTTGTCGCAGCTGCTGATTATGAATTCTCCAAACTGTATTCGGTTACAATTTGTTATTCAATTGAGCTGCTCCCATAACTCATTCTCTCTTACTCTCTTACTCTCCCTCTCTCTCTCTCTTTCTCTTCGTCTGGTAAAACAGTTGCCGGCGCAAAATTCCGGCAAAAAACATAAATTGTAAACATGAGAATTGCTTCTGGTTTGGTGGCGGCTGGCAGAGTGGTGCAGGCAAGTCTAGTTAGATTTCTGTTCGCGTCCATATAAAAAGTTGCCATGCAACGGCGCCTTGCAACAGTCTCGACTCACGCTTGCCACAATCGTCCCACAGAGAGACGTGGGCCACTGCGCTGCTGTAGAACTTACTTTGGATCCAATCCTCTCCAGTCTGCAGACCTAGATGCACAGATTTCGAGAGTTAACAGTTCAGTTTTTCTTGCTACTCGGGGCAGAGTCCCTCGCCTTGCGATTCCCAGCGATCTATTGTTTGTGTAAGTTATTAACATTAATTGATCTCATTTTTTTTATTCATTTCTATTTCTCTCTTTCTATTCATCTTACTCTGAGATTATCTCCCTTACACCTCTCTATTTCCTCTCTTTATAATAATTTATTTTATTTCCAACTTTTTTGCACTTTATTAGAATCTCATCTATTTATAAAAGATATTTTATTTAAAGCTGATTATTTTTAGCATTTATTTTCTAACATCTCTCTCCCTCTCTCTCTTCCTTTCTTTCTCTCGTTCTCGTTCTCTCTGTTTCTCTTTGTCTTTTCATTCTTCTTTCTTTGTTTTATCAAATTTCTATTTATTGTTTGTTTATTGTTTCCATTAGTTAATTAGATAATTTTTTAATTGTGCTTCTATCCCTCCTTTATATCCTTTTTGATCTCTTCCCCGTTTACTTTCCTTCTTGATCTTTGGGCAAACTGTCAATATCCCTTTCTCTCTCTCTCTATCTATCTTTTCTCATTCCAATCATCTTTATGGTCTTTCGCTGTCGCTGTTTAATCCTTTTATCATTAAAATTTTATGATCTCTACATCTTTTTTTTCCCCTTTCTTCAGTCGTCCTGACGCCTTCCCTTCTTCTCTCTCCCATTGTGACACATTTCCCTTACACTCTCACATAGCAATTTTTCTTGTTCATTTCAGTAACCCTTCTTTTAGCCCTGCCCTGCCCCCGTAATGTGTCTCAAGATCTGTCGCTGCTGCTGCTGCTGCTACGGCAACTCCTCGCCAGCGGGCAGCCAGCAGCAGTGCCAGGAGCTGCAGCTAAAGGACCTGACACCCGAGCTGATGATCACAATCACCACACAGCCGCACAACAACAGCTCCCACAACCTCAGCTCCAACGCGAGCCTGGCGGAGCGGCCCAACATTCTCGGCAGCTGGAGCTGCGACGAGGAGATCGAGCACTACAATGTCGATGATTTCGAGTCTCGCACGCCGACCATGTGGCGCGCCTGGTGGCTCCAAGGTGCCAGCGAGCAGCTGTCATCTGTTATACTGAGCTGACGCCACACACACACACCCACTTAAGCAGGTGTGTGTTTGCGGGACAGCTGATAAAAATATGGCCAAGCCAAGCCTGCCACCTGCTGCACATTTTAAGTCGAGAGTGAGCGACTGATAGATACCCTGTACCCGCTGCATTGTCGTCACACACATTCGCGCTTACTTATATACTTATTCATTCTTTAATAAATCAAATTGAGTAACTTCTGTGTTGATTAGAAGGGCCAAGAGATGTTCTGTAAAGCAGGGCATAGCAAAAATTTTTGGTGGTTCGGTTCACGGCTCAAACCTGCCTTTAGTTTCGGTTTTGAAACCTGACTTTCCACAGTCATGTATGCAGCTGTTTCTTGAAATTCTAACCGAAATTGTAAAATAGAGAAATATATACTTTTTAAAGTCGGATATATCACTCATATGCTCCATATAACCTCACTTACCCGTTTTTATAGGGTATTATAAATACAAATGTAACAAAACCCTAAGCTGGGCGAAAATAAAGCCGAAAACAAACAAATATTTCGCCAGACTTTGTCAGTTCCTTACCGAGGAGCAGCTAATAGTTTCATGTTAACCACACACACACTCTCGCACACGCACACACACACTCGAACAAGCACACACATGCACGGCATGCATTTTTAAAATGAAATTACGCCACGTTTAGTTAACTGTCTGGAGCTGAAGGGGCTGCTGGGTCTGGCAGCCGGTTAAGACTATGTAATGAAAATTTGATTAGCTGCTTGTTTAACTTTAATTAAGTTGATTTTATTGCGCACAAAAGTCTTTCGACAGAATACAGTCGAAAAAAAACTATTAAGAGTGCTCGACTAGCAGATACCCTGAGCTCAGCGCTACAAACATTTTAGCTTCCTTCTCTACGTACATACAAAAGAACGCAAACACACAGTAGCTGTGCTCTTCTTCTTCCCTCAGCTCCACACTATGAGAAATGAATTCTTCAAAACCTGCAATTTTTATAAAAGAGGAATATAAATTGGCGAACACTAAACGAGAAGCTGCAGGGTATATAGAAAAATGTGTGTTTAGGCAAAGATGACTCCTGGCCAAAGCCAAAACTAATCAAATATTTAAACAATGCGCCCGGTGGTTTGGCTTTTGGGACGCTGGCTCAGCATATTAACATTGTGTTGGGCAAACAGGCAAACAGTTTGTCCAGAGCCCAAAATACACACCAAACAAGCAGCATAATATTCATGATTATCATTAACACACACTCACACACACACACACGCAACATAGTGTGCGCTGAATGCATTGTGATTTCATGAGCTGTGCACGGGGCGCTCCTGCAGGACTTTTGGTGCTGACATTGAAGCTAACATTTGACGCCTGTGCATATCACATATGCAAGCTGAAAGGCATTACCAGAGAGAGCGTAAGAGAGGGAGAGAGAGAGAGAGAGAGAGAAAAGGACACAAGCAAGCTGAAATTAAGTCAACACTTGACCACAAATATGCCCAATGTTTAATTTAATGCTTAGTCTCTTTCTCTTTCATTCTATTTAAATTGTTTACAAAGCGTTTTGCAATTCCTCTTTGCGCAGCATTCTTAAACGTTCTACTGGCATTCAGCGCTAGCTCATGCCTAGACTAGAATACATAACTATTCAGTAATCTAAATTTTACATGAAATATGCACAAATTGTGAATGTCTGGTTTTGTTTCAATTCCCTCTTGAGCGGCATTCGCAAACGTTTTACTGGCGAGTAAAAAATATGCGTAATTGCGATCGTAAAAACAATTGTATAGTGCTTGAGAAGTTGTAAATAAAGCTCAGCAAACTCACAAGCATCAAAAATTGCGAAATATGCTGAGCAATAAACATTTGCGAACGTTGCCAGAAAATAATTCAATACACACGCACGCAAACACACACACACACACACACACACACACACAGGCAGGCACACATCGCTCGCAATGGGAGTTGGCAACATCTTGAGAGCGTTGTGGCATGCCATAAAGGAACTTTGATGCCTCGATGCCTGCCACTTAGCCAAACACTGTGCATATTATCGATGGCCATAATGCGAGGGCCCGAAACCGAAGTCTGCTGTTGCTGTAGTTGAGCTGCGGCTGCCGTTGCGTTAGCCATTAAAAACTTTCCGGCAACGCCATTAAAATAAAAATCGAGAGCGTGTTAAATGATTTACAAAAGCAAAAGCACGGCCAGACGAAGTCGAGGCCAAAAACAATTTCGTTGCTTGCGGGTTTATCGCATTGGCATAATGTGTTTCAGGTTATCCCATTTGCCAGCGCTCCCGACAGCTTTCCCTCCTTCTGCCATCCGCACGTTGTATTTATTTTATGCGGCTTTTGCGACAAGTTAAAGCTTTTGCCACGCCTACCCCCCACACACACACACCCTTTTTGGGGGGCGCCCTTGTGCCTGTGCAATGACATTTTTTTGTATTTTATGGCTCTTATGACTTTTCAATAAGTTTTTCCAAGTTCTCGTGCCGAGTTTTAAGCTGCCAGCCTCTTGGCTGGCAATACCAATTTACACTTATAGCAAAAGTCTATTTTGCTATCTTTTTAACTTTATACGCGATATCTGCTTATAGCGAAGTGATGCCCAGACATTAAAGTTTTCGGGCAAGCGCAAATTCAAGGAAACCTAGAAACTCCTAAATTTAACAGGTTATTTTAGCTAACATATGGTTATATTAGAGACAACTCTTCAAATTTTGGCAATCAACGGGAAACTATAAAATTATAAAGATATATAGATCCTACGGTTTTGCAGCATATTGCATATTGAAGCTCGTATTTACGGCATTTGCTGAGTTTGATGAAAATATCTTGGAAAATAGAATATTTTGCTAAACAAAACTCTCAGATTTCGACCTATGCTTCCTATAGTGCTATACAACATGGCAGTGCGATATTGATAAGATATCTTGGTATATCGCTATATGATATAGTATTCCAAAGTTGATAAGATTTTTCATATATATGTATGAGGAGCACAGTGAAGCTTTTAAATGCCGAGCTTGCTTCGTGTATCTTGAAAATCAATCAATGAAAAATAATCTATTTCAGTATATATATATATATATATATATATATATATTCTATTTCAGTATCAATAGCCAAGTTGAAATAGCCAATCCTTGTGTGGGAAATTTTTTTGATTATACATACATATATATTCAAGATTTGTTTTATTGTATTTATTTATTATAAGCAAGCTTACATCTTTTAATTAAATTAATTTGAAGACAAGTGTGCAAGCAGTAGTCTTTTCACCATGAACCCCTCATAGGACATTTTATAATTCCCAAACAGTTTAAGTGTAAATTTGAGTTAAGCTACCAAGAGGAAATATTTCACATGTGTGCACACATGCAAGTAAACTGTAAATAGCTGTAAAAGCTCTCTAAAGATCAAGTTAGGAACTATTTAACTATATTTTACTATATAAGTAACTGAATAGCCAACAATCGATAGCTTTGACCTTCCATTAACTGATTGATTGTTAGCCAAATGAAGGCAGGCAATGCCCCGTAGCCCTAAATTGCTCCAAGATAGTTGTGCTGCGTTTGCTATTCAATTACGCACTCACTTGATGAGGCGGGGGCAGAGAAAGAAAGTGGTTGGCGCCGTCTTGAGTGGGTGGTGCTGGTCAACTTAATGCAACTAATCGCCTACCATTAACCGCCAATGACACTTTTATGCCACTTTAATAAACTTGAGAGACACAAGTAACAGTGCCCAGCGCCGTGTGGGGGGGAACAGGGGTGATGGTGTGTGGTATATGGTGGTGTGTGTGTGTGTCGTTTGTGGTGCTTGGGTGGTTGGGGGATGCGTGTGACAGGCGCTTGTCCAAGCATCAGAAAACTTTCGGCACGTTGCGGCAATGTCTTAAGTGAGTTTCCCTGCCAACCCCGCTTGGTCAGCATCAAAGCTTCTCCCAGGAGTTAGGACAAGTTCTTTCATGTTGTTTCAGCTGTGCGTAAAACACACACACACACACACACACTCGACCACCACCACGAACACTTATATCAATAATAATTCCCATTTGTAATAAAGCCAACTTAAGGGCGGCCTTTCGTGGCATTGAGAATTAGCTCAGCGGGGGTTGGGCAACAAGAGTTGCATGCAATAAGTGAAATGCATAAATAAACAACAATTCGAAGTACTCGCAAGGGGGCGTGGGGGAAGGGGAAGGGGGGGCGTAGATATTGTTGCTGTGCGCCATATCAAAAGTAAATTGATACAAATTGCATAATAATCACGTCGTTGCATTTTATTTTTGTGCCATGGCAACAGCAGCAACAATATTGGCAAAAAACAATAGCACGTGTGGCTTAATGGCATTAACAACAACAACACGAAGAAGAAGAACGAACAACGACAAGCAACAACAACAACGGTCACACTGCGTTGTGGACAACTTGGCAAAGTGCTGTGCATTACCCAGGCGGCAATTTCATTTGTTATTAATAGCAAACGGTCACACTGAGCATAGAGAATGGTAATTGATGAAAGCGGGCAAGGCAGAGAGAGAAATTGAGAGAAAGGAAGAGAAAAGGAGAGAAAGAGAGGCACAGAGGGAGAGGAAGGGAGAGAGTATGCCAAAGATTTAATACCCTAGCTACTATAAAATTTTCTAAGAATTTTTACTAAGGCAGCTATACGCAATAAGAGAGCTATGAGCTATAAAATAAATATCAGGCTGAGCAAGAAAATTAATATAAACTATGCTAATTTTAATAAAAGTATTTTTCCGTTTTGGAGATTTGGTCCTTAATATTATTCCACATTACGTCAATAAATCGAAAGGGACTCGGCCAGTTCTTCGAATAAAGAATATGAAAGAGGAAGCAACATTTGTTTCAACTTTTTTTGTAGCTTTGAAATATTTAGAGCAGGAAAGCAGGTAGTCGGAAGTGCCCGACTAGCTATGAAATGCAAGATCTTGATCTTGACCTGAATACACTATTTTGAAAGCTACATGTCAAATTTGGTGGATCTAGCTCTTAAAACCTAAGAGATTTGTTCAATAAACAGGATTTCAATATCGATTCTTATCGATTGCTTGGAAACGGGGCAAGTTATCGATTATCGGTAGCAAACTTTTACTGCGCGGACAATAGAACCTAAGTTTTTGGAGTCTCAAGTCTGTAACTCTTATAGGTTTTGAGATCGACGCAACAAATGGATGGACCCAGAGACATGGCTTGATCGCCTTGGCTATTGATGCTGATCATGAACATATACACGTTAAGGGGTCGCAGATGTTTCGTTCGGCCTGTTACATACATGTGCAAATAGGCATTATACCCATTTAACCATTTTCAAATGGTTCAGGGTATAAAAATGGGAACTTACCATCAAATGACATTTGCTTGTTGTATGTTTTATTTATGAACTAGAAGAAGTTGCCCGGCGTTACCGTAATTGTTTGTGCAATTCGCGTCAAATTCAGGCAGATAAATTGCTGCCTTGGTTTTCGACCAAATGGGGGTTGGGGGTTCGAACCCTTAATTTCGTAGGCGCGCTGCTCAAGCCACTTGACTAATAGCAAGCGTTTTCCCTTTTCTCTAGCTGTCAATTACAAAGTTTTGATAGATGATTTTTGGTTTCCCCCTTAAAATTTAATCAATAATAAAGCACTTGACATATGATCGAGTGAATTTAAATATGTTGAGCACGCATTGGATGCTATCGATGCTCATTGTTTCCATTAATTTTAAGTGGCGGGACACGCTTATGCCAGACACCGCCCACATCTCCACAGCTCCAGCCCCACCAAGAAACGCCCATGCGATGTTATTTATCATGTGGCAATGTTGTAATGCATTTTGTAATCGATACAAAGCAATCACAACGAATTAAAGCCCAGCACCGTGCGCCAGGCACGTGACCAATCAGCCCTGGGCATGGGCTTGGCTCTGGCACTGGCTCTGGCTAAGAGTAAGTGTATGACAGACCCGCCCCACAGTTTGTTCGCTGTTGTATGGTATTTTTGTGGTTCACATTAATGGAGCCGAGAAACTGGCTTCGTGAAGTGTAGCAACCACGTACACGAATTCGCGGACCCTGGGCGACGCATAAATGCAATCACAAAATAATTCAAAGTTAATTTTGGATTAGAAATCGACCAAAAGAGCAAATGCTAAGACGCAGAGAAGAAGTAGGGAATAATTGTTAAATTAAAGCCAAAATGCATTACATAGGCAGTTTTGAAGATTTAAAGCTAATTTAAATATTAATTGTCATAAAATAATAATAACACTTCTATTAAGCTGTCTGGCTTAAGGTCTATGCTTTATATTTTTCCATTAAGAATTGTCTGTAGAGTTTTGTAATTAGCAGAGTTTGTTATTAACTTGCAACTTAAACTTGTTGCGAATTTTAACGTGTCAAGCTAAGAGAAAACAGCGAAGCGCGTATAAGCGAAATCCACTTTCTGCGTGCTAGCTTCGCCTTGCTCACTTCTTTTTGCTTATTATTGCTGTGAATTAGTTCCTAGCCAAGCTAAATATTTAATATGATATTTAAGTTAAGCCAGAAAATGAATAATAGGTAAACTAAAGTCAAATGGGTTACCCTGCGAGCTAAGGAGATTTAGAGCTTATAACTAATTAGTTATTATTAAATTATACTAATTATTCAAATATCAACCTGATTTATGCTTCTTTCTGTATTTAATTTGACACCCGCTTTGTTAATTAGCAGACTTTGCTACTAATACCAGATATGCAAAAACCGTTTGCAGCTTTAACTTGTTGCGAATTTTAACGCGACAACCGATCATAATCAAATTCCTTTTTCTGTATGCTACCTTCAGCCACTCAACTCGTTGTATACATTTTGTGCTTTATTTCCTAGTTTAACTAAATAGTTAACATAATATTTTAATTAAGCTGACTCAAATTGAATCTTTTTCATATAATAAAATATAAATAATATAAACCAGAATTTTTATTTTTCTGCAATTAACTAGACAAAAAAAATGTTTATGCTTTGATTGTATATATATGTATATATATAACTAAAATACATTTAAAAAATAATATAATATTAGTTATTTAGGATGTGAAAGCGGCTATGCTCTGCTTTTTTTACAGCATCAGAGCTCAATCAAAATGTTGACAACATTGTAAATCTTTAAATTGCGCGTGTTTTTCTTGCGACTTTAAGGTCGTTTGCCATTTGCCAGGCTGCTGCCTGGCTGTGGTTTGTCAATGTGACAAACTGAATGAATGGCCCCAATAAAATGCGTATTCGAATGCCAAGAAGTAGGCTACAATTTGTATATGCAAATATATATATATATATATATATATATATATATATATATATATATATATATATATATATATATATATATATATATGTATGTGTGTGTGTGTGTGTTTTATGTACATTTACGCTGTATCTAAACGGCTGCAGGGGCGGAAATAAAATGTCAGCTGTTTGGCGGCAGTGCGCGTGCTTTTGACTGATAACAAGTGACAGACACCGTGCGGCACCTCGACAACCCCCGAATCCCCAGCCGCGCACAATCTTGCAACCCGCATTGGTTTTATGAGCGCTGCGGGTTCTGCCGAGCGCAGCGCTTTTCACTAGTTGCCACTAATCAGGCGGCGTAAATGCTGCACAAGTGGGACTGTGCCACAAAAATGAAGCCGAGGGGGGAAGGGGGGTTCGATGATATTACGGCAAGCAACTTTTTCGGCAGCAGCTATAGCTGCATTAATTTGCTAGCATTGAAAGCAAGGGCTGGGAGCGTGGGCGTTAAAATCGAGTTGAAACTTTAATGACTTTATGCGGCAGTCTCAAGTGCCGGCCAACTTGCCACATGCAGCGTGCAGCGTGCAGCATCTAGTAGCTTGACCAGAGCCAAGTTTGCAACTAGTTGGCCACATTTCCGTTGGCCCAGACAATTAAGTGCGCAACTTTTTTCACAATTGTACTTTAAACTTTGGCCACGCCCACTGAAGGATGTTGATGATGCTGATAATGATGATGATGATGATGTTCGGAGTGCTGCTGCAACACGTTGAACAGATTCAATTAATTAACTGTCAATATTCTAGCAAGCACGAGCGCGTGCCACGCCCCCATTTCTCTGGCATTTATTCGCCCACATTTGTGCCGGCGCGCTTCGTTTCGCTTTGCTTCGATTTGCTTTGCTGGCTAAATAATTAATGAAAAGACAAATTGCTGTTGGCATAGCATCAGTCCCCCCCTCCCCACCCCCTTATCACTTACCCCCCCTCACCCACTGGCTGCCCTGTGCAGCGCGCCTCTGCTGGCCTTTCCATACAATTGTGGCTCAATCTCTCTGCACTCTAAGCCCCCGGTTCGGCATCTAGTTGGCCACCAAACCGTTTTTATTTTTCATTGCATACTTTTATGCGCTGCTTTGATTTTTTCTCTACTATTTCGCATTATGCCATTTCCGATTTTTTTTTATAATTTTTTTATTTCCGTACAGATTGCGCTTCATTAATTGCATTACTAATTGGTTTCACAAAAGCATAGGAGTGCGGCGGCAGAGACAGAGAGAGAATGAGAGGGAGAGCGAGAAGGAGAGCGAGAGGGACAGCGAGAGGGAGAGAGAGGGAGAAAAGTTGCCAGTAAGTTGGCAGCTCAGTAGTTGTTCAAATCGTTAGTAATTCTTCTGATAGTTTGTTTTATCGATAGTTCCTATTGCTTTCCTGTAGGAGATTTTCGTTGATATCACTAGCAACTAAATACTTTCTTATTGAAGGAATGAAGGAGAGAAGGAATATCAAGCCGAATCTATTATTTTTATATGATTTTGATTATTTGATCGCAAAGAGTTTGCTTAACAATAAAAAGCAATTGGGAGGCATTCTGGGACTGGGAGGGATATATTTGGCAATTGTAAATTTTAAGTGGATATCAAATTAAATAAATACATATTAATGGCAATTTTATCTTAAAAATAAAATACAATTGTTACCAAACTATTTTTCGTAATTTTAATACGTTACATTTAACTGTAGAATAAGTTGCACTCCTTTTTTATCATATATGTTAAGATTAATTTAATTTGTTTATTAAAAAAAAAATTAATTATTTTAAGAAATTAGAGAAAATATGAACTTTGCATTTTTAAAGGTTTTCCTCACTAATAATATATTTTTATTTATATATATATGTATTTATAATATAATAATATTTCAAACTTAAGCAAAATAAAATTTGGAGGCTGTTTGAAGACAATCTCTGATATTCACTACTGGAAATCGATTAAGTATTAAAATATTATATTCACAATTGTTTATACACTCTTTGAGCCCAACACAATGGAGTCCAGCAAAGTAATCCAATCAGATACTTTTGTATTTAAATGTTGACTCAAGAACTAATCTAAAAGACAACGCTTGAGCAACCCTTCGTGCGTATTATTTGAAAAGCATTTTTTTTATTTTTTGGCACATTTAATTTAAGCCGAGGAGCTCATGTTAATAGCGCTTGGCTAAGATCAGGAGCAGATCAATTCGTCGCATTAGGCCAATCTTAAATGCAAATCTGATTGAATGCTCGCACCTACGGGCGCTCCGAGCTCCGAGCATGATTTAGTATGCAAATGTGTCAGAGCTTTGCCTCCTGGCCGGGACTCAATGCATAAATCATGGTTGGCCTAAGGAAAACAAAAAAATTTACCAAGAAGAAAATAAAGGAGTAAAATAATAATAAAAGGGTTTCACAAGTGGCAGCTTTCGCTTTCGCTGGGATTTTGGCAGCGACTGCCTCTGCTCCTGCTCCAGCTCCAGCTCCAGCTCCTGGTCTTCCCCGCCCTCCCCTCGCCTGCCTTTTTGCCACATCTTGCTCAGTTGTTGCAATCGATAGTCGGCGTTTTTATGCCGCCAATGTTGGCCGTAGCACGTTCAGCGTGCGGCGCAAAGTATGCTAAGCTTATTTATTATTTACACGAGTGAAACGTGTATGAAACGAAAAGAGCTGCTAAAAACCTGAACCGGCGACTGTGCCCCAAAACTTGGGCAACTTGTGTGTGTTTGTGGTTGATTTGATTGCTTTATGCACCCAGTGAGTGGCCGCATGAATTTCAAATGAGCCGCTTTACGCCGTGCCACATGCCACATGCCACACAGCATCAGTTTCTGTTTCTGTTACTGTTTGCTTGCTCCCCATTGCTCCGCGTACGCCTTGTAGGCAACAAAAAGGTGCCAAATAATACCAAAAGGCATATGAAAAGAGAAAAAGGTTTAAAAATGTTAAGATACGGCCACAGCGCAGTCATTAGAGCTCTGCCCGCTCTCCCTCTGCCTCTCTCCCTCTCTCTGTCTCACCCTCTCACTCGCTCGCTCTCTGCCATATCTAACGTGTTGCACACGTTTCGCCTGCCTGTCAAGCAGCAGCAGTGTGAATGGCAATGGAAATGGAAATAAACATGAGAATGGCGCTAGCCATACGAAGGAGACAGCCAAAGGGAAAGAGCGAGAGCGAGATAGAGCGCATATGTGTATGTGTGTGTCTGTGTGTCTGTGTGTGTGCCGTGTCAGTGTTCACACGTCTTTGTGCAGGCTTTGGACAATCGTGTCGACTACTACGTAACACACCCGCCCTTGCAAGTGAAGCCCCCTCCACAACCCACACACATATAGATCTCGCTGCCCCCTCCGCCTTCTCATCCACACCGCTGGCCTGGTACTGGTTCTGTTTTGTGCGCTGTTCCCACAGTAATTTGAAATTCATGCGCTTCGTATGTGGAATAAATTCAAGATTTTGATTTGCTGCTACGTGTGGCATCTTATTCCTCGCTCTCTTTCCCTCTCACTTGTTGTGTGTGTGAGTGTGTGCAATTGAAGGTGTGAAATCGCACATAAAGGATAATAAAAGTGAAAAGCGTGAGGCGCTCTTCAAGCTGTTACCCTTAAAGCAGTTGCCAAAAACTCAGGCAGACGCTTTTTTTGCGGCAGCAATTATTAGCCTGGTCCAGACATTGATGGCCCCGCAACAGCATATTTATGTGTGTGCGTATGTGGGCGTGTGTGTGTGTGCGTGTGTGTAACACTTAAGTGTACTATTGTCAACTACAGACAGCTTTGGAACTGCCAACAATTAATGGGCCCTACAACTGCTTGAAGTGAGGCAGAAGAGTGTTTGAAAGCGTCCTATGTTTTAACAGCCTGTCAACGTGCACGTTAATTGACATTCAGTTCATTTTAGTTTCACTTTTCATTGCAAAATATTTAAATTTAAGCATGTGTGACAACGTCGTGTCAACAAACTAAAAGTCAAATAATTCCCAGCGACAGTCGAAACAGTTGCTAATTTTATTTTTATACTTGGATTTTACGGCTGCTTCAATTCATTGACAAGGTGGCAACACTGGCAGTTCGCATTTTATGTGAAACGCGAAAACTGTCAGTTTTCTTAAGTTGACAAAAAGCTGATGCAAGCGAAATTGAGCTTAACTAGAGGTTAAAATGTATTTTGACAGCAACAAAAGTAAATGGGCTTTAAATTGTATGACGGATAGGGAAAAATAGTACTTTATGAATACAATTGGGCAATATCTATTTACTATTTGCCATCATAATATTTTATCATATGCCAAAATGCAGAAGTTTTCCCTGGCTATGAGAGCTATGAGCTATAATTTCTCTGTGCTTAGCTTAAATTGTCTTAGCGTGCTTATAGATGGAAAATTCCTCAGAAAGCATTCTTAAGATTTCGCTCTCAAGGCAGCATCTAGTCACAAATAAAAAGAGCTTCGTCCACATAAATTAAATAAGTTTTCGGACTTTAAACTGGAATAAGTATTTATTTCGTTTATATTCCTTTCGAACGGAGCTCGAGTCAGAAAGTTAAAAAAAATTTACTTTGCTGTTGATTTTGTTCTATCTGGTCAAAAAAATATCTCCCATCGATGAATTATATTTGCTATAGAAACCGGAGAATAGTCTAGTACTTTAGAACGACAATTTTATACATTCTTACAAGCTGTCGGCCCCTTTACTTTCCTGCCTTTAACTTTCCCCTGTGCCCTGTGACCGCCCCCGGCTCTCTTCATTGGCTTTTCGCTTATTTATGCCATACGAAATGTAATTTATGATTTTTAACGCCCAACGGCGTTTGCCTCAATGTCGCGACCAATAGCTACGTCAGTTCCGTTGCCCTTGCCCAACCAACTCCTCAGATACCACCCCATCCAAATATTCTGGCGAAAGAGGCGCAGTTCAGTTCCATCTAGCAAAGCTCCATGACGCGTCTTTGTTTGCACTGGGCTCACATAGCGACTCTTGTTGTGAGATTTTCAAATGATGCCGAAAAGTAGGCAACACACACACACACACACACGAACGCACACACCAACACACTCAAGAAGCAAATAAACACGCGCAAATATTACGAGCTGCTTGACTGCTGACGTCGCTCCCCCAACTTTCTCCCTTATTCTATCACTTCCCCACTTCCTTTCTCGCTCATTGGATGCCCATCTCTCTCTTTCTCTCTCTGTCTCTCTCTCTCTCTTTCGCTCTTCATACACACCTCACACGGCAGCTGTGGGTTTATTTTTGGCATCGCGGCGCGCCTGTAAGTATGCAGCAGCCGGCAGGAGGAATACATGTCAATGACTTTACAGAAAGCGGAAACTCATAAAGATAAGTGTTGACATGGCTGCCAACTTGGTTGGGCACTGTGCAACACCGGCCCTGTGGCCCGCCCTCGAGTACCGAGCACTGAGTACCGCCCCGCGGTCCTCTAAGTGGCATCTGTCGTCCCGTATTTGTGTCACTCCACAGTATGCGTCTCACACTCTGCTCCTCTGCTCTTTGTGTGTGTGTCCTGTATCGCATCGCGCACTTTTTAAATGTCCTTTGCAACAAGCAAGAAACAGTTATTTGCGCATAGAAATTGGTTATTTGAGCAACGCATTTTAAAGAATTTCATTCTGTCCAAAATGCAGACAAAGAAAACTGTATAGAAACAGATTTTATTGTCATATGAAGCAAAAACACAGAAACTTTTAAAATATACATATTCGATAAATATCGATATTTATCGTCTTTTTTGTTGCCTGGCGGCAGCTATACGTACATGTAATCTAAAAGAGCTGGCAAATGTCGCAATACTTGTTTATCTGAGAAGCCGAAAGGTACTCTTCGATTTGATGCAACTCAGTAAAATTTCAATGTAGCGATAGCTATCGATTTCTTGCCCACTTAAACCTTATAATTCTTAGCATGCGCCACTTTAAGTATGCGCTTACAAATCACAAAAGGCTATCTGCTAATATCAGTAGCCCAAAAGAAGGATCCAATTTGATGCAATTTAGGAAATTTCCAAACTATCGATAACTATCGCTTTCTTGCCTAACCTAATGATTTTGAACTTGCTTACTTACTTTAATTAAGGCTATCTGTTTGTATCAGAAGAACAAAAGTAGGCTTCAATTTGATGCAATTCAGCAATATTACAAAGTTTCTCCAGCTACGATTTCTAGCCTTACCCACTGATTTCTAGCGTGACAATTACTTAAGTCAAAAAACGTTTCAAACTATTATTTCGTGCAATTCAAGCAGCTTTCAAAGTATCGATACTTATCGTTAAGCTAAACTCAGAGGGTAACACTTAAATGTTGCTCATATGGGACATGAATTATGAGTTAAATAAACTCCAGGCCCACAAATAATGAAGCATTATTGTGATATGCACACACACACAAGGGGGAATGGCATGTCACACACATAAACACACAAGTGCAGGTCGTGTGTATTATTATTATTATTATTGGCGAAGCCAAGCTTATATAGTTTCTGGACAATCGAGCACCCGAAGGGGATGGCTGCGGCAGCACATGTTTTATATGCATAACCGAAAACCACCAGGCGCCAATTGTTTTGGCATGGCAAAAGAGAGGCGTGGGGGGGGGCGGTCTATTGTTCAGAACCCAAACCGGGGCTAATTAATGTTATCGCATTTCATGCATCACTGCTAATTGTTATCGATAAATAATGCAATGTCAGGCGGCAAAAATGTATTGCCTGTGTATTTGGTGTTGGCGACTTGCTTATTATTGTTTGTTGCCATTGTTGTTGTAGTTGTTGTTGTTGCTATTTGCTTTGGTATTATACGATTTATCAGCGGAACGCGTTAACGGAATGTCAAGTGACAAGCATTAATAATGGGCAGGTGGTGGGGTGGGGCAACTGCGTTGCGTGTAAACATAAATCTCGAAAGGCAATCAGAGGACTTATTAATGGTCGCATGCAAACGGAAACGGCAAAACGGAAACGGAAATGGAAACGTTTAACCGCTATCAGCGTTTTTTTTTTTATTATTTTACATCGCAGTTCAATGAACACTTCGAGTAAACATTGCGTGTGCCGAACAAAAGTGTTTAAGAGGCGTTCGGTAGGCGTTGCCGTAGTTTAACTGACGACAAATTCCTGGAAGCACTTGCGCTTAGCTTCTGGCCCATTTCAAAACAGACAAGTTGATTGATTAACTGTTTGACGCAGGTGCGTCTAGTACGGGGAAATTCTGTTATTTCGATAATTGACTTTAACTTTATTGATGTTATCACGTAGGAAGAGGCTTCGCAAAACGAAAGGGAAAAGGCTGCAACATGTGTAAATATAGCGAACTATGCGGAATGTCTTGATGTATAGTTTTTTAAATAATAAATGTTTAACCAAGTTATGGGGGTGGGAAATTTTGACCTATGTCTATTTAAGATATTTGGGGGTACCATTTTTACATGAATTTCGACTAAAATGATGTTCTCAGATTTAGATGCCAAATTGATTTAGAGGTCAAAACATGAACAAAGAGCCAACCTCATGAAAATCGGATGAGATTTGACCAAGTTATGAGGGTGGGAAATTTTGACCTCTCTATATATAAGGTATATTTGAGGTTACCAATTTTGCATGAAAAAAAAATAAACAAAAATATGTCTAGATACTTTCTTAAGGCAACATTTTATCATTTTATTGTTTACACTTATCCAAACATGCTTTGTTGATAATTTTGCAATCAAATACAATTTCTTAATATGTTTAGAATGATTTTTTTTTTTAAGTTTTACCTGCGCAGAATAAAGAGGCTAAGCATTAATAACGTTTGGAGCATCAAATAATGTCTAGTCGTGCAAAACTCCATCAAGCTATTAAAGTCAATTTTTGAGTCATGTTTATTGTGGTCTTTTTTTTGGCAGCGCATAAAGGGAAAGTTGGCTGGCATTAATTAAAAGCTGAAAAATAATATGCGCCATATCTGTGGCCAAACTTAATAAAAAGAAAAAGAAAAGCCAAACAAACAACATAAAGTGAAATGTTCAAAATAATTACCCAGAGCCGGAAAAAGGCTGCTGCTGTGCTGCTGTGATTTTGCAGCTTGTTTTATAGCTAAAACAAAGCAAAAGGCATAACAAAGATTTATGCCTTGTCCGAAAAGTGGGAGCAGAAATTTAATGCGCCCCAAAAAGTAGGCAAGGCAAATTCAAACAAACAAACAAACAAACGAAAAAAGTATAGAAAGAAGCAGCACAACGAGGGCCTCAAACACAGCGAAAGTATTTAAGGAAAAAGTGTATCCCTAGAAAAACTCTCGCCGTTGCTTTCTCTCATTTTTTTTTTTTGGCTAAAACTTTTTAATGTTGTTGCAGTTGTTGTTGTTGTTGCGGTTGCATGATACGGAAATTTTTGTGGCTCGCAAAAGTTTTTGCGGCTAGCAAGCAGACACAGAGACACATACACACACACACGTGTGCAGCTGTTGGTGCGCTTGAAACTTCAGTATTTAGCCGTAAGTGGTAATAATTACGAATCTGACTGCTTCCGCTGACTTGTCGTAGTGGTTTACAGTTGTACACACACACACACAATCACAACTACACGCCACACAAACACACACCCAGGTTAATTAAGTTTAATTGGATAAAAATTATATTTATAAAATTATGCAAAAGCTGTGGGGCATAAAGCAAACAGCAGACAGCAGAAGAAAGCGCGGAATAGAGAGAGAGCATACAAAGGGTTTGACAACGAGAGAGCGAGAGAGAGAGTGAGGGAGAGACATAGCTCGATCAGTAGTCTATTGCTCAATCACCTGCAATGGGTGCAGTTGCGTTAAACACTCTATACCCTGCAAGTTAATTAAAAAGCTGTATACTCTTTACAAATGCATTAAAATGGGTATCATTAATCTCGTGTAACAACAATATTTAAATAGAGATGCTTAATGTAAAGAAAAAATATTTAAAATAAAAACAGGACGTACGCCATACTCTTGATTACAGGACATCTTTAATTCTGACTGACGAATTTGTTAAAATACGATATGATATTATTACTCATTGCTATTTATCTATCATCTATCCATCCATCTATCTATCTAGCTAGCTATCTATCTATCTATCTATCTAGCTATCTATCTATCTATCTAGCTAGCTATCTATCTATCTATCTATCTATCTAGCTAGCTATCTATCTATCTAGCTATCTATCTATCTACCTATCTATCTATCTATCTACCTATCTATCTATCTATCTATCTATCTATCTATCTAATAACAATAAAAATAATATAAACAACAAATAATAGTATAAACAACAACAATAATGATACAATTAATACATATTATTATTTTTAACAAATAAATTAGCAAATGACTGAAATATTCAAACTTTTGAAAATATGAGAGTATTTTTTCTTGTTGCCAATTATATACTGTACAGGGTATACAAATAGTAACTTTAGAATTAAAATGATAATAATAAGAGTAATAATAATAATAACAATAACAATAACAATAATAATAACAATAATAATAATAATAATAATAATAATAATAATAATAATAATAATGATTAAAATGATTATAATTATAATAATAATATAATAATAATTATACTAATGAATAGAATAATAACAATATTAAGAAAGTTAATAATAATAATGATAAAAATTACTAATGCTAATTGGAATAATTCTTCTACAGGGTATCTGCTAGTCTACGCTTCCACTTCCGCTCGTTTTCCGCTAAAAATCAGTGCATACTCTTCAACCGCTCTGTGGAAAATTATTTTTCATTGTGATTTTGCTTGGCCCCACGGCTGCAGCCTAATGGAAAATTCTATTAGGCTGATGGTGTAAGGCAAGTTTTTTTTATTAAGCAGCCAACTAATTTGACTGGCGTCTTGCATTTTAGAAAATGTCGCTCTGGGAGCAGGCCCCCTTTTGCCTCCCTTCCCTTCCTCCTCCACTCGCCGACTTGCCCCTTGCCGTGTGTCAGCGTGTCGTTGCAATAGGTTTTGCCAGGCTGCACAATAGCTAAAACACTCCCCAGTGCACTATTGTTGGAGAGGAATCGGGCCCGGCTGGGATGTAGGAAGTAGGGGAAGGGTGCGGGGACGGGGGGATAGGCATGAGCTATGGGCATGCTTTAATTTGATGTTGCCAGGCAATTGCCAGCGTGTCGCTCTGTCTCACTTTATCTCAGGCTTTATTGAAATATTATGCAACAAAGTTGATGAATTTTTAGCCTGACAAACTTTGGCGCTGCACGGGGACTGCGCATTAAGCAAAACTTGCCACACACAAGAGGCATGCCCCTTGCCACCAGGCCCTCCCTTTCCCCCTTGACCTGCCATTGTGTATCAGGTGTTTACCAAACCGACGAGAGCACAACGAAAAGAAAAAAAATATTATAATAGCAATTGAGAATTGCTGATGAGCTTTGCTGCCTGTCTACCTGTCTGCCTGCCACGTTGACAAGCAGGCCCGCCAAGACACCATCCGTTGAACAAGCCCCAACCGCCCCTCTAACCCTCTATAAGTTGCCAAGTCGCTGGCACAACAATGCAAGGAACAGCGGGAAGCAACTGGCAACTGCCAACTGGCAGAGGCCAAAGCTGAAGCTGAAGCTGGAGCTGAAGCCCGAGTACAAGCCCATGTCGCTCTAGTCTTTGTACAGACTTGTTGTCGAGGGAGCATTTTAATTATTCAACATTGTTGACAAAGTTTCAGCTGTGACTGAGCCAGCAAATGCCAGAGAGAGAGAGAGAGAGAGAGAGAGCGACAGAGCGAGAGAGTGCGCAATATGATTTGCTGCCTGAGCAGTCAAAAGTTGAGGCACACAAAAATTGGTCCACAGCCAGCGCAAAATCTGCGGCTGTTGACACTGCAAAAAGCCAGCGGGCTTCACAAAATGTCAAAGCTACAACCTGGGTGTGTATGTGTGTGTGTGTGTGTGGTGTGTATTAGTCGGAGGGGGTTGTAAGTTTTGGGCGTGCAAATGGGGCTTATTTAATGATATTCTTATTTCGCTCCTTTGCTTACCAAATATTCATGGTACAAGCGCTCTCATCAAATTGTTCTACACTTTCGAGAGTCTGTACCGGTTGAATGTGTGCTTTTATATTTCCAACAATTTCGAAACGTATCTGCAAAAAGCAAGAAAGGTTTTCCTAACTAGTCATCATAGTCATTTTTAACCGGTTCTAAAGCGGTTTTGAAACTTTTTTAATATCAATTACTGCGAACCACTAGACCATCAGAGTTGGAGCTTTAATGAACGACATTCACTATCATATAAGATCCTTTAAGAAACAAGCTAAATACCCGTATTAAAAAACTACTGAACCCAATCTAATTGTTACTATGGACCAAAATGTAAACTGGTTCAGAACCTAACTTATTTATTTCTCTTACGAGCTGAACCTTAAGCAAACTTTGAAGCGAACCAGTTTATTTTTTACCAAGAGCCGAACTTTAAACCTGTTATGAAACGAACCAGTTCAGTTCTTTTGTATGTGCCATGTATGCAGTTAAACAAAAATTGCCTTGTTTCATTGCAATTATACGAATGTAGGCCAAAGGAAATTTTGAGGCCGGAAGTTGGCTCGCAGCCCCAACATATATATTTTGGCTTACAGCCAATTAACTTTTGACTATAGCTTAAGTCAACCATCCAATCTGTAGCCTTTGCTCCTAACTACATTCCAGGCAAACAATTTAAACAGTTTTACAAAATAACAAACCTGTTCAGAAGCAGTCACAAACAGTTAAGGCGTCATCTGATGTCTGCTTACAAAATGGAAAATTTGTGCAATTTTTTTATCAGTTTATTTTTTTGTGGAATTTACCTCACAGTTTACCATTCAATATTTCATTTATCGACCTGACGCACATCACTGGCCACTGGGCAAGTCCTTTGCCAGACGCTCCTGTAATTTAATTCTTTTACAGTGACCCAAAAGCCACATCAACTGCAGCTGCAACAGCATTGAAAATGACGAGCACATCGCAGCTAAAGCTGAAGCGGATGGCCACAGTGGAATGGCAAAGGACTGCTGAATGATGCTCACATGGCTGCAATTTTTTTATGCACCGAGCCCAAAAAGGGTTTAATGGCAATGTATGTAACGGGCAGAAGCAAGCAGCTGCGTCCTTCAACTGCAGAACAAGTTTAAAATTTTAATCGGTATATATTGTGAGATTTCCATAGTATCGATAAATATCGATTTCGAGGCGTGGTTTATTGAGCACAACTTGAAAATTACAACAGCTTGATATATCAAATTTGGTATGTAGGTTCTCGTTTTGTTATTGCTTACCTTTCCCCATTCCCAGCTACATTTTTACGACTTAATCCAGGTCAGTCAATGGGTGTTACATTTATGCCCTGATCGAGGTTATTTTAGAAAGAAATGTGGAATTTTTGTACAGATAGCTCGGCGTGGGTTCAGTGTATCTGCCGGTCGGTCATACCCGGCTAGTGCACTTGTTTTTCTTTCGGCCGTCGCGCTTCAATAATTCTGTTTGCTCGTACATACACAACCCACGCACACCTATATGTGCACACACATACGCACACCAATACCCGTGCAGCAAGCATATTTCGAGTGGCTTTTGTGGCATTGACATCGACTGTTGGCGAAAGACAAAAATGCCAGCAAAACTGCAGCCCAAGTTGACAACAGCAACAACAGCTGAAAAATTACAATGCAATTGTTTGCCATTGGCGCCCAGAGCGTGGTGGAAGGCGGCTGCCAGACAATGGCCAAAAGTCAGCCAGCACCAGAACCGGATCCACTCCACACCACACACACACACACACGCTCACACAAGCACACATATTTTGGGGGCTGCCCAGAAAATGCACACAGACTGCTTGGCATTTGGTGTAGCCAAGGGGTTGGAGGGAACGAGCCGGAAGCCTGGGTGGCTTGATGCCGGGCAACGGCGCCATTTCGCGGTCATCATCGATTTAAAGCAATGCACTTTCATTATGGAACTAATTGAAACCGAATCTCGGACAAAAGGCATACGCAAATGAATTGCCATTACGAATATGAGTGCAGTCGGAGTACTGATCGATTGATGTGCGCAAAGAGCATAAACAAACATATGTGCGGCAAGCAAACGTGAGGGCCGAAATTAAATGCATATCAGCTAAGTTCCGTTCTAATCGATATACATATATCGATTATTTCAAAAATATCTAAATTGGAACTAATATGTTTATATACATTTTAACTTTAAAACCTCGATAAGTCTTGGCTTGCATAAAAAAAAATTTAGAACGACAATCTTCGGCATGGCGAATATTAAATAAATATAATAGGCAGAAGGAAACATATCCGGCCCCACAAAGTATATATATATATTTATATACATTCTAGATCAGCATCAATAGCCGAGTCGATCTGGTGATGTCCGTCTATCTGTCCGTTTGTCTGTGTGTATATCCCAGAACCTATAGAAGCTAAAGACTTCAATCTTTAACGTATGTATGTCCTCAAAGTACTCATTTGTTTCGGATATATATATCTATATCTATATTGGCTTTGAAAAGTCTCCTTCTATGCGTTACACATCCCATGACAAAGTTAATACCTTCTATCGCATCGAAATATGTTCAAAATATTATGGCTTCTAAAGGATCGATTTTCTCTGATTTGCAAACGTTTGTATAAACGCATTTGTAAGCCATATAAATGTAAGTGTATTAAATTCCCCTTTCCCAATATATATTATTTTTATTTATTATAAATATTTTTATTTATTTTATTTTTCTTTCGACTATCGTGCTCGTGTCGAGTGTTCGTGAGCGAAGTTACTTAAAAATACATATTTGTGCTAAAAACATATAAAAAAAAACACGCACTCATGTGCATATTTAAGCACATGAGCCGCAACACTTACATTTCTGCACGCCCCCCTCCCCCCGCTCCTTCCAATGCCCTGCACAACTCCCGTCGCAACATCATTGGACCCCGCCCCAAACACGCAGCTGCTCGGCTGTCGCGGCCTTAAACAATGAGGCTTTTGTATGCGACAGCGCGTTTGCCTTTTTGTTGCTGGCTGCGGCACACACATTCGCCAATACACACACACGCACACACACGAAGACACACACTCACACACGCATTCACACGCACACGTACGGCCATTGTTCCGTATTGAGCCCCAAACCTGGTCCGGAGCTGTGCTGCTGCTGTCTTGGCTGCTCGACGCCTTTGCCCGGCGTTTTCATTTGCGCTTCAAATCTAAGAATAATAGCCGCCTTGATTACATTCACGCCGCTTTATGACAAACGAAAACAACAGCAGCAACAACAAGAGCAACAGCAGCAACAATGAAAACAACAGTGGCAACAATCAGATGCTGCACAGTGGGCGCAGCTCGAGTGCAAAACGAAAACAAAGGAACAAAAAAAGGAAAAATTATGCGGGCAAATTTAATGACATACTTATAAAAGAGCTTCCAGAGAGTTTAAGGCAAGCAAGTGAGCATTAAGAAAGGTTGAAGAGAGAGTTACGTGAGCTTAAAGCGAGATTTAAGCTAGCTTTAAGAGAGCTTTACGTGAGCATGCGGCGAAAGTTAAGCTCGCTTTAGACTAGCATTAAGACCGGTGAAAACGAGCTTCGAGTGAGCTTTAAGTAAGCATTAAAACAGGCTCAAAGCGAGCTTTAAGTGAGACTTAGAAGAGCTTTATTTAAGCTAAATCGAGATTTATGATTGCTTTTAACGAGCTTTAATTGGGCTTCAAAGGATCTCTATTTCAATTATAATAATAATAAAAAATAATTACAAGGCTTTTAAAAGAACTATAATAGTTTAAATGATCGAATGTTATGCAAGTTATCGATACATTTATCGATCATATTTCTGCCATTGTCTAAGCACAATTTTCGCAACAATTTGTTGCACTGTGCCTCAGCATTGAGGCCAAAATGAAAAGAAATGAAATTAAGTGGCATGTTATTCTGTAAGTGTACGTGTGTGTGTGTGTGTGTGTGTGTGTGTGGGCGTACGGTACGTGGTATGTGGCATGTGTAGCATGTATATGCCAGCACAGCCCCAGCCCCAGCCTGCACTCACATCAACTTAAGCCCCCATGTTAAGGCCTGTTCGAGTGTTAATTGTGTGCGAACAACAATAACAACAGCTGACAGACAGACAAGACAACGCGACAGACAGTTGAATGGACAACTTAACAGCCACCCAGCTGAGCCGAAGCCAAGTTTGTGATTTGTGCGGCTCAAGACGCAAGCACGAGCTGTCTCCCGCACCACCCCGGATCGGGTCGTCCTGCCCTGGCCACTCGCTCGGGGTAATTGCAGTTCGAGTGCAGGATCAACAAAGGGCAGAGCATACGCTCAAAATGGGAATTCAATTATGCAACAAGCGACAACAGTATTCGCACGTAAAGTGGCGTCAACTTTTTGTTGCCTGAATATTTTTTTAATAATAATTTCTTATGTTGCCGCTGCCCCCCGCGGCCCGCGCAGCTGCTTCCAATGGCAAATCAATTTGCGCTTTACATAAAAATCAACAAAAGACTCCACGGCAGCTAAGTTGAATGGAGTGTGGTGGGTGGCTGGGCTGGGTAGTTGGGTGGCAGCAATCTTCTCGAAAATCACGGCACATAACCCATTAGTTCCCATGTTGCCCAACTACTTATGTGCACGGGGCACGATGAAAAGGGGGGAAATGGAAATGGAGCAGGCAACAAAAGGCGATTTTCATACAATTTTCGTTCTCCTTGTGCTCGTTGTCGTTGACGTTGTCGCATTTACATAATGAATTCATATGTTTAATAAAATCTACACGTGAACACGAATACACGCGAGCGAGCACACAAACACACGCACACCAGCACACACACCCGCACACACACCCGCACACACACAAAAGGGCAACCTGAATCTGTAACTGGGCTCTGGATATGGCAACTGGCAACTGGTATCTGGATTCTGGAAATCTGCGAATCTGAAACGCAAACAGAAACTGAATGCAGCCGCGCACAAAAGTATGCAAAGATAAAGCGAGCCAAAAAGCCAGCGCTGAACGAAGCTGCTGGCGACGCATGGAGGAGGGGGAGGGGTAGGGTTAGGGTAAAGGGGGAGTTGGCAGCGTGGGTAGGCGTGATGTTGTTTCTGCCTTACAATTTTTTATATTCTTGTTTTTTTTTTTGCGTACTCTCTCAACATTTCAATAGTTTGGCTGATGACAATGACGATGATGATGACTGCAGCTACACAAACGATAAAAGTGCCCCCTCGTGTGTGTGTGTGTGGCTGAGGGCTTTGTTGTTGGCCCAAATTAAAATCACATTCAATTTGCATATTTTTGATGTGCGTAGGGATTTAGTCGACAGCTATCGATAAGCACACAACATGAACAGTTATCGATAAATATGTAAATGCAGCTGAGTGAACAGTTGATAACATTTTGTTTATCAAGGTGGATTTTATATGTTTTCCCTATTGGAAAAAAGGAGATCGACAAAAATGATTTCACTTCAGCATGTAAGATAATTGATAAAAATGTAAACTTGCGTCAATCATTAATTTGTATTAAATTTGCTTAAATACCTAATTATGAAGAATAAATCTATAGATAACTGCTCTCGCTTCCCGCAAAGCTTTAAACATACAAATTAGTCTTTCAGAAAAAACAAATAATAATAATATTAAAATATTATTGATTTCACTGTTGAAGTTTTGGGAAATGATTTATTTGCAATTTGTTATAGACCAAAACAGAAATTCTCATAAATTCACTCACATTTGTTTGGGGCCAATTATCGACATATTGTTTATTGCGTTTGGTTTGGAGATAAACAAACAAATTGGACGCATTCAACAAACAAAAGTTTTCAACAAATTTGCAAACACAAAAACAGAAAAGTTGAATTGACCCAATCTCTAAAACTACACACTAAGTGTGCCAGAAAAGGGAATTGATGGGACAGGAAGCGGCTGGTATGGAATGATAAGAGAATGCAATTGTACATAAAAAGGTAAGGATATGTGCTATGTGAGAAAACGCATGATACCAGCAAGAGAGAGGGAAAGCAAGAGAGAGCCACTGGGCTATTTTGCTGGCCTTACCGAGCCGTAGAGCTAGTTCGAAAACTCGGTCAAGTTGTTGCCAGGCAGCTTAAACACACATTCGTACACACACGCACACACACAATAGCATCCAATTGCCAATTGTGATAAATTGTACTTTTAAGCAATTTAAACCCAACAAAACAAAAAAAAAACATTGAACAAAAAACAAGAGAAAAAAGTTAAGGCAAAACAAACCAAAACCGAGCGGCCCCTCATCAAAGTCCTTGTCAAGAAAAAAAAATAATAGAAAAAGGTTGACTCTCTGGCCAGGCCGGACAAACGGCTTTGGATACCCTGTACCCAAGTTAGCGACAGGTATACTATAATATCCCAACCCAGAATCGATCAAGTCATAAAATAGATAAGGAGATCTACGGTTTGAGATGCATTGAATACGGATCTCACATAGAACAGCCGCAAATAAATTAGACACACACCACAAGACGCATTTCATGGTTGTTATCTTCGCTAAGGCTGCATTCTTGTACAGGGCATATACAAGTCGCGTATTATCTGTGCGTTTTTTTTTTTTAAATATGTAAAACTACTTTACTAATAATGCCTCAATTGTGCGCCATTTTGAGGCCTGAGCTCGTCTCCAGCTTTATGGCAGTGGGTCCGGCTGATTTTGGCCATTTTTGGGTCTCCGGACTGAGCTGCATATATGTATATATGGGTGTGTGTGTGTGTGTGTATGTATGGAGCACATATGTAAGGCATTACCCTAGTTAAGCGTACGCAACACTCGTTGCAGAATTTTCTCTTCTCTCAGCTTTTCTATTTTGATGCGTGTTGTTTTTGGTATCTGGAGTATTAATCCTAATTGAAGGGAAATCCCTTGATGGGCACACGCACATAGCCAAAGGCGCGGGTTGCGGGTTGCCAGGACCGGTTAAGCGGTAACCCTTTTCTATTCTTTTATTTTTTTCTACTCTGGGGCCGCTCTGCTGCCAGAGTTCGTTAGTTTTGCTATTTTATGACGCTTTGTGTGTGTGTTTTTTTTGGTTGGTTTTTCTTTTTTTATGGTTTTGCTTTTTTGTTTCTGCTCTTTTTGTTTTTTAGCTTATTGTTAGAAGAGTAGCGCTTAAGGAAATCTGCTGTGAAGGGTTCCCACATGAATGTGTGAGTGTGTGTGTGTGTGTGTGTGATGCAAGGATTGCCAACATGTGGCGCAAGATAAATGCGTGACGTCTCAAAATTAGCTGCGTCTATCAGTGCCACTCTGCTCATACATACACACACACACACACACACGCGCACACACACTCGCATCAAGCTTGAGTCCCGTTAGCTTATAGCTTTCCTCCAGATTTGAACGATATGCGAAATGAGAATGATTTTCAATTCTTATCAGAATGCGAAGCTTACAAGAACCAGGCAGAGAGACAGAGAGCAGGGGAAGACATGCACAATTTACTAAACCCACACAAAGCTCATAATTAGAAGGCATTTACGTTGGCTGACAATAGCTCATTGCCACACATATGGCTGCCGAGTGAAAGCAAAGGAAAAGCCGAAACGCACAAGCCCAATGAAAGCTGTAAACGCAGCGCTCGACTCGATAAATACCTTATAATCAAATTAATTTAACGCTAAGCAATAGTCGCTGTTTAAATGACTTGTATATTTATTAGCTAAGTAAAAATTTTGATTTAAAGCAAGCTCACTTTATCTATGATATGCTTCCATGCCGGACTTTTGGAACATAAAGCATAAATAACACCCGGCTTTGCGCGGGCTTAATTGTCTCCTCATTATTGGACATCACTTTTACGGCCAATTCTTAACCGGGAAAAAGTAAAATTGAAAGTACGCTCGGATGAAACTCGAAATTTCTCCCAACCAATCCCCAATTTCCACACGACGGGGGAAGGACCAGGCATGTAGAACGTCTCAAATGCACTTAGCTCACATAGGGGTATATATATTATGCGTTGATCATCAATCAATCAGTCAGTCAATCAATCAGGACAGATTTTATATATATATACATGTATATAGATAGATAGATTAACAATAATGAGATTGTAATAAATTGTGCTTACAGTATAATAAGTTATATTTAATATATTTATTTTAAATATAATATATAATTTAAATACAGGCACAAGTTTGTTACGCCCATTTCGTACACATTTTATGGTAGCAGGGTATTAAAAAAGCGCAAATAGACATTTAATGATTCCCCATTGTCATTATATAAAGGTGGCTTATAAAAACATTATTTCACAATGCAGGTGTTGTAGGTGGGTGTGTGCGGATCTGTGTGTGCGGATGTTGGTGTGCGTTTGGTCGTGCGTGTTTTTGCTCGCGCATGTGTGTATGTATGTGTGTTTGCTTGAGATGCGTATTGTGTAGCAGTTTTGGGGCCATGCGGGCTGCTGCCCATTTGTTGGCTGACACAGCTCCCAGAACGAAGGCATTTCATGGCGACTAACGAGCGACCAGGGCAAAGAAGCTAACCCAAAAAGCTAACCCAAGCCCTAAGCTCCCCCCTGCCCCTGCCGGCACAAAGCAGGCGTGTAAACAGAACTCACCCCTCCGGCCGTGTGCCCCTCGTCAGACCCACATGTAATTACGTTAAGGTGTGTAAAATTTTTACCCCTACGCCCGGGCTCATATATTAAATAATTGTGAGCTGCTGGCCTGCGTCGTCGGAGCCATTAAAAGTGCTACTGATAGGGCCAATAAACAAATGCAAGCAGCACGAAGCACGCATATGTAGGTATATAAAATGGATCTTCAGCTTAGCTTTGTTGTATTTAGTTTATGTACTTTATGATAGAGTTCTAAGAAAAACTGATTTAGTTCTAAGCATCCAATATAAATATATAAATACCAAATCTCACGCCAAGAACCATATTTATGATTTCGTGTTTGCAGTTAGATTTCCTCATAAACGATTAAATAAGTTAAGGCTGGTCACACAGTTCGCACAGTTCAAAAAGAATTTTCCTCATTAGCACAAATAAAAAATGTGACTGCATCTAGCTAGTCTTTGGATAATTTTAAATAAAGCTGGTCATACTACAAACGAAAATCATAAAATTCCTCTTTGTTCTAGTGTGACATTCATATTTAACGCAGCTGGTCACACTGCTCGCAATTTTGGTAACTTTTGATGGCTTGATTTCAATTTTCAATTGGTCACAGTATTGCTTAAGTGACATTTGCTTAAAGCAAAGCTTACTTACGACAACAACAGCTGGTCACACTGCTTGCTAGTTAAGTAGCTTTTACCCAACTGATTTGCGACTCCACCTGGCCACATTGCTTATTGCTAGCCAGACATTTGCTCAAAGCAAAGCTTATATAAGGACAAAACTCGACCGTATTTTATTGCTTGACTCACTTCAAACACAGCTGGGCACACAGTACGCATGCTAAGCAGCAGCCTTCAAATAGAAATCAATAGATTAAGCCTATTGCTGGCACTGTCCTCTTTTCATCGGATCGGTTTCATTTCGTTCGCTGACGAACATTTGAAAAACGCAGCCACAAAGTTTGTTGATGCTTCAAATGCTTCAAACTTGCGCCGCAACTCGATAACAACTTTCGACTTGTTGTTGTTGTTGGTGTTCTTCTTCTTCTTCTTCTTTAGCCCAAATTCGATTTAAGTTCTTTGCTAGCTTTGGCTGTCGCCTCTATTGCCGTTTTGTCTTTGACCTCGTCTGTCGTTTATTGCCGCAAAGTTCTAGCGCCCAAGTCCATCTAATTTTCAGTCTATGTTTATGACAAACGTCAAAGTGAATCGAGCCAAACTTTGATTGTCAGCGAGTGGCCCAGTTTTCTTATGGGGCGAACAGAACGGTATCCGCCGGCTGAAGTGGCAAGGAGGGCGCAAACAATGAAATGTCTGCATATTTTGGCACATTATTCAAATTGCCATTATGCACGCGCCTGTACGGGAAACTATGCCACAACAAAATTGCAATCGCAATGGCAAATGGGAAACGGCGAAAGGTAATAGCAACAGCCGCGCCGCAGTCCGTCGCAACCGTCGGCAGGTCCGCATGCCGCAGATCCGCAGCCCGCAGGTCCGCTGCCCGCAGCTCCATTATGGCGGCCACAAATGCAATGCAGCAGCAGCAGCAACAGCAACAGCAGCAGCTAGAAACTGTGGCAACGTTACCAATACCGATACCTACATCAACCATCGACCCATTAAAGGGGGGCAAATGTTAACCTGTGGCAATGCGACACTGCACAATAGAAACAAATAGGTGTGAGCCAGACAAAAAGGGCGCACGACTGGCAAATACCCTGCAGCTAGCTACCAAATTTGTGCTTAAAGATCTACTACATTTAATGGCCAGAGGTTAAGAGTTCGGTTAGGTTTGGCTTTGGCTGTTCTTTAACCAATAAGTCCGGTTTAAGTCTTGGCATTCGCTTGGCTTTGCGAAATCAGGATCTAGCAAATACTTTTTGTTGCATATTTTCAAAACTAAAATTCAAGCAAACTAGTTTTGCATATTAAATTGAATTTGCCCAGACTATAAAGACTCTCTTAGCTAAGCTTTTGACGAGCAGCCTTTGGCTATTAAACGCACTGCCACACCTTGAAGATACCCCATTTCAGCCCCGTTTCAATGGGTGCACGCGCGTACAGAGGCCATAGTTGAGGGGGGCACAGGCCACAAAGTATGCAACGGTTTCGTTTAGTTTCGCATCGTTTCGCGCTGGTGCACGTGGAGTTCATTATCGCTAATAAAATGCAAGCGGCCAAAATGGTCTAACAACACACACTCATACGTATACGTAATATGCACACGAATACGTATACGTAATGCAAATATGCACGCACACTAAACCCAAGCCAGTTCCCAGGTCAGCTTGCGGCATTGTTGCAGCCAGGCAGCCAGTCCGCCAGCCTATTATACATTAGGCATTCTTTCGGAGCGCATAACAAATTTAAATTGTTTGCATGCCGCTGCCATCCACCCGCAAAAATTATTTTCATAAAAAAAAAGGAGCCTAAAAAAGGGGCAGAAAAAAAATCTTGTCGCATATTATTTATGGGTCGGCTGCGCGCTTAAAAATGTTCAACACGTAAAAAGCGTTGCATATTTTTTGGGCGCACGGCGCGTCTTGCAGCACCCGCTGTGCCGCCGGACTAGGCTCTAGATTTATGGCCACAGCGGACAGGCAGACGGACAGCAGACGGCCAGACAGGTCCAAAAAGACGAATAGTAGACGGCGAAGTAGATGCAGCAGTGAAATGGGAGAAAGTTAGCGAGAAAGGTTCTTAAAGACCTTCGACCTTCTACTGCTGCTTGGGCTTACTACTAAGAAAGAGGTAAATATATGTATATTTATATAACAAAATATAAATAGTATATAGATAAATATAGATAAAAATAATCTTAAAGTGAGAAACCATAAGATACGAAGACCCAGTTATTCACATTACTAGCAAGACTCTAGTGCATTTATAAGAAATTAACTTTGCTAACAATTTGGTATTGCCGCATGGGCCATACATAGCAAGGTGGCAACACTTTGCATGTCAAATAAATAACAGCTAGAAAAAGGGCATGTTAAATTTTGTAAGCCAGATTAGGTGGCTTGTAAAATAATTACTTTGTCAACGAGTTTTTACAATAGATAAAAAAAAGCTGCAAATTAAAAATAAAATTATTGACGTTTCGGTTACAGGTTCCTACCAACTCCTTGACTATAGGTTAGGTTCGCGAGACTTTTGTTCCACATCTATGAATCCACTTTTTGGTCGTTCATTCTACAACTTGTTTTTAAACATGTTAATTTCTTAATTTTAATTCCCAAAGTTTCCGCCCAAACAGATAGTTTAAGTAAATTGAATTGCATGTTAAAGTTGCTGATAACTGTGATAGCCACAGATATGTGCATGTTAAAGTTGCTGATAACTTTGGTAGTCACCCGAGAAAAAGAAACTAGAGTTCTCTTTTAGAATAATGAACGGCGGCGTCATCTACCTTACCCACGATCAAAATATTGCCGCAGTTCAATTTGGCAGGTAGTTAAAGGAGATTGTATGTGCATGGTAAAGTAAAGCAATACGAGAAAAATAAAATAAAATTGGAGTTTTTTAGTATGTTATTATTATGCTCTGTCATAGTCCTTAGCAACGATCAAAATATTGCGACAGTTTAATTTTACAGGCAATTGAAGTCATTCTGATTGCATGTTAAAGTGGCTTGTAAGTTGGGTAGCCACCCAAGAACAGTTTTCAGTTGTATATCAAAGTAAAATATTTTGTAAGAAGAACGAACGAAATACGTTGTGAGCATTTGTTGCTTTTACAATGATTATTATGTAAAGCATTAAAATGAGAAATAAGCTCCTTACCTTTCGCAGCATATCGTCCAGGGAGTCCACATCGAGTCCGGCATAGTTGTTGTTAAATTGGCTGGAGCAATTTGAGGAGGTGCTTGTGTAGCGCTTACGTCGACCCAGCGCGGGCGAATTGACCAGCGAGCTGGGCCCACTGGAGCCCACATAGCCCAGTTGGGCGGCAGCCATCAGCGGATACAGCGAATGATGTGCCGCCATATGCGGCACATGGCCCATGGTCATATGATGATGCGTGGAAGCGGCGGCGGTCGTTGAACAGCAGACTGCCAGACAGCCGCCGGGTGGGGGCGAAGCACCCGAAAGCTGTTGTTGCTGTTGCTGTTGCTGCTGCTGCTGCTGCTGATGCTGTTGTTGTTGGTGGCGCACTGAGGCCAGTGGAGAGGGCGGCGCCGTATGGTGCAGCTGCAGCGAATGATGATGATGATGAGGATGATGATGGGCGAGCGAGTGAGCGGCGTGGTGTAGATGATGATGCAGATACGCCTTGGCGGGCGAACTGTTGCCCGAGGAGCTGTTCGAGGTGCCGGCGATAACAGGTTCGATTACAACTGCATTTGAGCTGGCAGCGGAACCAGAACCGGAGCCGGAGCCGGAGCCGGAGCCAGTGGCAACAACAGTGACGGACATTTCGTGGCTTTGTGCTGTGCCGCTTGTTGCATCGCCGGACATTTGGCCGCCCGACTCGCCGCTCTGGCGTTGCAAGTGCCGCTGATGCGAGTGATGCGAATGCTGATTATGCATCTCGTTGGCCGTGGAGGCGTCCACCAGCATCAGCGTCGTGCCGGCGACTTCCATGTGGGGCTCCACTTCGTGTGTGTGTGTGTGTGTGTGTGTGTGTGTTTGTCTTATAAGATATTCTGGCACAGTGTTGTCTCTCTGTGGTCACACTGTGTGGCTGCCACTTAGGCGTGGCACTTACAGCTTAGGGCTGCATTTTGTTTGACTTTTGCTTTTGTCGCTCATTAAACGTTCAACGCCTAAAAATTATGCAAAAGCAATTTGGACTAAGCTTCAGCTCGTGTGTGTGTTTGCGGCAAGAAATTTGTTGCATACCTCACAGCTGCTGATGCTGTGCAACCCATACCCCACACCCCGACCCCTCCCTGCACGCTACACTCAACATATGTATGTCTGTCTGGGGCTGCAAATTTATGTTGCCGTTGCGTTTTGTTTGCTTTTTAATTGCATGCCGCATGCTGCATGCTGCATGCCACAGTTGCTGCATACTTTTAGGCGTCACCCACATGATTAATGATTACCCAGGGAACGGCCCGGCTTGGCTCCGGGTTGGCAGTGGTCTGTTGTTAACCACAAATGCTCTGCAGTAACTGAAACTGAAAACCGATTGTTGTCATTTGCCATTTGATGAGCGCAAATCGAAACGCCAAGCGCCATAAAGTAGACAACAAATATAATAAATACCCGATATATATATATATACATATATCTGAATAAATGCGTTACGATTGCAATTGAAATTGCTGTCCAATATTTCGAACCGAGTGCATAATAAATAAATAAGCTCACAAAATAGCTAGAGTGGAAAAAAAATGTGCAAAAATATATCTGAAAATAATAAACAGAAAAACATGCGAAACATTGATGAATATTTTACAGACATTATCGGTAAGCGTATACCCTGTGAAATGCATCAAAACCAACTGCATTTATGTCCACATATATTAACAGTTAATTAATCATTTGCAGCTGACAGCTTAAGAGCTGCCAAGCTGTGTTTTTTATCTGAACTTTAATTCCACTCGTAAACTTGAAAAATTTACGTTGAAACGTTGAAATAAGCTTTATTACCGCCGAATTGTGTTCATTATTATTTTTTTATTATTGTTAATGATCAATGCCCCTGATTAATGAGCTAGGCAAGCTGCGTCTTTAACAGCACGTATTATTTATGACATAAAATTCCACGCGCACAGGTGGAAAATAGATGAAAAACTGTTGAGTTAGATAATTTGATTTCTCATATTATATTTGAAGAGCTTCACTCGATGTGTAAATGGAATGAAGTAAGGGAACAAGGGTAGCGGGCAAGTCGTATAGGCATATGAGCAAAAGTTGAACTTTCATTCGATCGGATTCGAACGCTTGCATGAATTTACATCCGGGCAAAGCCCGAACAGCTTGTCAACATAACATGCATTAAACATTTATAATTGATGTGTATATTTGCCAGTTTAACTTTTGAATGTACTTTTATACCAAGAAAAAATAAATAAATTGCTGTCATATAGCTAATGAATGTCATGCGCAATAATTAACTATGATCTAATTACAACAGACGCTAAAACAAATAATCAGCTGAAACGATTAATTTTTTCGTTGTCAACTTTTAGTTGGTAGAACAAAATTAATATAAAATACAAAAAAAGATAAAATATGTGCATATTTATATATATATATATATATATATATACATAAAATCGAAAAGCGCAGTTAAATGTATTTGCATTACAATTTGGAAAAGTTACCCAAAAATTTAAAATAGAAAAATAAATTAGCTGGAGATTGTACAAATATTTATTCAATATAAATAAAGAAGAGCTTTTGCGACAAGGCCGAGAAGTGCTTTAATACAAATGATTTATTTTAGAAAGTTTCCTAAGTATACACCATATGGTCTGCTAGACATTGCATATTTCTGTTTACTTTCGAAAGGGCCAACAAAATTGGCAATGCTTTAGCTAAGCCTTGGGCTAAATAAAATGACAAATATAAAATTTCGGAATTTTGATAGAAAAAATGTGCTGCATACTTTGCAGCGCAACTGCAGCAAGCAAGGCTTCGTGTGTGTGCGAGTGTTTGTGTGTGTTGATTATTATTGATGTTGTTGCTGTTGTTGTTATTTACCAAACTGCCTCACGCTTGACTTGCTTAACCAGACGTGGGCGACAACGGAGAAACAGGAGCACGGCAATTTACAACAAACAGCAATCAATTCTGAAGCATAAATAACTCAATTTCTAGCATTAGCCATTGGCTGCTGCTGCTGCCTGGCATCAATAAATTAGCAAAGGATTGAAGCCAAATGAAGAGCAGCTGTCTGACTGTAGCTGGCCAGGAGGAGTATTGGGATAAGCCGCTGCGGCGCCGGAGCCAATTAGTGGGACGCATATTCTCATAGCGTTTATGCATTGGTCTGATTTAAAAATCCAGTAAGGGTTGCGGCAGGGGGGTGGTTAGATGCTTGCAGCAGCTAGTACTATATCAAGATCTAATTTCAAGTTGCAGCAGAGCAAGAGTCGAGTAATTCGAGGCAGCAACAGCAACAGCAGCAGCAGCAACAGACAGTGGAGCACACCAAAGTGCCAGGCGACATGTTTGGCAGGCGGCAGTACATGTCGCTACGTTGCATGGTTTTGTTGCTGTTCCTGTGTGTGTGTGTGTGTGTGAGTTGAAGTTTTGTATCGTTCATTTAACAATGTGTGCCACAATGCACGATGATGATACACACACAGACAGAGACGGTAACGAGGTTTGGGGCACATGGCACATAGAAAAAGGTACATGTTTAGCATGCGAGTGTGTGTGCGTGCGGGTGTGTAAGAGTGTGTGCGGCAGACATTGGCCAGCAGTTGGTGTTCTTGTAAGGACAGAACGTTTTGGAATCTATATGGCCAGGCCATAATTCACTAGAGATAATATACATATGTCTGGCTCACTGGCAGGCTGGTTGGCAGAGGCCAAGCACAGGGCAGAGCGTCATATGCAATTGCCTTGCATGCACGCACAACAACAACAACAACGACGACATATACACACACACACACACACACAGAGCTCGGCATATTAATGACACGCTGCCTGACTTGCAACTTAAAGGGGCACGCTTAAAGCTATGCAACGTGCAGCACTTTTTTGCATATGTTTGTCAACGTATGCTTATGCAGTTTACAAGCCGAGATATTTATTTAAGAACGGTTTTGGCTTCTTATTCGTAGCAAATTAAATATGCTAAAGTCTTGCTCTTGTTATTATTTTTGTTGTGCTATTTTTGCATTTGAAATGCTTATCAAATATTTATGGCCAAGAAACACATATACATACACACACACACAGGCAGGAATACGCATTTTCTTTTGACAGCTAAATTCATCAAATATTTTCGTGTTTTTGCCTGACTGCGCCAAAAATTATGCTACAAAAAAACAACAAATAAGAAGAAGCAAAAAGGAGGAATTTGCTTTACAACTGAATAAATACCCTATGTCTGAGTGGCATGATATAGTATTCTGGTCCAAGCCAAGCAACTTCTTTGTGTAAATAAGCTCGATATCTATTTTAAACTGTGAAGGTATGAGATTAAATTCAGCAACTTCTTGTTGTTGGCTTTGCCAGAAAAAGAAGGACAATTTTGTTCCAAAACAAATAAGTTTTCTACTTTTATTTTGCACTTGAGCTAAATATTATAACCAGGTGATCCGAAGAGCCAGGACTACATTATATCGACTCAAGTTTGGCAACAGACTCTGAATATGTATGCATAAAGTTAAGGATGAAATATTTGTTTGGCACATTTCGAAAATATAGTTTTTGTATTATATTACAATTATTATGAGAACTATATTAAATAGAAAAATATCTACAGCAAGAGTGCATAAGAAAACAGAAAAATAAAAAATGACAATTAGAAAATATATGAACATATCATTTAACTAGTAATAGACTTTGCAAATGTAGTCAGCAACTTGGCTGGGGGTCTGCTCTGTTCAGGGCAAAGGCAGGCCTTTTGAAAATGGCGCCAGAGCGTCTGCTATTGTATTGGCCTTGGCAACAGCTAAGCCGATGTCTCACAAACGCACCCACACAGCGCTTAAAGCTGCTTGTCAAATGCAAGAGTCAAAATATTATGAATACAATTCGATTTTCTTGCTCAGCCTGAATGCAACAATTGCCGCAACACACACACACACACACACACACGCAAATACGTCAATGTTTTTATACTCATATAAATTTATACCTTAGCGGCAAACAAAAACACACAAGAACGCACTTGAAAAAAATAAATAAATATAAATGCTGGAAATTGTTGTCACTTTTTACTTTTTCGCGCACATCACGCTAAATGCCGCGGCTGCAGTTAGTTTCGTTTTGGTTTTATGGTGTTCGTTGTTTAGCTTTTCGTTGCCTTTGGTCCAAATTCGACAAGTTGCGTTCAAAATTCGTGGAGCGCACACTGAAAATGGCGTGCGAGACCGTGTGAAAGCACGCGCTACGCGTTACACAGCCAAACACAAACTGATTGCCGTGTGCCGTGCCATGGTTGTGATTTACCGACAACCGACAACCAACACAACCGACAACCGACAAGCGACAACCGACAAGCGCCCCAGTCAGTGCCGGAGTCAGTAGCACAACAAGGAAACGACGGCACGACTCACACACGCACACACACACACACATGCGCACACTGCACAGCTGTCCTGCGTGTATGTGTATGTGTGTGTGTGTGTGTGGAAGTGTGTGTTGAAAGAGCAAAATTTCCCAGTTTAGCTGGGAAAACCTAAATACAGGCTTTTTTCCTTTCGCCTTAAATGAAATGTTTAACAAAATACCTCAAAAACAGCTGAACGAGACCTTAAGAGATTAAAATCAATATTGAATATTGCACTACCCGGCTTTGCATGGGCCACGTTTGTTGCTTTATCTTACAGATAAGCCTTATGCTCACATTTCACGCCAGTGGGAAATTTAAACCTATTTATACTACCTCACGTTCAAAATTACATTTTACTGCGCTGTTTGTAAAGAACTTTGAACCGAATGAAGAACTAAAAGCTGAAAAGAAAATTTTCCTAGCATATTGTAGACTTTCAATATTAGCCTGAAGTCGAAAAATAAATTTTCGCTTATACAACCTTTAACCCATATTTTCGCCAAGTAAAGTACGTCTGAAACGAATTTTTATAAAGATTCTTCAATATACAATTGAGGCCGCTTGGATGGTTAACAATAAACTTTCCTACAACCCTTTGGCGTCAACTTTCCGCCAATTTTCCGCAGTTGCGGGTGGAATAACCACAAATTATACCACAATTAAATCTATTTGCCTAAGCAACGGCTGAACGAATTTAAAAGCAAGCCATGTGAGACTTTTAGGAATCAAAATCTATTTTATAATTTTTTTTATAAATAAATAATGAAAATATCTATTATATACAAAAATTTAAATATTATATTGTTAAGAAAGTTGTTGTTCTCATTAATTAGCAGGGTATTTGCATAGTCAAAAAATGTAATTGTCAATAATTAATTGAGTATAAGATACGTTTATTTTAACTGGAGCTCTTTGTTCAAAGCAGATTCTCAGTTTTTGAACCCAGAATTGATTGAATCTTATGTACGTTACAGGATTTTTAGATTGTCAAAGATTTATAAAAATAATTTTATATATATAGAATATAACATATGTAAAATATAATAAATTCGAAATATCAATGAAAATATGCGCGCATAAAATATAAATTAAAGCATGACACATTAATTTCTAAAAGCTTCAAAAACAAATTAAAGCTACGATCTAGCTAAAAGCTCGTCAATAAATGGACGTGCATAAATCTACACTCGAGCTAAAAGCTCGATTGCTAATTATTGCTTATAAAAGTATAAATTGTTATTTTTTCAGGCGATATTGTAATCGAGAATGGATGAAAAGATGCTGTTAAGGCAAAGGCAACATTTAATTTCCCGATATTCCACATGGGATATACGAAGGCAAGCTGAGGATATTTTTGTGCCCTTCGGTGTGGTGAACAGCGTCGAGTTCGTGTTTGGCTTGCCAGCCGATGTCATCCCCTTTAACAATGGGGAGTGTGAGTTGAGGTGTGCGTGGTGTGTGTGTGTGTGTGTGTGTGTGCGTGTTTGTAGCATACTTTCGTGCGCTGATTGTGTGCGTATTAAAGCCAAACGTAGTTAGCCTTAAAGACGCAGCGCATTTGTTTGGCCGCCTGCGAATTTTAATGACTTGGACTTTACCTAGCTGCGACCTGTGGCAAAATGCTTTTGCATTTGAATTTTAAATGATGACAATGATGGCATGGAAATTGTGAGGATACAAAGCTGATGATGCGTATGATGACAACATGTTGTCAGTTGGCAGTCGATGCGGCAAAAGGCTATTGATTTTTGGAGTGACCTTTAGCCCCCCCCCCCCCTCTAGTCAACCAAAAATGAATATTTTTGGGCCAGGCAATTAGCGTGCCATGTGACAATGGTGGACTTAAGTCGTGACAGCAACGCATCAACATCAACATCAACATGCGGCGACCATTTTAATTGTGGATTCCCCAGATTGTCATGGCCCAAATCCGCACCTGCTGCCACACACACACACGCGCACAAACAGACGCGGGCACAGCAGCTGTCAACAGCATTAGATGATGTTGGCCGTGTGTGTGCCGCATGTCACAGCGCCTGGCAGGTGGCCTTTTCTCAAATTGAATGCTAAATTGTATTCGTATGCTGCTTTCCTTTTTTTCCATTTTGGTCCTGCCGATTTCATTTGGAGGGGTTGGGGTGGGGACTCTGGCAACGCCGCACGACGCCAACTTGTTGAGCAATTAAGCCAACGCTTAAACCGCCCAGACAGCCAAAACAGCCAAAGAGAGCCAAGGCGCCCATTTGCCAACTCTATGAATTTATGTAAACTCCAAATGAATACAAATACACATAAAATAACAAACACACCGACACCCACACACCCACACGCACACATATAGGCACCCACACGCACACACACTCACCCTCAATAACACATGTGTGTGCATGTCTGCACCCAGTGGGTTACTGGCAGGCGCTAAATTCGAACAAAGCATTTAGCAAATATTTGCGCAGCTCAAATGTTAACAAATATTTGATTAATTTCAACTTTAAGCACATTTAATTGAAGCATACTTTACATAATATAAATATACATGAAAAACATGTGGAACACATTCCTCAGTGATCGATTTTAATTAATTGTAAGGCTGGACTTTCAGAGCTTTAAAAAGTGTTTAATATGAAAGTAAAAATTAACAATCTCCTGATTGAATGACTGGCTGATTGACTGACTGAATGACTGACTGACTGACTGACTGACTAATAGACTAATTGCTGGACTGAATGATAGACTGATTGATTAACTGACTGATTAATAAACCGACTGACTTACTGACTGATTGACTGACTGACTGATCAACGCACAGCCCAAGCTGTAAGTGCTAAACGACTGAATTTACAAAAGTTTCCTTTTGGTTCAAAAGTTAACTTAAAGGTCTTTTACAGAATATGACCTACCAGCTGGGGGGTTTGATAAAAACGTAACGTCATGAGCCGTGTCACATGTGTCTTACAAGCGAGAAGTCGTTGGTTCAACTTCAACAGCATTTGTCAGTTTTTATATATGCCTGTTTAACAATGAAAATAGCAACAATAATAGATAGAATAATAGAAATGGAAAATGAATGAATATTTAAAACATTTCCTTTGTTTTGTAAACTGCGATAAGTATATATATTTATATATCTCTATATTTGTATACATATATATATTGCTACATTTGCCTATATCAATATCTGCCTGTATATAATTGCATTCCCTGTTAACAATATCGTTCTATTCAACTTTTGTCGCCTGTTTTGCTGCGTGGCATCTGTTATGGCCATTGTTAGCACTTGTTTAACTGGAGCAGAGGCGACAACTGGCTAATATCCTTTTTAATCCCGTGCCCATAAATATATATGCTAGTGCCTAGCGTAACATTGAAACTACCTACACAGTTGCCACAAACCGCTGCCCCACCCCACTCCACTGCACCACCCTGCATGCCAGCTAGTGTGTGGTCGTAAGTATTATTGGTGTTTGCTTTTTGTAGTTATTGTTGTTAGTCGTTGTTATTGTTGTTGTTGCTGTTGTTGTTGTTGCTGTTGTTGTTATTGTTGCCTTTTCACATAGTTTTTCATAAATTTGAGACGACTCTTGAAGTTGGACTCTACTATGGCTATGGCGCAGTGTTTCTCAGTGTCGTCGGGCAATCCGCTTAATATCATTTTTCGGCATTACTTCTGAGTGTTCCTTCCACATTCTCTTCATCTGCTTTAGTCAGTACGCCAAGCAGGCGATCCCGGAGCTGGCGTGCAAATTTCAGCTGACATACGGCCCATGGCCATAAGTGTGTACTGCATGTGTGTGTGTGAGTGTGTGTTTATAAGTCGTGTGTATATCGTAGTAACACGTAACAACATAAACGGCTTAAATACGCAGCCAAAAGCCGCTTAACACACAACTTTAGTGCGGTTTTCTGCGAATTTTGTTGAGTGGAGGCCAACAGGATAGCAACAGGGTGAAGGGGAAGAGAGGGGGCAAGGCTGTTGAGTTCAGGGGACAAGGCATAGCCAGCTTTAATTGCAGGCAAAACTTTAGGTCTCGGCTTTTGGCGGCTGTACATAATCATGTTTTATGCTTCGACCGCGCCAAAAAGTAGGCAACGGAATTCGTTTTAATAACTGCAAAACTAAGAAGCTGCCTTCTCTAACCTGCCCCTTCGCCTCTGCTCACCAACCAGTCTCATTGCCGCATTATATTCATTAGCTTTTTTAGGCATATGAAATATGTCCCCTCGCCAGTGGAGAGCATGAATGCAACCTATTTAAGCCGTGCGCCCAAAAGCTCACATCAAGTGAAACACCAGAGCACAGAGGGCCAAATTTTGATAAAAACTAGTCGAAAGAAAATGATTGAAAAAAATTGTTCATTGTTGGGTATGGTCAATCGATTGATATGGTTTATCTGGATCTTTAAGCAACAAAGAAAACTAATCGTTAATTGTATCAGTAAGAATGTGTCGTAGCTGTACACGTGAGTGCAGATGTTTCCCTTTTCAAACAACTTCAATTTTCAAACCCAAGCTATTTATCGATAGCCTTCCAAAATCTCAATAGAGGCAGAACTGCCCGTATCCAATCTTTTAATTGAGTCAAAGCTAGTTTTTCTATCAAACTAGAAACATAGCTCCAAATAAATTATCGACAGTTTCTGATATAAAATTTATTCAAATTTATTACCTAACCTTCAAGAGTTTTATAACACATGAATTATTTTTATTTTCTGCACAATTTGAACATTTCTATTGCCGGCATTTTGGCTGGCTTTTCCAGGAAAAGCTGACCAGTTTTCCCCCCCGCTGGCCAATTGCTTCACTTGCTGTCCCACATTCAAATGCTGTCGTCAACAGACTGACAAGCGCATAAGTCAAGCATGGCTGGCACACCCCCTGCCACAGGGCCAGCTCAGCCCCAAATCAACTCACTTTCAGTTGCTCGAAAGCAGAAAAAAAAATATATAAAAAAATAACATGAGATAAAAAGGACAAAGGCAAAAAGGACGCAGCACAAAGAAACAACAACGGCAAAATACTTTTGCCTTGAAATATTTATTTGAATCTAATACCCTGTATCTACATAGTTTAAGCATGGTGATAAACATACAGGCTGCGAGTTATATCACACGGCTTATAAAGAAACATCGATTTGACGGATTGCGAATGCGAAGGATATGTCGTAGGTCTCATTAAATCGATCTCTCGGATCGGTTTTTTATAACCAAAAAAGAATGCTGTCATATGTATTCATTGGACTTTCACAGATATTTGTTTCGTTCTAATCGATGCAGAAAGTATCTCAGTTTTAATTAATTTTCATGATTTAGATTTAAGTCGCATAGGACAGGGTATGTGGTATTCGAGAATGCTGACTTTCTATAATTTATCGCTTTTGTTTTGACGTTTTTGTTGTCCTCGTCGTTTCTTATTGTTTGTTGTTGCCGCTGTGTGCTATATTTGCACCGCTTTTGCAGGATTTGAATTCAGTTATTAAAAAATAATAATAATGAAAAGAATATTTCATAGTACTTCAACTAGTACTATTTTAATGCATGTAAAAAAGATTTTAAAAGGGGGGCAAACATAAACAAAGGACCTGTTCATAGTTAGTTGTGAGCGTCCAGTTGCTGCACGCCCGAAGTTTGTGTGGTACTCGAGAATGCCAACTGAGTATTACTTAATCCGCACGGCAAATGGGAGCGCGAGGACAACAAACCAGGACATATATGTGAGCCAGGAGAGGAACGGGACCAGGGTGGAGCGAGGGGGGGGGGGGGGCATGGCATTCTGTATGAGGCATTGTCACGCATAATTAAAATTAAATGCGCTTTTGGGAATAATTCAAATGAATAAACGAGCGTGGCCAACATGTGTGCGCTGCATACACAAAATGAGTTGTTCTTGTCTTGCGAAGACATGAGACACCCCCCCCCCCTCCAAACACCATCCCTCCTTCCAACAATCCAGCGACTGGCCTTCGCGCCTCATGCCAGACGCGAATCTGTTTTGGCTGTGTGCAAAGCATGCCGCCTTAGACACCAAAAACTTTACAACTTTTCTGTCTTGTCGTGTGGGCGTATGGGCGTACGGGCGTGGCCGACCAAGTGAAGGACGAAAGACATTGCTTCATTTATTATGCGACTGATGGCCATTAATTTTGCAGGGCACAGTCGCTTGGCAGTTAGTCGCCTCCGAATGTTGTCGCCTGCCTCGCAAGTTGCCAGACAGGCGACGGCGAAAAGTAGGCAGCACATGTTGCTCCGCCGTGTGCGTGTGTGTCTGTGCGCGCATGTGTGTGCGTGTGTGTCTGTGTGCATGTGCATATTTAAAAGTTGTCATAAACAAAAACCAACCGCCCCACAAAACGGACATGAGAATATGCCAGGCGCAGGCCTACGAGTGCCAAGTCTCTAACCCATTGACGCACAAAAGTATGCAATGCATTTCGGCTACCAATTAATTATACACAAATGCCGTACGGCTCGACCGCCCATAGCCCACAGCCTGCGCCCACGCTCACAACCCCGCCGTGCTATCGAACCTTGCCTAATTGCTCAAATAGTTGAGCGAATTTTCGTTTAGTCCATTTGACAGCCTCTAAGCGCAATTTATGCCCAGACACGAAGCTGTCGACAATTTTTAATTAAGAATGCCGCCTCGAAAAGTGTCCCTCGTTTGTGTATCTCCCCAACTCCATTGCAATCCCATTTTATTCCTTTCCAAACATTTCAAGAGCTTTAGCTCGCCGAGAGTTTATAAATAAAAAAAAATTATTCAGCTCTAAGCATTTCATTAAATTTTTGCGACATTTTTTTTTTTTGGACACAAACAAAATTTTGTTTCTTACAAAGTTTGTTAAGGACAGACTAAAAGTAAAGCTAATTGCATTACATAAGACTTGTTATAAAACCAACAAGAGTTACGCTTAGGATCAAATACCCTTCCTGACTTAGACGTTCTTAAAAACAAAAGCTTTAATTCCAACCAATTGTTTCTAAAGGGCCTAAAGGAACCATACTAGTCAGATTTTATTTCCGATCTTGGTCAAGAAACCTTGAAAAACAAAAACTTGGTTTGAGACCGAAGATTCCAATAAATATATTTGATATATTAGCTCAATATTGATATGTTACGAAAAATGTGGAGGTAGTAAATGCAAAGTTAAGTCAAGATATCTGAGAATACAAAATGTACATATATGGGACTATTTTGTATGGTTATTGATGACTTATTTTGTATGGTTAGGCATATAAAAATCAAAGAAACATGATATACCTATTTATCGTTAAACATGCAATGCCATTTAACTGGGGTAACAACTGTCCCAACACGACGTGGCACATGAGACATCCTTCCGGCTAAGCTGGAAAAGCGTCGCTACATTTTCAATTTCCCATTGTATAATGCGCATAAACAAAGGCAACGCCTCCTGCTATGCTATAATGGAATATGCAAAGTATGCGAGTGTGTGTGTGTGTGTGAAATCAGCGCAATGCACGCTTATAGGCGCCTATCTGGTATCTGTCGGATGCGGCATTGTTACAAAAAGGCGTGGCCCACAGCCACGCAGTCAACGACCAAACGCAACCAGATGACAGTCCTGACAGATGTGACTGTTGCACCGGGCTACGTGTGCCCATTGTTGTTATTGCAATGATAGCACATACCCTATAACGTGTGCCATGGGATAGTACACATGCTAAGAATCCCAAAATAGTCAAATAGAATCCACCCTCGCTGGTGTGAAAGTTTAGACTGTATCTTCAGACTCCTCAGCTGATACTCATACTTAACTATTTCATCACCTTTCTTTTTCTTCTCTCTTTTCTATTTGATAGACATTTTGCTACTCCTACTGACTTTGGCTCTTTTATCTATTTTCTTTTCAATTCTAGCTCTGCTGCTCTTTGGTTCTCATACAGGGTATCGAAGAGTCGAGCACTCTTCGTTTGCCGCTCGTCTACTTGTTTATGTCACGGATTTTCAGCTGCGTCCGATTTTAATGGACGGCTGGACACAAACTTTTGTCACCGTTCCTTCATTTTTTGGGACCAATGGGGAAATTGAAATGGCGGGCAATGCCTCTAAGCGCAGCTTTCAACGCGCTAACGCGCTGAACACACACACATCTCATGGCTTATAGCTTATGGCACTAATGTGGCCACTTTTGGTGCCAGCCCGTTTGCCAGTGTGTGTGTGTGTGTGTCCAATGTGCAATCACTAGCAACTGGGCCGCTGGCATTGCAGATTTATTGAGGCCCATTTACGTTCATGACGGTCACATAAAAAACAATACAAACAGAGCGAGAGAGCTAGAGAATGACAGAGATAGAGAGAGAGAGAGAGAGAGAGAGAGAGGTGGAGGGGGACCTAGGCAATTGACAAACAAAATTTCATAACAATGCGCGCGCTCCAATTGAAGGACGAGCAAATGTCACTTGAGTGGCAAAAAGTCGCTGTGGCCGCCATGCCAAGGCAATATCTTAAAAACTTGCGTTAACACTAGAAAGTCGCTGTCTATAAAGCAGCACGGCATGGCAAAGTACACTTCAACCCTGCGGCTCTCTAAGAAGCTGCAGCTGAACTTTGCGAAACAATAAAATAGGGATTTGTGCACAATAAGCGACCACTTGAATGGAGTCCAGTTACTTGGTCACTTGAATAAAGATTTCATAAAATTTTAAATAAGCTGAAAAAAAATTCAGTGCAAATGAGCAAATATGAAGTCTGACAACGTTGCAGTGATCAGTGAAATTTGGCAACGTTGCAGCAATTTTAATACTTCATTTATAATTTATTTACATATCGCGAAAAGTGGGAACATTGCTTACAATTCATTCTGATATAAATAATATGAAGTTTGGCAACGTCGCAGCGGTCACCGAAGCTTGGCAATGATGCAGCAATCTTAATTTTTCATTTATAATAAATCAATGATATTGTCAGCTGTTGGCAATTTTTTGCGTATAAATAAATAATAATAATAATAAATAAATAAATAATTTTAGTATAAATAATATGAAGTTTGGCAACATGTTAAAAATCTACACTGAGTGAAATTTGGCAAGGATGCAGCAATCTTAACACTTAACTTTTAATACTACAACACAATTTTTTGCTGCGAGTGAGCTACGTAAACGCAATGAAGTTTGGCAACGTCGCTAGCCCCATTAGCTAGTTTAAATAAAGTGTGCAAGAAAAATATGAAGATTGGCAACGTTGTCAAACATGTTTGAACCTACATTCAGTCAAGTTTGGCAACATGTAAGCTCAAAACTGTCAATTTTGGCTCAAAGTAAACTGAAGCAAGGCAACGTCGGCCCCTGAATATCTGAATATTTAATTCATGATAAGATTTTAGTGAAAACAACATTTTCACTTAGTGTTAAGAACCCGAAATTTGGCAACGTCGCAGCTGTAAACACAACGATATGGGATATTGTGTGCCCAGCTACGTAAAACTTTATTCATTCGGTATTCTTTTCGGCACAGTTCTTCGCCTGGTTGGGCCAGTTGTTTGGCTCGGACGACTGTGAACTTCGACTTGGATTGGGCTGAGCTGCGGCCGGGGCCGGGGCTGGGACTGGGGCTGGCTTGGCAATAAACTTGAATTTTATTGTCGTACAAGAATGTTGCAATATGCTTGGCCATAATTTCACGTCTTGCACATTGTTGCCAAAAAACATTTGCTAGCCCAGTCGATGTTGTGGTTTTTAGCTTAACGCCTCTTTTGATTGCTCTTTCGGTGCGCCCCAAAAGCGCCCCCCCCCCCCTGACATTCCCATAGCCTGGCCCCATCCTTTAACTTGTGACATTATGAAAAGTGAGCGACAGCCGAAAATTGTGTTTGACTGGAAAATTTGCATTTTATGAGCACTCAAAAATATAAATAATAAAAGGTTTTTCTCGGCAGATTTGCTTAGTTTTTATAAATGGGCTTTGCCATGGGTAAAATAAAATGAAAAGAACATACAAAATAAATTATAAATAAAAATAATGTTTGCAAAAGGCGGCTGGGGCGTGGCCAAGCAGCAAGTTTGCTGCAACTAATTTAAAATTTATGATAGCAAAAATGTGCTGCACTTGAGAGCTGCTGCAGCTCCAGCTGCAGCTGCAAAGTTGCAAGTTGTGTGGCAGACGGCAAAAACAACCGAAAATAGAAGAGCTCATAAAAATGGGCGACAAAAAAGGCGAAAGGCAAGCAGCAAACAGCAAAAATGGCAAATGCATAAGACACAAATAAAATATTCATTGCATACTTTTAGTCGTTCGAGTTGTTATATTTCTCATTTTGCGTTGATATCCAATTTGGCTCTGCTCTGATATTTTTGAATACCCTGTATCAAGACCACACAGCGGCATAGCCAAATTCTATCATACGTTAGCCCCAGTTCGTGTTGCGAATGGAAGACAGAATCAGTTTTCTTTTTCGCTTAACACCTTTGAAAATGTGCATCTTTTCAGAACCTAACTTAAAGAATTCCTGCATTATCAAAACACTTTAAAGTAGTTAGTTAATAATAAAACTAAATTTAAAACAGGGCGGCTCAAGGTCGCCCATTTAATCTGAGATAGCTAGTAGATCTATATAAAATCAGCACTATTCATGCATTTTTGTTGACTTAGTTCGCTAAGCATTGCGACGCTTCTGCACGAAGTTGAGGGATCGAGCCCCCTTAAAGACCGAAGAAACAAAAACTTGCAGCATTTTATTATAATAATAAAATTAAAAATAATATATTCCCATTTCTTGCCATGCATCAAGGAGCATATATCACCTGTTATACACCATATTTAAAGTATCTGCTAAACGAACTTTTTAACAGTTCTTAGACAAAAAATATATAAATTAAGAAGAACTAAGTTAAATTCAATTTTCTTTACAAAATAAATCCTAAATACAAAGCTTTGAAAGAAAATTTTTCAAATTATTTATTTACAAAATTTAAAAAAAAAAAAAAAATAAACAAATAAAAGAAAACCAAGTTCGATTGAATTTACTTTGCAAAATAAATTACTTAAAACCAAAATCTGTTAAACATTTTTGAAATTACTTTCAAAGTTAACTTTTTAAATACAAAGCGTTTTTAAATTTTCCCAATTTTTTTATAAAATTTTTTTTGTGAAAACTTCAAGCAGAGCATCTACAAGTCGACCAGCGCAAATGCGTTCATACTTCTAGTTGTTTGTGTTCATACCCGGCACTGCTTTGCTTTGATATAAATTCATAAATATATATATATTTTTTTGTCGACTGCTTTGCGAAATTTGCTGCCAATTAAATATTGAAAAGTGCAGCAGCAGCATTTCAGGTGTTCAGGTCAAAGGTTCTTGGAGTTTTTGCTTTTTGCCATAAGCGAGTTTTAGTATTTACATTCAATTTTTGATGCTCGCCCGCAAAATGGAGAGGGTATATTGGGCTTGGCCGACTTGCTGTCTGTTAGATAAAATCGTGTATGGCTATGGCTACGCCCACAGGAGGCGTGGCAAATCTATATATTGTGCTAAAAATAACATTCACTCCACTCGCAATGAAGACTTCTGATGAACTCCGCTTGAGATCGATAATAATATATTTATCGAAATAATCGATATTTGTTTTAAGCTGTTCGTGGTACTGTGAGCGGGCATGGATCAGTTGGCTGCACACGATTCATACTCGTTTTAATTTCTTTCATTAAAAGCGACATGCGACAATGCACAAAGCAAACGAATGCATTCGCCATACTCACTTCATTCACAGCATTCCTGCCACCCGCACTGGCCTGGCAAATATCAACAATGGCTTGCAAAGTTTCCGTTGCATAGCAATAGGCGCTGCACATATGCACATGCATGCCCATGAACACACACACACACACACACTCACACCGGGCGCACACACCTTGACACCAACGTCGTCTAACATAATGAAAACAACAATGCAGCCGCTGGAAGTGAGCAACTTTTGAAGAGGTCATTTCGGGTTATTTGTTAACTTCTCGAACGGCACAAAGAGAATATGAGATAGGGGTACAGTTGGGGGAGGGGGGAGACGTGCTAAAGGCGTGCGGCATACCTGCTGCTAGCCAAGCTGCCAACTTGCTGCAAATGTGTCAAGACTCTATTTGGCCCGGCACATTTATTATAGATGCGAAAAGTTTGCAAATAGAACTCTGCAAACGTGCGATTGTATTTTCCTTTATGCTCTGTTCATAAGTCTATCAAGAGTATATCGGTTTGGGCTGAGAGACAGGTATGTCTGACTATATCTATAGTTTAGTTCCAAGCCTCAAGCCAAAAATATTCCAATCTCGATTTTTTCTAACCCTCGCCCAAAAAACTGATGCCTCTCTTTTAAGGCAAACTCTCGACAACAGAGTATCTTATTTCGATTCGTAATCCCAACAGTTACATTCATCTGAAAGTCATTTTATTTTTAGCTGAGAACGAGAATCTTCTCTTGAGAGAGAATCTTCTCGTGATTGTAGAAAACGGGAGTCTCCTCTTGAAGGAGTCTTCGTGATTGTGGAAAATGGGAATCTCCTCTGAAGCAAGACTCCGTGATTGTGGAAAATGGGAATCTCTTCCTGAATGTGGAAAACGGGATTCTCCTCTTAAGAGAGTTTCGGCGATTGTGGAAAATGCTGCCATTCATTCGGATTCAAACTCAATTTTAAAGAACTTTGTGAAAATTCATTAAAAATAATCTAGAAAAAAATCGGATAAGCCAGCCAATCCTGTGTAAAAAATTAAGACCTCAGTTTGATGAGCAAAAGTTAAGTTCTTCGTTTGAAACTCATATTCAAATGTGTTTCCAAAAATGTCATTTAAAGCGCGGAAGACTAATGTTGAAATTTTCCAGAAATAAACTTTGGCAAGGGTGGGTTATCTATATGTGGCACGTAAAACGTAACATTTTAACTGAAAAAACTCGTACAAATATGAAAATATGAGCAAATGTCGCACATATTTATGCATTCATTTGTTTAACTTTGAGCTGGAGATTTCATACATTTTATTGTGATTGAAAAAGATCCTTACACAAAATACATATACCCGAAATGGGCATTAAGTATGGGCGCGCCCAGCATAATGCATAATTCATGCAGCAAAAATCATTGAAGTGTAATTAATTTATGTCACGAGTCATGACCATGTAACCATGTAAAGTGTATACACCGTGTGCCATGTGTGCAGAGATGAAAGTAATCCTCACACACACAGACACATTTTAATAATTCATATAGTTTTTGCATTGCTGCGCCGCTAGATGGCGCTGCCAATAAGCCTAATGACAATGCCGACGCATATCGCAGCGAGCTCCCTGGAGGTGGGCAGGCGCGGATCGGGGGCTGCTGCCGCTGCTTTCATTTTGGCCAAATGCCTAATGACTTAATTAGGCTAATCATAAAAGGACTCAAACACTCGCACACACACACACACACACACACACACACACACACACACCGTGTGTAGAAATTGTCAACAGACAGCTGCACTATTTCCGCTACAAATTAGCCAAGGGGCAAGTAAGGGTGCTACGGGGGGAGGGCTCTGTTTCTGGCAAGTAGATTAGCTTTTGGGCTAATAGTTGTATAGGGCCATCATAAAAATGTTTTAACCATGGGCCACATAAATCATCATTAAGCACAAGTCTGTGCGTGTGTTTGTGTGTGTGTGTAATTAATGTGTCTGTGCGTCACTTTGTGCTTGTTATATTATTTTTTTTTCTGCTCATCTTCTTCTTGATGCTCACTTATTAACTCATTTACGCTAATCAACAAGTCCCCAAGCGTCCCCATGCCCGCCGCATGCGATTATGAACTTGTTCCAAAACAAACTGTCAACGGAACCAGTTCACCACACTTTTATTCACTTTATGCGAATTAATATGAGCTCCTCATAAGCTCACAAGAGAAAGTAACGAAACAATGAACTGAACCAGTTCCACTTTATTTTGGTCATTGAACCTGTTCAGTTTTATCAAAGTATACATAATTCAGACACTAAACATTCAAGAACCGCATTTTTTCATAGTGTAATTGTATCTGCAGTAAGAACTATTGAACTAGTTTTATTCCGGCTCAGGTGCCAGTTCGTTTTTATATTCAATGCTAGCGGCTTATGCATGATATAATAAAATTGGGCTCTTTCACATGTTCTCAATAAGAGAGAGAGGCAATGAAAGGATTTGGTGCCGTGGAGCGCTGAACCAAACCAGTTCAATTTGGTTTCAGATAGAGTTTAATAGAAAAGTATTTGGACTCACCTTTTCGCGCAGCATATCACGAATGCGACCCGCTTGATTCTTGGAGCGATGCAACTCCAACTGCAGCTCCAAGCAGCGCTCCTGCCAGTTGATCTGCAAGGGAAAGAGAAAGGTCAGTGGAACTTTCTTGAGCCGATTAGTCTGGGACGCACCTCGGGCAATGCCTGTCCATAGTTGTTCAGCTGATGCACGTTCAGATGCTCGGTTAGCGTGGAGAAATGCGGCCAGGGCGCGTCGGGTGCATCGAGGGCGGCAAGCACGGGATTCACCGGGGCTGCTGCTGTGTTCGGCTGCAGCTCCTTGGCCGGCTTGGCCGGTATGGGCGGCGGGCGTGGCACTCGGCGCGGCATCAGACGCGGACTGTTGGGCGTCGAGGCGGCAACGAGGCGTGCCTCATGCAGCTGGGCGGCGCGCGTCAATGGCATCTGTCCGCTAAACGAGGTGGCGCGCTTGGCCAGCAGCGGTGAGCCATGCAGCGACTGTGAGCCAGACCCAGAGCCGGAACCGGGCGCCGAACCAGACCCGGAGCCCGACAGCCGACCGGGCAATGAAGGGGGCTGCTGCAGCTGATGCTGCAGTTGCAGCTGATGTTGATGCTGATGCTGCTGCTGTTGATAGTAGTGTGAGGAATGTTGCGCGGCGGCCGAGGCCGGGAACGTGTGCAGGTAGCTGGCGCCATCTTGCGGTCGCAGAAAGTAGTTGTGTGTGTGCGTGTAGTAGAGCGTCTGTGTGGCGGCCACGCCCAGCGCTGCGGCGGGCGTGGCACGGCCCGATGTCGACGCTGAGGCACTCGCTGACGGTGACGGCGATGAGGAGGCCGAACGTCGACGCTGCTCCGCTGCCGCCGCCTGATGCTGCAGCTGCAGCTGATGCTGTTGTTGTTGCTGCTGCTGGTGTTGTTGTTGTTGTTGTTGTTGGAGTTGTTGTTGTTGTTGTAAGTTGGTAAGTGTATCAAAAATTTGCGATAAACGTCCCAAAGGCACTTCGTCAGACATTTAGGCGAGCGACGGCAGCTGCAAGGATAAACAATCAGAAAAAACTCAGTTAAAAACGCGTCATTTTGGGTTAAAAAAAGCTGAAAAAAAATGCACTAACCAGCAAATCACACTTCGAACCAGCTAAAAGACCACAAAACAGGTTCAGTTGTCAAATAAACACTTTTCCCTACAGTCCTGACCTAAATGCACACAACAGCAGAGCATTAAAACAAGGCTGCAAAACGTTTTATATCGAATAATATATAGGCAGATTAAAAATATTTCTATATGTTTTTATAATTTGATCCATCATATAGGTAAGATTGAAATCTATCATTAATTTATCGCCATGGCAAAGCAAACGTGCGCAAAATGCAACAGAGACAAAAAGGAAGAACAAAAACTAAAAGCGAACGGGCAACTGCTGTCTATTGAGCAAGAGCCCAGTAATATGGGAATTGGGGGAATTCGAGAACTGAGCAAAGTGGAGAACTACAACTTCAATGCGAACTTGTCAGTTAACTGGGTGGAACCCATCTGCCAGAATGGGAGCAACAACAGGTGCGCGAATCTGGGGCGTCAATTGCGATTACGTGTGCGCAATTTTTAATCAAGCCGGGCAGTTGCCCGTATTTGTACTCAGTTTTTGTGCAAAAGTCCCAGCAATTATGGCCAGCATTGGCAAATTGAATGTGCCACACAACATTTGTTAGAGACAGTCAGAAAAAAAAAAGAAGCACAGCTGAGCATGTTAGTTTTCAGCTGGAGCTGAGGAAGAAGAACGCCACTTCAATCATCAAAGTGTAAGAGTTTGGCCTTTCATCTTTTGTGCGGTTTTATGTCTGAGCCAAAACCAAAACCAAAACCGAAAAGAACCGACCACTAAGGCTATAGACCGTAGTTACAAAGTCTCCAGTCAGATGATGGCTTTTGAAGCACATGCAGGTTACAATAACAATAACAACAACAACAACATTTGTCGACTTTTCTTTGCTGTGCATTTTTGTGGCCATAAAGGCTCTCCAACTTCCAACTTCAACCCGAACTCCAGCTCTGAGCTCCTACGGCTAGCTTCCCATTTGCAGCTGCTGATGCTGCTGCTGATGCTGTGGTCGTAGGGTGCGCCAAGGCCAAGACCCTTGGTATCCAAGACCAGACCGGAGCACAGCTCTCGGGGCATTCATGAGAATTATATTCAAATTTTGTGCTGATTAGGAAGACGAGAACGACAAGGACGACAACTGGCAGCTGCCCATGAAATTGGAATTGAAGTTGAGGGTTTTAGTTGAAGTCATCGAGTGACTCTCGAATGGTTGTGCGTGTGTGTGTGTGTGCGTCTGCACTTCATTTTACAAATTTTGATTTAATTTAAGTTGATTGAAATTCAAATTCCGTTTTTGATTTGACAAAATGTGCACTTGAGGGCACAGTTTGGAGTTCTGTTGCTTTGGCCAACTGCACTTTACAACAAAATTGTTTGCTAATTGAAGTTCGGCAACGTCGCAAATGGTTCTTTGAGTGCAACTGGTCAGCAATTAGAGAGCCGGACATGCCCAACTAGACAGCCTGAAGCTTCACGCATTTTCAATGGGATTGCCTTTGACAATGTTGGCAATTTGCGGCTTTGAAGTGTGGCAGCAATGCTTTGGAAAGTTTTTTTTTGAAAAGTGGCAACAAGGCAATGAAGGTTGCCTACAGCGTATTTAATAGTTCTTTTCGAACGCTTTGCTGTAGTTTCCAATTAAAGTTTGGCAACAAGGCAAACGGTTTGGAAAGGCTTTAAAACAGCACTTTGAAATGTGGCAACAATGCAAAGCTAAAATGCCTTTAAAAATTTATAAGGAGGCACTAAAGTTTGCCTACTGCGTATTAGTTATTTACTAACGCGTTGCTAGCGAGTTCTAAGTATATAGTTTTCAAACAAAGTTTGGCAACAATCCATGGTATAAAGATTGAAAACAGGCTCTGAAAATTGGCAACAGTATGTTGAAAAGTGTTTGCTATTAAATTATAAACAAATTGCTGACAAATTAATTCACAAGATTGAGAAAACGCTTTCCTGCAAATTGGCAACAATGCAGCGAACACCTTGCATAGAAGAAGCTTGGCAACGTAGAAATATAGTGTATCTGAGAGTCTAAGAGCATGATGTCTATGTTTAAAAATTAAAGCTAGACACTTTGAAAACTCAATCTGTTGAGGTTAGGAAATTAATCAGCAATACAATGAATTTTGGCAACAGCGCAGCATGCAGTTTGGCAACAGTGTTAAAAAGCTTTATGCTAAATAGATGCTTGTTTATTATTTGTTAACAAGTTGAACGAACTCATTAGCCCTGACAGCACATTGAAGCTTTCAAATCTTAAGCTGCTTAGCAATATGTAACTTACAGATACAGATACTAAGTATTTTGCAGTTACCATCTACATATGTTTGTGACTCGGCTTAATATGGAGTTACACACAGATACACACACACACACAGACAGTAGAGTGGATATGTGCAGTTCCTATTTCAGACTTCATTGTCTTGTGTTTATTCTTTGGTTTGCTTAGCCTTACGTTTTTGCAACAACTCGCTAATGCACACACAGATATAAAATACACACACACACACACACACATGTTTATAGACAGACAACCAAATAAGTATAAGAATGGCAGCGTCGGCGGCGGCAACGACGCATGAAAACTCACTCAAATAGTTAGCAAACTTGTTTAGTTGCAATGAAGTGCGGCATGTTGCAAGTAGTGTAGCTGGAAGCAGAAAGCAAATTTGAGACCCCCAGACGACAGTTAAGCTGCAAACGCTCCGCAACGCTCCGCCCGTACATCCACAAATATTAGACAATGTATTTATGTATTGTCAAACACATGTGTGTCTGCTGCAGCAACTTACTTGCTACGGTGGGGCACACTCAATATACTCAAGACACTGCAGATTTGTTCGGCCTTGACAAACCCTTTAAAAAGGGGTCGGTAAATTGTGCTAAGTGCAACGATTTATAAAGTTTTCGATCAATATAGCAGAGTGTACAACAGCATAGAGCGAAGAAAATAAAATAGTTTTAATAGCTATTTTAAGCTCAACTTGTTTACTTTTAATACATTATTTGGTATATGATTTTGGCAGAAAAAGTTTCGCAGATAGTTTACCAATACAGCTAAATAATAGTTGTTTATTAGCTGGTTTATCAACACTGGGTAAAAGCAATTGGATGACTGCTCAAATCCAGAAAACTGTAGATAAATAAATACTTATCTTTAGGGCATTTATGTTAGTTTTTCAGCAATTTTTGCGTTTAGTTCATTAAAAAAAAAGCATTGGCAACGCTGAGTCAATAAGTTGGCAACGCTAAACTGAAGATTTGGCAGTGTTGATTAGCAAATATTTTGTTTACGATTTCCTTTATATTTTGCAAGTTGGCAACGCTGCAGTTAGTCTATTTTAACAACATGTTAGAGTGATTGTTAACTTTGACACACACCCACACAAGAAAAACGCATATGCTAACTCATTTAACGCTGGGTTATACGCAAATCGCTGTCGATTAAATTGTTTAACTTATGTAAAAGCCAATTGACTAACGTTTAATTAACGCGATAAATAAAAGTTAATCAAATTTAGCATTAATTACACAAAAATAAAATCAAGCTGATGGCAAATTAATTAAATAGTTCTCTTTTCATAAAGCAATCAAAAATGTAACAGATAGACAGCGCACACACGCACACTTACACGCACATGCACACACATGCCCACACACACACACACACACACATGACACACACCTCAATAGCCTGAAAATCAAGTGTATTTGGCTGCAAATAATGATATATGATGCTCATGTTGCAAGTTACAAAATGCAAGTTGTAAAATTAATACTACATAAAATGGCACACACACACACACACGCACACCACAAATATGTATGTATGTGTCTATATGTATACATATATATTTCCGCAGCCCCGTTTCCCCCTGGCAAAGCGTCACCCTGTTCGGGCACTTCAAAAATTTAATAAACGTTGCAGCATCGTTCGCATGCCAATAATTTTACAGCTTGCCACGCGCCCCATCATGCCCCCACTAGCCGCATGCACCATGCCACACCTCATAGAACACCCACCCACCCCCACCAGCGCCACCCACTCAGCTTATCTTTCTATCTCTCTCACTCTTGGTGTGCGTCGTCAATTTGAAAAACATTGTCAATGCATATTTGGTTGTGTGTATGCGTGTGTGTGTGAGCGTGTGTGTGTGAGCGTGTGTTTGTTTGCATGTATGGTGTGTGTGTGTGTGTGTGTGAGACAACTACTAAGCGTCATATTAACAACATTGTAACATGCACAGAACATAGCGGGGGCAGCGGGGCGGATTGGCGCGCATGCAACGGTGGCAACTGTACCAGCCCGACCCGCATAACTACCCCCTGCCCCCCCCCCCCTCCACCCCTTCGAACTCTTACAGTCAGCCCCCTGCTCTTATGTTCTGCTTGTTCTTCATGCGCTTTTATTTATTTTCTCTCGCTTTTAAGTCTTTTTTGCTTTTGGTTTTCGACCAACTATTTTTCAGTCAATTCCAACGAAAAATTTATAATAAATGCTCGTGCACATGTGATGTCGCGCATTTTAATTGGTAACCCCGCCACCTTCTATCCCCCCCAATGCCGACACACGCAACAGAGAGAGACTGGCACCCGCAGCAATGGCAAAGGCTAGGCTGGCCTAGTCGCAGCACAGCGGGGTAGGGCAGGGGAACTTATTGTCTGCGCTGCGGTTTAGCTGTAAAAACGATTGTCATTGTTGTTGTTGTTTATGCTAGTTGGTAAGTACTTCTGGGCCAGAACAGAACAAGGTGGGGGCCATGCACAGGGAGTGGAGGCACCGCTCTATGACCTACGTGACAAGCTAAACCGAAGTTGGCAACTCTACAGACTGCAACTTGGTCGCCAGATCAAGTAAATTATATGTATATGCAACTTAGTGTGTGTGTGTGTGTGTATTGTGGGTGCTTAATGGTTTTTAATAGCCACTGCATAATGCATGACAAATGCAAACGCTGAGCTCATCGAAATGCAGCCCAACAATGTAGCCAGTGTTGTAAAAGCTGCGGCGACAATCGAAGATCAAAGTAAATTCGCCAATGAACTGCGAATGGAGAGGATAATAGGTATTGATGACTAGTCGAAATAAAGCCGCATTTTAATACCTTTTCAAACAGATGACTCAGAGGTGCTTTATCCGGCCGATTATTCCAATGGGCGCCATATAATAGAATAGTCCGATTTGATGCGGACTTGCAGATATGTACATATGTATGCTGAGAGCATAGTTTGGCCAAAATATCAGGAAAAACAGAAACCACAACAAACTTATTTTTAGAGCAATTCCTACCATAGAGCTATACGTTATAGCGATCCGATTTTTCCCAAACGCATTATCAGCTGAACTGTGGCCTAGCTCATAAGAAGCTTATATTAAGTTATTGTGTAGCTGCAAGAAAAAAAACCGGTTAGTTGTTGTTTTAGTTGCCAACAATTCGGCCACCCGCTCCAAGCACAGCCGGCAAAAGCGTCGCCTCTAATGAGACAAGAACAACAACAACAACAATAACATAATAAAAGATATATAAGCAGCTAATTAAGAGGCATGTCGTTGGCCAGACCCACCACCAGACCAACCAAATCCAAAGTGAGCCCAACCCAGCGAAACAAACAAGCAACGACCTTCGCTGCGGACCAGTTTACAGTTTGCGGCTTAAAGTCGAGACAAGTTGGTAAGGCCGCAGCGCAGACAAAGTGTATACAAAATTAAAAAAATAACAAGAACAGTCGTATCCGACGATTCACGACCCTACCAAATACCCTACATACATGCATCACAAACGAACGGTCATATAGCAGCTAATTAATATGGAACTCTAATGTGGTCAAAACTTGAAGGAAATTAAACAGAATAATCAAAATAAATTAAATAATATAATGCTCTATACTATAAAAAAATAAAAAATCAAGGGGCTGCTCAAAAATTATAACCATCGAATTTAAATTGCATCGAGAAATTCGAATTTTCCTTTTAATAAATTATATCATGTTCAAAGAGTTTATTTTGGCTGTTTTGCAACACTGGAAACATACAAATTTTAAGAACCTTAAGATATACTCCTGCAGAAAGTAACATATTTCATATACTTTTGAATTTTTTTGAATAGAGCTTCCGGAAGCTAAAAATTGTTCACAAATTGGAAAAGTTGATATTTGAGAAAAATATAAAGCCTTGCCTGTTTTGCAACACTATAGAAACCAATATATTTTAGGCAAATTAGAGCAGTTAAAAAATTGTTAGCAAATTTGAATAGGTTATGTTAGGTTATGAATTATTCTGATGGTAATCAGTAAAACATAATGCGGAACAGGAACTGAAAGCTGTTGGCAATGTCTATAGGGCCGAATTAAAGCTGCGAGCAGACATCGCTAGCCTGGCACGTTATACGACAATTGGGTCTTACAGTTGCTGCGCTGGTATTATAATATTTATGATTCGCATTCGCTTTAATTAAATTGTAACGATAAGGCCCGCGACCGCGCCCGCGCCCTGAGAATGCGACTGTGTGCCCATGCCACGTATTTGACTTTACGACTTGCATTTAATTAAAGTCAATTGAAGTAAAAGAGAGAGACAGACTGCGAGGGAGAGAGAGAAAGAGAGAGAGAGAGAGAGGTATTTGGATTCAAGTCCCACTTAGGTAAGCTTTCACGCCTAAAGCCAAATTCTCAGAACTTATTATGCTTTAGCTATTTCCGGCACAGTACTCTATAAAAAAAATACGTATATTCCTTCTTTATCTGTAATAATATTTGTAGCCTGAGCCCATTTAAAATGGAAATAAAGGGTATAAGGGTATATATATTTAGTATATATGTATATATATATTCACGAACAGAATAGCAACCAGTGTTATATATATATATATATATATACATATATACATATGTCTGCTCGTCTATCTGTCCATTAGACTTCGTCAATCTCGAGATATACTTTTGATTTTTAAAAATTGTTTGGAGTAATGGATCTCAATATGTTTTTTTTTTAAATAGTTCTAAGAAAAATAATATATCGATATAAAATATGTAAAAAATAAAAGCATTAAAGGTATGTGGTTTAAATTGCATATTCATCAGGAAAATATAAATTTTTCGCTTTGTCAAAACATTTTCTTGACATACTGTATATTCTTACATTTTCGTAATATCAATAAATATCGATTTTTAGAAATGTTTTCTTAGGCATTACTCGAAGATCATAAGAGCTGGATACACCGAACTTGGCATGTAGATATGGAATAGGGTATAGGTTTTTAGTTACCAAACAGCCCTACCCCCTCCCCCCATCCACTTCCCTACTTCCCCACAGATACAGAAATTGCATATAATTCGGACTGTGAATGCCGTATATTTAAAACTGCATTTTCCATAGTTTTAACAATAGCTATAATAAGAATAATAATATTCAAGCAATCGCCCATGAGCTGATCATTGACTTTGCGCACAATTCACGCCCACTCCTTAACTTCAATTTATTTATAAACAGCCAAGAATGAACTTTGGACAACAACTGATATGCATACATAAATATGCATATCCGTGTGTGTGTGTGTGAGTGTGCTGTCATAAACTGAAGTTATCTTAATTAAAATGCAACAACTATATAAATATGTAGAGTTGCCTATGCAAGAACGATAGAACAATAAATACCCTGTACTCAGCTCAAATCTTAAACATAATATGCAACAACATAACTACAGAGTACATTACAAAATTGTAAGAAAACACCCAGAATGTATGTCTAATATATCATTATAAGGGTTGACTATGGCATACTCTTTTTATAATACGTCTACGTTATTTGAAACCGTTTGTGTTTATTATTTACACATTTGAAATACCTTTTGTTGTAATTGCAGTGGTTGTAATCAAACTAAAAAGAAATATGTAGAATGAATTTTATTGGAATTAGGAATTAGGAAAAATCGTTTTGAGAATGCTTCTCTTTCTGATTCTCAATTCTGGATAGCATTAGTTTCGAGAAACACAAGTTTTTCAGCAACTATAGTGTTACACACTCCTGCACAAGCTGATGCTACCCATGTTATGCAAGTTTTTAGCAAAGGGTATTCAAATAAAACTCCCACAGCAGCCAGACAGAGGCTACACATTCATATATATATATATATATATATATAAATGTATGTGTGTGCGTTTGTAGGTGTGTCTGTGTGTTGTGTTTGGTAGGCAGCCTGAGCCACGCTCAGCTCACAGATTGCAGTTTTTATCGTTAATAAACAAAACGGGCTTATGCATGCGTATGAATAAAGTACAAGCAAACATGCAAAAGTGAGAAAAAATCTATACAATAATGGCAATAACAATAACAACAACAACTGCAGCAGCAGCCGCAGCAGCAGCAACCGTAGCAGCAGCGGCAGCGGCAGGACCAGCAACTGTGACAACTGCGCATAGCGCCAGCGACAGCAACAACAGTTACTGAGCAAACTGAAAAAGTCAATGGACTGCAATAACAACAACAATCATACCAACTGGCTGCAGTTGCAGTCGCATCGACTGCGGCAGAGGCAGCAGCAGTCAAAACGTCAACGTCAAATGCTCACTTACAAAAAAAATAAAACAAAAGCAACAATAACAACAGCCGCACATTACAAGCAACGACTGCGCTGCGCCCCCACTTGCTCAATTGGCACTCTCTCACTCTCACGCTCTCAAGCATAGCTGCTCTCTGCGCTGCTGTGTTACAAGCAGCGAACATAGTAGTTCACTCACATTGAAATGCGCTGTTGCGCCGCTGTTAGCACTTAACAGACTGCTGTTGTCTTACAGCAAACAATGCAAGCGGCATTGCAAACTTTTGTTGTTTCTTTTCTATTGTTGTTGTTGTTGCTGCTCTTGTTGTTGTTTGCTTGTTTTTGCATAATGCGAACTGAATGGGCGTGTGCCGACAGGTAGAAAAGGTAGATAGGGTAGCCGCTGTTGCTGCGGCAGCAAAAGCCGCACGCTCCCTTAATACAGCCAAGAGCTGTAGGTGCACAAAAATGAAAGGCCAAGTTTGTTTTGTTTACATTAAGTGGACAGAACTGTAAGCTAATGTTATTACAGTAAGAAAAGAAGTATATTTGTTTTGTGCCAAGTTTGTGCTGAAGTCAATTTTTTCCGATGCTATTGAAGTTGGAGACTTAAGACTATAAAAAGCTAATATAGTAAGGGTAGGTCTATTAAGGCGTGAAATTCGTGTAAATCTATATAATAATTATGTTAATAAGTTAATCAGTTATTTTATCAAAAGATCGATCGACTCACCCCTGGCCATTCTATCTATGTCTCTTCTAATAACTTTATCGGCCAGCATAAGTAAGAGTATTGCGCAGTTCGTTACACCCGTCTGCTAGATATTTAGTTGTTTTTTCCATTTCTGTTTTCTTAAAATTACTCAGTAAAAGTATCTTTAATAGGGTTTTGTTGTTTGTACTTTAATGAATGAATTAGCTGGAATGAGTCGACTTCTTGATTTCAAGGGGAGAAAAGTGTCTGTCGTTTTACCAAGATGTACTTATGTTTATTTACTTTATTTATAACATCTACTGAACTCAACTAAAGTGCCTTCAAGTTTTTCATTAAAAATACACTTGCTAAGGGTTTTAGTCATAAATATAAATGTACACATATGTATACTGTACATATATAAAATTTCTTTCCTCAATATGTGCTTTGTAGGAAATTTTTTCCTGAAAATCGGGCGTAAATTTCCTTTTTCTTCTTCTTAAGAAACATATTCTATACTATAAATTTACATTTTCAGCAGAAATGCATATCAGTTCTTGGTAAACGACAAGGATTCAGGCATAAAGCAATGGTAAAAGAAATTTAAATCTGTGAATAGAAAATAGAATATTCTAAACAAATTCTCATATGCACATTCATGGACTTTTTTCTATGTGATTTTTTCTACGTATGTTTACAGTGCATTTGTGCATGCATATAATATTTGTATGCATATGTACATATATATGCAACTCTGTGTGTGTATGGATTTGCACACATAGGGATATATATGCATGGATGTTTGTACTAATTTTTGTATGTATGCATGTGTGTATGTGTGAATATATGTTCATCTAAGCCAAATAAAGGCCACTTTCACTTTTCGCTGTGCTGCAATTTAAATAAAACGCATTTTTAAATATTGACCTACTATGCGATTCTCATGAATTCAAGTAAGCGTCACAGATTTTCAAATATTGACAATACCTAAACAAGTTGTGTTGACTATCTAATAAACTTCATCTCTGCTCATACCCTCACTTAATTTACTCTCTTGCATTAGTGCAAAAAGGTAGATAGCTACCTCTCGCGCTTTCTCTGCCTTCCCCCATCTCACTTATTCTTCTTTCTTCCCCTGCTCCTGTAAATATATAAAAGCCTGTCTCCTTTCTACCAAAAGATGGCAATAATGATTAATGATGATTGATTCAAATTTCGAAGAAAAACATATGTTAAGACATTGCGGACCTGGCACAGGTTGTGTGCTTGTACACGACTGTATCTATGCGGCGCTCACCCCCAAAACTTAACGACATATACAGACACATCAGACAAATCAACTCTATATATCTCTATATATATAACTGTTTGTCCTAACTGACTGACAGACTGACTGACTGACTGACTGACCAAACCGTTAGAGCTAGGAAGCTAAAATTTTCACTGTAGCTACCTTATGTGATGTAGGTGCACGTTAAGACGGGGGTTTCGGGAAATTCCACCCGCAAGTGTGGAAAAATCGCGAAAAACGTTTGTATGTAACTTTTTTGTTTACCATCCGATCGGCCTCAAATTTATTTTCAAAGATCTTTGTTCAAATTCATTTGAGGGGTGTTTCACACTTTTAGGAAAATCCGTTCCTCCTTGGTGGAAATGGAGGTCAAAGATTTGGTGGGTTACGTTTCGCGCTCAAATTCATTTCCAGAGATCTATAAGAAAAATCATTTGAGACGTGTTTCACACTTTTCGCAGAATCCAAACTTTTTCGGGTGGAATGCGGCTCAAAGATTTTTTGTATGAAGTTTTAAATTGTGTCCAATTTGCTTCAAACTTATTTTCAAAGCTCTACATAAGAATGTTATAAATACGTGTTTCAGCGATTTGGGAAATTCCACTCGCAACAGTGGTAAATTGGCGGAAAACGTTTGTATGAAAGTTGTTTGTTTACCGTCCGATCAGTTTCAAAATCATTTCAAATTTGTTTGAGAACATTGATTTTATAACATACGTGCCACGGGCAAGGCCGGGTTATACCCGCTAGTATATATATATATGTGAGAAGCAGGCTAGGGGGCAGAAAAAATCCAAAAACTGTAAGCTTAAGTGGAGTGCAATTGACGCCATCGATTAAACAACAAAAAAATGGGTAAACACTTTGCGACGGCGCCACTAAAAAGATTCTTTTGAACGAACTCTTAATTGCCAGCCAAAAACGAATCACCGAAAGCGCTAGGAGCGGCAAAGGGGGCGACTGGGAAGATGTATACTTATGGACATACATACATATATAGATGACGACGAAGACGACCCTGACCTTGATACGAGCGTGAGTGCCAGGCGCGTGGCAAATTGACTTTGGCAAATAAATAGTTGGCCAAAGGTACTTGGCATAAAACAGAAGCAAATTTAAAACAAATTCCAATAAATTACAAAAAATAAGATAAAAAGTTTACATATTTCAAATATTTGCTCAAGCATTTGTTCAAGATTTGCTTGCAGATAATATAGATTAAAAAAATTATATCTAGCATTTTCTAATCATTAAATATATGTTGAAATTAGTGGATATATCGTGACGTTCTAAAGTAATTTCTTCATCTATTATTCAACTGCGACTAACATAAAATGTGGAACAATCATAATTCTTGGCTTTTATCAAATAAAACAACAAAACCATACGAAAGGTACAAAAGGGAAATGCTTATTAAACTGGAGGAATGACAACTTCTACTGAAAAACAACAAGTAGGAGTGTTTCAGTGGGGGTGTGCTCGACTAAAACATACCCTGGAATGGGCGGAAGTACTTAAAAAGTTATATATACATATAAGGTCTGTTATATAGTATACGAGAATCTATATCCACGTTTTGGTCTATCCAGCTCTTATAGTTTTTGACTTATGCTTAGAAACCATAATTCACGATCGGTATGTATTGATCTTATGCAAATGGTGAGAGATCTCGAGAGATTATGTTAAACTTTTTGAAATTTTTTAAACGTTTTGTGTATCAAGCGCGCGAATACCTATTTCCAATCTATAATATATATATTCTCGTATTGAATATGCAGAACGAGTTTATCATTTTCTTTCAAGACCGATAATTATAGGTATTATGAAAACAGCGAGAGATATCGAAAGCAAATAATAAACACGTTTTGCGTATTATATACGAGAATATATGTTTCCAATTTCCAAATCTCCAACTATTATGCCCTCTTCTAGCCATTTTCAATGGGTATAGGGAACAACAAGAAGATGGCAAGACATTGGGTGGGCGAAAAAAAATATAAAGGAAAAACAAGGCCGAAGTGCAGGAAATGTCAGCACTGACAAGAAAATGCACTCGCTTCGCCGAAAGGATATACACTTGACACACACACACACACGTATTTATAACAGACATTAGCATATGACATGTGTGTGTGTTTTTGGGGTGTGTAGCGGAGGGGAGGGAGGGCAAACGGCATCAAAGTGCTTGGTTCGTGCCCTACAAGAACAGAACAAGCAAACAGGATGAGTGTGAATGGGTGTTTGTTTAGGGGCCGCATAGGCAAAGTGGAGCCAAAGGGACTTGGCCCAATGCACGGCAAAAAGTTCAAAGTTCAAGCAACAAACAAGGCCAACAACACGCACACACACAAACACATGCACACCTCGCACCATAAAAACCAAAAGGAAAAATAGCAACAAAAAAAATGCAAATAAGTAAAAACAAAACTTTTCTTTTAGACTAAAATAGAAAGACTCCAAATGATTTTAATTAGTGTAAAATTTTAGTTTCTGATATTTAAATGAACAACAAGTGGAGACTTAATTAAAAACTTAAAAGCAGCTTTATGTAATTAATATATATTATATTATATAATTAATATAACTACTTCTGGCTTTAAGTTACTTCTTATTTTCTTCTCTCTTTTGTTTATACACTTGTTGAGGGTATTATAGTTTTGTCATGAAATGTGTAACGACCTCCCAAAGCCATTGATACAAGCGAGAACACATTTTATTGGCAGGCCGAAGATTAACTACCCTTACAGATTATTGGGCATTTATTATATTATATTATTAGATTATAAGCCACGTTGAGTCAATAAGTCTTGAAGTCTGCTCTTCTTCTTTTACAGACAAAAACTTCCTCCTAGGGAGGCTATATGAAAGTATTTCGATATGATAGTGCTCCGATCCGGCTGATTCCATCATGTGTACTGCCTACAATCAAAGTACGGACTACTGAAAGGTTTCAAGACAATAGTTTTAAGACCGAGAATCAGTTAGGCTCACGGATATATCGGGTCGGCAGCTGATACTGATCAAGAATATATATATTTTATGGAAAAAGAACTGTCTCCTTTACTTTCATATAATAGAACCCTTTGCAAGGGCATACGATTTTTATATATTTTTCAAAATATATATATATGGCTTAGCCGAGAACTAGTTCGATGAGCGACGTTTTGAACAAGTTCCGCGCTTCAGAGCTCTGCAAAATTTTGTTCTTTATTTTGGCACTTTGCATTTTAGATTCAGCCAATAATCACAACACTTGCCTAATGCCATAACCAACGTGCAGCACACACAAGACACACACAACACACACACACAACACACAGGTAAAGGGGGCTGGCAAGTGGTTCCGTAGGTTCCCTCTGGTTTCAAGTGGCTGCTACAAATTCTTAACATCGTATATTCACATTCACATTTTTCACGGCTGCTGCACGGGGAGTCGCGTGCGGCTTGGCCCTGGCTCAGGGTCTGGCTCTGGGGCTGGTTGTGCCCACAGTGGGGCATTGTAGGCGTGGCAGGCAGCAAAGGCAAACAATTTGAACGCTGTTTGCTCGTTATATGGCCAGTCATTTAATCAATTATGCAAAAAACGACGTCGACGATGTCAGCGGCGATGTAACCGTAAAATGTTTGCCACGGCTACAGTTACGGGCATTTCTTCCGCCGTAGTCGCCAGCCCCGCGCCTAAACCTCCGTCTATAACATGCCCCTTGACTAGCTTTGGCTTTGGTTGCTTCTTGCGTGTTTTTCGTGCACGTTTACCTTTTCCGGTATAAATAATTAATTGAATGTACAACAGTTTTGGCCCCCACATTGCAGTCAAGCCAGGGCTTGCTTGACTAGGCGCTTACCACGGTGTAGACTGTGTAGGTAGGGGCCAGGGGAAGGGGAGGACAAAAGGGGAGCCGGGCAATCGCAGTTGGACGCTCTCGGCAGCTCATTGGGCAGTTAGGGAACCACTTCGTTCAGCTGAATGGCATTGCATGAATGCCTGAAATGCCCGAATGAATGTGAATGGAAATGAATATCGAATCACTCGTTCATTCATTCACTCAATCGCACACTCAATCGTAGGTGCCAAGTGGCAAGCAAATTGAAATAAAATAAAAAAAATGATTCATCACGATAAGGAACGCATGAATTGGTTTGCAGTGGAACTACTTGCACTTTGACTGATTTACGATGAATCAGAATTTGTATTTGTTTTGATTGAATACTATGTAAAGAAGATTTCTATATTCCTATCTTTGTATTTATATTTTGTATTCAAGCCTTTAATGCCAACTTACATCACTAACTAGCTCTTAAGATTTATATTTGTGAACTAGTTCATAATAAAACTGAGTTCGACTTAGGTTCATCTAGAGCGCAATAATATGACCGGAATAAACTGGTTCAAGGAACTGGTGAGCTAGTCGTAAAGCTATAATTCACTTCGGTTTCTTGAATAGAAGAAAATGTTTTCTGTGAAGCAACAAACTTTCGTTCAATTAACCAAGTATGATCCATTAAGATATTAAAAAGGTGAAAATTTCGAGCTCTTATTGTTCCGGTAAGCATTCCACTTTTGTGGGTTGTGTTAAAAGAAATTTAAAATTTTGTAGGCCTAATTTATAAAAAATTGAATAAAAATAAAATAACTCTTATTCAAACTGGTTCATAAAATAAACTAAACTAGTTCTTTGTAATTATAACGTACATATGAACAACGCGCTTTTCAGCTTTTACCAAAGATATTCGAATTCTTTTTGTTTCAGCAGCAATTTTAGATGAGACCGAGCCCTGTCGCACATTGTTGCTCAAATGAATCGAACTAGTTCACTAATATTGTCTTTGGGACCCGCCTTAAAGTGGTTCGTAAACAAACTGCACTAGTTCCAAAAACTAAGAGACAACTTTAGAGTGCTCGAAATCGAAATCGTTTTGCATTTAGTCGGGGCCCATTACCCTTCCCGCCCTTTACCTACCCCCGCTTACGTTCCCCGCGCTCACTTTCAGCCCGTTGGCTTTGTGTACGGCCGCACTTGACACTAAAATGCAACTAGAGAATTTGCATACATGGGCCATTGCGTGGTTTTATTTTGTGTGCGGCAAGCACTTGCACCACTTGCCCCACTTGCCCCAAAGAGGCCACTTGCAACGCATCGCAGCTGCATGATGCCGTCTTCAAGTAGCGCTCTTAAAGCGGGCCTCGTGTCCAAAATTGGGCAAGTTGGACAACATCACGTAGCCCAGAGCCAGCGGCTCAATGGGAGAGGAGCTCGGCTGGGCTGGGTCTGAGTGGGGGCTGGGCGGGGGCTGAGCGGGGGTGTGGTCGAGTCATTTGCTGTTGCTATTTTTACTCCGACTGCAGTGGGTGTCAAATCTGTGCACAAGATTCATTTTAGCAGGGCGGACGGCAGCGTTGACGCCTTTGCCATGTCAAAGCGTCGCCGTCGCCGTCGCCATCGCCACAGAGCAAAAATAATCTACGGCAATTGCATATGGCAGGCAATAAACTTGGTCAAGTCCAAAAAACAACAGCAACAGCAACAACAAATGCGGCGGGTGGCCAAAAAAAAAAACTCGACTTGACGCCGTTTGCGGCTGCCACAGAGTCCAAAACCGGGCGAGCGGAGAGGGCTGGGGGCGGGTTGGATGGCTGCAACCTGGCGTGGTTGCGTGGGCGTCTCCAGTTTTTCCTCTGCTGCAGTTGCTTCAACGAAAAGTGCTCTTGACATGTTTTTATTAAAGTTTCCTCCTCATTTTTTTGTACCCTGTACTAACAGAAATTGGCAGCTCCGCAGCCACGTGGCAAAAATATGTATATACATAAATATATATATATATTTATATTATCTATATATTATAACATATATGTATAATCGGTTTCAACAGCCGAGTCAATATATAGTTATGTATATATAAGCTGTACTAACATTTGCCTTACTTTTGAGTTAGCTTCAAGTCTGAAACTTGGCATAGATTGTTTTGCAAACCGGATCGAGCCACTATATCATATAGCTGATATACGGGCGTGCAAGTCGGATATTGAGTTTTTAAAGGCAACAACACTTAGCTGCTGCACATGAGCAATATTTTAACAATATCAGAATACGACTATATCATATATATTCCATAGAAACAAATTGACAATCAGAATTCAATATCATCTGCTAAGATTTTCATATTCTTTATCTCCACAAGAACTCTAGCTTTTGTTTCCAATTATCATATAAAAGGGGATGTATTAAGGTCGCGAAAAAGTAGATTCCAAATTTCCCAAATCTTAGAGAAAATGCATTTGCCAAGACTCCTGCACAATCCAATACCATCAAATATAAGAATTTCGAAATTGTTGAAAATTTTCTTGTTAAACAAAAAACTACTTATATTTAAACAAAATTGCCCCAAAATAAAAAAAAATTAGAAAACATTTTGCTACCAAATTTGGTGAAAATTGGTGAAAATCGTAGAGTATCGATCTCAACTTTGGGAAACAAAAGTTAACATCAAATTCTTCCTTCAAGTAGCTGCTCTATATGTACATTGACAACACTTTACAGGGTATTTCCCAGTCGCGCACTCAACACTAAAGCGCGCTTTTTTTTTCTATTTGTGAGCTCTTGTTTTGTTGGCTGCTGTTTTTCTTGGCCAGCTAGTTTGGCCATATGTCGACGGTTCGGGCCAAATATGCACCAGAAACGAAAATAAAATTGTCTAGCTGCGTGTGCTTATATGCGTGAATGTGTGTGTGTGTGCAAGGGGAGGGAGGAAGGAAGGGGGTATATTTTGTGGCAAAGTTATGTTTATGTTGTGTGCGTGCACAGTTCATGGAATTGCTATTTGAGGCTTGCATTTTGCACCGCCAGCTGATGCCACAAAACCAGCTGAAGCACTCGAATCATTTGCAGAACTAACCGATGCAATCTGCAGTCCACAGCTAGATTATTCGACAGATTGCAAATTATTTATGTTTTAAGCAGTTCTTTTTCTACCATTGGACTGATTAGATAAAGCGAATCCTTTTTTTTTTTTGGTTGCTGGTTCCGTTTTAAAGATTCCAGTTCACAGCTCACGGATCTTACGGTTCAGAGACCTATCAAATGCTGAAATCCTGTATCTTTATTTTCATAAGGTACATCATAAAGCGAATTCATTTTTTGCTGGTTCCATTTTCATGGTTCCAGTTCACAGCTCACGGTTCGAACCAGCGATCAGCATTTACATTCGCGATTCGTAAGCCCGCACTAAAAGAATGTTTTCCCAAATTTTCAGAGATTAAACACATCAATACTCTACATTTTTTGAAACCTTAACCTTTTGAAGAAAGTTTGGTTTTAGGTTCGAACGAATAGATTGCAATTCGAACCGGTTCGGTTCAAACCCGGCTAGTAGCCTTAGTTTGGATAAAGAGTTACTTTCGCTCAGAGCCAAATCAAATCTTTGCGTAGCCTTAAAACTTTACTACATATATACGAAGTTTACTTCGAAAGAGCTCCATAAAGAACCTGCTCAACTACCTCTACGATTATTAGCTTAGATTCCTCGGCAACAACTAAGTGCCAGCAGCAGCTCAACAAAAGTTCAAGATCAGCCCACCTAAGAGGTCAATTTTATTCTCAACCCAACTTGCCCCAAATAAATGTGGGAAACAAGAAGAACGCAGAAACTAATCAAACGAGGCCAAAAACGAAATGAAAATCAATTAAACGAAACAAATTTCCGATTGCAGGAAAACGCGCTGAAAAGTATTGACATGGCGCCAATGTCGAGAAAAAAGAAAGGAAAACTAAGCGGAAAATAGAAAACAAAAACGACTTTGCAGTGGGAGCTAATAGAGGCAAAAATGTCAAAGGTCAGCTAAGGTGCAGCACGGATAATGCACTTGCAGAATGTTGCACACACACACACAAATAATGTTGCTGTGTTTGAAAACTAACGACTACCAGCTACTCTATCTAATTGAAAACCTGAAGACAATTTAAATGAAAATAATTATGATTTATAATTATTTGTTTATTATATTTTGTTTTATATAATTGACTAAATTATTTTTAATATTGACTTCTGAAGCTGTGCTTTTGGGAATTCTCCTAAAAATACTAGGAATTGATCAATTTTTAAAATATTAATTTTAATTTCGAACTATTTTTGGTATGGAAGACACCAATTTTATTTTCTAAGAAGTTGCCATGTCTAGCTGTCTATCATTTCGAGGGACTACTGTGCTTAAGCCCTAAATTTGTGAAAGCTATATCAAAGCATACAAAAGTAATGCACAAATTGAATATACCCAATAGGCAATCGGATACAGGGTATATTAATAATAAGTCAAATGAAGCATATACATATGTCCATTTATAGAGAAAAAAATAAATCACGGCACCTGAGCCTTGACCACAGTTAATTAACCAATGAGCAGATTAATAAAAAAACAATAAAGATGGGTAGCAACTGGAAGAGTTGTTTACACAAGCCCAGCAAAATGAGACGCCAAAGAAAATGATCTTTTAACGATTTTCATATGATACCACAAATATGCCCCAGCCCAGCCCCAGCCTCTCGCCTTACGAATTCCTGGGAATTCGTCAAGATATGCAAACAATTCGATTGCAATGTAAATATCTCAATGGAAAACTTGGAACAATCAAAACAAGCTGAGGGGCCAGGCTAATGCGTACGGGTTAACCCTAAGACACAACCTACCCCAAAATAAAAATAAAAATAAATAAGAGAAATAAAAGTGGAGTCAACCGGTGGCAACCAGACAAAAGCAAACCAAACCAAACCAAATTCAAGGAAACCAAAACCAAAACAAAGTTATAGCTAAGCAAATAAGACAAAGGACATGGTTCCTGGAATGTAGCACCAAATTAACATAAATTCCGCTTTCCAAGCCGGAATCAAGCGGCGAGGGGGGAGCGACAGTGCGCTGAGACTCAAAGGAAGTTAAAGGTAAAAAAAAAAGAAAAGAAAAGCAGAAGAAAACGCAACAGTAAACAAGTTAAAATATCTTGTTAGCGACTGCTCGATTGGGCGCTACCCTGTAAACGTATTAAAAGTGCAGCAACAAAAAATTCATCCAATTATGTTTAGATTGGAAGAGGAAAAAGGTCTTAGAATATGAATCAGACGCTGTTGGAACTGGAAATATTTTAGTGAAAGCTTGGGAGTTTTGATGGCAATTAATGGATTGAAAACTGAAATCATTTAGTGATTTCCAACACTGGATCTTTTATATTATTGCTGGTAAATTTTTGCACGAACAAATACCAAGTGAATAGTGAAAATTAATCAGACGCCAGACTGATTTTTAACGATAGGCTTGAACAGTTAGTGTTGAAAAATTCACTCATTTAGTGATTTCCAACACTGGATCTTTTATGTTATCTCTAGCAACTTTTTAACGAACAAATATCAAGTGAATAGTGAAAATTAATCAGACGCAAGGCAAGTTTTTAACGATAGACTTGGAAAGTTAGTGTTGAAAAATGCACTCATTAAGTGATTTCCAACACTGGATCTTTTATATTATTTCTAGGCACTTTTTTACGAAAAATATAAATTAAACAGTGAAAATTAAGACTTTCTTTATACAAATTTACCCCAAAGTCTCGATTCTGCACTGGAGCCTACGGAACAAAAGTTTACTAGCCTATGAGCGAACACTGTCTCCAGCTTTTACGGTGCAAGCGCAACATGTCTATATAGACTAAGTTTACTCTACTAATCAAGAGTATATAGATTTCATGAGTCTTCTGTTGCCAGTTGCATGCGTTGGCAGTACTTGAGTAGACCCGTTTTGTGGGTTATGTAAAGGTTTAGGGAATGGCACAACGAAGCATGTTGCAAAAAGTTCAACGACGCGAACGAAGAAGCAGCCTCGCTTCCGCCGCCGCCACCGCCGCCGCAAAGGGGTGCGCACAGTACTCGGAGCACTGCGTCAGGCGGCGCAGTGTACGGCAGGGCAGGGGCTGCGACAAGGGGCGGGGGGAGGTTGCTGTTGTGTCTATATCCATGTCTACCACGTCCATGTCCATGTCCATGTCCATGTCCTTGTCTATGTCTATGGCCTGCGCCTGTTGGCCGTGTGCCGCACTTATATTTTCCTATTCCCACAAGAAAAATCAATGGAATTGTTTGGTATATTGCAGGGTCTATGGGTAAATGGGGGTTGCGAGGGTGTGCGGGCTGCGTGGGCGGTGTCTGGCAGAATGCCTTTTCTCTTGATTTGTCTTTTCGCAATAGTGAGTTTTTCCTGTTCCTTTTTGCACTCGCTTTCGGCTTTTCTGCTTCTTTTTTTTTTTTGTTGGCCAAATGAGCGACGACATTGGCGACAAATGCTTCAAGTCCGTAGTTCCAGCATTTGCCCCATCCCGCAGCCCCCTCCAAACCCCTGCACCGCAACCATTCAGCGTCCATCTGCTGTGCAAATGCTGTTGACTCAGTTGACATACTTATTGATGGCACTGTGGTGCATGCAGCACAGCCACGTGGGCGTGTGCTGTGTGGCAGGGTGGGCGAGAGGTGTGGCGCGGGTGTGCTGAGAGCGATGAGAGGATATTGCAAAATGCAACGAGGACAAATGGCAGCTGTTCCAACTGCAGGCACTGTAAATAATACGATGTGACCCATCAAATCCAACAAATTCCCAATAATAACCGCGCCTCGTCAGACCCTAAGGAACTCTGAGAAAAGAGTTAGAGCTGCGAAACCAGGAAGACCAAGTTCTATATTATTATGGATCGAATATGGGGCATAAGAAACAGACAAACCCAAAACAGAACCAACGCAAACATATCCAATAAAAAATAAGGTTTGTTTCTGAATTTCTTCTAATGTCTTCACTTTCATAAGTATATAAAAATTAGCAGAATTTGATAACTAATAAAAATAAAATACAATAAACTAAAAACTTCATTTAAAATTAGAAATAATAATCCGAATTTTTGAAACAAAACCTGGCTGACTGGAAATTTAAAATCTAGTTTATGAACGGAACCCAGGGACCAGGCATTGGTTCGAACCGCAAACCGACAAATTGTTTTACGTTCGATGTTCTATGTTCTTTGTTCTCTGTCTTAGGTTCTATTGTCAATCCACCAATCCACAAGTAATCAAGAAAAAACTTGACCATTGATATTACCAACAAAAAGCAGTTAGGTTGTACCCAAGGTCTGGCAGGTCAAAGATTGGGAAGAGTATTTACAAAGTTTTTGAGAATTTTACAAGTCCAAAAACAAATACTGAAACAATATAGATTACAAATCAACTATTAAATGACATTGCGCAGTTTTCATACTTAGGACTTGAAGGAAGTGAACATACATAAATAAGAAACAAAATAATACCCTACAAGGTTATAATAACTGCATAATACTCAACAAGGTTATAATAACTGCATTTGGAAACTTCCAGCAAAGCATAAAAAAAACCGATTTAAAGGAAATCTTGCTGAAATAGTTTTATTTTAACATTTTGCCAGCTAAGCTTCAAATAAAATATATATTCCTAAAAAATTGTATTCGGCTGTTGAGTCTTAAATAACATTTTATGAAAAATTCCCTTTTACAAATTGCAGTTTTATATTCAAAAATCCCACATCTGGTAAGAATTAACTGCAAAGGGATCAATTTAAGAGAAAATTATTCACGTAGCATTAAATATGTCTTGGATAAAAATAAAAGATGTTATTGGAAGATGTTACTAATGTAAAGACTCTATATTTCACATTATTCGAATATAGGTTCTGTTAACCTAATCAAAATAGATTACATTCAAAAACTCGGGCATTTGTTTATATTTTGTTTTTGTTTGTTTATGTTTTGCCACTATTTGATTGATAATTTCTAAGAATCTCAATAAAAAATACAAATAATAAAACCCTTCCCTTAAGAGTTTCCATCTATACTAATGGGAAACCCAAACGAAACATAAATACTTTACTTACTTTTTCTTTTTTTTCTTTTGTTTTCTTAAAATTTAATGAATATCTTTAATATAAAGTCAAACGAATCTTTAAAGATATACATACATACGATAATTTTTAATTGGCCTAATAAAACATAAAAACGTCCCAATATATACCATACATATGCACATAGTATATTTGCATATCTCGTCTCTCGTAGCGATCAGGAACCGTTACAGCATCTAAGCAGAGCTACAAATTTACTCACCTCTTTCTCTGTTGGCAGCGTCTAATTCTGCAGCTGAGCTTATCACAGCAAACGACGCCGACAAGGAGATGTCGACGGCGGCGGCGACGGCAGAGTCCAAGTAAATGGATGGTCCACTGTAGCTGCTACATGGCCGCTGCAGCAGTAGGAGTAACAGTGGCAGCAGCAGCGGTAGCCAAGGAAATGTAACAGTAGGCGGCACACAAAATAAACTGTAGAAAATGTACTAAACGGCCGCATGGGAATTTCTTTGCATTTATCAAACGGGCCGCGGCCGACGTCGCAGTCGGCGCAAACACGTGAGAGCGCCAAACTGCGCAGGCAAAAAAAAAAACAAGAAAAACACAAAAAAAAAAAACTTGAGATGTTGCTGATGTTGTTTTTGTTATTATTGCGGCAGTCGTTGTTGGCCAGGCGTCTCTCCGCAGCGCACAAAAAACGGTAAATTTCTATTTAGTGTTAGTTTGATTTGCACAATGGGCGTTTTACTGTAAATTTGTTTTGACTGCTTTTAAATAAATTTTAGATTTGCCAATGCGACACTTGTCAACTGGCAAACAGCTGTCGGTTCATGTAACTGTTGTTGCTGCTGCTGCAGCTGTACTGCACTTGTTGTTGTTATTGCTGCTGCTACTGTTGCTGTTGCTGGAGACGCGCGCCGTTAATTTCGTTCGCTTAATTTCACAAGGCATCACAAAAACAAAAACAAACAAAACGCGTTTTATAAAAAGCCGTTACATATGGTATTTAGTATTAACAATAATTTTAACAAATAGTCAAAACGACGACGACAACAACAAACACTGAGCGACGCGACCGCGACACGGACCCAACTTGACGGCTGGTGAAAAACTGCTCTTTCCCAATAAGAAAGAGAGTACTACACGTCGAGGCAGCGGCAGCAACGTCGACGTCGCAGCTGTCACGCGCGCTGCTCGTTGGTGTTGTTGTTATTGTTAGTTGCGTTCTATGCTTTTGCTGTCGTTGTACAACTTTTTTTGCACAACAAAAACTGTGTGTGTGCGTGTGCCAGAGAGCGAGAGCGCCGCTGCTCTCAAACTTGCTCAACAGTTGTTTGTATTAACAGCGCGCTGTTAAGCAACAGAGCTTTGGCATGGCTATTAACATAACACAAATTGATTTAAATGTAAGAACGATTTACTGTTATTCCGTGGCGTTACATTTTGCTCTGCACGAATTTATAATAACAATATAATTTAGAATACGTTAAGCACGTCAATATATGCCCACAGATATGCATATGTGTATATTAAGTAAGCCTCGTATTTGGTTATAAAACCTCCTTCCCGTCAAAATAATTTTTTGCTTTTAAAGTAGGCAGCGAAACAAATTAAATCAAATTGAACGTTACAATATGCGGCTCCCGTGACACAGCTAAAAGCAAAAGAAAAAACGTTATATTTGATTTTAAAACAATAAGAGAGTGTTCTAGTCGGGAATGCCCGACTAGGAAACACCCTGAACCCAGTGTCGATTTGCTTTTACAGACATTCTATCTTCCTCTTACATTCACAAACAAACAACCACGCACGCCGCCTGCTGCGCAGCTCACGCTGCGACTGCGCCGCTTCTTCCCCAGTCGTATACTATGGGAAATGTCTCCTTGATTAACTCGGATGTTTGTAGTCCGATCTTTACGACGTTTTCAAGTCAGGAATATGGGTTTGGAATGCGAGCTTAGACGGAAGCACAAGGCTCTATCTTTAAAAATTTGTTCCAAAGCCAAATACTGTCTTGTTGATAACCGTTTTGAAGGTAACAGGGCAAGGTACCTAAAAGTGTATACTATTCAAGGCCTGCATACCAAATTTGGTGTCTTCAGCTTTTATAGTCTTCCAGATATGACCGAAAACCAGCATTTCTTTATCGATTCTTATTGCTTTCATAGAAACGGGGCAAGTTATCCATGATCTATAGTCTACTTGATCTGCGCGTATAAGAGTAGGAACTATATTCGGAAACAGACAAGACGGATCCGGACACGGCCTCGTTCCTATTATATAGATTTGCTCGAAACCATCATAACCTTTCTAGACATTTTCAATGGATTTTAAATGATAAGTTTACTTACGGATCTCGCATCAGGAACCGCCTCTACCGGTGTTTTTATCATTTGAGCACAGTACCTGTATGTTGCGATTCTCTTGAAGCTCGGCCTTAAGTCCCGCATCTGGAGATAGCTTCTCGTTTGCTATGGCTTGCAAATTTTCCGTATCCTTGACTATAACCCCACCAACAGAACCGGTATATCTGGTCATATTGTTCACAGCCAACTTCACGATATCCCGGAGGGCCAGGACACGTACGGACTGCACCAATGTGCTGAATTGATTCCACTTAGACATTTTACGTTTAAAAGCGAAAAAATTCGTTTCTCGAGGCTAAAATTTTTCTGAAAAAAATGTAATATAAATTTTTAGAACTGTTCACAACTAGTGTTAAAATTCAACTCAACGTCTGTACGAAACATGGGCAGAATCTGGACCAGAAACAAAAGCCTACTTGGATTCTGGGCATGACATTTTGAGCCATAAGGAAAGAGACAGAATGAGATAGAGCGATCTCTATCTCTATGATAGAGATAAAGAGAGAAGCTGTATTAAAAAGCCAATTTGGTTATTTCAGAGTAAATAAGGGAGATATAGATAACGAAAAAGAATATAGATCACGATATCAAAAAAGTCTACTGGATTGAAAAACAAAATGTATTTCATATGAACGGAGGGAAAGGGAGAAAAAAACGCAGAGAGTGGGGGCAAAAGAGACTATATGATTAAGTCTAATTGGTTATAGCCAGGAGCGAGAAGGGAAAAGAGCGAAATAGAGGGGAAAAGAATGGGAAGAGAGAGAGAGAGAGGAAGAGAGAGAGAGAAAGGGGTAATGTCAAAAAAGTCGAAGTCGCTGATAGATTTTTTGCGTGAAAGAGATAAGGAGAGCGAGAGAGATACACAGAGAGAAAGACAGAGACTACATCCCAAAAGTGTGATAGGTTTTTAGCGAGAGAAAGAGAAAGTGGAACAAAGGCTATATCCTAAGAATCGTATAGGTTTTTAGCAAGAAAGAGATATTTAAGGAGAAGGAGATAGAGAGAGAGAAAGTGGAAGAGACGGAGACTATATCCTAAAAGACTGGTTAAATTTTAAACGAAAAAGAGAAAGAATGAGAGAGACGGTGACTACATCAAAAAAAACTGATAGATATTTAGCTAGAAAGAGATAGATAGAGAGGGGGAAAGAGAAAGAGAGAGGGAATAAAAAAGGGGCAGAGACAAAGAGAATATCCTAAAAGCTTAATAAATAATAAGTGAGAGGCAGAGAAAGAGAAGGAAAAAGATAGAGATAGGGAAAGAGACAGAGAAGGAAGGGATTGAGAGAGAGAGAGAGAGAGAGAGAGAGAGAAAGAGTATCTTAATAATCTGATAAATATTTAGCGAGAAAGAGTGACAGAGTTGAAATCAAAAAGAAAGCTAGGGAGAGAGCGCAAACTACCTGTTACTGTTCGATTAAAGCTGAATATCTGTAAGTTCCTATAAAAGATAGAAGGCGACAGCGTTCGCTCTCACTCACTCAACTTTAGCCTTGGCCTCGAACAAATGGTCAGGTCTGGGTGCTTTGAAGGACTTTGCAGCCAACAGGACTGTGTGTCCTGGCAATGTCGTCTGGATGACAACAATTAACGGCATTCCAATGTGTCTGGCCGCTTGCAGACTGACGGGAAATTTCAAAAATTTCAATTCACAAAAATTCACAAGAATGCGCCCATTCACACATATACTAGATGCGCTCTACGTACTCGCATGTCCTTTTGTCCTTTTGGGCGAACCGTACCGATGCCCGACCGGTACTGGCAGGTGTGTGCTGCCCACCTGAACTCCTTCCGGGCAGCCAGCTTGTCTGCTCGGCAGTTGTAACTACTCGCAATTGGCAGGCTCGTCCTCTCTCCAGCTGCATTGGAGCCTTGTCAAGCTATCAAGTTTTTGATTACATCAATTAAATATCCTTTGGTCCTATGCAATCAACTTAATTGCTTTATATCTGCTGCAATAAATTGTCAACCACCGTCAGGTGGGGTTTATGGGCCCTTCGCCTAACCTCCTGAAGCCCATCAAGACCCAGTCGTACATATTAAATGGCATTCAACTAACATATCGAGGCCTTGAAAGCAATCCTTGCAATCTATTCATTGTCCTTGAATTGTCCACCTCAAGGTGCGATTCGTGAAGCCGATTTTACACAATTGTTTAGCGAGGTTTTGTTACGAAACTTGCTTCTACACCTTTCTTTCAATTTTCTTTAAATAAATTTAACTTATAAGTTATTCTATTTTCTTCAAATAATTTAATGTTCATATTTAGAGTACTGAAAAATGGGGGAAAAAATTGTTTTGTTGATTGGTTTAAGATTTTTGTTCAATTAGGAACTTAAATGAAGTAAGAACAAAATACTTAACCACAAAATGTGCAAGTTATAAACAAAAGATAGTTTTGCTTAACTTAACTACTTTAATATGTGAAGTAAGAACTAAATACTTGACAGCAATATATTGAAACAAACAAAATTTAATTGGGAAAGCTATACATAAGAATTTCAGTAAAAATAAGTAAAAAGAATTTCACTAAAAATTCGAGCTTGAATATTTTTATATTAAAAAATAATCCATTAAATATTTACGTTTGAATATTTCTTAAATTAAGAACTTATGAACTGAGTTAAGAAACTTAAACCATAAATGTACACTAGAGTTCTTAATTTTAAGCGGATTGCAATTGGGTATTAAAAAAATACGCTGCTAAATATTCAAGTTTAAAGATATTTTAAATGAAATAAAAATAAATAATCGAAGTAGAAGCTGAATACTGATTAAAAAATGGATTGTCATCAAAGAGAATATTCACTTAAACATAATTTTTTAGTTTAAAAGAAAACTTTTTAATATGCATAAGGATTTCGTGACCACTGAAAATTCGAAAACTAGTTTGTTCTCCAGCTGCTAAAGAGGCATCTTTCAGTGGCCTGAGTAGGTCGCCAAATCTCGGCAGCTATTGGAATAATGTCTGGTGCAGACTCCGCCCGGGCTGACCACGACTTGAGCAACTTATCCTTGCAATCCTTGGCAGCACAAGGCACATTATCCTTAAAAGCTTGTAAGACGCTGTGGCCATAACAAAGTTAAAAGCAACTAAAATAGACACCTGGGACATGGCCAAAAAGAGTGTGTGTGAGTGTGTGTGTGTGGGGGGACGGGCACGGGAGCGGCTGGAACAGGTAGGCGGCTGCAGCGAGACTCTGGAGTGGCTCTGAGAGTGGATAGTCGGGCTAAATAAGTGCAGCTCAGTTCAGCTCGTTGGCCAATCCAGTGCCACAAAATTTATTGACTTTGTCGTCCTCAACGTCCTTGGATGTCCTACGCGTTGGATGTCGCTGTCGTTGTCCCCGTCCCTATCCCTCTCTCCGTGTACAGTTGTGCCTCTGTGTGTGTGTGTGTGTGTGTGTCTGTGTCCGTCTCTCGACTAGAGTGCTTGACAGGCTGTGGCAGGCTGCCGCTTACGAGCCTGTCTTAATAATTTGGCATCTTGCTAAATTAAAACTAAAGTCCGGCCACATAAATCGTCGGGGCCAGCCGCATGATGAGCATCTACTTTAGCCGGACTATTTGGCTGCTCATGATGTTCATGATACCCTGTAACCATTGACAGCGCGTAAAACGGGTAACATGATTTAGTGCATGCATCGAACGATCCCATATAGTCTCAGCTTGACAACTTGAGTCGATCTAGGCAAGTCTCTCTTCCTCTTCTTTCGTATCGATATTCTCATATCGCCCTTTCTTCTTCTTCGACATCGCCCTTTCTTTGCATTTCATCGCAAAATATCAATGGTTAAAAGGGTTATATCATCATAACTCGGAATGCATGAAAGCTATTTACAAGGTTTTTTCATCATAGCTCGGAGAGTATGAAAGCTAGTTACACCATATTTGATGAATAGGTATATATATATATATAACAAATCTTTCAGGCTTTGCATACCTCACCCCGTTCTCCAATAAATATTGCAAAAAACACAAAATGAGAGCTAAAACCTTGTGCTCTGGGCCATATATATAGTTGTGTGCAACATTCACGTCCTGAAAATTTCATAAAGATCGGACTATAAACAACGAAGTTAAGTAAGAATACTTTTCCCTATATGTACATGGGGTGAGGCAAGGAGAAGAAGAAGCACAACCGCTATAAAAGCCGCTATAAAGATGAATGCCTGCGTGTGTGAGTGTGAGTGTATATGTGTGGCTTTCTTTATATGTCAAATAGGAAGGTAATTCGAGTGTTTGTAACGTCAGCTCTGAGTCAGTGAGTACAGGGTATCGCCTAGTCGAACACAACCGACGCTTGCACTTTGTTGCATACATGTATCTTAGCTGTGCTGTTGGCATCTACAACTTGGCCCGTTTGCTGGCATTTATGTTGTTGTTTATGAGCACGTGTAATCACTGGCCAAACGGCCATGCTCCATGGAACCACTTCATTGCCGAGCGCTGGCCGACTGCACCTGAACTGACTGGAGGGTGGCAACACTGCCCCTTGGCCGTGGCAGTCAGTTGCCCCTAGCAAACCGTTGCCTTCCGGCCAGTCGACGAGGACGCTCGCTTCATTTATTGCCGCAATGGCCCTGTTGGATGTTGGCCCTGTGTCACCGACACTTGGCCACTTCAAGCTGGATGACTATGTTGTGCTCCATGCATTATTGTAATTGCAATACACAGTGCTTGATTTTAACTTTGTTGTTGTTGTTGTTGTTGTTGTTGCTCCGCTTGAAGTGTCCTCGTTGATGATCCGAGTGTGCTCTGATGGATGCTGATGCATCAAGTGCTTTTGTGTTAAATCATGGAAGCTATGCGAGCGACTGCTATGCAGCTGCTTCACTCAGGTGTGTGCAGCCAAGTGCGGTGTGTGTGTGTGCCTGTGTGTATGTGTGTGTGTATGTGTGTGTGTGTGAAATAGATTCACTTCAAATTCATCAGTCAATGGCACTCCATTCGCCATGTCAAAATCAAATGTAGTTACCAAGCGTCTCAACTAAGGCCCATTTTGTCAGACTTGTGTTAAAGTTCATGTTAATGCTAACAATCAGTTAAGTTTGACATGATATTTGAAGATGTCTGTTAAAACTGTCAGATAATGTTGCAACGCCTTGGCGTTAGCTGGAAAGGCCAAGCATCAACAAGTGAGCGGTGCGGCTCGATTAATTTATCTATATTTATCCACCAGCTCAATTGTTCGCTGCAAATCTATCCTCCGGTTAAATATCTAAATCTATATGCTACTTATTGAATTGAAGGAAATTTTTGGTATTTTTTAGACAAGCTGAAACCAGACAAAATAATGTAAGGTGGTGATCTAGACGAGTGGGCTCGACTAGCAGATACCCTGTGCCCAGCTGGGATATGCATAATAAGATTTTTTTAATAATTGAAGTGCTTGCTAGCCTTGACAGCCATATTCGGTTCGGCTACTTATTGAACAACAGTTCGGTTCATCGAAAGCATAAACAAATTTGATATCCGCGTCGAACCGGTTCGGCTTAAACCCGATTTGCTGCCTCGATTTCTAGGAGCACTCTATCTCTGCTTAAGAATCTGTTAGCTACGCTTTGTCCTACAATATCAATCCACTTTTTCCATATCCTTTCTATAAAAAACCATACCATAAAGGAGATTATTAATGATCTCTCGATATCGACGCAAAGCTTCGGGAATTATTTCAAACGCGTTTCAGGGAACAACAAAATTTCAAAGAGCATCAAGTCCTGGCGAGTTACAATGGAAACAATCAAATGCCTTGGGCTCTGATGATTGAGGCCGCTTAACCCACAGAGATTTCAGGACATTCAGGACAACAACAGGCCGAGTGGCAAACAGAACCTTGATGCCAAATGTGATCACGCAGTGCGCATAAACAACGACTGCCGCGTAAAAGTTATAAAACCAACAACAACAACGACGACAACAACGAAGTGCGTCGTTTAGATGGGCATGCAGTTGATGTGGGCGTGGCACTGGGAAGTAGCTGCTGCCGCAGTGGCGCAACTGAACTATAAACCATAAGAATAAGACGTGCGAAGTGATAAACATCAAATAGGCAAGAGAATCGGCCAAGTGAAACAAATTGATGCCCTGCCATATTGACATCTAAATGAACTAGTTCACCGTCGGCTATTTAAATGCTCTAATGAACTTTTTTAACCAGCTTGAACTGAGATTGACATATCATTTAGGTAACTTAAAGAATGTACTTTGCTGCCATATTATTATCTACATGAACTAGTTCACAGTGAGCTGGTTAAAAGAGTTCACTTAACGCTTCGCCAGAACTATGAACTCAGTTTGAGAAATCTTCCAGTTAACTAAAACAATCTAAAACAAGCCATATTGTCATCTTAATGAACTAGTTCATTTAGTTTATTATGACCTTTGTCAACTAATGCCAACAATGTGAGCCTCTGCCATATTGTCAAATTAATGAAATAGTTCACTATGAGCGAATGAAAAGAGTAACTTCGATGTCGTTAGGTTAACTCAAGGAATAAACTTCCCTATCAGATTGTCTTCTAAATGAACTAGTTCACCGTGAGCCACTTAAACGCTCTAATGAACTTTTCTAATCATCTGAGAGTCCCTTCGAACTCAAAACTATGAGAAGAATGTGCCTCTGGTTGCCTACTACACATATGAACCAGTTCCATTTGTTGAGCCAAGTTATATTAAAACATGTATGGTTAAAAATAAACCGACTAACTTCAAGATAAAACGTTCTCAAAATAAATATATATACGTACATAAATAATTCCTAGTTCCCTGGGCTCTCAAGCTCTTTACAAGCCATGTACACAGCACAAATAGAGGTAGGGCATGTAGAGAACATATGACAGATTATTTTCAGCATATGAAGGACGGGACAACGGTCTCCCATATTCCGGTGTCCCGGTGTCCTGTGACCTGAGTGTGTGTGCGTGGGCGGGACTTGGGTGCGAATGTTGTGCACATACACTCGTGTTCGCAATGCGCGCTACGTGTACTACATGCCTCTGTACTCCTGTACTCATTACAAATGAAAGCCGGGCGAATGAAACACCTGTGCCAAGGCGTTGACAACAACAGCAACAACAACAACTGCTACAAGTCGAAGAACAGCATCAGCCATTCAAGATGGAACTGGAGGGCAAACGATGTATTGTTGCGCCATTAGAGTAACTTTGGCTGTCAGGCGACGCACAGTGGGACCACAGCCACGAAAATCGTAGAGAAATACAAAAAACAAACACAAAGATAAAATTTAAAAATTTGGTTCCAGCTGTAGTCAAATTTACTGCTTAAATGTGAAACTTATCTATAAATATATAATATTATGTTTATTATTTAATTTATTAAGATTTTTACAATTTATTTTGAAGGGATTTTCGAGGTCAGTGCTCAAAAGTCTTTAAAAAGAAAGCAAAATGAACTAGTTTTCTTCAAAAAGAAGAAAAGCAAAGGACAAGTTTAGTATATGGAACATAAAAATCGCTAGCAGTCATTATAAAAAAAAGAATATGTACAATTTGTAAAGCGCGAACAAAATATATTTTTTAACATATCGATATCTTTTTCGGCATTTTATTTTTTTTTATATTAGTTCCATTTTAATCATTATTTTGATTTTATTTTAAAAATCGATTTTATACTTTGTAAATTTCGTTATGCAGAAATGATATTTTTTGATACGTAAAGCTGCAATTTGCCCCACTGTTCGTGGGCACACATAAACACCAGCGCGAATTGGGCAATGGAACGTGAGATACCGCTGAGCGTTGCGTTTGTGGGGCAGACAACCGGAACTGGTGCGGACCTTACCTCCGTGCCAGCCAAAATTAATCAGAGTTTCAATCAAACATAAAATAAACGCTGAGATTTGATATGACAGGCCCGTGCACTGGGCACACGGCAACAAAAATGTGTTAAGTGCCACATGACATACGTTTGACAGCTGTCATATGTGTGTGTGTGTGTAGTTTATATTTAATACTGTCTGCCAACAAAATATTCACCCTCCATTGCATCGAGAACAATTTATTGTTTTTTCAATTCGCTGATTCATAAAATTGCAATGAACCTGCCTCTTCAAATTAAAACCCTGCATCAAGTTCAGCGTATGAGCAGTTTGTAAATGAAAACGAATCTGACTGAATTTCTGGCTAATTTTAATAAAAATCTAAAGCTTCTCGAACTTCGAACAGTGAAAAGTTAAGCAGCGGAATGCAGCTGTGAAAAATGAAATGAATAACATGAGGAAGCGGAACAGAAACACAGAAAGCTACGCAAAAAGAAAAGTGCAATGCAGAAAAACGAAAAATTAATAATAGAACATCGAAGGTATAACGAAAACGAAACCATGCCATATGGAACAATGCCATATAAAACAATGGCATATGAAACAGTGGCCTCTGGAAAAATGGCGTGTGAAACCATGGCATATGGAACTGGAGCATATGCATTAGCGCTAGTTGAAATGACATAGGGAACAGTGGTATATGGAACAATGGTGAATGAAACAATAGCAATTGTAACGGCAATATATGAACTAGTAGACTCTCGAACAGTAGCAAATGGAACAGTATGAAACGTAAGATAGTGTCAAATGGAACAGTGATCAATGAAACAGTAGCATATGGAACAGTTCCATATGTGGTATTTGAAACTGTGGTAAATGAATCAGTATTCAATGATAGAGGGGAATGTGGAATATGGAAAGCAAATGCATACATTGCAGTTGCAATGGAACAGAAGCATTTGGAACAGTGAACTGGAACTGTGGCATATGAAACAATGACATATGGAATAGTGGGATATGCACCTGCAACAAAGGAACCGTTGCATTTGGAACAGTTTAAAAAGATTATAGAAAATTATTAGATATTTAAAATAAATTATAAATTGTAAACTCAGAAATTCCGCGAGCACATAATATAATAATTTGGCCCCTCTACTACGAAAGCTGCTGAGATGCCAGAAAAGCAGATCCTCAAATCTTGTCAGTCCGATCTGTCTGCTTGTGGCAATCATTCAGTTCTTGACTTTTTCGACTCTGTACCATCCATAAAACACGGGTTGGAAATTTGATTTAATGCCAAAGCGTGCATGTGTGCGTGTCATGTAGACACTGTAATTTTTCAGGCAATTACACCAGAAGGGCGGGTAGAAAGGCAGGCAACAAACGCCTAGCATCCCACCCCTAAGTTACACACACGCACACACCTACACACATGCACGCACACACTCGCACACATGATACATTTCACCTGCAAGTAAAATATTATTCAAAAATCAGTTACGCCCCCGCATTGTGAAAATTTATTAGACCGGGCATTAGAAAGGGCAACTGGTGCATTACTTCCCCCCACCCTCTCCCTTCTGGCAGCACCCAGCATCCCCTGCTCAAGCAGAGCACTTAAGAAATGTGAAGTCTTAAAAAAAAAAGAAAAGAAAAGCAAAAGGAAACCCTTTCCCTTTCCAATTTCGTTTGGCAGTTGCTTGGCTTTAGAACTACATTAAGAAAATCACTCGAAACTCAGCTCAGCAGCTGCTGGTTGAATTGAATTGAATTTATGGCTGCCAAGAGCATATGCCCGCGCGCGTGTGTGTGTGTGTGTGTGCGTAGGTGTGCGTCGCATGGGCGTGTCATTAGCCGCATTGAAGAGGGCCAAGGAAAATAAGCAACGTGAAATGTTTTATAGCGTGTGTTTGCCGTGAGTTATGTGTAGGCTACAACACGAAATTTACATTATGCGAACGTCTTGCTTGAGAAATTAGCGCCAAACTCTAAATCCCTTGTTCCGCAGCCCCTCCTGTCCAGAAATCGCGAGAAATTTCACTCAAACCAACTTCTGCATTTGAAAAAGAAAACTCACATTTATACGTATAGCCTTCGGCTTTGGTATTTAAGCACATTTAGATTTCATCACTATGCGACTAAGATTTCATAAAAATCGGACGCCGTATGCAGCAAACGTATATTCTAGTCGGACATTCCCAACTGTCTAAAAAGTGCAACAGGGTGAGCTTATGTTAATTCTGGCATCGCTTTAAGACAACCTCTTCAGGAACGAATAGAAAGAGGAAGAGGCTGGATACAAGGTATATTCTAGTCGGACATACCCAAATATAGCGCCCTTTTTGTCCAAAAAGTTAAGGCTCATGCTAAAATTACCATATGGAACCGGATATAAAAACTTTATTAAATTATGGCATTCGCCTTAAGGGAACATCTTCTAAAACGAAAAGAAAGAAGAATAAAAGATATACTCTAGTCGGGCATACCTAACTATAGTGCCCTTTCTGATTTGAAATAGTAGATAGTTAAACTATTTGTTAAGTCCAAAAAGTTAAAGCTCATGTTAAAATTACCATATGGAACATAGCATAAAAGCTGCTGTTTTTTCTGGCATTCGCTTTAAAAGAACTTCACCTTCTTGTTTCAATTTTACAATTTGCGTTCGCCCCTCTTAGATGTAGCCTAAGAGTGTGTTCGCTTTTAAATAAGCAGCTCACATCAAAAAATCAAGGCATTTTATCATTATTTTTTCCCGCAGTCCGCTTTTGGGCGTATTCAAAATTAAATTTCCCGCGGCTGCGAACAAGGGGCGATTGTCTTGGCCAGCCCCAAAAGATGTGGCGTTTTTTTTTTTTCACTTTTCTCTTTTCTTTTTTATGTTGACTGACTTTAATGAAATTAGATTGATTTTTATGCTGACGTCCGGCGATTGCCGGTTTCAACCAGAAACAGGGCTCCCCACTCATTCTTCGGACTTCACATTTTTACGGCTACTTATTCATCAAGATGAGCGACTGACTATATAATTTAATTTTTGTGTGTAGTAAAAATAAATTTTTGATAGATGCGTTTGCGCTCGGCCAGCTGCTATGCTTTCAGTTTACGACTTCGGTGCCAGGTGAGGCAGCCCAGACGTTAGCCATGTACCATGAGGGGGGATTTCTTTGGAAGGTTCCCTGGGTTATTTACGATACGTACACATATTTTCGTTTGGGCCGACGAAAGGTGGGCTACAGCTTAATGGCCACCAGCTGGCAATCGCGGCGAATGTGTGGAAAGCGTTGCATACGCTTAGGCGCTCGCCAAGATTAAAGTCATCCACAGTTAACACTTGACAAAATTATTAAACTTTATTAACCTCTTACGCTGTCTGCATTGCCAGGGCCCCATAAATTCAGCCCGCCATTGCAAAGCACAAAGCACACACATATGACTGTGCGAATGTTGGGTGGCAGCTGAAGGGGCGCGGTTGGCGGGGGCAGTTAGGGCTGCAGTGCAGCCAATTGGTACGCGCCAGCCACTTGTAAATTATGGCCACAGTCGGCAAGCGACAACGCGGGATTCGGGATTCAGTTGCCTGGCGGGTGTGGCGGACGCCCGAATATTGCCAGCGACATTGTTGGCCAGCCATTGGGGGACAATCACTTGTGGCTTTAAGATATTTGCCATGTGCGCATTTTGCTGCAATATGTATTTGAACTTTGGATTCCGCATGCGAATCCAACCGAATGGGTTGCTTAGCGATTGCAACGATGCGATTGCGCTTCTTAAAGTCATCAAGAAGCTAAACGGATAGGTTGACAAAGTTTAAAGCACTTTCGCACTTGCCAGAGTTGTCGCCAAGGCTGCAGAACGGCTCAGATTCGAGCTCAGGAATTTTTACCGGTTCACGTTTGAACTCGGATCTCCAATCAATATATTTCGTTTCCAACTCGAAATGACAATTTATTTTTACGGGTGCATGTTCGAACTCAGCTCTCCAACTAATATTTTACAATTCCGTTTCGAATTCGGTATTTCAATTAATTTTGACCTGACCAGGTTCGAGCTCGGAACATAATTATTTCCAAAATTAATTTGGTTCGAAATAAATAAAATTTAAGAGAGATCCAAGCCGTAAATAACTTCAGCCTCAGCTTTTCTAATTTATCAATTTAAAAAAAATATATATATTATATAATATACGGGGTCAACCAGCAATTTGTGCCAAACTCTAGGGTTTATGGATGTTGTCATGGAACCAGAACCAGAAGTCGTCAACTAATAGTTTTGGATGTGCAGCCCTGGTTGTTACAGCCCGATCTTAAGCGCATTCAGCCAAATAAGTTTGTCAAAATGCAAATCCCACCTATTTCAATAGATTGTCATATCTATCGTTAAATGACAGCAGCTGTGCTTGCCAGGGCTGTGCTCGAGTTGCTAGCTAGTCAGCTATTTAACATGCAGATGAAGAAATTTAATTAAATTCGATCGATAAAGAGAGCACAACTCTTTTAATCAGGGTTGTCATGCTAGCGCACTTAAATAGATTTTATCATAGGCCATGAAAAGTGTTTGTTAATTTGGCAATTTATAAATGATATCGATAAGTCAAAATGTATCGATCGAGATGTATCGATATAAGACATTACCAACTGAACTTGCCAGAATTGTCACCCTGTTTCGCTGTCTGCACTCACTATCATTTTGTACGGCACACACACACACACGCGCTCACACACAATCGGATGCGTTGCAAGTGACTGTGTGAAATTTGTGCCATAAATTTGCACATTACACGAAAAGTTAACACGAATTACTGTTGTAAGTGAGCAAAAATTACAATTGTGCAGCACGGGGTCGAGCACAATGTGGGGGACACAGACAAAAAAGAAAAGTCAGCAACGGCAAGGGCAAGCGAGCTGGTCGAAAGTAAAAGAAGGAGTCGACCGCTGTGTATTGAATGTCCATAAATTTTGGAGAATTTAAGCGTTAAGCTGGTGACAAATATATGAAAGCTGCTTGAAAATTACTTTAGTTGGCTCTCCGAAGACGATAGACAGGGGCAAGCATGCATGTGCGCAGGTATCGATAGCAGAAAAAATTGCATAACTGAGAAAAGTTAATTTTAAAATTTCAGTGAGAATTCAATTTCTTGGCTCTTTAATATGTCTAGACGACAGTAAGCAGCGGAAATGCATCTGCACAGCTATCGATAACGGAAGAAGGTTATTTAATGATTCGGATAAATCGATAACTAAAAACCTTTGATTGTTATCAATTATTTATTATGTAGACCGTTTATATTATCGATTGTTTTTATAAATTATTCATTGCGTTAATAACATACAAATAAGGGATTTCGTTAGCCTGGAGATACCACATACAAACGATTTCTCAATATATTTTTAAATATTTTTATAAAGAAACCTGGCTACTAGACTAACGATTCCTGAGTTGAATTTATCTAGGCTATTATAATTTTGCAGAGGGTATTTTTAAAGTGTCACCAAGTAGGAATTGCAACGGAGCTATTAACGACGCCTTAAATAATACATACATATATTCTTGATCAATATCAAAAAACGAGTTCATAAAGCTTGTCCACATGGAGTTACTTTATCATATAGCTCAATATCTTACCCAGACTTATCAATAACGAATTCCACTACTGTGCCAACACATCTGCAAGTCCATATCAGATTGGACTACTATTTTATATCGCTCTGATAGGGTAAAAAATGTTCAGTTGTTTCTATCTTGTTTTCGTAATAATTATCGCATAACCAGTGGCCAACGTTTGAACATAGCTGATGCCGTTAATGGGTTCTGCCAGGTGTGGCATAAATAGCCGTTCAGTATGGATTTGGCCAAAAATAAACACGCCTAAACACTTTGTTTTGGGCCAATTGCAGCGAGTGCTGGACATGGGATTTGTGTATCCCTTTTTGAAATTTGTTGGAGTGAATGCATTTGGCATTTTGTGGTCACTTTGTGGCATCCAAATGCATTTAGCCCGATCGCAAATCGCTTTTGGTGCCGCTTTTCTAACGATTTGTTCACTCTCTGGCATTTGGCATGCCAATTGTGGCCAAATGCGCTCCATGAACGACTATTTACAATCAAATTGATGGTTACAATCGGCTAAAGCACGCAGCTGCCAGCCACCCAATGCAATTCTCAATTTCGCTGTGAATAATACATATACATACATATAATCTGAATAACAGGAATTGGCAATTAGTTTTTTAGTTAGCTTCAGCTGGAATCAGAAAATTTGATATTGTTCAAATACGCATAATTCGAAATGTAAATCGTATTTACCGCTATATGTATTTGTGTCTATGTGTATGAACGTATGCATGTTTGCGTGTGTATGTATGCAGGTATTTGTATGTGTATGCATGCGAGTACGCATGCATGTGTGAGTGTATGTATGCAGGTATTTGTATGTATATGCATGTATGTATGCATGCGAGTACGCATGCATGTGTGTATGCATGCATGTGTGTATGCATGCGTGCATGTATGCATGCGGGTTTGCATGCGTGCATGTATGCATGTGTGTATGCATGCGTGTATGTATGCATGCGTGTATGCATGCGTGCATGTATGCATGCGTGTGTGTTTGAATTTCTTAATATATTTATGTATGTATGTGGGTATTGGCTTCGAAATAAGAACGTGTTCATTAAACGTCTTTTGGCGATTTTGGAACTTCCACCCTAGTAATTATATTATTACGGTTTTTATCAAAAATGGCCAAGTTATTTGAACGTTGAGTCTGGGTCTTCCTTATAAGTTTTTAATTTTGAACCAAAAAAAAGCTACGGGTCGCATCGTGTAACGATTCTCATGTCTTTGGCTTAAGATGCGGCCTATGGTAAATAATCAATTTTGAATTCCAAGCTCGAACCGGTTCTTCAAATTCACAATTACACAATGCAAAGATAATAAATACGCTTAAGATAAATATTATTTGAGTAGCATTTGTGACTATTAAGTTCGGGGCATGCTCGTGTTCAAAAGCGTTTATAACTTTACTTTTGCTGGTCCAAGTATTTATGAGCATTTTATATGCTGTCTGCACAGGGGTCACATGACGGTATTATTGTTTTGTTAAAAAAAAAAACGAAAAACAAAAAACAAACAGGAAAATCAAATAAAAAATGGAATATATAAAGGGGGCAAAAGCATTGCGTTCTTTACGGCTGCTTTATAAAATATTTAACGTGCTTTTCATTGTCTCGATGTCCGTTGTGTTTCCGCTGTTTGTTGTTTTGTCTGTTTATGTGCATACATTTTATTACACATGTGCTTTTGTTTATGCGACGCAACAGCAAAAAGTTAATGCAACATAAAATTTACGTTTTTTATTTATCACTTGTTCTTGTTGTTCTATTTTTTTGGATACGCTTTCCCAGGGGAGCGCAGACTAAAACAAAAAAATAGACCAAAATCAAGGGAAATACAATAAAAATATAAATACATATATATATATACATGTATATGATATACAAGGACACAATAAAATGCCACACACATGCCAAGCTAGCATAAACCACAGACGCGTTGCCACGCCCACAAGGCCATGCGCATTCATATATCACAAATATGCTAAATCAGCATATTTGCGAGTTTATTTACAAGGACATTTATAAAAATTTACGGCCGTGCCGTAAATTGCAGCCGCCGGGCAGGTCTTGAGATTTATGCCTCGCCGATTATATCAAAAGGAGCGCCCCCCCCCCCCTCTCAGCCCCACCACCACACTGTCTTATCGTTCAGCAGCGATTTCTCACATAATTCAAAAGTCGTTGCATAACACAAGAGCTGCCAGACGGCAGAAAAGAAGTTGAGCTGGGTCAAGCCGAGAGGTGTGAGTTTAGGGTTGTCGCCGCCGCAGCTGGAGCGAAAGATGTGACCCAATTTAGTTAGGGTTAAGAAGGCGTAGCTCAGCTCAAGCAAATGTCAGGGCGGCTTTTGTGAAATTATAATTAAAGCAGGTCACACAGTTGCAGGTACAAAACGTTTTCAAGAAGCAATGTGTTATATGTATGACATTATAATCACTTATGATCAAGCTCCTAGAGAGCTGTTATGCAGCCAAAGTGTTATACCGAATTTAAGTGCTCGCAAATTCTTCAAACAGCTAATATATGCAACAACTGTCGAACTGTTAGATTGCTATGCTGTTATATTATCATATTTAACCACCTGAGGTCCAGAAGAATTAATAATTAAGGAAACTCACAACTTACTGGATCTGTACACATCTGCTAAAAAAAAATGGTATACTGCAAATAAAATTGTTCTACTGTTTTACTGTTATACGAACAAATATAAACTTTGGTTTACTCTTTTACTGTTAAACAGTGCTTCTTGATTACATTTGCAATCAGAACATTTGGGAATAGTGTTTTAAAGTCAAAGTGTTATACTTGTTATACTGTTAAAGCTATCCCAAATTCCACCCGCATATGTGGAAAAATCGCGAAAAACGTTTGTATGTAACCTTTTTGTTTACCATCCGATCGGCCTCAAACTCATTTGCAAAGATCTTTGTTCAAATTCATTTGAGGGGTGTTTGACACTTTTCGAATAATTGATTCCTCCTCGGTGGAAATGGGGCTCAGATTTGGACGTTGCGAGCTCATATTCATTTCCAAGGGTCTACATGAAAAATCATTTGAGACGTGTTTCACATTTTTCGCAAAATCAAAGCTCGTCGGTGGAAAGTCCGATTCTAAGGCTTTTTTTATATGGTTTTAAGTTTTTTCCGATTTGCCTAAAAACTATTGTTAAAGCTCTACATAAGAACTTAATGAATGCGTTGTTTAGCGATTTGGCAAATTTCACCAGGAGCAGTGGTAAATTGGTGGAAAACGATTGTATGGGAGCTATTTGTTTACCGTCCGATCGGTTTGAAACTTATTTTCAAAGATCTTTGAGCGGGGTATACCTGCTATTATCCTATAAGTATAAAGATAGGTCAAAATTTCGCACCCCATAACTTGGTCAAATCTCATCCGATTTTCACGAGATTTGGCTCTTTGGTCATGGTTTGGCCTCTAAATCAATTTGGCATCTTAATCTGACAACAATTTTTTTTTGTCGAAATTCATGTAATAATGGTACCCACAAATATCCTATGTGGACATAGGTCAAAATTTCTCAGTCAAAACCCAACCGATTTTCAGTTTCATTTGAGAAAACTTAGTTAAGTTTATATCACGAAACCTTAAAGAAGCTTAAATATACTTATGTAGTCATATGGCAACCCTAAACGGGTGCTATTCATTTGTTTAGTTAACTTTGGAACGACCTTTCCATAAAGTCAATGGCTGGCAGTTGCCAGCGCTTACCCCATGGGTGATTTATCATTGATTAGTGTCGTGCTTCATCTTCGTTGGCGTCGTCGACGTCTTCATCTTAAATCAATTTTATGCTGCGCTGCGGCCAGGGTTGCCACTGCTGTAGCTGCTGCACACCGTGCCATTGTACCGTTACAGCTGTACGGCTGTGCCGTTACACAAATATCATTGGCGTTAATCCTTTTCTACATCATCAAACAATTTCATCAAATAAATCTAAAGTGATTTGTATTTGTCACACACAGTTTTCAACTGCTGCTCGTCACTCGCGTTGCATGCCCCTCGGCAGCATCAGCATCAGGCGAGCGACGACCGGCAAGTGTTGCCAACATGTCTGCAACATTGCCAGCACCCAACTCTAGCTCCCGACTCCGACGCCGACTCCAACTCCAGCTCCTGCTGCACGCTTCGTCTGTTTTTAAACGCTGTAGCATTTTATTTATTTTTCTTGACTTATTTTCGTGTTACTTTCTTTCTTTTTTTTGCCGCCCCCTTCCATCGTTTTATGCTTCGCGCTGTTGCGCTGACTGCTCGCTGATTGACTGCCATTGCAGAAGGCAGCAGCAGTCGCGGCAACCAAAAGCCATGCCGCATGCCCACATCCTGCAAACCTAGCAGCCAGCATCCTGCATTTGCTGCATGTTTACTTTGCTACATTTCTCATTTGATGCCTTGGCAATGACGTTGACTCGCCGGTTCTGGCGGTGATTGAAAAGTTTGTTTTAGCATCCACTGTACACTGAGTGCGGAGTCCAAAATGCCCCTCCCCACCCCGGACAACGCATCTTGCCCCTAGCAACCCGACTTGCCACCAGCACAGCTGCCATTGGCTCCCTCCTATGGCGGCGGCTACACTTTCCTTAGTTTGCTGTTTTTAAGTAGCAATCAAAATTGATGAAAATTAATTCCAACTTACATCAAGCACAATATATTGGGAACTATGCGAATTTATGATCCTTGTGATCTTTGCCCAAAAAACAGACTTCTTCAGAAAAACTTTCTTTTAATGATTGAGAAATATGCTTTTTAATACTCTTTGCTTTTATTGTCTTTTTATCACACATTTATATGCGTGTATTTTATATACCAGCGTTTGTAGCCGGGTCCCGGTTTTTAATTTTCTAATTTAAGACTTACAAATTGCAGTGAGATTTATATTAAGACATACGTCTCATATGACATAGATAAAAATAAATGAATTTGCTAAACATTTATCGGATGAGCACTTAAAGAAGCGACTTGACAAATTCGTTTATAATTCCGGAAGATAACATATAATTCAAGCCAATCGACTGAAATTTAAAATTTCAACCACACGCCCTTATTTCACAATTTTCCACCCAACGAGCTATGCATACATACATTCATTTTGAGTTAGCCGACAATCAATTGTCCAATCAGACAGTCCAATCAGTCGGGGCATACGCCTAGTACATTTCAAATCTTTAACTTGCTGAGAATTGCAAGCGTCATTTTTATACCCTGAACCCATTGAAAATGGGTATATAACTGGCAGGAGGAAGCATCTCTGACCCCATAAAGTATATATATTCTTGATCAGCATCAATAGCCGAGTCGATTTAGCCATGTCCGTCCGTCTGTCCGTCTGTCCGTTTGTATGAACGCAACGATCTCAGAACCTATAAGAGCTAGAGACTGTAGGTCCTCTTAGTCCCCACGCAGATCGAGTTTGTTTCCGATATTCGATAACTTGCCCCGTTTCCAAGTAATCGATAAAAATCGACATCGAAATCCTAATTTTTGGATAATTTACGTAAATAGTATGAGCTAGAGTCACCAAACTTGACATGTAGCTTCTAGAATAGTATATATACATATATCAAGTATCTTTCATTTTATACCTATCGCCTATTGGAAAAAGAGGGTTCAGGGTATCCCCTAGTCGGGAGGTCCCGAATAGAACCTCTTACTCGTTATATATATTCTTGCTCAGTATAAAAAGCCGAGTGAATGCAGCTTTTTGAGTCTGTTCGTCTGTCTGTTTCCGTAGGTTAACTTCATCTCTTCTAGATCATAACGTGTTTATTATCCAAGATATGATAATGCACAACAACAAGCTCAGCTTTTGCGAGTTTCACTATGCTCTTAACATAGCTGCTAAGCCGTGTCGACCCGGACTTACTATATAATTTAGCACCTATAGGAACAATATGTTGGAACTAAAGCTTGTGTATAAAAGCACTTCCAAGCACCATGTTTACAAGGGTATTTAATTTTCACTATAATTTAATAGCTATACTCTCTGGTTTTGCTAGACTTGAAGCATCATACTATAAAGTAGATTTATTTAAAATTTGCATGGACACAAGGCCTGGCCACGCCTGCAACAGCTACTCTTCAACCAAATGCAACACAAAATGCTGTGTGCGTATGCGTGTGCGTGTCTGTGTGTGTGTGTATGTATGCACTTGACATTTTCAATTTGCTGGCCATCAAGCGGCAACTATGGATTGCAACGTTAACGCGCCCAACAAACTCGGCAATGGACTTTTAGCCCTGCCAAAAAAATACACATTGAAATCACTTTTGTTCCCTTTTACCATTTGTCAGCGTAGAACGAATGGAATGGGCAAGCGGCGAGCTCATATTATTAATGGCCATTTGTGTTAGCTGCATTTAAAGCTCACTTTCTGAGCTGGTTGTTGCCTTAAAGCAGGCACAATTGGATTTTGCAAGAGGAGTTAGGCAAAATGGCCGCTGGGCTGCAGCGTATCAACCAATACACACATACACACAAATGCACACACACACAAATGCACACACACACACATGGCGCAAACAAACAAATAAATAAATAAACTGGCTTTGTGCACATTGCTCGCATTGTTGTTGCTGTTTGTTGCATATTCATGTGCGCTAAAAAGTATGCAGCATTCGTGTGCCGCACGCCTCGCATTCATATTTCTGCAGCACACACACACACACACACACACACACATATATATACAATATATGTATATATAAATAAATAAACAAATGCCGCATTCGGCCGACAAGCAGCAATGGAATTTTGCTGCGGATTTAACTGGGCGTATGCGTAATATTTTTTTTGTTTTTGTTATTTATTTATTTTTCATTTTTATTTTGTTATTGTGCCACCCGGCACCCCGCTGGCGTCTGCCACAAAACTTGTGCAGCCACAACATGTGGCAAGCTTAGAGACGGTTTTGCGCCTTGCAAACTTCACAGTTTTCGTGCATTGCAATTTTCTAGTGGCCATTTGGCAACTTCAGTGTTGGCTGTTGCTACTTTTGTTGTTGTTGTTGTTGTTGTTGACGCCTACGCAACCGAAAGCTGCATTTGAATGTTGCCGTTGCAGCATTATTGTTGCCTCTACTGCTGCTGCTGCTGCTGATGCTGCCAGTCACGCTTATTGCAGCTAAAGCGCAAGACGTGCGAGCCCCAAAAAGCAGACAACGCAAATTCCCATTAGCGCTTTGCCATTTGACTGCCGCAGCTACCTTAAGCACCCTTACCAACTGCAACCACCCCGCCCCACCCCTCTGCACATGCACACACATACACACACACACACAACATGCAGCCATGGCAGCGCCGTCGACTACTTTGTGGGATAAAGTTGAGGCGAACATATGGCAAACTTCGACTTTGACTATTCATATTTTCACAACTATCGCTGAGTGTCTGCGAGCGTGTGTGTGTGCGCGTGTGTGTGTGTGTGTGTGTGTGTGTGTGTGTGTGTGTTATTGCCTGGTTAAGTCTGTCTGTGTACGTGTTTGCATAACAAAACTAACATTTAACAATAACATTTCCTACGCAGCGATGTCGACGCCAAAGCTGAAAGGATAAACATTTTGCGCTCATCGCCTGTTATGCGCTTACCAACACTGGCCGGCCTTGTTTGCTTTGTCTAGCTCTTTGTACACACTGTGCACTTAACTTAACTCCCATTATACTAAACTTGTTATTTGATATGATTAACTAATATTTTTGCTTCAAATTTTAGACTTCAGTTTTCCACTCATTTTCCGCACGTGAATAAATTACATTTTCCATATACTATCTTGAATTGCAAGATAAAGCCGAGATTAATCCATCGGATTTACTGGCAAATGTTAGAATCAACATATCCGGAAAACAAACTTTCGCTCTTACAAACTTTTTCACTTATTTCCACCCAGATGGCGTGGATTTTGCAAAAAGTGTGAAACCGTTTCAAATGAACTTTTTCAAAAATCTCTCAAAACAAATTTACAACCGAATCCCACCATATTTTCACAGTTGCGTGTGGAATTTCCAAAATCGCTGAAATACGTAATCATTAACCTCTTATGTAGAGTTATTTCGAAAAGTGTGAAACATATCTCAAATAGATCTTTATAAAGATCATTAGATATACGTTCACCCAGCTACACCAAGAAGGGGTGAATTTTACGAAAAGGGTGAAACAACAGTGAAATCAATTTGAACAAAAATCTTTGAAAATTATATTGTCCTTCTATAGCTTTGATAATAGCTAAGTTTGACATTCCGGATCAAAAAATTGCGATTCAGATTTTCTAGTTTAGCTGTTTAGAGTGTATTTAAGCTTCGGTGTGACGCACAATTGACATGCCACTCTTGTTATTTGCTTTCTGGGTGAGCTTTGATTATCATATTTCTTGCTACGCTTCTGCATTCCACAGAGCCCGCATACCCTGGCCGCAAACTCTTACCATCCGGCAATTCCTTGGAGTTTTGCGCTACTTGAAATGCATTTTCTATATTTTATTTCATTTTTTTTTTTTTTTATTTCAATGCCTGCGGCTGTGGCAGCCTGTGAATAAAGTTTAGCGCAACATTTTGATGCGTTTTGATATCTGTCTGTGCAACTCTGCTGGCTGCTTTCTATGAGTGTGTGTGTGTGTGTTGTGGGTAGGGTGCCTCGACTGGCGCTTACGGTGGCGTATGCGTAATATGATTTTTATTGGCTTAGAAATAGTGCAAAGCGTTATTCGGCATCTGAAGAGTGGCTGCTGCAGCTGAATGCATATTTGCCAATTTGTTAGCGAGACGCGCACAAATTACCAAGGCAAGGAGAGGGGGGGGGGGAGAGTAAAGAAACAAACTAAGCCGGTTTGAATTGGATCTTTGTTGCACAACTGTCCATCGCCTGACAGGACAAAGCATCTTGCATGAGAAGGATATTCAAGTATATGAGGTATATATAATTATATAGAATTATCGAACAAATAATCTCAATTAGGAATTAGTTTGATGTAGTAGTTTGAGCATGCGAATTATCCCTTTTCATTTGTTGTGGCAACAATTGAATACGAAGCTGAGTGAGTACTTGAGCCCATCGATTCGAGCTGTAAATAACACAAGTAACTTTATTTATCGATTAAACAAGTATTGAGGATATTGTTGGAATCTATATCAATTGTTCACCTACATATATAGAATACATGTAGCCTACAAAATTTAAATCGATTTAATACCAAAAGTTAATAATTTTTTTATTTATTTATTCATTGGCAACTCTCTGATAAGCAGAAGCTATGCCTTGACAGTCGTATGTATATGTGACCTTTCATTTTAATTTCAAGCAGCCCTCGTCCCGAGACCAACTTCCCCCCTTCTGAGACCAACTTAACTTATGAATGTTTCATTAAAATTGCCAAAATATATTTTATGTGCAACTCAAACAAGGAAAACGAGTGAAAAACTTGGCTACAAATGAGGGTGGGACTTCGGAGGGCGACCCTAAGGTCGGCAGCTGTCAAATTATGAGCAAGAGGAGATAGAGAGTGGCGTTCAGATAGAGAGAGAGAGAGAGAGAGAGAGAGAGAGAGAGAGAGAGAGGAGCATCATAAAAAACATATTGTTCTGGGATCCAAAAGTGACGTCCATTCGCCCTCTCGACGTTCACGCCCATTGTCCGGTGCCGAAGGCTGCTGCTTCTGCTGCTTGTCAATAATGTCAACAATGTTGTTTGTTGGTCCATAAATTACAAATTCCCTACCTTCTGCTTACGCTTTTCCCCATGAACTTCGTTTTGGCAGCGGGTCCAGCGTTTTATGAGTGCAGCTGGTGCCGCCACTGAAGCTGAAGTAACAACATGAATCGAATAACAACTTATAGCTAGCCGATGTTTTAATACCCTATCTAACTAAGTTAACTAAAGCAACCTGAACCAAATAATGTATGGCAAACCGATGACCTAATACCCTAACTTAGTTGATTAACGCTTAGGCTGAATGTTAGCAGTACATGTTAAAGTCTAGATATGACTTAAGTAACATATGGTGTTCTCATGTTAAGCTTAAAATGTCTGGCAACGCCGTTTTCTTAAGCAGGCCACGCTGTTTTTACTTGCTTACATAGCAAGTGGCAACACTGCAGCATGTCAAATATATTAGCCTGCAGTTAAATTTGCCTGAATTAACAGATATAGGCTTTATCCTCTTCACTTTAATTTGTAATATATTAACTTCAATCGTTTTTTTCCGGATTTATAATAGAACATCATATCTATATACTACATATATGTATTAATTTTAAGCTTTAAACTTCCATCTTTATTTGTTTGCCATTACTTTGAATACCCCTCTAACTATGCAATGGAAATATTTGTAAATTTTATTTGAGCGCTCTACAAAGCAAACAAATTCAATACCTTACCGAAATTATGTTATACTAGACTAAATAAGTCGATGAAAAATATTATATATAGTCTAATCAGAAGAAGACGAAGCAGCAATTATTTTTGAGTCAACTTTTGGCAACTTTGTTAAGTTTGTCGTCATTGTGTGCTTAGGACTGGCATAAAATGTTTATGATGCGCCTAATTAGAAGCGAAAACTTTCCTTGGAGTCGGTGCCAAGTCATAAAAAAACGAGCTCAACCAAATGCTCGGGCGGTATATTGAATTAAATATTCAATCATAAGAACAAAAGGCAAAAGTTGCTACGCAGCTGGAAATCCGTCCAGCCCTGCCTCCATCAAATCCACCCATACCCCCAACCACCAACTAACATTCGCCCCATCCAGCTGCTCCACTTGCTTCAAGTGACATTTTATGGCCTGTTCCGACAGCGACGTCGCGACATCGTCAGCTGAACTTGATAGACAATTTTGAGTACGTCATAAACATTTACCGTTCGACGTGAGCCCAGGCCCAAGTGGGGCAGGAGGCAGGCTCGAGTGACATTTCCAAGGTAATCAGAGTGCGTCTATCGGCATGTGAGTTCAGCATGAATAAGCCGACAACCGCCTGTATGTACATATATGCCTATAGAAAACAGTTTTTGCTCACTGATTGACTGACTGAATGATTGAATTACAGAATTACTGATTGTCTAACAGACTGCCTGAATGACTGACTGACATATATGTATATACATACACATAAATATAACACTGATTGTCTTGACTGATTAACTGACTGACGATATACATATATATAAACCACCTTGTCTGGACTGATTGATGATCAACATGCATTTTTTTAATACACATTTATGAAATACATAAAATATATATATGTATATAGATATACATATATGACTGACTGATTGATTGACTAATTAACTGACTGAAAGAATAACTGAATGACTGACTGATTAACTGACTGACTGATTGATTGAGTGACTGATTGATAATCAGCACGCATCTTTCTAATACATATATGACATTGATTGTCATGACTGTTTGATTACTGACTGATGGACTGACTGACTGACAAACTGAATGACTGGCTCAACACACATCTTTATATATATATTTATATTTATATATATATATATATTCAGGTTTAAATATATATATATATATATATATATATATATATATATATATATATATATATATATATCTATTTAAACCTGAATGACTGATTGACTAATTGACTGAGTGAAAGAAAAGCTGAATGATTGGCTGACTGAATTAATGAGAGATTGATCATCAACACTCATCTGTATTCTTACATATATAGAACTGTTTCCCTTGACTGATTGGATATCATCTATATGTATATACATATTCAAAACTTCTGATCTTGACTGATTTAGTGACTGATTAACTGAGTGACAGAATAACTGACTGATTGATTGAATTATCGATTAATGATCAGCACGCCTTGACTGATTGATGATCAAAGATGCCTATCTTTGTACTTCCTTAAACATAAATGAGTTTATTCTTGACTGACTGGCATTTTATTAAATTTAAGTATACCCCCGATTATGTTCCCAAAACCGATTCTTAGACCATGCCCACCGCATCGGTTGCAAATGCATTTGATATTCGTATGCTTTTGTTTACTGCTTTGAACAGGCAAATCCCTTTGAAGCCGTTAAGCTGCTTTGCCGCTAATACCAGGAGGTGGCTGGTGGGTGCGGTATAGAAGGAGGCTCTTCTATATTTTGTGTATTGGCCTTAGTCCATGCCATAGTATGTGCATTATAGTTATAGCGATTTGGAAAGCGCCTGCAACGCACTCGCAGTTTAGTGAAACGGAAATCTTGCGGCACTCGAGCGACTATTCTCGACTCCCAACGCCCCACATCCAATCCGGCCGACATCCTGTGCATATGCATGGCATGTAATTATTATTTTATGGCATACAATTAGTCGCCGGGCGGAAATGCTGCCAGCCACGTGGCACGGCACGGTGCGAGCTACGTGAGCCGAGCTAACAGCCAGCTTTACCGCTTGTCCCGCCGTTCTCGGTACAGCCCGGCTCTGAGTGGCTTTGTGAGCTTTGCTCCTGCTGTTGCAGTTGTTATTAGTTATGTCAGAGGCAATTAGCCAAAATAATTTGTAATCTTATTAGGCGCGCACACACACACAATCGAGCACTCACACACACACACATAGAGGGAATGTCTATCAAATATTACTGACAGTCACTCGAAGAGTTTGCTCGAAGCTACGCACCTCACACAACTGGTTGAGTGTGTATGTGTGTGTGTGTGTGTGTATGTGTGTGTGTGCGATAATTACATGCATGAAAATTACGGTTTAATTTTGTGCTTTGTGCACATCATGCATGTATTTGCAATTGAGTTGGGGCAAAAGAAACTATTGCATAACCAATGGCGCACATTTGCCTCACCCACACACACACACGCACACACACCCACACCTGCGGCCACAGACAGTTTTATTTGATAGCTTAACATTATTAATTTTGAATCAATTGACAAACAGGACACACATCAAATTTCGTATGTGCTTAAGTAAATATTTATGCTGCTCACAATTGACATGCCATAACATGCACACACACGCACACACGCACACATAAGCACACACACGAACACACTCAACACTTAATGCATTCTGTTAATCCGATAGACAGGAATGTTTTACATTTGCCGAAACATTTAATTGAATTTAATATTATTGCTTACTCCAAATCATCTGTGCACATTTTACACATGATTAATGCTCGTATCTTATGTGTTTCATCGGAGGACTTACTCACTTTTTAAAGCCGAGAAATTGGCTGGTTAAGGTAACCATAATTACAAAAATGTTTTCACCTTTGACAGCTAATCTGCTAAACTGTATTTTGTTTTCGCGTAGTTTCAATTCTTTCGACTTCTTCCAGAATCTTGCGATTTATCCTGCATTTGTACATGTTTTCTTTTCAATTGTTCAAATTGTATCCCCAAAGTGCGCAGGTTTTCTGTATATCTCACGTTTGGACTTTCGTCTTGTTCGCTTTGTTGTTTTCCTTATAATTCTCAAAGAGTTATAACGGCGACTAGATAGAAAGGGGGTTAATAAGCTGGAACCCTAACTCTAGCTACACAGACAACCTACTAAGGCCAGTCAAGCTTAATATATATTATAATTTTTCATTTTTAATTATATTTTATTTAAACAAAAAAACACAAAGATAAATGTAAACAAAGTTCCTTTCATATAGAACATATTTCTGTATATCTCACGTTTGGACTTTCGTCTTGTTCGCTTTGTTGTTTTCCTTATAATTCTCAAAGAGTTATAACGGCGACTAGATGGAAAGGTGGTTAATAAGCTGGAACCCTAACTCTAGCTACACAGACAACCTACTAAGGCCAGTCAAGCTTAATATATATTATAATCTTTCATTTTTAATTATATTTTATTTAAACAAAAAAACACAAAGATAAATGTAAACAAAGTTCCTTTCATATAGAACATATTATTATTATTATATATTATTTTAACAAAAAACAACAAATTGAGAGGAAAATAAATCGTTTTTCGCATAGAACAAAAAGTTTTTAGTTAATTTTCTCTCAACGGCAATGGTAAGGACCAACTTGGGTGCTCAAGAGGCTCAATTAGTCGCACCTAACCTAACATTATGTATAAAGTTAGAAGCCGAGTTGATAAAAGCATGTTACAAGCGCACATCGTATATATATATATGTATATATATATATGTATATGTATACGGGCCAGCCAGCCGAAAGCCTACCCGAGAGCCCTACTTATTAGCAAGAGTATCTCATATATGAGTCCCATACACACACACACATACACGTATATCTATTTAGATGGATAGAGAGCTCGTGTTTTTACCGTTAGCTGTCATCGTCATGCCGACTCCACTGAGCCCCTGAGCAGGCAATCATTTGGTCCATAAAGCACACGATGCGCCCAAATGTCATGTGCCAAACGGATTACATGTTACAACACGTGGGAGCTAGGGGGGGGGGGGGGTGTACTTGGGGGTGGACGAAAGGTGGCTAAATCTCATATAAAAGTTAAACGGCATAAAAGGAAGCGTTGACGTCGCGTCCGGAAATCAGTTGAGGCATAGAGCACAAATTCAGGAACACTCTGCCTCAAGCCTGGCCTGGCTGCGGTAATCGTACTTATGTGTGCGTAATAGCAGAACCTTAACCTTTTGACACACACACACACGCACATACAACACTCTTGTTGTGTGTGCCATAAACTAAATGAAAACTATCGCTGGCCATAAAGCTGATAGGAGCGATTGGCACAATACCAACCCGAGCCAAATATCCTTCAGCGAATGTCACAGCATTTACTTAACCTGCAAATGGGCAGTTCAATGCTTTGCGCCTGACTGTACCCCGCTGCGCGGTGCTGTCACGGGCGCGACTGTACCCTGTTATCGGGCATTGGGTAACGGTTAAGGCCTTGCCGTGGCTGCATGCAAAACGTAATTACTTTATATTGCATTTCTCTCTGTGTCTGCCCAATTAAACTTCAATTGCCAGGTGTTGCTTTAATGCACCTACGCAGCCTATGCTGGGGTATCTTAGTTGGCAGAAACAGTTTGTAACATGTCCAAGCACGGCTGCTAAATGTTTGTTTAATTTCTTTGAAATATATAATACTCTTCTCACACAGCGAAACGGGGCATATTGGCTTCAGCTAGTTTTGTTTGCCACCTTTCAAGCTAAAGACATGAAGCTTAAACATGAACTCAGACAAGGTTTTAGCCCTTTTTTAGATGATGGGTAAACTAAGGATATATCTATCACCCACAATTTGAGAGCTGCAGTTGGAATACAGGTGCTGACACGCCCCAAAATAATCGATATTTCAATAAGTTACAGTTTTCAGTCGTCTTTTAATTGCAGGTCTGATTGCAGTTACAGAATCTACAGAGTATTGCCCAGTCTGTTGCACCCTGGCATTATTAACATATATTTGACATACATAACATAACATTGTTAAAATGTTAAAATATTTATATGTTAACTAAATCAAGCAGACTAAAAATCTATTTCGCAGAATATTCTTTTACTTTCCTATTTTATTCGATACAATAAATCGCATCAACAGAATTTTTCAGACCAAAATCTCTCACTGAAAAGCTGCAAAAGTGTTTTTTATTGACCCGTATATATAATAAATGCAGAATTATAGCTTTAAATTAAAGAGAAGAAATCTAGATATATTCTCAACAAGTCCCCAACAAAACGCTTTCGTAATGCGCTCTGCGACAGCACACTGAACAGAAGGTTTAGATATCGAACCCCTCATATATATTTTCTAAAAGAGACGATTGAGTTTTGGTACGACTTGCATATTCAATATTATTCATTTGACCCGGGCGACGCCGAGTAATTATGTTATTAAGCAGCGAGGTGTACGCCACGAATTACTCTTTTGAAACCTCGTGTAGGGTATTTTATAGATGCTCTCATGTGCACATACGGTGGCGGATGGGGGATTGGGGGGCATGCCTGGGGCGCAGTTTTTTAATTAAACTTCTCTGTGGGAATACGATGCAATGGCAAATGGTAGAATTGAGTTGTGCCGGAATGGCCCCAAAATTGATGCCTTTAATCAGGCAGGCACTTTAATGACACTTTATGAGAGCCATGCCATGGGCGTTGGCGAGCTGCTGCTCGGGGGATGCGACGGCGCAAATCCTTATCCTTATCCCAATAAATTAATCGAAGTTGGTCAGCGGAATAATGTGGTGGGGCAGCAAAAAGAGAAAAACTTTGAAAAATGCCACAAGTCAATTTAAGTTAAGTTCCCGCAGCCTCGCAGCCGGCAACCATTACAAGTTAACCCTTTGTCAGCTATGGGGATTGGGGACAAGAGATTGGGTATTCGGAGGTCGGGGTGGGCTGCTGTTGCTGTAGTTTCTTTTTGGCGTGCTTCAATTGCCATGAAATTTATGTGCTGGCGCTCAGCGTGAACTTGAAGCGCATAAACCCACATGAAACGGATATTAAAAAGCATCATGAAACGAGAGCCGTGGCAAACCCCAAGCCCAAACCCAAACCCAAAAACCTCATCCGTTTCGGGCCTATTATCAAAATGCCTGCATATAGATATATTATATAGCTGATTGACTTCGATCGCATTGGCTTTGTTGCCTTTGAATTATGAACATAGAAATTGACAGGCGGCAAACGGAATTTCTTTTCATTTTTCTTTCCTGCCTTTGCCAAGGGGAAAGTGTTCAACAGCCGAGCATAGCTGACAGTGGCAGGGTATTAGATAGATGATATGAGATTGGCTGGAACTAAATGGATCTACACGTTGTGAGTTTCAAGGACAGGAGTTGAGGGTGCACTTGAGCTGATTTTGTTAGTATATTTGTCAGATTAATAGAAATTTTACAGCAAGCATTTGAAGAGCTGTTAAGTTCCTTTTTTTATTACTCACTTGCAATATTTGTAATTTATTAAATAAAAACTTAAGTTGGAATTTTTCCACCCTCAGGGGTGAAACATGTGTGGAAAACTGTTGAATGCTTGTTTTATTACTTTTTCAGCTTCAAACTCTCTTTAAAGCTGCAACAAACAAATAAAATCGGCACAAATTTCAACGTCTTTCAAAAATTCACGCACAAATGCGGAATATGCATGAATGTAACTCGAGTTGTAAATTGGCCACGCAACTAATTCATTCCGATCAAGTAAACAACCGCAATAAAACAAGGCGACACTCATAAATATTTACGGGGAAAACTTCCACAAAATTGTGAAAACACAGCTCAGAGATTTAAATATATAAATTTGACCATCAGCCGTTGCAATCGTATCGTTGTCGCACTTGCCCTAGAGTCACTCAATTCAGATGATAGTTTTCAAATAATTTAGCATGTTTCCATGCCAGCAAATTGAATTGAAGTGCATGCAATTGTATAACTCCATCTGCAGCTATAGCTGTAGCTGTATTTGTATCTCTATCTGCATAGCTGTATCTGTATCTGAAAGTTTGACATGCACAAGGCCAAAGCATATTCATTCTTCTGCTCGACAGAGATGAGCGCGTGTCGAGTTTCTCAACACGATTTATTCATTTAAGAGACATTTTTGGCAGAACGAGTGTTGCCTGGATGCGGGTTAAGCATATCGTTTGGGTTTGTATGCATATAATCAAAGCATAAAATAGTATATTTTTACTTTTTAGTTTAATACAAAAACAAACTGTTTACAAGAAAAACTTGTGTTTTCTTCTGGGTCGCATAAGTAACTGTAGATGGTTGACGGCTCGAATCCACTTTCTGTCAGGTTTGGTTCACAATTCAAATCCGCCAGCAGCCTTTTTATTGGCCCTATTACAATTACATTTGTCTTTTCTCCTAGACTGCACAGATAAATGTAGATGGTTCGGTTCACGGCTCGAATCCACTTCCTGCCAGATTCGGTGCACGACTTTGATTTCGGTTTGTAAAGCTGGTTTTTCGCATACATGCGCCCAGGTTATGCTTCCAGCCTAGGCTTCTTATATATTTTCCAAATTTCAAGTTTTAGTTAAACAATGCAATGCATTTTTTTAAATACTATCCGTAGTACTGTTAATATTGCTAGCCTTACACATTTTCATATTCAAAATGCGGTCCGAATTTGATTTTGAGCCAAAACTTTCAACTATCAAATATGGAACCCAAGTTAAGGCTGAGTCATACCGAAAAGTTTTCTTAATATTGATTTTGGTTCAGGTCTCGATTGGGCTGATTTTTGGTTTGGCATAAAAATCAAAACCAGTTGAAATTCCGAGCATGAATCGCTTCGGCTCAAGCCCAGGTTGCAGGCTTCTTAAATGTGATGTACATTAGCTTAATTTTAAATATCTTCCTATTGACAATATTTGCCGGGCTTACATAATAGATCGTGTTAGTTTATTTGTCAAGCTTTTGTCACGACACGCAGCCAGCTCTGCGATATTCGAACTGTTGCCAAAAAATGTCTGCCTGCTTGCTTCAGTCAGCTCCAGGCCTGGAGGCAGCTCCGACTCTCTGGTCCTGGCATATTTGATTTTGTAATTTGCATTTGATAAGCAAGCAGCTAACTGAGCCCAACCGAGCCAAGGCAAGGCGAGTCGAGTCGACTCGAGTCGAGGCGTAGCTCAGCACGATTTGGCTTTGTCCTTGGCAGCCTTTTGTTTTGTTTTAATTCCATTGAGCTATGCTATCTAACATTATCCATCTGAGAAGCTGCCATCATCTGTAGCTCAATGTGCTGCCGCCAGTTTATTTATCTACAATTTTATTAGGTATTTGTATTTCCATTCTCGTTCTCATTTTTGTTGTCACTTCAGCTTTGCCCCGAGCCAATGCCAACTTACATTAGCACATTCTCTCTGCCGAGTGTGTGTGTGTGTGTGTGTGTGCGTGTGTAGATGGGTGTTAAAGTTTCCTTTGGCAAATTGTGCAGCTTTTGAACTGACAAAAATTAAAAATACCCAGGGGCGTCGTTTGACAATTGTATCCATATTATGGCCAGGGATTCCCTGCGGGCACGTTCCCAGCCGCTAGTTGCCCAAAAATTCCAATTTATTGAAAAACATCATTTGTTTTTGTTTTGGCTTTTATTTTGAATACCAATTGTATATTTGACTTGTTTATTGTATATAAACTACTCTTAGTCAATAATATTTATTTGTGTTAATACTTTAATTTTGAGAGTTTTCCTGATTTTTCCTATGCCATTTAAGTTGCAATTGTAGACAAGACAAGAAAATGAATGATCTTACCGAGATATTGAGTAATTAAATATATGTAAAGGCATGAAATGGTAATTATGTGATAGAAAAATAAGAAGGGAATTTATTGAAAAAATATATTTGGAAATAGCAAAATGCAAAATTCCCTTAACAAAAATAAAAACTCTGAACAAGTACTGAGATATGAGCTAAGAAAGCATAAAAAACTGAAGAGTGTAAATAATGAATATTTTGTTAATAAAATAAATATTCATTGAAAAATATGTATATCATCGCATATTTTAAATACAGTTTAATACGAAAAAAAATATAACAGCTTCTTTTAGGATAATACATATGTTTTTCAATGATCATAATGAATTTCGAAATAAATTATTAATGTCGGGCCATAATCAATATTTGTCTTTTTTTTTTTTTGTTAATCAGAAAAGAACACATTTATCTGTGAGCCAATATAGAAAATCGAAAAATAATCATAAAGGTGTTATATCAATAAAATATCAGTATGTAGGGTATGATAAAAGAATGATGACGATTCCCAAGAAATGTGAATGCTGAAAAGTGATTAAGGACAGGATGAGATAATGTATAAGACAGGACTGTCTTAGCAAATATTTTATAGTTCAAATATGAGACACTTGTGTGGTTTCTGTTACCTGTTTAGCCTAAATAAAACCACACAGGTGTCATTTATATTGTAACTAACGATACTGGCAGCAAGTCTAACTAATACAAAGCTAATGCTGTCAAAAAGTAAAAGCAAAAATAATGAATGTATTTGTTGAACATGAGCTTCAAATGAATAAATGATGAATGCTTTAGTTAAACAAGAGCTTCAATTGAATAAATTTAGAATGCATTAGTTAAACAAGAACTCCAATTGATGAGTGAATGTTGTTTGCATTGAATGAAATACAACCACTGCAGATCGAAAAACACTGGTCAACAAATTGCACGTTATAATGCAGACAAGTGTTGTATAATCTTAGTCAACACTAGTAATCTAAAGTCTAACTAACAACAGTATACCCATTAATAACATCTAGTTATGTTATATCCTTAATACATATTTGTCCAAAATGAACAAAAAATTTATTTTCATAAACAAATCATATAAATAATAGCATAATACACATAAAATAGACAAAGTTATAAGGAAAATAAGAAATAAAATATTGCTTATTTAAGAATACATAAAACTGAAGCATAATTACAAATTACTAATACTCCATAAACATTACAAACTAAACATTTAAACAGAAACAGCTATCACAACTCTGTCCTAATATACTTTTCTGGCAAGACTGAAGCAAATCAAATTTTATACAATTAACAATAACATAAAAAACGTTATATAAAATAAAAGAATTAAGTATAACGTTGCAATTGACATACAAAATTTGATTTTAAATCTCTTTATAAATATTTGTAAAACGTTAACTGTTTGTTATTTTGTTCTTTCTCATCTATTGCATAGTATGTTGACTTGAGTGCATTGAAAATTGTTTGTTTATAGACCCAATTGAAATAGGTTAGATCGGATAGATAGAGTATGTTCTATATAGACGAGAGGCTGGAATTCAATGCGAACATAACTTTGTTGGTTAGTGTTAAACGGCATTTGTAAACAATTACGCACGCAGTTTACAAATGCTTTGTATTTGTGTTGTTGTTGTATATATATGTATATATCTTAGTGTGTATTTATATTTGTTTGTTTATGTGTTAGCTTTGAGCTTGGACAATTGGTTAAAACTAGTTAAGATACTGTTAAATCGAATTGCAGCGTCAAGTAAGTATAGTTAGCAAACGATAAACCATATACCCATTAAACATGCATGAGGACCTTTAACTTCTAGGTACATATTGTGTGTATCCATATACATATATAGACATACATATCTATATATGTATACATATTTATAGTGGCTATAGCATAGAGTTTGTGTATATATATAGATACATTATAAATTATATCAAACAATATTTATATTTTTATACTCATTCAGCACATACAAAATACGACTATTTACTGTCTCCTTAAGCACAATTCGAATTACCAAAATTGCATTTTATAGCCTTTAATTCAACGATTTCCATGCCTCATGTATTGATTTCTCCAAGAATCCAATATATATGCGACTGCTCTTTATAAATAAATCTTGGCCGTGTCAATTATATCTTTGTTTCCAGCTCGTACTGTGATGAAACGAATTGATCAGCATTTGATATCTATTGCCTTGAATAAAGAAATCTCAGATACCGTGGTAGAATTATTTTGCAAATAATTTTACCCTATCAATTCATCTATGTTCCTTACAGAATCCTACTAACATATTTTGGCTCATACATTACCAATTGATTGTTTATTTTTTGTATATTGCCCCGATTGGGTTTGTCACATCCGAAAAGTACATCAAGTCAATTAAATATTCATATAGCCCAGATTTGGTTTGATAGCTATTAAAAGTCCACATTTGAAACTTAACCTTCGCGTTCTTTGAAAGACTAGGGAATGCGCACAGTTTTTATATGATGCTATAGCATCCTTATAAGTAGAATTTGAAATATGAAAAGGTACCAATACCAAGGTACCAAGGTATCAATAGACTTGGAGTTCGGTTATCAGGTTTAAATATTGCAATAGTTTCATTCGAATTTAACAATAATCTGGACAATTCATTGTCTTGCCAACCATTTATAGTCTGAATCGACAATTTCGACTCAGCAATTTCTTGCTTAGAACACGTTGAGGAAGTTCTTGAGTTTATACCAGACGAAATTGTTGACAAGACAAATGCATATATAACGATTTTTGGAGCAATCAACACAACATAGAACTCATGAGCTCTTGACTATCAACTATCGAACCCCTTGCGACTAACTTTTATCTGGAACTGACATCCGAACGACCCTATTTACTAACTTCTGAAGGTTTCAACCGTTGTCCAACAACGATTAGTATTCAATATAGATAATAACACATAGATACAGCGAATATGTTTTTACATATAGATATATATGGATATTTTGAGATATATATAGAGATAAGACAACTGTTCAACATACTGTATAGATACTATTGTGCTATGGTATAGATACTGTGGTAATTAGAATTCTTTGTATTGGAAGATATTGATATTGAAATTGCCTTTATTTCAGATTACCCCAATAATATCGGAGCAAAACACTAAAGTTCCTTCAGTTCCAGGAGCACTAAACATATAGATTATATGCAGACCTATAAATCCATCCTTATCATAGCAATTTTAACTTACATCTTACAACCTACACAAAAGACGATCTAAGATATCAAGATTTCTGACTCTCTCTCTCTCTCTCTCTCTCTCCAGTATCTCTCTGTCTCTATCTATATTGTGCTTACATCGCTGTCTCCATCATATTCATTTCTTTGGATTTTTGATTATCGTGAGTATATGGGCGTGTTTGTATGTTTTGTATACGTTTGTGTTTTGTTTTTGTTTTAAATTATGCAAAAGCATTATAGTTTGAGATTATTATGTCAGTTAGAGATTAGGTTTAGGAACAGAAGGGAAGCAAGGTGTGGCTTGGGTGGATTCGTTGCGCTACCAACCGCTACTGCTGCTCTACGTGCTACGTCCGATTTGCAACCAGGCGAGCAACAACTGCAATGCCGGCTGTAGCAGCACTATTTTTCAGATATCGGTATTAATATTGATGCGGGTCAGAAACTCGCCTTGCGAATCGGCCACAGCGCGTATTATCTCCAGCAACAGTTCGCGCGACAAACCTCCAAGTTTGGGCAGCCTGGCCACTTTGGCAAAATCTTTGACAATTAATTTCAATGCATAATCCTTTATGTCATAGATTTTTGTTATATCGGACGCCTCCAATGTCTGCAGCACATTCTCTGATGTTATATTATGCTCCAATGAGTATTTGCAGAAGGCATGCAAGCGATTGTTGGACAGGCCATAAAAACAGGGTGCCTGAAACAAGTAGAGTGCATCCTGTGGCGGCATCTTGGTCTCCCCATAATATATATAGCGTAACAGCGAGTGGAAAGCCTCCAGCGAGGGTGAAATTTCGCCAATTTGTATCTGATGGATTAATAGATTAACAGACTGATAGATAATTGATAACAATCGATGGCATTTACATTGACGGTATTATCCGGTGGCATGAACGAGCGAAACATGCCCTGGAAATAGGTACAACGTGCTGATAACACAGATTTATGGGCCGGTATCACATGATCCTCCAGTATGAGGCTTATATCGCAAAAGTCCTTGCCCGTTGTCTCCAAGAACATGGACAAATCCAGCTCCAACGTGGTGCCTAAATGCATGCATGGATATGGATTTGTTAATATATATAGATATACATATCTGTATTGGCGTTAGCCGGCCATTTCCGTGCCGAGTACTTTACTTCCGTCGCGCTGGATTATTCAAATTAAGGAAAACGAGCATCGATTCTAAGTTTTATGCGGAGCTTAATGAGCTTAACTCCAGACAGACGGAAACTAGCTTTCGACTATTGGCCTCTTATTTGCCAAACGAGGGGCAAATTAATTTTCACGTTTTCTTAATACGAAAGAATACCATTATATATTATAGCTATTATGAACGCCTTCTTTGGTACGACTTTGCAGAGGTTTGTGACTGCTTAGTTTGGTAAAGATTGGTTAAAAAACGGAAAACTTTTGCCTACAGAAACCCCGTTTACGACCAATTCTTCCCGTAGAGCTATATCGTATAATACTCCATAGCTTGGTCAAGATATCTTGAAAACCAAAAGGTTTTTCATAGACGAACTAAAAATTTGAACTATTCCTATGGCATATTTGGACACATGTATTGCTTGCTATACACTGAGCGAATAGCTTGCATTGGTTCAGAGACGTTTTCTTCAATGCATTACAAGGGTATTTATATAAGTTAAGGCTTAAAAAGGTTGAAAAGAGAAGAAACAACATTCCATGCGTGTGGGTGGAGTTTTTGCTAATACATACATATTTAATATTTTAAATAAGTACTCACCAATATTGGACTCAAAGCTGATGTCCAAGACCAATTTGCTGGGATGCAAACGTTTGCGTATAATCTCGACAAGCAACGGCTTGTCAAGATCGCTGAACTCACTGGACATGACCACTTCGGTGAAGTTCTCCTCCTTGATAATGAATTGCATGCAGTGATCCTTAATGATTTTGATGCTGAGACGTAAATCAACGAAATTGAATTGAATTGAATTGGATTGAAGACGGCCAGAAACTCACTTGTTTTTGTCCGCATTATAGAGGGCTTCGAGCACATTTATCTTGTTGATCTTATAGTCCAGATACTGTATGCAGCCGTGCGCCAGGCGCGGCATGGTGAACAGACCAGCCAGCTGATAGATGTCCGTGATGAGTATGATGATGTTCTTGCTGTAGGAGTCCTTCAAATCAATGCGATCCGTGTAGATGTAGTTAAGTATGATCTCGAACGCTTCGGGTGAGGCATGCGACAGTCGCACCTCCAGCATGGGCACACGATCCGTACCGACGCCCGTATTTAATACCAATGCATCGACCTGACCAACACCGTAGACCTTCTCCATTTGCTGTTGGCGCGCCTCACGCGCCGACAAGATCTTGTTGCGCAAATACTTGGAGCGTGCCGCCACAAAGGCAATGTGCGCCAGAATGCGTATCTCTTCAGCGCCCACCACAAACTGAATGTCACAGAATTGCTTCTCGTGAAAGAAATTGCCAAAGTCGTCGCGCAGCGTACACTTGGGATAGCTGGAGAACTGAAAGCGATACGTATCGCCACGTCGGACGCTGTTGTCAACGGTGCCGCCAAAGATATACATTGCATCGCTAATTACGGCCGATGCATGGAACACACGACCAGATGGAACATCTGAGTTCTGTTCCGGATGTATTACAGACCACAGCTGCGAGTCAAGATCGTAACAGTGCAAATCATTCGGCAGCGTTGAGTCTGCCGAACCGCCAAACACATACAGGAAACGATCATGATGCACCATGGTGTGACCATAGCGGCGTGATGGTGGCGCCGACGTGGCACCACGCAGCACCGGCTCATTTGAGATGCGACGCCAGGTGCGCGTCTTAAAGTGAAACTCAAACAGCGAATTTGTTATCTGCAAGCCACTCTGGCCAGAGAAGACATACATAGCATCGCGTGCGACGGCAACGGGGAAATTGCAGCAAGTGGGCGGACGATCACCCTGCTGTTCCACCTCCTCCCATTGATGATTCTCGCCGGTCAAATTTAGCGTCCACATATCATTAAGTCGTGCATTGCCATCGTAGCCAGCATAAATCCACATTTTGTTATCATAAACTGCAGCACCATGCGCCGAGCGTGGCACGGGTTGCCTGTGAAATTTACAGTAAGAGAGAGGAGCAGTTTTTAGTTTGTGTGATTCCGGACTCACGACTGGCGATTCGTCTTACCTGCCCGAGAATTTCCACTCCACCCACATGGCGCTGAGAAATTTGTACTCAAACAAATCATTCTTATTGGTCAGATTCGAGTTGGAATGTATGTCGCCCGTATAGCCGCCAAAGATGAACATTGAGCTGCCGGCGACAACAGCCGAATGATGATAGCGCGGTGCTGGTGGTGTGCCCGTCGCGCATGCCCGTCCCCATGACTTGTCCTTGACCCCAAACCTTATCAGATCGTTGAGCATGTTCTTGCCATTGTCCCCGCCGAACACAAACATGGCATCCTTGTAGGCAACCACAGTGTGCTTGCTGCGCCTGTAAGAACAACAACAAGAACCGCGTTTAAACATGCTGCTGCTTTGCGCACCAGGCTGTACTTACTTGGCGCCCACAAACTCGGCACACTCCAGCATGCGTGTCCATTGATGCGTAGCCGTATAGGAGGTGAAGTCCACATTGAGCGCATTGCAGCTGTAGCTGCCCGGCGAGTTGGCTTTGCTATTGACGCTGCTGCTGCAGCTGCCATTGCTGCTGCCATCGTATGGCACCACAGCAGAAGCCGTGCTGCTACTGCTGCTGCTGCCAGCGCCGTTGCCGCGTGTGCTCCGCATTGAGCTCGATGTGGACATCTTCAGGTTGTTGCGTATATGCTGTGCGTCCAAGCAGCCAGCCGTTGATGCACTTTTACGCGCTTTTATCCGTTTGCCCGATTTTAATTCTCGCAACTGGATCGCCTCAGTCCCAGAGGCAAATGCCAACTGCTGCTGCTGTGAGCTGTTTGCTACGCATGCGGGGCAAAACCCGGAGGCTGGTGTGCTGCCACCACTTGTACTCCTACTCGCACTCGCACTCCCACTTCCACTCGCACTTGCGACCAGACCACAGACAGCACTTAGGCCACTGGATATTGAGCTGGAGCCAAGGCCGTAACTTGCTCGGCTTAGTGCTCCACCGCTGGTGCTGCTACCACTGCCACTCCCGCCACTGCTGCCGTTGGCCACTCCAACGCCTCCGCTTGGTATATCTTCCGCAGAACCATTCGTGTCCGCGCCAAGTATGGACTTTAGCATTAAAGCATTACAGGTGTAGAATCTCCTTCGTTGGCTTATCTTGATGGAAATTACGCTGCAGGGCCAATGCCTTGCTCAACTCGGACGCTATTTTCGAGATCACTTTTCACAACCCCTGCAGGTCAAGAACTAGCGATGGACAAGCAAAGAATTTCCCTGTATCGATATTTAAAGCGAATCAATCGATAGTTTATATCGGTTAAATATGCATGAACCATCCCAGGAATAGTGCGTTACAAGAGATTACGCCATAAGTAGCAAACGATTGCTTTCATATATGGTGACGTCAACGCTTACTGTATTCATGTCAAAGCAATGCGAATGTGGGTCTCAATATTTTGTATGCGTAGCATCTATATAAATCTATATGGGGTCAAATGATAAATGAAATTACCGAATTTGTAATTCTAATGGACTTGGACTTCGTTAGCAATCATGACGTCAGACATTCCAAATGAAATGATAAACCAAAAACCGCGGCGTTATCTTGTACTTGCCAGAATTTTTGGCACCATGCACGCGTATGAGCAACCCTGCTTGGTAGCCAAAACCGCGGCAAAGACCACAAATAAATTATAAATAAAGCGAAATAAATTTAATAACAAACTGTTAATCAAAGAAAATCTATAGCCCTGCAGCAGCCGTGTGGTTGATTGCTGCGCTCACCAAATGGCAAGCAGCTCACGGACCACAATACTGCCGCAATCGAAAGAGGCGCTGTTGAAGTCCTACAATGCGCGCCTCAAAGATGATGTGCGCAGCATGTTGGAAAACTTTGAAGGTGATATCATATACATTTATGCTACATATATATGTATATAAGCTAGGAGCTGGAAATGGCGCGAACGCTGAAGCTGGAGATGCCAATGGGGCTAGAAAAATTATTTGAAACGACGCTCGGTACGGACACGTTGACGACGCTGTCGAATCATGCGATAAAGCAGTTCCATGCCCTCAAGGACGCCATGTCCGTTGGCGGCGCTGACGCCGTGCACCTTCCAGCGTTGGTGTAGCTCATCTAAGCGCAATCGCAACGCTAGATCTGCCGGTGCAATGGCATGCGGCAGATCCTGCTTGTTGGCGAAAACCAGTACGACACTGTCCTTAAGCTCGTTCACACGCAGAACCGAATGCAGCTCGGTCATGGCCTCGGGAAAACGTTCAACATCGGCGGCATCCACCACAAATATAACGCCAGCTGCATTATTGTAGTAATAGCGCCACATGGAGCGCACACGCTTCTGGCCGCCAATATCCCAAACGGTCAGACGGAGGCGCTTGTATTCCAATAATTCCACATTGAACCCAATGGTCGGTATGTTGGTTAGAGTGGCGCCCAGCTTAAGTTGATAAAGAGTTGTGGTCTTGCCGGCTGCGTCCAGTCCAATCATCAACACACGCACATCCTCCTTGGCAGCAAACCGATCGAAGAAAAATGAAAATGATGTGCCCATTTCGTATGCGAATGTGAATTTTGTTGTATCTTATAAATGAGAACTGAGCAAATATTTTTGCATGTAACTTTATGTAAATGACAAGATCCACTCGCGTTCTGCCTCCAACTGTAGCGCTGCCTGGCTGCCACAAGGCAACCATAGCCACTCTTTAGGCCCAGAGGCATTTGTTTATGCCACCCGATACGAGCAGAGTGTGTGTTCTGTGTGCTTTCTCTCTTTTGCACTCCGCTCTCAAACAATAACTGACTCCGTTGTTTATGCATTTGTTTACAGAAATACTGAAGCTGGCGCGGCGCGAAAGTCACAGTCAAATTTCAAAGACAACACAGTGCGAGCAGGATGCACTAGAGATGCAAGTGAGAGCCGCCAATATGGGTAAGCGGACAACTAAATACATATAAAGGCCACAGATATCAATTAGCTTTTTGTGGTGGCGAACATTAAATACCCTGCCAATCATACCACGACAGTTGTACGATAAACTATCCTGATCTTAGCCATACAACATCGTTGTTTATATGACAAACAACAAATACACAAGTATTATACAGTATATCGATATCAACGGATAGTTCCCATGGCGGCTTAATTATATAGTAATACTATGTTGATAAGTTTCATCTAGAATTATTTGGGATATTTTAAAAAGCAAGGCAAATTATAGGATTTTACAAGATAAATCGAATCCTAATAACTCTATGACTACTGATAGTGCCGATATATATATATATATATATATAAATATCGACGACAAATACCCGACCTGCAACAAAGCGATTTTGGGGCTGGCTCCTTAAATGACTGAACGCCCATTTTGTGACCCATTTAAAATACCTTCGAAGCGAGTATGTTGACAGCCCTTTCTCTGTCTTGCAGTACGAGCTGGTGAATCGCTGATGAAGCTAGTTGCAGATCTCAAGCAATATCTTATACTCAATGACTTTCATTCGGTGAATGAGGCAATCACAAACAACTCACAGCTGTTTCGGGCCACGCAAATTGAGTGCGACAAAAAGCTGATGAAGCTGCGCGACGAGATGGCCATGGACCTGTACGATCTGGAGGAGGAGTACTACACTAGCATATTTAAATAGCTCTTAATTAGAATATAGTTAGCTGCGCATATGTATATATATACATGTATGTATATGTGTATACCTTGTGTATATGTATGTAGAGATTATGTAAGAATGAAAACGCATGCATGATTAATGAAAATCTTAAAACTTCTATTTAAGATTAACACTGCTAATGCTGGGGCGTTCCTTTGAGTTCCTTTGATTATCTTGATCACCATGCGACAGAGAGGACAACGATGCCGATGTATTGTCCGCTGTGCAGAGCTCATCGTTGACGTTATCCACAATGTCGCCGGTATAGAAGAGTATCGCCTTGGGCACAATTTGGGTGCGCAGCAAATAGCCCACCTCAAAGTCGGCGCCAAGTACCATTTTTGTCTTCTCATCGGCCAAAGATAGATCCATCGCCTGCGGCGGTGAGAAGAATCGAAAGAATGACTCACGTGGCATCACCTTTGGTATATTGCGTGCACCTTTCCGGGGACGTTTCTGTTTGACCGTCTGTAATGTCAAATTAGAGCCATCCCGCCAGTGGATGTGACAGCCCTCGCAGCGCACAATTTCCGGACCCTCGAACATAAATGGATAGTCCTTGTCCGCCTCGTGGCGCAGTATATATTTTTTGGTTAGCTGCAGAGAGGATGTGTGCAAATACCCATTGGGCCGAAACTGAAAATGAACTGTATAACTATCTGGCTCGTAACTAATGCGCACATCGACCAGGCACTCGAGCAATGGCTCATCGTGGTCCTGCACCAGATCTGAGATAAGGGCCACATTGCGGAAGACCGTTAACCAGAAACTAGGCACGCCCATCGCATTGGATGGCAAGTGATGCAGCTGTTCGGTCAGTTGCTTAAATTCCTCCGTGGTCTTAATCTCCTCGAGCAATTCATCGGGCTCCTCGCGCCAATAGCGCTCTATCACCGGCGGCTCCACATCACCGGCGACAATATCGCGCCGGACATCAAAGAGCGTACAGCTCTGCAAATAGAAACGCTTCTCCAGATCATAGACCTCGCGAAAGAACTGCTCCGATATCTTAATCTGCTGCAATTGATTGTGCTTCAGCGCCAACACACGATTGCGCACCGTCTTTGGCAAATTATCAACCATGTGCTGTAGAAAGGCTCTGCGACTGTTCGACGGCATCTCCGCCGGGCTCAACTTAAAGCTGTCGGAGATGGCACCTGGACTCCGACTGCGACTGCGACTACGACTCCTACTACGATGGCAATTACGAATTGGGGCAGTTGGCGTATTCATCGCATCCTTCACATTTACAATCGTCGCCGTTGAGCTGACTTCCGAGCTGGTGCCAATGTTAAACATCTTAAAACCTATGAATTTTGGTATTGAATTTTGAATGGAAGCCTGACAAAATTCTTTTATATTTCTTTTTTTACTTCTATATATTTTGAAAGCAAAATGAAAACTGTTTCTAAAAACAGCAGAAAAAACGTCACAAAAATTCAAGTCGTCAACTCACAAATCAAAATCATGTCAAGCAACAAAGTGCAGTAGGGCTTAAAGCACATTAAAATCTATAAGAAAATACAACCAAGGAATTATCTAAGAACAAAACAATGCGACCGATAATTAGATACCCTTATAGGCCTTATGGCAAACGTTTTTTGCATAACTCTATTTCCGATTGTAGTCCGAAAACAACTTAAGATTGTGAAATATTCTATACATGTCGAGTTTGTTTTATCAAGCTCTTTGCAATTAAGAATTTAATACTAGAGCCCATTGACTGTTCGTTTTTTTGGTCAAGAATATATATATACATATTCTTCACTATAATATCAGTTAGCTTTATCATCGCCTTCCAACTATTGCATTTAAACAGAAAGACGAACATGGCTATATCGCCACGTCTGTTGATACTGATCCTTATGGGATCCCTTTAAGCGTTACACACTTCTTGATATAATCATAATACGCTCTACGAGGGTGTTAATTATATACCCTAGGGTATACAACGCCGCCAAGATAGAGCTTTCAGGAATTCTACGAATAAGCACTTCAAGCGATATGCTCGGCAATCTAAATACTGCAATGATGACAGTTCAGTCATTGCTTGAACAAAAACCAAACCCTAAATGTGGACTTAGCAATCTCTAATTGATTGATTTAGAGGAACATTCGCTCTGGACTTTGAACTTCGTTATTATCATTGATATAGCCATAGAGCGCTGCCCTATGGAAATATGAATTCCATTATAGAATGTTATCCAATTTAATGCTTCCAAGGTCTGTTGGGCAATCGTGGTCGTAAACCGATATTTGTCGTAGGTCAGTCAATCATAAAACAGCATGAATACTGATTACCTTCCCCTCGTCCCTTCCCCCACATAACCTATTTACAAAGGTCTTAATAGTTCTTGAGTTTAACCTTATCGCAGGAACACGGTTCTACGCAGCTGCACTGGATCGTTACTAATCCCAGGCATAAGACCGCGTTCGATAACACAAGTCATTGTCTTTGCCTTCATAAATCAGGGGTATATAAAATACGTAACCGCCTTCCTTGTTTTATTTATTGATAGAAAATCCCAAATATTTTCTTATCTTATCCCAGATTGCTTACGGCTGTGGCTCGGTTAGTTGATGTATTTTTAAATATTTAAAGTACTTGTCGGTGATCCAAATTTAAAAATATGTTATTTGCTATAATTCAATGCCATTTAATGGTTTAAAGAAGACGAAGCTTCTGCTCGCTAAAGTCCTCTATCAGTAGATATTATCAAGCATTTGTTTTGTAATTTCGGATATCCCTTGAACACACCAACTTTTTATATTCTTCTTATATATGTTATAGCCATATGCATATATTCTGGAGCAGTATCAACAGCCGAGTCGATAAAGGAGCATTATGCTATGTAGCTGTCTTCGAAAATTAAGTACTTGTATGAACAAGTTTTTTTTCTATCGATATCTTGACCCAACTTGGGACTTAAGGACTTCAATGTGCTTCCTACATATTAACAATCTTATCCATTTCGGAATACCATATATATATATAGAGCTCTATAGAAGGAGTCGGTTTTTTCTGAGTTTCAGAATATTTTGACCAAACGGATCAATTAAGAACTTCATTGTACTATTGTATTATATAGCAGCTATATTATAGTATACTATATCAAATATCAGTATATAGCAGCTATATTATAGTATATATCTGTATATATTAGCTCTATGATAGTATAGTATACTATGTCATATATCTGTCCTAGAAACAATAGGTGGGAAATAAAACTTTCGTTTTATGGCTCTAAATAAGGGGTTTTCCAAAAACCCAAGAATACTAGGTCTAGGCTTCCTCAAGGGCTAAGAATTCTAAGAGCTGTTAATAGAAAGTCGTTGAAGACGTCTTGAATTATGTTTTAGAGCGTCTCTTTTGGCATAAGCATTATTCTGTTTTAACATGTATTATACTTATATCATAAAGCACGACATACCCGAGGACATGTCCTTGAGTATGTCATCGGGCAAGACACAATTGCTGGCCTTAAAAATCCTTTGGGTTTTGATAACTATATACTTTTATTTACTCACTACTGTCAAAGAATAACATTATTTATCACATAGGTATGCATCAAGTTGTATATATATATGTATCCAATTTAGGATGTCCTAGAATATAAAATCCTCATCGCAGACAAGCTCCATATTGCTCAGACTGCGCTCGAAGCACTTAATGCGCTGATACCACTGCGGATCCTGGGCGTTGATCGACTCGGGCCGCCCCATGTTGTGCCTGTAGAGATATTCGGCATGTCCCTGGCCGCTGATGCCATTAACGGTACAGGCCACAAACTGATTGTACACCTTGGACTCCCAGTCGCCGCCCACATAGCGTACAGCGCTGTGTTCCACACGTATTTGGACCAGATGGGCGCGATCCGCGGTATGCACTATGAAATTCTGATGCTGGGGCGGCGTGCCCTTCTCCCCGTAGGAGTACAGCTCAAAATTGCTGGCGGTGATCGGCTGATAGACACCTTGGGGCGTGCACACATAGCCCACCTTGAGCGAGGATAGAAAGAAGGAGGGCTGGCTAAGATTGCCAACGACCATGCTGCTGCCATCGTCGAGCAGCAGGGCAAAGTAGACATAGCGATTGATGGAGCTGAGGCAGCGTTCAGTGCCAAAGCTGTGATCCCGAAAGCCGCGCAGCTCCAGCTGCAGCCGGCTCTGGCCGAGCACAATGCTGCCGGAAAGCTGGCCATTCTGCTCATAGTGCGTACGCTTCTCCACAATGTGACCGACGCTCTTGAGCATGCCATAGAAGCTATCGTTCCAGGCCTCGCGCGCTATAGAGTCGGCAATCAGCGATGAGCTAAGATCCCGATTGTAGTTGAAATGTTCCGCCGTGCTTGTGAATTTCATATCCAGCTGCACATCCACCAGCTGCTCATCGTTCGTCTCCGGCTCGTTGAGCGTCGCGGAGCGTCGCAGCTGGCCCACATATTCGAGTCGCCAGACGCGCATCGATTCCTCTGGATAGAGATGGAAGCCGGCACCACGAAATTCGGTGCTCTCCTCGTTGCCATCGCTGGTAAAGTGCACCATGTCCGGCAGCTTGGGCAGCGAGTACAAATGGCCATCGGGCAGCCATAGATATAGGGCCGCCTTCAGGACGCCGCGTCTGCGACGCTCCAGCGACACCATCAGCTTCTGGCCAGCTGCATTGGCAGCCATAAAGCTAACCACATCATAGCTTTTCGGATCGTTGGTCAGCGGCTGCGGACGGTCCAGCGTGGCCAGGTGCGCCGCCGAGCTGAGCTGCTCCTCGTTGCGTTTGTAGATGCGATAGCGCAGCTGGCGCAGCACAAGCAACGCAATGCCATACTTGATCCTGTAGAAGATGCCCTTGCACGGATATTTGCCAAAGATTAGCGCCGACTTTCGGCTGAGCAGCAGCAGCGACAGGCCAACCAGCACCGCCAATAAGCCAAGCAGGGGCAGCACCACCATTAAGCCAAGGCTAAGCAGCGCCGCCATCAAGCCAAGGCCAAAACAGATTATCAGGAGCATGTTGCTCGCACTCGACTAGCGTTTACGTGACTGAGCTGTTCCAGGCGACGGCCGGCCAATGCATTCAAAAATTGTCGGCGATAAGCAGTCAACTTCCCCCCCACAACTCCCTTCAGCCGGCGCACGCAATCAAGCCACTTGGGCAGGGCTCTTATCAATATGGGCCTTATCAATATCGGCCGCATTCAGACAGCCTTTCCCTTACTATGCCAGCAAAACTGTTAGCCATTGAAACCGATCGATTGCTCAATTAATGCTGCATTTGCTTTTGGCCATAAATCAGTTGACAATTTGTTTGTTTAATTTATGTGTGTATCGTAAACCCAAACCGTCCGTCGTCGACGATAAAAACTAAATTCTTTTCCCGCTTCCCATTTAAGGCAAATGCGTAGCAATTATCTTTTGTCAGCGCAGCCAGAGACCTAGGCACAGTTATGCTATTCTTGTATACACACATATTATTGTTGCATATCAATGAGCTTTTGTCATGCGCAGCAACAATATCCTTGCTTATACTCGTTCACAATATGAAATGAGTATATTCGTTCTGCCCGTCTGTCTGGTTCAGCGCGTTTCTACGACGCAGTTAACGTTAGAGACTTTAAATTTGGAATATATGTATGTATATAGTCGTGTATACTCGTGTCAGATAATGTCCAGATTATATGGTTCCGTCCACTAGGGAGTTTCAAATGTACAGTGACTAAAGTAAGAACGCAGCCTACTGATAAGGTGCTTTAAAGATCGATCCAAATAAATTTTTAAAAGCACAAGGAACTTTAAGGATATTAAAACTTTATACTCTATGCATGTGCATAGGTATGATTGTATTCGAATCCATTTAGGTTGCAATTAATTGAAAGTCATTTCTTATATTAAATCAAAAATTCGATAGACTTGTTTTGCATCTTTGCTCTACTCCTTGCTGTATGCACATGAATAGATGTGTGTATGGATTGCGTTTTCCAGCACTGCCAATAATTATTATTAACCGTTAAGAGTGTTGCCAACAGCAAAGCCGAATGCGATTTGCGACTGCGCCAAAACTTTTGCAGTTTTTCGAGCTGCTGTTGCCTGCGCTCGTCTCTCTTCGACTGGCAAAACAACAAAGCTAAATCAATAAAAACATAAAATTAGTGCGTAAGGGGCATGCAACAGCAACAGCAACAGCAACAACAACAACAACAATTGGCACAACAGAGTTTGGCGTGAAGCAGAATTAAGCAGCAGGAAACGCGGAGCTCAAAGCAGCAAAAGTGTCCCGTAGTGTCCTTGCTTCCCGTTACAGATTCGCAACATTTACAGTTACACACAAAAAACACGAGAGCAAAGGGCAAAGTCAGAAAACGGAAAACCAAAAACAACAACAACAACAACAACAAAGAAAGTTATCTGAAAGTAAGTTATAAGAGCAAAAGAACGAAATTAAAATGTACAAAACAATACGGCACGGCGAGAACAGTTTGCAATATACAATTTTGCCGCAAAACGACGATTTTCGGATTGAGGGCAAACTGACAAACGCCAGCTGCTTGGCAGCAACTACTTCCGCATCCACGTCGAATACGTCCGCCACGTCCTGCACGTCCGGATCGGGCGGCAAGCGCAGCTTGTCGGCGGCGCCGCGCAGACGTCGCACATTCTTTGCATATCTGGGCCTGATCTTTGTCTGCACGGTCATCATTGGCGCCGTGCTAATACCGTTTCTGGTGTCCGCCGAGTGCTTGCCCAGCCCCGCAGAATGGTTCCTCAAGACGAAGGCGGCGTTCACGCACAGCGCCAGCGGCGGCAACGAGAGGCAGCTGCCGCATATTGCTGCCGGAAAAGCAGCAACAGCTGCGGCTCCAGCTCCGCCAGTGGCTGCCATGTTGGGCCAGAATGTGGGCAAAACTGTGCAGATTGTCAATCACAATGGCGTTGAGCAGTTCGTATTGAAGCTTGACAAAACTGAGCCAGCAACAACCGCAACAACCGCAACAACAACAACCACAACAACATCCCCGACAACAACAACAACTCCTAGCATGCAGACAACTGAACAACAGCTTCCGGCAAGCACCGTACGCTCAGCCATGCCAGCAACATATTCAACACTGGCAACAGTTGCCACCAGCACCGCCGCCGTTGCCGCCGCCGCCGTCCCACCGCTTAGCAATCGCCTGGCCGCAACCATAACCACGCGCATTATACAAGTACCGCTGCTCAAGTCGGCAGCCAAGAAGCCCATCATGCCGCCAGTGCTGGCCAAGACGCAGAGCACACAGCAGCAGCAGCACCAGCAGCAGACAGAACAACAACAATCGGAACAGGAAGAACAACAACTGAACAGAAGCAACAGCGCTTGGATGAACACACGCTGGGCCTACATAGATCCATCCACATACGTCCAGTGGTCGGTAAGTATCCAGCCTGTGGTTGACAACTGTGGCCTCGGCCTGGCACCACCTCACTCCTCACTTTCATTCGCAGGGCTACAAGGCTGAGGATAGCGTGCTGCTGCCCGCATTACTTGGATTTGCACTTATTGGCATGATTCTAATTATAACGGTCTGCCTGGTGGCACGCAACAAGCGCACAATTGTGTCCTCTGTGCGCAAGCGGAATCGTAACGTGAGTATAAATGCATTTAATTACCATTTCGCATGACTCTCCCTTGAAATGCTTTTAAAATTCGACACAATTGACCAATATTTGACTACCCACTTTGTTGGGGAGAGCTCTAATTTACCATATTATTAAGAAGGATACAGTTTCAAATCCCAGGCTACCTGTTCGCAGGCTATAATTTCTCAGTCGAAGGCCATTAAAGACAGTAGTTTTTTTCAAATAATGTCGGTTTGACAGATTATAACCAATGTTGCCTCTGTCTCTCCTTAAAGTTTGGTCCGCGAGCCTGGTTCGAGCCGAAAACAAATCATTTTGTTATAATATAAATTTGTTACATCTCCAGGTTTGACTTTATTGACATTAGTCAAATAGTCAAAATTCCATCTTGAACCATATAGTCGTAAAAAAAATTATTAAATTACGTTAAAAATTACATGATCTTAGAAAAATTATTAAAAAGTAACTCATTATTATAAATAATTATTAAAAAGTAACTCAATCAAGCATATGTTGTGGACAATCATAAACATCCATCTTAATTATTATTATCATTATTATTAACGTTAGCCTTCTCACAACTAAACCCAATAAACAATAACTTTAACATTTACACAACGAAATAAATTTCCTCAAAGGTTAAATAATGATTAAAAAATACGCCCAACTGTTGTGTTAGGTAATAGTAATAAACTCATCATTTTAGTATCAACTTCCCTATTAAATATAGCATTACTTAATCAATACCCTACGTGCGCGTTTATTGAATTTAAAATAAATTTGAATTTCAACCGTTATGAACGCGTATTAATGTGAATGTCAAAAATGAAAGAGCGCCCTCGGTTAGACATTTGTGTTTTCTGCGCATGACGTCAACATGAAAGCGTGAATAGGTTGTGCTAACAGAAATGTGTATTTTAAGTTACATATGTAGATGGCGTATCTAGCATAAGCCTTACCATATATCCGAGTATGTGACATCACGCGTTTAACGTCGCCGTGGCCGACCTTTCCTTTTCGTGCCTGTTGGCAGAGTTGCAAAATCGTTGATGACGCCTATTGTGTCTATCGATAAGCCAAACAGACAACGAATTCCACGTCACTGTCGGCTGGCACACGAAGCAAACAAAAATCAAAAACGGACATCGTGGCCAAACATCGTGACATCGACGATTGGGTGCCCCAACATAATATTGTGGCGCTTTGGGCGTGTGGAAGCGAGAGAGCATATCATTAGCCGGCAATACGTAAGCGCTACGCTCTGTGTGCGCAAGTGAGCAGGCAATAAATAACAACGTGAACAAGTGGTAGTGAGCAGAAACAACAACAACAATACGACGGATACACTATTGCCCGTTGGAGCCGAGAGTCGTTTGCGTGGCAGTTTTTTTTTTTTTCTGTGTTACTGTTGTTGCTACCGCTGGCTGTATGTTTTGTTGTACTGCTGCGGCTGGTGGCAGCGCCGTTGTTGTTGCTGCTTGGCTCTGTTTGCCAGTAGGCCGCCTTGGCATTCACACACACAGCGTTTTCGGTGAAACGTAGCCACACATTCATTCAGTCAGTCAGTCAGTCAGTTAGTCAGTCACTCACTTACAGGTGAGCAGCAGCAGCAGCAGCAGCAGCTAAACTAAAAGCCAGAGGCAGGCAGGCAGCAAAGGCGGCTGGACCACAGGCGCACTGGAATAAAAAAATAAGTAAATTTAAATTAAAAAATAAAAGTGTTTAACAAGAATAACAAAAAGAAGAAGAAAGACAATCACAAGACACACACAACTGGAAGACGCCTACGTCAGCAAATTGCAGCACAAATTCCAATCCTGTAAGCAACAAAAATAACAACAAACTCGCTTGTCTAGTGAAAAGCAAAAAGAAATTTGCTTGCGTGTGGCGCTAGCAGCGCTGCCTCTCTCTTGTGTATGTGTGTGCCAACAAGGCAAATTTGTATTGTGTGTTTTGTTAGTGTGTGTGCATGTGTGTGTGTGCGTGCGTGTGTGTGCTGCTGTTGCATGGGCTACACAGGCTACACAATTGGCATTTGCATGCACATGGCCATAATTCCGCTGCCGATGTCAGCTGCTGCTGACGTTGCAACAGCCACGCGCACACACCCGCACCGCTAGCGTGTGTGCGAGAGAGACAGAGCGACTGAACAAGCGAGAGGCAGTCACTTGATTGCATTCACCAAACACTAATTCAACTTGCAACATTGCAGCAACTAGCCAGAAGAAAGAACAACAACAACAACAACAACAAGAATAACTATGGCCATCAAACCGGGAATCGGCCGCAAGACGAGCAACAAAAATCCACCGATATTGAGCCATGAGTTTGTCATACAAAACCATGCGGACATCATCTCCTGTGTGGCAATGGTATTTGTTGTCGGACTGATGAACGAATCGACGGCATCGTTTGCCAGCGCCTTCATATCGCTGCACCACAATGTGAGCGGCGAGGAGGCTAGCCGGGAGCAGCCGTATGGCAAGCCGTACACGTATATGGCCGGCATTAAGGACTATTGTGCGATATTCTTTTATACGCTCACCTGCATCATTATGCACGCCATCATACAGGAGTTTGTGCTGGACAAGATCAGCAAGAAGCTGCACTTGTCGAAATTCAAGCTGGCACGTTTCAACGAATCCGGCCAGCTGGTTGCCTTCTATCTGCTCTCATTCGTTTGGGGCACGCAGGTGGCTCTGCGCGAGGGCTACCTGGGCCAAGTGGCCCAACTGTGGGAGGGCTATCCGGCGCATCCGATGAGTTTCCTGCACAAATTCTACTTTATCATCCAGCTGGCATACTATCTGCACATGCTGCCCGAACTCTATTTCCAGAAGGTGCGCGCCAAGGAGGAGCAACAGCCCAAGATCATACATTCCATAAGCGGATTCACGCTCATCGTATTGGCCTATACGCTCAGCTTCCAGCGTCTGGCGCTTGTGCTGCTCACGCTGCACTACTTCAGCGAGCTGCTCGCCCACATATTCCAGCTGATTGGCGTCTTTGATCGCGAGGAGCGTCTGGCACGTGCCAACATTGTGAACAATGTATGCTTTGTCCTGGTGCGCTTTGCCACCTCGGTGATTGGTGTGCTGACGCTCTACTATGGCATTGGCAGATCTGGCGGTAGCTATAAGGCGCGTGCGGTAATTGCCATGATTGGCCTGATCGCCCTGCAGGGCTATCTGGTCTACTCGTTTATCACCGAACAGCTGCGCGCCAAGCGGGAGGCGAAGCGTGAGGCTAAGCTGCTGGCGGCGCAGACCAAGAAGGCGAAGGCCCCCAACAAGGACAAGGTGAAGCGCAAGAAGGAGAGCGATCTGCCCGAGGCCGACCAGGCGTCGCCCAGTCCTGTCAAGCAGAAGCTCAAGTGAATCCAGCTATGCACAGCGGCAGCTGTGCAACAACAAAATCTTCCGCACACTTCCAGACGCTCAAGCAACAAACAACAACAACAAACACAAACGAACAGAACGGACTTTCAGCGAACTCCAGCATTTGCTACACTAGACAACACAACACATGAAACATTTTTATACTGTCGCGCTGCATTTACAATATTCTCTCAGAGCGGAAGCTATTTGTAAACCTAAATGTTTTGTTTCATTTTAAGTTTATTTTTTTTTTAAACATTATTATTACAAATTACAAATATTTTTTATTTGAAATAAACAAATTTTTTATTTTTATACATGAATGCGAAAAAGATATCAAAATTATATGAACAAATGTGTTTTCCGTCTCTCTCTCTCTCTCTGTGTGTGTGTGTGTAAATGTAAATGAGAAATACAAAAGCAATGTAACATATATGTATGCACATGTATGTGCGCATTGCTTATATGTATGTATGTATATGCATATGTTTGTGTGTACATATATCAAGTACTTTTAATGTTAGTTTATCATTTTGATCGTGTGGTTTTATACGTCCTAATGAATGTAACGAAAAAAAGAAAAGAAAAACAAATTGCTAAATATATTTTGTATAAGAAAAAAAACAAAGACTAAAAGCTTTTTTATCCAGGCTTGGGGATAGGGGTTGACAAAAAACTTGGCTTCTTTTAAATAAAATACTAAGATTTACTTAAGAACGCTTCTCTCTCGTTTCTCATGCAGGATATTGAAGAGCAAGGCGCCGAAGATAATGCCACACTGCTAACAACAACAAATCTGTCCGACGATGATTAATTTAAATGTGTATACAAAAACAAAAGCAGAAAGTAAAAACCAAAACTTCACCCCTTTATTTCGGTCGCTTATTGATGTCTTTTTGTTTCTTATTTTTATTTAATATTTGTATCTACATATTTTTATGATAAATATATATATATATATATGTACAAGAACATACAGGCATATTAAGATAACAAATTTTTGATCAAAACAAAAATTTAATTCTTAAAAAAAAAACAAAGGAAAGCTTGATACCAACACAAAAGTAAAGTTATATAAAGCGTATTTTAATCAAATGTACCTTCTACAAATAAACAAGTACGTGCGCCATTTATGCAGCTTAAATTCTTAAACAACATATAGAATTTCCTTCAAATATATACACACATACATACATATATATATGTATATGCATATATGTTTGATTAAACTGTTTGAAATGGGCGCACATAGTTGTCTATTTGTATTTGGGCTATACCTAAGAGCATATTTAGTCTATTAAGTATCTAAAAAACTTTTCAAAACAGAAAACTGCTGTCCAAGCTAAGCTATGCATAAGAAACGCAGCTCGCATAGTGTAATGCAAAGTTGACAAATTTATTGGCAATTTTCATTGTTATGTTTCCAAAGTAAACAAAAAACCGAAAAAATCCAAAAAAAAAAACCTAGAAGACTGTTTCTTGAAAACACATATTAAGGATTCTTTAAATAAGCTGTTACCATATATCATATTATAATTTTTTTTTTTTGCACTGAACTCTCCGATTTGAAATAATATTTTTTCATGTATGCTCGATTTTATGCGTGTGTGTGTGTGCACCTGTTTACATAAACAATTTGCATACACTTATTAACTTATACAAATATTTATATGTATACATAATTTTTAGCACAAATATTAAACGATCTTTAAGCTTAAAATGCATTTAAGATGGCAAATTTTGAGTGTTGAAAAAAAAACAAACTTATCAGAAACCTTTGTCACGCACATTTCGGAAAGGGAGGTGGTTGGTGTAGGGAGGGACAGGGGGAAGGGGATGGGATGGACGTAATTCTGTAATCATTAAGTCGCAGTCTATATAACTCTTGAGCACAAATATATTGCAGCAAATGTTTTTGAAACATAAGTATTAAGTTTTCTTCTCGGATCGGAACAGAAATTAGATGTGGGAAAATTAGAAATGGGTTAGCTTCTAGATCATAGTTCGATTGATAAGAAAAGTAATACTATGTACACTGTATACACTATATATATTTATGAATATGTATGTATAACTGTATAACTTATATGTCGATCTATATATGTAACTGTGTATAACTATGTAAAAATCATTGAGAGCTGTAATTTGAGATGATCTGTATTTTTGTAAGCATAATATTTAACAAAAACAAAAGAAAAACCTGTGTGCTATAAGGCGATCTGGGCGTGGCATGGCGCACTCACAATTGATTTGCTCATTATACCATGTACTATATACATATATACATATTTGTGTGGTACATATAAAGAGTATTTGCTATAATGTAGGACAATTCCACGACGGCTTGCATTTACATATATACACAAGCACGCATGCATAGACGCATATGTGCATTATCCAATAAATCAAATCAAAGATTCCAAAATGGATAATATATCCTTCATATATCACTGTAATTGTTATCAATAATTTGCAAAGCTAAACAATTAGGTCCATATATACCAGAGAACTACGCAAACATTATATACATAAACACACAAGTATAAATATACACACATACATATACAACAAAATATATTAAACAAAAAAAAAGAAACACAAACACTATATTGAATGTTTTTGCTTGTTAAAGTGAATAAAATAATAAAGAACAAACTAACTGCATAAAATATAAAGATTTCATTACGAATTTCACAGAGTAACATACGTGTGTATATCTATATATAAATATATATAAATATAGCTACAAACTTTGTTTTTCTTTCAGCTTAAAACTAGATTTACTGACAAGCTTAATCTATCGCTTAAGATTTCTGTTCCTGCTGCGCCCGCTGCTGTTTGTCGCGTTTGTTTTGCTGCGCCGTCAAATGATCCTGAACGAAACTCTGAAAATTTTGCTCCTCTGTTGTATTCTTGGCATCGGCTTCTGACTCCTCTGTATCTGCATCCATTTGTACCGGCACCAGACTGGGCGCCATCAGGAATACACTGTTGTCCGCATTGGTTGTAGGATCCTGCAAATTGGTAATTAAAAGTAATTAGGTAGGTCTTTCTTATATTATTTATAACTAACGCTCAGATTTAGGCCCATGGGCACTGCTGTGCCCGCCTCATCGACGACTGTCGCTGGGAATGCAATGGCCTGTTGGTCGGCCAGGCGCTGTAGACGCATCTTCTCATACACCGGCTTGTAATCGCGCTCGTATTCGTTAACACAGTCGAGGATGTGCTTTATCAAGGTGGCAAAGCCAATGCCCGTTTTGGCTGAGACACCGCATGAGATTAGATTCTCGTAAAATGTGTCAAGTGTAAGCGACATAGTGCGCGTCAGATTGTTGACGTAGCTGTGCTCCTGTTCCAGTGCATCCTGGAACACCTCGAAGTCGGTCATCCATTCCTGCACAAAGCTGCAGTCCTTTAGGTCAATCTGTTTCAACGACAATAATATTAGCCTTTGAAGAATCCGTTTCACTCACTTTCTATTGCGCTCACCTTGTTGAGCGCTATCAGAAAGGGCAGCCGAGTCTTGTACAATATGGAACAGGCGTACAGCATATTAGACATGAATGTGGTGGGGCAACTGGAGCGGACAACATCCATAACATAAACAACTATTGTGGGAAACATGGTGGCCAGGCCCTCAGTGATAATGCTGCCCGATGCCGACCAGGTGAACACCTCAATTTGACCGGGCGTATCGATGATGCACCATTTGTGGCCACGCTCGCCGGCGCGACGCACCAGCTCCGCAAATTTGGGCATCTTGGTGGTGAACATGTTCAGCGCAGTCACAATGCCGCCATTGGGGCCCAGCTGATATTGCTTCATCACCTCTCTGTAGTTCACCGTGTCGCGTATGTCAATATGCGCCGCATAAGGAACCTCACGGCAAGCTGGATCGAGGTTGACCACATACGGATTAAACTGCGCCTGGGCGTGCTGGATGAGACTGCGTGTAAACGTTGTCTTGCCGGAACCGGCCATGCCAAGCACAATAATGCAAACGGGCGAGTCCCGTATGCCCTCGCTGAGTGTCAGCGCCTCCAGATTGATGTCATCAATGCCAGGATTAGCATTGCCACGACTGGTGCTGCCATTGCTGCTGCTGCTGGATGGTTTCGTAGTCATTCTTACTGCAGCTTGCGGCAAAACAAAGTTGCACGTTTAAGAATTTGTAAACATTCACACTGCGACGTAATTTTGCAAAGGCTGGCAGCACTGTCATGTATCATTTTCGTCGATGTGGGGGCTCAGAGCAACCAGTTGACAATAGATGACGGACCATTAAGTGCTGATGCACATGCGCATATAATATGTTAGTATTGACAATAGGTGGCGCACAAAGATCTAGACAGCTTTAACGCGAAGACTTCATTAGAAGTGGGCTCGCTACAAAAAATAATTGCTAATATAACATAGGCCTTACTGCACAATTTTAATAATTACGGAGTAGCTACCTGACAATAGATGGTGACACCTTCTGCACATGCGCACAAAACTGACAGGAACTTTTTAAGATATCTGGCATTTAAAATTCAAGAAATGACAACAGATGGCGGCACACAAACCAGGTCGATTTTAGAAACACAAGTCAGCATTAAAAGTCACTACACCAAAAATAGAGTATGTTTTATTACATCGGCTTTGTTGCAGAAATTAGATGCAGTGCCGCTACCGAACAATAGATGGCGGCACAATGTTTAGCAAGCGCATGCGCTCTATACTCATCAATACTTTCTAAATGTCTGGCAATTTAAACGTAAATATGGACTATAGATGGTGGCGCACATTTTCAGAAAAGTGAGCTCGCGCGAGATATTAAAATTTAATGTATTTAGATAAATAATATTAATTTTAACATCAGCTGTTACTACAGAAATTATCTAGTTGCTTTTGCCATTCACACTAAGTCGTCCATTGTTTCAACTAGGTGGCAGCCTCTCTTTGCATTTTTTCCGCGATGGTAGAAGCACGTTTCGCAATACAGCTGCAAAAAAGTATCAAATTTTCACGCACTGGCTCCATGAACCCGAGCGGCGCAATCGCAAGACCCAGCACAAGCTGTGACAGGCGCTACAGGCATTGTGCAACTATTCGCTGCCACTTCCCAGCGGTCCCGAGTGTGCCGATGATGAGCTGCGGCATCACCGGGTGCTGGAGAGTCAAGGAACGCTGCCAATGGCTGTAACACAGTATCAGGAGCAGGTTCAACAGGTAGTCAAAGTGGTGCAAAAGAAACACTAAGAGCCGCATTATATGCACGTGGCCAAGTCACTGCACAGCGTCGACAAGGCGCAGCTGGAGGCACAGTCTGCCGACAGCTCCCGGAGCACTAGGCATGTGGGTTTGCTCAAGTGCTGCTGCGTTCACTTGGCCAAAAGGTAAGCCAGTGCATCCATCAATTTTATATGGCATTAATGCCAGGATTAGCATCCCCACGACTGATACCGCCATTGCTGCTACTGGATGGAGATCCGTAGTCATTTTTACTACAGCGTGCGCACTGGTAAAGGCTGGCCACTCTGCCATGTACCGTTTGCAGCGATGTAGTCAGAGCAAGCAAATGGCAATAGATGGCGGACCTTTGCGTGGTCATGAACACGCGCATTTTGCAAGTCATGTCAACAGATGGAGGCACAAAGTCAGTTTTTAAAACAAATGCCAGCACGGCCTCTGCACAAATTAGTTTGTTGCAGTGTGGCCATCTGACAAAACGTGACATGCGCATGCGCGCAATTCTCCCCAATCTTTTTCAATGTATCGACAATAGATGGCAGCACACAAACCTAGTCAGCTTTAAAGAAGTCAGCACGCGCATTTAAAATATGCATGCAGAAAAATAATATAACATCAGCTGTTACTGCAAAAATCATCAAGTTGCCTTTGCCATTCACACTTAGACGCAAATTTTGTTCGACTAGGTGGCAACCCCCAATTGCATCATTTTGGCGGGGTTATGGAAGCACGCTTAGAAATAAAGCTGCTGGAACCAAATCCACTGTTCACGCGCTGGCTAGAACGCTGGCTCCACGAGGCCGAGCGCCGCAATCGCAAGTCCCAGCACAAGCTGCGGCAGGCGCTGGAGGCATTGCGCAACTACCCGCTGCCACTCTACAGCGGGCGCGAGTGCGCCGTTCTGCGTGGATTTGGCTCAACGCTCTGTCAGCTAATCGATGATGAGCTGCGACAGCACCAGATGCTGGCAGGCAAAGGAACGCTGCCAATGGCTGCCACTGCAACACAGTACCAGGAGCAGGTTCAACAGGTGGTTAAAGTGGTGCAAAAGAAACAACAAAAACAGCAGCAGCTGCTGAAGCAGCCCAAGAAATTGACAAAAAAAGCACAACAGGAGCTGGCAGCAGCTGAAGAACGGGAGCGCATCGTACACATGAGCGCGGGCAGCTATCGCATTGTGCTGCTCGTCGACACGCAAGAGACAAGCGGCAAGAACAAGCGCATATTGGATCAGACGCGCAGCTATCTGCAGACTCTAAACGTGGAGCACGAAGTGCGCCGCCTAACCGTCGGCGACTTCCTCTGGATAGCACGCGATGCCGCCGGCAATGAGCTGGTGCTGCCTTACATCGTGGAGCGCAAGCGCATGGACGATTTGGCCAGCAGCATACGCGATGGCCGATATCACGAGCAGAAGCATCGGTTAGGCCAGTGCGGTCTGCCGCACATCATTTACCTGATCGAGGATTATGGCGACAATGAGCAGCTCGGTCTGCCGCTAGAGTCCTTGCAGCAGGCGCTGACCAACGCGCGCGTCCAGTCCGCCAACATCCAAGTTGTACGTTCTGACAATCACTATCGCTCCATGTGCTATCTGCGAGGCGTGAGTAGCGCCTTGGAGCAGCTCTATGTGCACGCGGCCAAGTCGCTGCACAGCGTCGACAAGACGCAGCTGGAGGCACAGTCTGCCGACAGCTCCAGGAGCAGCAGTTCTGTGGGTTTGCTCAAGTTTCGTGCCCTCTATGAGGATTCTGCGCGCAATGCGCAGCTAACGGTTCGCGAGGTGTTTGTGCAGCAGCTGCTCCAGCTGCACTCTCTCTCCCTCGATCGTGCCTTAGCAATTGTGGAGCGCTATGCTACGCCGCGCCAGCTGCTGGATGCCTACGGGAAGTGCCAAAACGAGGCCGAGGCACGTCAACTGCTGGCCGGTCTGTGCTGTGGTCCGCTACAGCGTCCATTGGGTGAAAAGGTGAGCCAGTGTATCCATCAGTTTTATATGAGCGAGTTTTAGGCATTAGGTTTAGTAATTGTATTTAGTAGGTATTAGTTAATTGGACATATCTAAAGTTATATACACATATTTATACATTAAGATTTATGACTTGGACTAGCTTTTAAGGGAGAACAAAAATTACGAGATGCCATAATCGATCGATCGATCGATCGATCGATCCATTCAGTTTAGATATTGCGAAAATGCCGTATGGCCAGATCCACGGGCAAATCGAAATCAAACTTGGACAGCGCGTCAATAGAGCGCAGCGAGTCGCGGAATCCCGTGCATGCCACATAGCTATTCGACGTATAGTATGTATCAATAAGCTCGTTGCAGCTGAGTATCAGATTGAGCCACTCCACCAGAAGATGTGCGCTGCGAACAAGAAACACAGTTGTGAATATATTTTGATATAAGTTAAACAAAAATAAGTTAAATGCTTAAGCAAGAGGGGTTCTAGGCGGGAGTGTCCGTCTGTTCCAAATTGCCTTAGCGACTAGATTTTTGGTTTATTTTTGCTACCAAGGTTATATATGATACTTATCTATCTTCTCAAAATTTGGTTTATTTTCTATCTATTGAAACAATTGATCTATCTTGAAAATCCAAGTACCTCTACCATATATCAATATATATCTATTCTATACTATAAGCTTCAAAAGCGTTCGCTCTTGATCGATATTTATCGATTTGGAATAATTTGTTTATCATATGGCCTGCGGGAGCCCATGCATTTGACATTGACAGACGCACCTGACTAGAATCTAATCGGGAATATAAGCTTCATGGAGCGGAAGGTGCTGCATTCTGTCTGCAACTGTGCACAACTGCAATATACCCCGTTTGCAATGCCTAGACGGTATTTAAATGTAAGATTGCGCACTCACTTAAGTCCGGCACAGATTAATGCCTTGAAATGGGCGTTGTAGCTGCGTTTGTAGGGCCGATGCATGGCCAGGATCATGCCAATGGCGCTCAGCAGGCTCTGCTTGGCTGTTACCACTTGTGCATCAACAATATCCAATTGGAAGCTTTGGGATAGCTTCCGGGCCGGCGTATTGTTGTACTCCTCGCCATGCTTCAGATTATAGTACTCGAGTATCAGCTCCCAGGCGTGCATGGCACGACCAATGCCAAGAAATTGCATCTCTGGCGCCGCGCCCGCCGCCACACGCTGTGCGCCCGGTTGCAGGCAGCGCATAAAGGGCACCATCAGGCTGGTAGCCGCCGATTCGGCCGGTATGCGCAGTCCGTGCTGGATGAGCTGCTGCAGTGTGCGCGCAAAGTTCTTGCGCACGACGCTGGTCAATTCGCGTCCGATGGTGGCTATGGAATCGCCGCGCATATGCACAATGCGCCGGCCCATAGACTTGTCCTTGTCCCAGTCATACCGATCGTAAATATCCTCGTCCGAGTCAGATGAGGCGGCAGCCGCTGCGCTTGCGGCATACGGCGTCAGCTCGTGGCCGGCGGCGGCATTGGCAACTGCACGCCTGCAACGCGGCGGCAAAGTGGTTAATGCCCCATTTTGGGCATTAATCGAGCCGCTTGCATTGTTTGCATTGGTCGCCGCCAGCTGCTGTTGCTGGCGCAGCGCACGCTTGATATTGGCCAACTTCTGGCGATCGCAGCTTAGTGTGGCGGCCAATGCGGCTACCTCCTGGATGTCCACCTCCAGCTGTGCGCGCAGATCCCTAATAAGACAAATATCTATTAGAAAGTTCATTGATTTGATCTGTTTCTGTTTTTTTTTTTTATAGAATATTGTCAGTTAAATTTGATTTCAATAGTTTATCGATCTGTGCTGCCAGCTTGTCGTTGAGCGATATTGCCAGCTTTTGCAACATGGCGTTGCCACAGTCGAACGATAAATTCTAGTATATTACAATTAATTGATTAGGCATTGTTGCTGACGTTGCCACCGTGGCATGCAACAGTAACGCATTTTCGAATGTTCTCGCAACTTTTCGCATTCCCATTATATATGTATTACAATATAATTGCCCATTATTGGGTAGGTACTCACCCCCAGTGGTTGCCCTTGTGCGTTTTCTTCAGCGAGTTCTGCTGAAAGTCCGCTTGTCGCTTGGCGAAATGGGTTGTGGCAAACATTTGCATCAGGAGCGATGCCTTGTCAAGCAGTCCGTGCGCCTTGCTGTGCAGGCTTTCGCGTCGTGGTTCATGCTCCGTGCCGGCTGCTCCGGCTGCTGCAGTCATGTGGCTGCTGCTTTTGGCTGCCGCTGCTGTTGCTGCGGATGTGGTCGCCATCACGGGCAGCTGGGCGGGGGTCTGGCGGGCTGTCTGCTTGGCCGCATAGCTATTGTAGGCACCACTAAGTAGCTTTAGCTTGTCGCTGGCGCTGGTGGTGCCGCTGCCGCCGCCGGCGGTGTCGCACTGCAGAAAGGCAATGAAACGCTCCAGATCGGTGATTTGCGTTTTGAGCTGTGCCACCAGCTGTTCCTTCATTTTGAGCGGGCCCACAAACTCGCCAATAGCATTGTCCACCTGATGGCGCAGCTGTTCGGTGCTAAGTGCGGGCAGCTGATGCTGCTCCACCTGCAAATTGAGCTTGGTGCGCAGCTCGTCCAGTATGAACTTTTGCTTCTCGAGCAGCACATGCTGCGGCAATACGCCCGGCGCACCAGAATCATACGCCAACTGCTCCAGCTCCGTTAGCTGTGACTTTAGCTGCTCGATCAGCTGGCCATCGGGTGGTGCCGTCGTCCCCTGTATTTCATCAGTGCCATTGTCGTTATTGGGCTGCGCCACCTCCGGTATGCCCTGAAAGGCGAAATCCTCTAGATCACGCAACAATTGATCTCGCTCATCTGTGGGCGCCTCCACAATTTGTCGCACCCGCAGCTGGACGTGCGCAAACTGTGAGGTCAATGCCAACAGTGAGCTGGTTAGCAGCTCCTGCTCCTCCTCAATGCTGCGCAAACGTGCCAATTCGCTGGCATTATCCGCGCCAGCAGTGACCACTGTCGGCATCGGCGGCGGCTTGTCCAGTGTCAGGCATCCAAGCAACTGTGGCTCATCCAGCTCGGCACAGTCGCCGCCGCTCGTCATCAGCTCGGAGCTGGCGCTGTTGGCATCATCATAGTTGGCGCCCAATGGTGACCAGCGTTCGCTCAATGGCTGCGCCTCATCCTCGGCGTCCGCCTCCGGATCTGTTTCTGGATATGCTTGACTCTCAACGATTGCTTCCTCCACATTGACAGCGACAATTGTTGATGCTGTTGTTCTTGTTGTTGTTGTTTGTTGCATATTGTCACAGCTGTTGCCACTGCTGCTGCTGCTGCTGGTGGTGCTCGCTGGCTGCTGACCTTTGGCCAGCGTGTCATTCATTTCCATATGTCTGCCTGGCCAGCTCACTTGCCACACTTTCACCACGCAACTGCAACGTTCGCCTTAAGATTCAATTGCGAAAAATCAATCAGTCGCTACTTCAATTCCAACAGCTGTGCAATCCTCACGCATATATGTGGGCGGGGGTGTGGGTGGGTTTTCCCGAGTGCTCAGTTATGGCCACAATATAACGAGGCGACCAACCAGGCTGTTGGGTATCGCAGTCACGATGCGCACGCTGCGACTGCTTTTGACGCACTGACAATTGCCAACATTTTCGATGGCAGAGCTTTTATCAATGGGGTTGCTTTCAGCTTTAAGCTCGACACTTTTAGGGGTTGCATGGTGCACGTCATGTCAAAAGCTCGCCACATATTGTTACCTTCTGGCTATCAAGCTTTTATAACACAAAACTTTGCCCACGGGTTGATTGTCTACCATCAGCTGGGCTAGTTAGTTAAAAATAGACGCTAGCTTTAAGTGTTAACTGAACTTACCCTGCCGAAAGTTTGACAATTACTAGAATACGAACTTGCTAATTTTCGAAGTTTAGCCAAAACTGGCTATGTGTACTCTTCTTGCTCAAGATATCAGTGCTGCTCCAACAGTGCTTCTTTGTACTGGACTTTCAGCATCAGTTAAGTTGTTGAAACTATGGAAAGGTTGTAAGCAAATTGTTCAAAACTCAACTTCAATTCGAGAATTGCGGAATAAATTAACAAATTAATAAATTTCAGCAAATTTGAAAGAACAATCATTAAGTTATACAAAATAATGTGGTACATTTTGAAAAAATCTTTGAAATTAAAAATTGAAACAAATGCAATAACTACAAAAAAAAAACATTAAATTATACAAAAATATTTCAAATTGCGAAAGTTGTAAAAAAAATTAACTATATAATTCAAATTTCGTTTATCTACTTACAAAAATATTTAAAAAAATGCAGTAAGGTGTAACCGACTGCGTAATACTCTGTTCACATTGCAATTGTAAGTGTTTAAATCACTTGAAAAAGTCTTCTTGATCATTGGGTTGGTGTCAAATGCAAATATCGATTATTGTAACTTGTGGAAGTGCCCATAAAAACTTAGCTCAATCTTAAGAGAAGCTCCTCAGTAAACTGCTTGCCAGTTATCTGGCTTTGGAACGTGGTATATATCTGTTTTCTAGTCCTTTCTGGCTAAACACTCTCTCTGATATACACGAGCATATATTTTAAGCTTCAAAGCCCTGTTTTTCAGTTGTGAGGCGTTAAAATTCGCGACAAGTTTAAACTTCGAAAGAGTGACAAAGTGTTTCACAACAAAGTCAGCTGTTAGAACCGGAAGGTTCTTAAATTAGCTATGTTTATTATATATATAAAAAAACCAGTCTATTATTGGGCTTAGATCACTTAAGGCAAGTGTCATAATTGTCATAACACTCAATAGTTATAGCTATTTACCTGTATCATTTGTTCTACTCAAAAAGGAACCATACATTTATTGAGCTCCCTGAGCTCACTTCAATATGGTGCCCCGTACAGGTTGCTCCGCTCCGAAAACTTGTAGAATAATGCTTAGTATTTCGAGCATTCAGAAGCACTGTTGGAGCAGCTCTAATATCTTTTAAAAGGCAAATTGAATTTCTTTTCTTACTCTGTTTTGTAATTTAGACACTTGAAGTGAACATTTTTCTAAAAGTTTAGAATGTTGTGTCAGCAATTTAAAAGATTGCTTTGCATTTCAGCATTTTGCATAGAATTTCTGTAGCATTAGCCTACTTATAAACCAGATAGATTATTTACGTAGGGAGTGTACGACAAGAAGATGGAAAGTGCTTATGGTGTGTGCATTTTCCAAGGGCTGAGGTTAAATTCCCATTATTTTGGACGAAACAGGGTGAGATACTTAAGAGTGTAATATTCCCAATATAGGTAACAAATTTTGTGCTCATTAAAGATGTTTTTCGGAAAGGAAACTAAGTTGTAGCTGGTCTAAGTGGCATGTCCAGAGGCTGAAAGCTTTATAGTCTGCGGATATCCTGAGAATATCGCCGATGGGTTTTCTTTTGCTTTGGATGGTTGAAAAGCTTAGAAACTGTTGATTAGAATCTCCTTTCACCATATTTTTCAAATATCTATTTAAAATTATGACTTAGCGAGCGCGAACAATTCACGCGGCTGGGTGAAAATGGGGTTTAAAGATAGTACGTGTGAATTTAAACATTCTCATGGATGAAAAATGGGTGGAAAAGCAAATCGATGGAAAAAACATTGACTGAGCCGTGAAGTAACCGCTATTCTTAAATATTGACCAAATAAGTTTGAATACAATTACGAAAAACGCAACCGATTTTATGTTAAAACTTTATTTGTGCCCATGCATAAGCTGAAAGCTTTCATGCTTGGTTCAGTGCACGGCTAAAGCTTTACGCGAGCTTTCCCAACTCTTAAATCCACCATAGCTTGGCGTAAGTGTATCCCAAAGTTGTCCCAAAGTCAAATTCCCGACATTGTTTACCCATTTCGCGAGGGAAATAATGACCTACACATTGCGAGTTTCTCCTTCAACGAAAAAGAACCCATTATTTGTGAGTGGCTGATAAGTGCAGACTTAAGATTAGGAAAGCCCAAACGCATGTACGTATGAGGTCTGAGATAACCAATGTGTCAGCTGTGTCTGGAGGCATTACATATGTATATGATGGACATGGTCTGGTCGGCGGTTAGGTTTACTTAACTGAAATGCTTGTGTGCGGCTGCTCGTGATAAGCTGATAAGTCGGAGTGGAGGGCAAACCATGACGGTCATTTTGGGGTCGTCTGGTCTGGAGACACGACGACCCACAAATTGAAGCCACACGTTTTAAATTTCGAATAGAATTCGCTTTTAGCATGTATTTTCGCTTAAAAATAGGAAAAAAAAAACAAAATTATAATAATAATATTGAAAGTGTGACCTCGGGGCAACTGGGAATACTTGGTGTCACTTAACGTGGCGTAAAATTATGCTTGCCACCATCGACGGGCAGCAGGGCGCCGGTGGTGAAGCTGGCCTTCGAGCTGGCCAGAAACGCAACGGCCTCGGCCACTTCAAAGACATCGCCGACACGGCCCAATGGATGGGAATTGACGGCACGTTCGTGCACCTTTTTATATTCCTCATCCACAATGCCAATGCGATTGTGTATATTGGTGACCACAAAACCGGGATTCACCGAATTTACACGCACACCCTGCGGCGCCAGCTCCAATGAGACAATTTTTGTAAATTGATCCAGTGCCGCCTTCGATATGCCATAGGTGAGTGAGTCAGCGAAGTGACAAATGCCAGCACAGCTGCTCACATTGACCACAGCGCCCTTCGTCTTGAGCAGATGCGGCACTGCCGCCTTGGTTAGCAGCACAATGGCGCGCAGATTCGTATTGAGCACCGTATCGAATTCATCAATGTCGAGATCGATGAGCGAACCGGTGCTCAGGATGCCAGCATTATTGACCAGGACATCGATGCGTCCGAATTGCTTCAGTGTCTGCTGTATAATCACATCCGTATCCTTGGTAACATCAGCGACGACAGTCAGTGCCTGGATGCCCTTGTGCTGCTGCTGCAGTGTGGCGCGCGTTGCCTCCAAATTGGCCACGTTGCGTCCAACCAGCGACAGATGCGCTCTCTCACGGGCCATCACCTGTGCAATGGCCGCACCAATGCCACTGCTGGCGCCCGTCACAATCACCACCTTGTCGCTGAGGCTCATCTTCTCGACTGTGCCCGTCGTGCGCTGCCCTCCGCTCATTTATGGCTGGCTCAACTACTACCTGGCCCAGCTGTGCGCTCCCAATCCTCATGCTCGCTGATAAGATTAAACTGACGACGGCGAACGTGACGCAAATCGCTGCGTTTTGTGCTCGAGTGCAACCTGTTGCGGTAATGCATGTCCCGGGTTCAGCTGATGCACACGGATTGACAGTTCTATTGGTGAACTGCTTCAACCTGTCCCGCCCCCCTCCGGACCACTCAAAATTCCCCTTCTATTTTTCGCAAGTCAAGCGACAAGTTTTTAATTAAAAGTTTTTTGCGGCTTCTCTGAATTCAAACATTTGTGAAATCACGCTCCAAGCTGACGTCGTATCCGTCGCACATCTAGAAGCTCCTCCCGTTTCATGCAGCTGGAATCTTTGGTTTGGAGCTCGCCGCCAGACAGGGGCCTTCTAAATGCCTGCGGCCTGCTGCTAGCTCACATTAACTTAAGCGTTTCCGTTGTCAGATAATTAACATTTCCATTTAGCTAGCGTTGGGCTGGCGAGCTGGCGGGCTGGCGTCCACGAATCAGCTCATATATCACCCAAAGCAGCCAAGAGAGCGTGCTCAAGATATATGAGCAGGGAGAGAGCGAGAGAGAGAGAGAGAGAGAGACAGAGAGAGAGAGACAGAGAGGGAGAGAGAGTGAGACAGCTGATGACGATAACAATAGTTGCAAATTATCGTAGCACTTATTATGTGGAATGTAGAGCAAGCGGTTGGAATCTTTTGGATTTACTAAAAATATTCCATTCGTTAACTAGCCAACTACTTATCTGACCGAGACCATTATAAATTGCAACAGTTGTTTTGAGCATCTCATAAATTTTCAAATTTTATAAAGTTACGGAGTCATTAAGGCTACCGGGCAATGGGAATTGCGGGTTCAAATCCTACTCGAATGTAACAGTAGTGTATTTTGTTTGACTGACTGACTGATTGATTGTTGATTACCTTATGATTACCTTATCCATCATCGAATTCAAATGCATTTTGCAAGGCTTTTATACTAAAAACTTTAGAGCTCCACATAAAAAATTATTAAAGACGTTTTTTAAAGATTTTTGGAATGTCCTAATTCGCAAAAACTTTATGAAAATATATCGTTTTAGTCTATTTTAAGGTCTGCATGAAAATATCTTGCATTTAATATTAACGGAAAATTCAGCTACCTGGCTGGCAAATTGTAGGGGAAAGTAGGGGAAAAACTGTTTAGAATTTACAGATGAAAGCTTTGCTTGTGCAGACCAAATTTAATCAACTTGTTTGATATCTTCATTTTGAATAGAACTCTTTTATGCGATTCGCATAAACTAAATATTTTCAGATTTTCATGCTTTGATTAGAAGTGTTAAAATAATTTGCTATGTTGGCAATCAGAAAAACTGTTTTTTTGTTTCTATGTGTAAATCTATGTCTACATGCATGTATGTATGTAATATGCACATCTGCATGTATGTAGGTATGTATGTCTGTATGTATGTATGTATGTATGTATGTATGTATGTATGTTTGTATGTATGTTTGTATGTATGAATGTATGTATGTACGAATGTATGTATATTTTGTATATATATTTATGGATGTGTGTACGCATACGTATAGTGTATGTATGCTCCCCTTTATCAGACGCAAACCTAGTTTACTGTTCACTGACCTACTATGCGATTCTCATGACTTATAGTAAGACTTACAGCTGTTCATGCTTTGATTATAAGCGTTACATTAAGAAGTTGTGTTGCCAATTTAAAAAAAACTCAGGAATGAATATAAATTACAAATGTGTATTACATTCTATTCAAAAAAGCACTTAAGCTAGAGAGGGATCTAACAGATACGAGTCGAAAATGTTTTCACAAAAGCTGATTAAAATTCTTTGCTAGTCGCAGTTATCAACTCAATTACACATCTATCGTCGTTTTTTGCCATTTCTTGAACAACGTTGGAAAACTTTCTTTTTCCTGTTTGTTTTCGTTTCACCAGTCTCCTGGCTTGCCGCCTGTTCACACTAATGTATGCGTAGCAGAACAGGAATTAATAAGTGACTGCAATTAAGGAGTGTCAGGCACAAAGTTTATGGAAATTGACAAGCAGTTGCAAGATTCATTTTGTAATAAATTAAGTTTTAATAACAGCAGGACAAAAAAAAAAGGAAGAAGAACTCTGAAATAAAACTAAAAACTAACTATATATATAGAGCAATCCGTTAGCAAATTGATTGTGGGACATTGTGTTAATGAATATGGATATCGGGTTACTTCAGTACGGCTTTGTTTTTCACGGGCAGAAATGAGGCCAAGAGGCAGGCACCTGAAAGACAAGTGTGAGAATTAATGGAATTGGAACAACAACAATTAACAACTTACAGAACATAAAGGCGCTGACCATGAGGAATGGCGGCAAGCAGCCCGTCGACATCAATGCCGGAAAAAAGATGTTTCCCGCCAAGGAGCCCATGCGACCTACCATCATGCTCAGCGATACGATCATTGTGCTGTCGGAAGATAAATTTCTAGGTCAGAAAAGGTAGGGAAAACGAGAGGAAAGATGTCATAAGAGGGAATGAGAGAGAGAATGCGGGAGAGAGAGTGAGGACGTGAATGAGAAAGAAAATTAGAAAGAAAATTAGAAAGCGAATGAGAGAGAGAATGAAAGAGATAGGATGAGAATGAGAGAGTCTCTCTATTTATTGAGAGAAAGATAGAATAAGAGAGAGGGATAGAATGAGATAGAGATAGAACGGGAACGAGAGAATGAGAGAGATAGAATGAGAGACGGAGAATGGTTAAGAACATATTAAAGTAAGAATGAAAAATCCGAAAAGGAGAGAATGAACGTGATAGAACGAGAATAAGTGAGGGATATAGAATGAGAGAGAATAGATAAAATGAGATAGAGATCGAGTGAGTAAGAGAGCATAAGAGAGACAGGGAAAATGAGGGACAGCGAGAGAGCGAGAGAAAGGCGATCTTATACCTACCGCAATGAGGTGGGAAACATGCTGAGGGAGGCGCTTATAATTGATGTGGCCGAAATGCTGCCCATGCTAACAAACACAGAGGCAAGCGCCACGGTGGTCACAGATGAGCTCGACCAGTACATGCCCAGGGCACAGGAGCCGGCGGCAAAGAGACACATGGCTACAAATAAAAGCAAAATAAATAACTAGAGAAAAATCGAGATGATTTTGCTACGCACACATGATCCGCTTGAAGCCCACCAGATTGACCAGGACACCGGCCAGGGTATAGGATACCAAACCAGCGGCGGCCACAATTAAATTGTTGGTGTAACTGGCGGCGCTTACATTGACCGTGCACACGGCCAATGGATCATCATCGAGGGCAGCTGCCGCCAGTTGTCGCTGTGTGCGATTCACGCTGTACTCAACAATGTTGCAGATGCTTGTGCCACCGGACTCCGGCTGCTGGCTGCTGGCCAGCTGCTCGTACTCATTGATGGAGGCAAACAGCTGTGGGAGCCACAAGCGCATCGTGTTCTGGCTGCCAATTGGTTGGGATTAGCTAAGTTCATGTGAAATTGTCTGACGCTTACCCCAGGAGAACGCAAAAATTCAACAGATACACCCAAAGGGAGAGACCCAAATAGGGCTTGACAAACAGCGGTCGCAGCTGCAGTAGACCCGAGTGCAGCGAACTCCTTGGCCGGCTGGCCAGCTCTACGTCTGCTTCGGCAGCGACTTCCTTGGGCTGCGATTTATCGACAACGTCTAGCTTCGGTTCTGATTTAGCGGGCACTTCATTGGCCAGCTGTTTGATCTGCGAACAGTTAATTAGTTTTTATTATATTTGAGGGTTTCCATTCGATTCACTCACGGGAAACGCGTCGCGCGGCTGACGTGTGTTCAAGGCATAGATGAACTTGAAGGCTTCCAGTGCCTCCTTGTTGCGTCCACGTGACATCAAAAACTTGGGACTCTCGGGAAAGAAGGGGAACAGTGCACAGCTCAAGATGCTGGGCAATGCACTGACAGCCACAAATACCTGCCAAGCATGCACTGCAAGCGCAAAATTTAAGTTCTTGTTAAATATTTAATTATATTTGACAAGAGAGATTTTCATTGAGAAAGCAACTTAATTGTAACTTTAAATAATTTTCTAATCATTTAGTATATAAGATAAAATCTTGTTTTTTTTTCATGTGAACCTGTTATTTATTTAACATGCGTGCTGCCGCCTAACATGAGCGTTAATATAAGTGCTGCCATCTAGAAATTCTTATAACACTGAGAATTATATTCATGACTAACAATGTCACAAAGTTGATTTAGTTTTTGCACATCTACAGACCCTTTGTTGACAAGAAGATGACGAATATGCTGGATAAATTTGATCTCTACCCGAAATTGGCATTTACCATATATGCTTAAACAAATAGAATGATTGGGGCTGAGAATATTTCTGCTTCAAGATTTTACTTTAAAAGCCTTAAGCAAAACATTTGGTATAGAATTGTTGGGTTCGGCTTTGGTTCGACTGCCTTTTAGGCATATATGGGATTCGTTGTTAAAAGTAGCCAAAAATGGCTGAATAAGCTATATGCACACAATTTGGCAATAAGCATGTCATTGAGATGCCTAAAAATAGCTGAAACAGTTTGCAATTTGAGCTGCTAAGTCAAATTAAGCTAGTAATTCTAGATTTTATTCAATCTTGAGATAACTTATTTTCAAATAGGTTATAAATTTGTTATGAATGTTTATTATGCTACCGCTTTATGGGATTTGTAAAGTGTGTAAACAAACCACTTGCTAGCCCAACCAGAACAAGCAGCTGTAGCTGTATCAGCTGTTTGGGTTATGTACGTCCAGTTATATCAGATAAAAGTGCTGCTATCAGCAGCATTATCATCAGATAGTATATAAGTATATACTGTGTGCAACTGGCTTAGCTGACAAAACAAGGTGAAATGCCCTCAACGGATATTCGTCAAGGGCAGGCAGCGCAGCACCTGGGGGGTTAAATTAACTTACATGACAGGCCCAAAATGTGAATATCCCAGGTTTGGGGCAATATGCCCATGGCCAGGCCGGGCAAACTGAGCGTTGCTATCGAAAACATAATGCCAACTGCCATCATAATCCGCTGACGATATTGTCGTCCATGCAGCTCCGTTAAATAGGTCATCAGCACCGCAAAGGGTCCGCTCATACTAGGTAGGAGGATGTACATCAAAGTACATCGTATTTGGGGCGTATTTAGTTAATTGGCACTTACATGAAGCCGCCCAAATACTTGAAGATCATTAGCTGCACCACATTTTGGCTGATGGCACCGCCCAGCACACAAATCGTATCCGCCAAATAGCCATAGACGAGCAGCTTTTTGCGTCCCTTCGTATCGGCCACATAGCCCCAAAAGATGGCCGATGATATCATGCCCGCATATGTGATCGCATTGAGTACACCCTTATCGATGAGACTCAAATGTAGATCACATTCGGCACTGGGCAGTATATACGACATGGTCGATGTTTCATAAACTGTGCCCATGGCAGCCGGCACGGCCACCAGGAGCAGCAATATATTGAACATGCCAAAGCCGGCCGTATCGATGGCTGTCTCAAAGTCCGCTGGTTGATCTGTTGCTTTTGTGGGGGGTGTGTCTGCGGATGATTTAACACTTTCCTGCTCTTCCTCTGGCTTGGTCATTTTGTTTGCTGTTGTTGTTGTTGTTCTTGTTGAGATTGCTGTTGTTATTGTTGTTGCCACTGGCAGGCCTCCAAGCTGTCCTCCAGTTTGGCTTATACCGTGTGCTCTCGCAGTCGTTGGCCTACTAAACGTCTACGTCGCAGTTACGCCGTATCTTGTAGATGCGTTCATCTTAAATCCGTCCAAGTGCGAAAGTTTACATAGCGCCTACTTTTGTTTAACTAGTGCTCGTGGCCCCCAAAGTCTCCCCGCTTCAGCGACCATCTTGATGGACGGGTAAGCTAAGCAAAGCTAAGATCACGCCTGTTCACACGGCTGGGTCTGGCACGATCACGGCACTGATTGTACGGCTATCATAAATCCGATGACGACATGGTTGCTTTGGCGCCACATTTTGATTGAAGGGAATGTCCACAATTGGCAACGCACCTGGCAACCCAACAGAGAGCTGACAAATTCTCTGCGTAAATAAACGCTAAGCGGACTAATTTGCCATGATTACATGCCGGTTCCCAGGGCAATTGAAACCATTTGGGATTAGTCATGGACATGGCATTACTGAATGGATGCGCCACCTGTGTGTGGCGTGTGCTCGTGTTTGTTTCGATTAGCTGCTTGACAGTGGGGCAAATGCGCCAAATACTGGGCATAATTAAGTGGTTATGCTGAAGAAGGAGAAGCTAAAAATGCAGCTAAAATATACTACAAAATTTGGCCTCTCATGTGAGAAACGATGACAGAAGTGAATGCTAAAAATTGGAAAAGTTCTCGAAAGCCATATGAAAAGCTAAAATTTGAAAAAAAAAAGTAACTCTCGACGCGTGTCCAGAGCGAAAAATGATGAGAGTGTGAGAAAAAAATATGCTAAAAATTTTCTCAAACGCTTTCTTATGCAACTGCTTGACATGTGTCCAAAGTGAGAAGCGTTGAAGGGAGCGCAAAAAGTGCTGCAAATGTTTTCCATGTGAGAGGCGAAGCGAGAAACGAGCAAAATAAAAATAGAAAGAACAAAAAAAAAAAACTGGAATTCCTGTCGCCAGAATTTGCTATCTTTTGTGCTTTTGAGTTGATTATATTTCTGCAGGTGTCCAGAAATTTGATTTGATTGCGACACTTTTATCCTTGCAACTTCACAGTGAGTCGGTTCGGTGCCAAAGAGTCGCGAATAATTTAATGCAAATCAGACAGGGTTCTATTAAAGGCTGCCGCTCCTTTCAAATGGGCTTAAAGGCAGACACAGGCACACAATGCCCAATCCTGTGTGTGTGTGTATATTGTCACAGGATTGTTGTTATCTAGTGGGCTGGTAATTGTTATAATTTCAAGCGCTTTTATTCCTAATCTGCCCAAAAGCGGCTGGGATTAGTGATGGAGCCGCATAATTTGCCTGCTGCCGCATGCGCCACAGCTTTGTGCTTGCCGCACTGTGGCACTGCGGCACCCTGGCAACCGAGGGGCAACTACATTTATGCCATTTAATATGGCTTAAAATTGTATCATTCTATGGGTTAGTTTGAATATAAAATGGCTTTCAATATTCTGGCTTGAATACCGATGTGTTGCAATCAAAATTCCAAACACTCGACAAAATGTTATTGCATATGCGTTAGAATTTTATATATTTTGTTGACAAGCCACCAATTAAATGCATATTATAAAAAAGAGGAAAGCTTTAATCGGGTTTGAACGAGTAGCAAATACCCAGCTTTAAATGGTCGCCATACTGATTTCATTGCCTGAGCGTTGGTAGGAATTAGAGGGTATATATGTATATGACAATCAAATGAGTACATCTACTATAAATTGAGCCCAAAAAGGAAATTTGTGTTTTGGGAAAGTGTTAAAGTCCTCAAAGGGCGATATATTTGTATACTTGACGAGCATCTAAATAGATTGATATTTCTCTTTATGCTCGACATATGCCCTTTTAGTCAATCTCCATGGCTATAGGTTATATAAAAAGTCATATTAGATTTTTTTATCAGTGGAGCACACAAACATCCACACTCGAAAAACAAATAGACAAAACAACATTTATTTAGTTAATTGATAGCTAACGACGGTTTTATTTGCTTAATGTACTGAGTTAGTAGTTGCTATAGATATATATATAAATTTTTGTTTTTTTTTTCTTTGTGCTTCTCATCTAAAATGCGTCTTAACTAGTTTTTGTTGTCGCTGTTGCTGGTTGGGCTGTTGTTTGGTCTGGCCAAAAGCCAGCCATAAAATATGTGACGTAGCTAAATCTTAAATGAAATTTTTCCACGCTTCAAATTTGTAAAATTTCATCAGCATCAGCAAAAATCTAGCGCCTTCCGTTATCAAAGTCAAACAGAGCACGAATGAATGGCTAACTTTCGCGCGCCGAAAATTAACTACTCTTCTTAGGTCAAAGTTTCTTGAAAACAAAAATTCTTTTCCTTATAAAATCTGATTATACGTGGGATTCTGTCTATGGAGCCATATGATATGGTAATCCGATGTTGTTAAGATCCTGCTGATATCTAAGCAGATTAAAAAACTCATAAATACCAGCTTGTATCAAGATATCTTGAAAAACAAAAGAGTTTTTCATACAAGAATATAATTTTAATCTATATTTTTTATGCCAGCCATATGATATATGACAAAGAGACGGAGCTATTTAAAAGCCTTGTAGTAGTTCGATCTAGGAAAATCTGGCATATGTGTTGACTGCAACAAAGAGACCAAGCTGAAGGACTAGTTGCCATACGGACATATCTTTATAGACTTAGTTGCTGATCGGGAATATATGTATGTATATACCTTATGGAGACGTTTCCTTCTACGCGTTACACATTTCATGAGAAATTTATTATACCCTTTAGAAGGGTATATCGAGCTACTGCAGAGGTAGAGACAGTAGCTAAAAGCAATATATATAGATATACATATATAGTAGTTATATAGGGATACATAGACAGTCGTGGCGTTGCTTCTTGGAAACTTTTGGCAAGCCGAAAAGTGTCAAGTTGTGGACGGAGACGAGGGGTGTGGGGTTAGCGCTAAAAGGCGTGGAATGCGCGAGCACTTCTGAAGGCGTTGGCCAGTTAACGGCTTTGGCATTTTGGACAGCATCGCAACTTGGCAACAAATTGGACTTTTGTTTGTGTTTGCTAAAAGGCTTAATTTGTTGTGCTACGGGCCCCACGCAGCGCAAACATTATGAAAGAGGCTAAAACCCAAACCAACCACTCGAGACTGCACGCACCTAAGCCAAGCATGGAAGCAGGTTTGTCCCATCTTAAGATGCAAACCAGGCAAAAGTGCTTCAAATAACTTGTCGCCACCACGGCTAGCTAAATATGCTTGAGGTATATGTGTGCGTGCGTGCGTGTGTGTGTGTGTGCGTGCGTGTGTGTGTTTAGCAAAGTATGTGCTGCTCGCCTAAATCAAGCTTAAACAATTTCAACTATTTGAATTGCCGAGCAGGCACTCTAATGTGCCACAAACGCACACACACACACACACACACACATGCACACATTGACAGTGGGTGGGGTGAAATGGTGAAATGGTGGACTGGTGACTCGCACATGCCATTCGGCTAACGACGTGCCAAAGTAAATGTCAAACTAATGCCAACAACCAAAGTGCCACCACAATGCGGCCACCAAATGGAGCTGGAACGGAAGTCAATGCAGGACACAATCAGGTGCAGCGTGGAGCATGGAATGATGGGAGTGCAGGCAGCTGGGCGGTCAGCTGCTAGTCAGCCGTCAACGGCCAGCAATGGCCCCTCATTGACGTTTAAGGTTGATTTATGCATTGGGCTGTGCCGTGGGCAGAGTATTGATGACTCGCAACGAGGCGGCACACGGAAGCCGTCAAGTTAAACGCCATTTATTGCACTTAGCTGCTCAGCGGGTCTGGGCAAAAAAAAAAAAACGACAAAAACAGACGTCTGTCACACACATTTGAGCGCGGGTTGCCGCGTTTGCTTATTAGTTAAGAGTTCTAGTCAAGGGCTGGCTGTTGCAAGCTCAACTTAACGCACTAAAACGTGATCGAGCTGTAAATGGGCATTAAATTGTTGCCCGCATGCATCTCAGTTATTCAATCAATCAATCAGTCCGTCAGCCGGGCAGTCAGCCAGGCAGTCAATCAAGGCAGTCCATCAAGGCAGTCCATCAAGCCATTTATAATGCCGCTTAATGCATCAGTGTGACGGCAGCTGTTGCTACGTGATGCTGAATTATGTGTAGCAACAATATATTGACACGAAATTCAATTAATTACACATTATTATCGATAATAATCTCTATCGATAACAATGGACAGCAGCAGTAATGCGTCAATGTGTGCAAGCTGAATGTTTTTTGTCATTTAAATATTGTTTAAATCTATAGAAATCTTAAGCCTCTAGCATCAATCGAGCTGAGCTTACAAAAATGCCATCAATTTCAGCGTTTATTTAAAGCATCTTTTCAATATGTGACCGCTCGCTGAGCTTCAATTCAGACGCTCAATCTTTAAGGACAAATAGTTGGCCATCGCCACATGTCCTTACGTTGGCTGGCAGCTGAGATGAACGATGGCATTTGGAAAATTCGAAAATGCGCACAATTTGAGAGTAAGTGCTGCACAACGATTTCACTGAATGCATTTAAATAACTTAAAATTCTTGAATTTAATTTATCGATCCCCCCGCCGACACGTCACAAAGATGAAATCAACATTTTAACATGGTTGTGGGCCGTCTGTGGGGGAAACAATTTTTGCATTTTGTTAAGAATAACGAAACACAATTTCGTTGACAGGGATTTGAGCAAACCCGGTTTACAATTTAACTTCTGGTCAACTAACATGAACTTTGACCGGAGCACGAGTAAACTGGCCTTATAGTTGAGTAATTACACTGCCTTAAAGTTTGACAAATGAGTTGCTCCTCCTCCCAAACTTTCAGTCACTCTAGATGTGTGCATGTATGTGCGTATACCCTGTATTCACTGAAAAAGGGTATGACAGCTTGCATGTAACAGGCAGAGGGAGGGATATCCCCATCGGGTATAATGCGTGTTCTTGATCAGGACGACGAGATGAGTCTATCTAGGCGTGTCCGTCCGACTGTACGACTGTTTGTCTATCCGTCTGTTCATCCGCCTGTCTATCCGTCTGTCTATCCGTCTCTCTATCCGTCTGTCTGCCTGTCGGTGTGTCCCTCTATCAACCTGTCCTGTCTGTTTAATCGAGTCTCTCTCGAAACTGCAACTTCTAGACCTCAAATTTATCATATCTTATATGCAGAATGCGAAAATTATTTCTCTTTTCGATGTCTTCTCGTATTTCCATAATATCGATAAATATCGATTTTTAGAGTTGGTTTTTTAGGCACAGCTAGAGAATTAAAAGCTTATGAGCATTTCAATTGTTTTGGAAATTCCCTCTCTCTCAAAAAAAACCATTTTTAATATAATAAAGTTCAAAGTTTTCAGCTCGGCGCTGAATACAGGGTACCTTATTATCGAGCACACCCCGACTGCTCTACTCGTACTTGCTGTATATGTAGGTATTATCCTTGGGAGTAGCAACCCAGCTCGTTCAGTCCATTGCCACCTTGGACTTTCGTTTAATTTTCACAGTGTGTACGCTGTCATCGCTGTTGCTTTTGTTATTGCCGCTCTGCTCGTAACTTTCCGCTTAAAGAAGCTTAGGAAATTTGCGCGCGCTGGGGATGCGAAAGCGTTTCGGACTTCCACACACATATACATCTACACATACGTATTCGCAACGACCTAGAGGCACATGGCTAGATCCAAACCCAAAGCCTGACCCAGACCCATATACCGCTCCATTGTAACTCTTCCGGCTAGTGCTTGTTTTTGCTCAGCAACTAACGGGGTAATAGCGGGTAATGCCTGCTTTAAGTTGAATACTTGGGAGAGGCTATGCTTCGCTGTGTTGCACGCAGTTCCGGGCCTGGAACGCAATTTGCACGCATAAACAACAGCAACAACGCGTCCAGTGAGCGAATGATGGGCACCGGGAGGGGGGGGGGGGTAGTTAAGGGGGGTTAAATGGAGTTGGGGTGGGGACTGGGTTGGAGCGTTGCCTGCAGGCACAACCGCAGAGCTAAGCCATGGCACATGCTAAATCCTTTGTGCCTCTAATTTGTTATTGTATTTGCGTGCCAGAACTTGCTGTATGTATGTGTCTGTGTGTGTGTCTGTGTGTGTGTCTGTGTGTGCAGCACACTCAAATTTGAATGCTGTTGTTGTCGTACGGCCAACCACACGCGACGCTGCGCTGGTCACCCATCCAAAACAAGAAACTGTGAAATTTTTTAGGGGGCTGCAAAACACAAAATGCAACAACAAGAACATCGCGAACAATAACAAAACAACAAACAGAAACAAAAACAAAAACCACGCAAACTGCCAACAACAAAACAGCAATTGCTAAAACACACACACAGCACACTCACGCGCGAGCTCGCGCACACACACCGCACGCAACATTTACATTTACACATGTAAGCACAAATGCATGCACATACACACACAAACACGCACGCATTTAAATGGTTTTGTGTGTGTGTGTGTGTGTGTACAGGACAGCTCTGGGCAGGCGACAAGCGACAAGCGACGGCAGCTCCCTTTTGGCGATTCAAAAAAGAAACAACGAAAATAAAACGAAAAAGAAAAAATAAAAAAAAAAAGATACCAACAAAATGTACAAAGGCTGCTGCAATCATGAATTTTACTTTAAGCCGAGACACACACTCATGATAATTACAATCAGCTCTGTCCCCTGCCCTATATATATATACGTACATATATAGTGTATAAAGTGTAACAATGCATCAATTCAGCTCCAAGGCAGATGTCATTTGCAGTGTTACCGTTTCCTTTTTTTGTACTTAATATGCTTGTTTTGTGCATATTCTCTTTGGTCATGTTTTAATTATAAAAAAAATGAATAAATGTTTATATTCATGGATAAATTTCAAATGCAGCATACGACATGTTTTTTGTTAAGACTATATTTTCATATTTTATGATTTTTTTATGTAAGAAATTACAATTATTTTATTATTATTATAAACAGTGCTGCAAGTCCAAAAGTATGGCTAGTTAGTTAGTTTTCCAGGCCCAAGAAACCCAGTTTTGGGCTTTAATCTTGTATTGTTTTATTCTCAAAACTGTAATAAAAGAACTGAATACTATATATATATTTATTATGAATCACCCGATCTACTGAAAATATTGAAAGCCCTATATATTTTCATATCTTATTCGGGGGCTACATTTGATCTTTCCCCAAAGTTGGCTTCTATCGAATATGGTTAGATAAAGATATCAAGATATTAAAACTTTGAGGCTGAGTCTCTATCAAAGATATTTTCTTTTTAAAGCCAAACCATTTTTGAAAAAGGTCATGTTAAAGTTTCGAATCGGATAGCAATAAATACATTAGAATTCCATGCTGCAGTAAGATTGATTAAGAACAGCTATTCGCGTCATCTTCCTAGCTAAACGACTGTTATCAAAATCGTATCAAAATGATATTAAAATCAAATCAACACATGCCTTTAGCTTATTTTCTACTTAGCTAGTGACGTGCTTATCTATAATAAAAATTAAATTAAATGTGGGAGTACCCGTATTGTGTCAGCGCAATATTAAAAAAAAAGTGTGTTGTGCTCTGCTCAAATCTATTAACGTTCAGTGTTGAGTAACTTACAAATGTGTAAATAATCATTTTATAGAATTTAATCTATAATGAGAACTAAGTCAAACTTCGCTCTTATTGCAAATGCAGTTTGCTGTGCTTTTTTTTTGTGCTAGTGTTGTGTAACTCACAAATTAGTTTAAAATCTTTTTAAGTAATTTTACTCTATTTTAAAATTCAATTAAATTTGGTAAATGAGCTTTGTTAGTGCAATTTTGAAATGTTATACAGTTTAGTGTTGTGTAACTCGCCAATGAGTAAATAACAATAGTTAGAAAATATTTAATACAAACTTTATACAACGCAGGGAGTGTCCATATTATATGTATACATATGTGCAATATTTGGAAATTGGGATGAGTGCTTTTTTTTAATCAATTACCATTTAGTGTTGAGTAACTCACAAATGAATTTGATTTATTTTTGTCGCCTGACTGCTGTGGTTGGCTGGCTGTTGTCCTAGCCACTCCTTCTGCTGGATGCATGTTTATCAGCTCATCTCTAATGGAACGTTATGTTTTGGCGTTGGCTTCGACGTCGGCGTCGCTCTGCTTGGCTAACTTTTGCGACGCGACGGCAGCCACAGCCACAGAAGCAGCCACAGTCGTTAACCGCCCACGCACATTTGCAGCGCTCAGCTTCATTAGATGCGCAAATGAACAGCAGCATTCACACAAACACAAACACACACACATACACAAACACAGCCACACAGATAGACACATGCATGCAGTGGAGGGGATGGCTAAAAAGCTGTGTGTGTGAACTTTAACAGCTGGCAGCAGTTGCGCTCTGCTCCAGCGTTACCAACAATGTTGCTGATACCTCCCACACATCCGTTGACTCCACAGCCAGCCTCGGGCGCCCGCTGCAGTCCTTCCATTTTGGCTGACAGCATTTGGTGTTTGGTGGTTTCAACGTTTTGCTGCAATTGCAGCTGCAGCTGCACAGAGTCCGGCAGGGTTCCGTAGGAACTGGGCACAGCTCAGCGATGCTTAGCCAGTTACCACAACAAGCAGCTGGCCACGGCATGGGGCATGCGGCATTAGGAATGAGGCACGGGGCTTGGCTAAATCGTGTGGCCTGGTGTGGGCGTCAGCAGCCACAGTGCATGGGCTTAAAAACAACTTTTGCGCCATTTCGCCATTGGGCGATAAGGTTGCCGTTTTGTGGTATTTTCTAGCCGGCTTACTTCCCATCAATTTTTAGCTTTTAATCTTAAAAACAAGTGCATCGAAGTTAACACTCGGCTGATTAGTTTGCCGTTCCAGTTTCTAATTGGTTTGCGCAACAACCAGAGCCCATCGGCCAAATACCTAATTTATACTCGGTCCACATGTACAGCCCCATCAGGTACGCTTAGCGAGCATGCTCTAGTATATTCCTGTATTCTTAATGTTTTATTTGTGTAGATAGCGCAATGAAGCTTAAAACGATTGCAGTTTTTCTTAATTGCGTTTATATTTGGGATAGTTCCGAAAGCAAAGGCATCCTTTTTTACGCCGAATCCATTGAATACGCTTAGAAATGTGAAAATCTTTGTGCAAATCTAAATGAAAGATAGAAGGAAGCAACCTCGGTTCCATAAAGTATATACTATATTTTCGACTCTTCTTCTTGAGTTGAATCGATCTAGTTCTCCTTATGTCGTTTTGCCTCTCTCTTGGAAACTATAAGCGCAGACTCGTTTCTCATATGTACAAAAGGTTATCGTTTTCTTCCATATCTTTAACCCTTTTTGGTAAATCGATAAAAATTGATTTTGAGGCATGGTTTTTTAAGCATATCTCGAAAACTTTAAGTGCTATGTGCCCCATATTTGGCAAGTTGCTAGATATCAAGTATATACATTCTATGAATATTTTACTTTTAAGATACGCTTGCCTAAATTTAAAAATCTCATACCGAAAAATAGACCCTTGTGCTTTTGGGAGACCCTTCTGATGCCATATTATGGCTTGCGTTCTTGTAAAAAATAGCTGGAATGTTTGTAAGGGTTAAGGTATCTTCTAGTCGAGCACTTTCGACTAGAGCACTTATTATTATTTTTGCCTGATTCCATTTGTTCGATTATGGTATCAAGCTTTTGACAGCATCTGTGTGGTGTATGTTCAAATGGTAATACCCTTGGCAAGGGTATGCAGAAAAACTGTAGTACAAACGTTTTCAATGTCAGTGTTGACGTCATCAAAATCAATTGTATTTTTATTTATTTTTTTGTTACCTTCCGAGTGATGAATCGTTCTGCGTATTGATAAAAATATTCGCAATTTATTTCAATCCAAATTTAAATGTTCTAACATATTGTCGAATTTAGGATCTTAAATCGACATGTGAAATGCTTGGATTTTGTTATTCTTGTGCATGTGCCAAACGCCATGTGGCATCTAGCATGTGGCATGCGGCGTGTAGCATGTAGCATGTGGCATTAGCCCTCACAGCGGCAGTCTGGCCATTCGAAATTTCAATGCGGATACGTTTTGTTTGCATTCTTTAAAATTGAAATTTGACGCTTGCTCTTTTCGGATTTTTCGCTTTTTGACCATTTGGCTAAAGCAATAAAATATTTGATTTGTAATGGTAATTGCATTTGCTGCGATGCCATTTTTGCCGAATTGTTTTTTTTTCTTTGGGGTTTCGAGCTCGTATATATGTTTGTATGTATATTTGGAATTCGCGCGCATTGCACAATGCAATCAATGTGCAAAAACTTACATGGGAGCAGGGAACTGCAGCGGCATGTCCGGTCGCTGGGCAATGGGTTTCAATAAAATTACAATCCATCTGAAAAACGTAGCTCAAACATTTGCGCGCCGCATTGCAAAATGCTGTATGTTGGTTTTTGGGTAAAATGACCCATCAGAATTTCACATTTTATGCGGAATAGTTTCATGAAAACGCAACCGAAACTGCAGAAAAACTCTATGCCAATAGTTTCTTTACCTAGTTCTAAATAGGTATGTTCGCGGGGAAACACAATTTTTAATACACTAAACCCATTGAAAAAGGGGTAAGAAGGGTATAATGCAAATTTTGGAAGATTTTTGCTTTGAAAGATTTTTAATTTGAAATATGTAAATATTCTCGTATTCCTTATGTAGAACGAGCTTCCATTTTATTAAATTATTATTTAATATTATTAAATATTATAAAATATTTATTTAGAAATGTAGATTGTTAAGCATAACTCGAAAACTATAGGGTTTATTTACACCAGATTTGAAGATTTGTAGATTTTTGAATAGTTTATATAGATGGGAAATATTTTACTTTTGGTATATCTCCCTCCCATTTCTCCTAAATTGTATATAGTTAATTCTTAAATTTAGAGTCTTGCGCTTAGTTATTTAAGCATTCGTATATGCCATATTTATTCGCAACAAATGTCACTAAGATTGGACTATAAATACCGATGTTAATCGGGATGGCATTTTCAAATCGTGGCTCAAAGAGAAGAAATCGAAAGAAAGACGAAATTATTGTAACGACCGCTTGCTCCAGGGTATCTGCTGGTCGGGAACTTTCGACTTGTTTACTTTTTTAGTGGGTCACAATATTCGATACAAATGTACACAAGGTCCTGCGCGTGGCCAGCTCAAGGTGAATATTATTATACCAAAATACTAAAATAAGGATTTAAGGAGGTCTTAACTCGGTAAGCTTTAAAAGGCAACATATAATCTTGTTACTACAAAATACTGAGCACATATATCGGTAAAAATGTGATCAAAATGTTGAAAGGTCTTTTGTTTTTTTCTTCTTATTCCCATTTTTTTTTTGCTTGGTATTGTTATTTTTTTAAGGGTCACGCACGAAACTAAATTTTGTTTTTGATTAACATTGTGTTGAGGTAATGTTGTAAAAAAAATAAACGACACGTGCTCACAGCTAGCTCCCAACTGCTGTGCTTGAGTGTGAGCGTGTGTGTAGTTGTGTGTGTGCTCGTGTGTGTTTGTGTGCGTTTTTGTGCGTTTTTGTGTTAGTGTGAGCAGCAATTGCATATGTTCCGTGCTGGTCAAGTTCAACATTCAATTAGAATACATTACAGGCTCGGTGACATGGGAACCCAGGCCCGGGCCTGAGCTCAGGCCCTGGCCCAGGCAGAGGCTCAGTCCCGATATCTAGTCCGTAAATAGAAACCCCAACATGGTAACTGAAACTAAAATTGGTGTGCCCTGCCCTTGGCACATGACCTGCTGGTCGGGTGCTGCTAAAAGATTGGCCAGTAAACCTGCTGCTGCAGTCAGTCCGGTGTTCGACCCTGTCCGACCCACTATCTGTGCGTTTTGGAAAAGTTTTTCTCTGCTCTGCCAAATGCCCGAATAGTTTTATATTCATATGCATATTTGGGCAGCAGCATATGAACGAGTGAGCAATCGCCGGATGTGGAATATGGTCAACAAATGTAGGCGGTCGGACGTGCAACGTGCGCGGCAATATGCAGAGGATACACTTATTTAAAGAGACGGCAATTCCATCTACCTATCACCTAGTTACTTGGCTTTCCATTTTTGCTTTTAGCCAGGCACTTTGCTGCCATTTTCCGGTTTCGTTTGCCGCCTGTGAAGCTTATGTACATTTTTATGGCCTATGTGGATATTGTAGTGGATGCTGTGTATGTGTGTGTGTGTGTGTGTGGGGTCTGAAGGGTTTTTATGACTTTGTTATGAAGTTTGTTAGGTGTAAATTTGATGTGGCAAGCGGCTGTTACCCCTCCATAACCCAGTATCAGTAGCCTCGGCCTTTTTCGGCACGCTTCTGTCGAGTAGATGATGATGATGATGTCCAGTGGCCGCCCCCCCTCCCTCCGCCGGCTGTCAGCCAAGAGTCCGGGCGAGCACGTTGCTCGCCTGGCAGCATAATTTATGGCCTGACCATGACATGTTATGAAATGGAAAATGCTGCCAACGGTTGCCAGCGCAATTGAATACAAATTCGCTTGCAACTAATTAAACAGATGGTCAGGGGCAGCACGCAGAGAGAGAGAGAGAGAGAGCGAGGGAGAGAGAGAGAGAGAGAGAGCGTGTGGCATGTGGCAGCAAACTCTATCTCACATTATATGATTTGATTTGGTTACAAACTAAGCTGCGACTCAGTTTGCAATTGCAGTTGCCGTGCATGACGCTCAAGTTGGTTGCCCCCAAAGGCATGTGGCACGCAACGCGAGTGCGTGTATAACAAGCTGCCACAAAGCGTTGCATACATTTTGGGGCCCGTCTTGTGTTGCCTGCAATTAATGCCCTGCATATAGTCTGTTGACGACTATTCACCGAGCCGGCAACACACTCATATCCAATTCACGCCGAATGTCCAATCCAGCTTAGACTCGGCCATATGCACACATACATATGCAAATGCAGGTGCCTCGCACAGTGCCTGAATGGCAAAAACTGACGGCAATCAACATCCAATCGCCTGCAACGTCAACTTCCAAGTCAAAATTTTAGCCCTCAACGCATCAACCCCAGATTTGGGAATGGGCCTTCTTCTTTTTGCGTGAAAGGGATTTCGTTTCTATTTATAACCCAGGTGTGGATTTACTTGTTTAATGAAATGTTTTTTCGTTTAAATATTTATTAATAAGAAATCAAAATAATGAACATTTACGAAGGTTCTCAGAAAAATAAAGTTTCGCGAACTTTGCCAGAGTTTAGATATTGCCACAAATTTAAAAAATATATTTCAACTATTATGATTATTAATATTTATTTCCCAATCAGTTGAACAGCTGTTTTTTTTCAAAAACAGTTTTGTTTTCAAGGTTCCGCCACAATAAACCGCTTTCAATGCCAATTCACATCAGTCGAATTGTGGCAAATAATACCAATGCCACAATCCACAATTTTTATTGATTTCTGATGATTTTCATAAAGCCTTGTACAGCATCCAACAGGCCAGCTGTGACTGTCAATGTTAAGCGGTCAACTAAAAGGGTTTTGATACCCATTGTAAATGGGTAGACTAGGGTATAGTAGGGTTGGGCACATGTATGTAACAGGCAGAAGGCAGAGTCTTCGAGTCAATCTAGCCGTGTCCGTCTCGGATATTTAAAGAGCTAAAGAATTGAAATATATTTCTTTTGCAATTGACATAATATCGATAAATATCGATTTTTAAATATGAGTTTTTTAGCATTACCCGAAAATTATAATAGCTGTTTACAGCATCTGCAGAACAAGTTTGCCATTATCTCGATATATTTCCCAATTTCCATATTATCGATTAATATCGATATTGAGATATGGGCTTTTTACCATAACTCGAAAACTATAAGAGCTATTTATACCGAATTTAGTATTTTATTAATTATTAATGGTCGAGTTTCGTATGGTAAAAATAGAACTCCCCATTCCCTCTATTTTCGTACTTAAACATATTTTCGTGCCATATTTAGGCACTTAAAATTTCATTTGGATCGGACTATAAACGCCGAAGCTATTCTAAAATGTATTTTCCATGGTGTGGGTAAAGGCAAGAAGAAGCATAGTCGCTGTGTAATATGTATGTACGTGCATTTGCATCTGGGTTAGGGTATCTCGCCAGGCACTCCCAACTGGAGATCTTTTACCAGTTGTGACTAAAACTATGCCATAAAGCGAACGTCCACTGAGAGATACTCTGAAAAGTTGTAGAGCTCTAACTTGTACTGAAATTTAACTGTGTTTGTAAAAACGTGGTATTATTGGTAAATTTACATAAATGTTTTAATGCGCGTGCCCGACCTTTATATCATAGAGAAAGCTCTTAATGGATAAATCACTCTACCTGCTTCTTTCTTAACAACTCTTCCTCACTCTTTCTCTCTGTTTCTCTCTCTCTCTATTTGTTTGCCTTTTCCCCTTTTTTTTTCCTTGTAATTCGTTGTCAGTCAGTTATTTCTATAAATATTTTTGAGTCTCCGATCCTTTAATACTCTCCCTCGTAATCAGCTTACCCCTTACTCCCTTTCCATCTCTATCCCCCTCTCTCTCTCTCTCTCTCTCTATCTCTCTCTCATTCTCTCTCTTTATCGATTGGGTAATCTACTATCTGCTTTTAGCATACATAAAAATATTTTTTTTTTACCATTTTAAAGCCATTTTAGTGTTATAGGGTATTAAAACTCGGCGTTGCCGTGAGTGCTGAGCTCGTAAGCTTTACTATATACAGGAATAGTATGTGCTGTAAATGCGCATGCATGTGTACACATGTTGGCCACAAGCGTCGCGACGTTACGTTCAATTTTTAAGCTGTTTGTAAACGTTTCGACTTTTGTGCTCCATAAGAGCGCGTGTGGCTTATCATTTGTTGTTGTTGGCAGCGTGTTGCATGCATCGCTTTTATGGCCGCTTTACCGTGTGTCTCCAATAATAATGACAAATCGGTTCACACGGCTACAACGGCATGCCAGTGTCCGGGTGCTATGTAGTTGGCCGTAGCTTTCATGTCACGTTCTGGCACGGAATGGACTCCATAAAGTCAAAGGCCCAGCCACAAACGTGAATCCCGGCGAGGCTATAAAATCAACAGATTTATTGGGTCTTATCATATACTATATATATGTATACATATATATCTTTATTTATATATATATATATATATATATATATATATATATATATATGTTCTTGTATTTATTTATTATATATATAAGGAAATTAGGTTATATAGTTGGCTATTGTGTGTATAGAAATTGCCATGTGACAAACATTTGTTTAACTGAAAAGTGTCCATGGTTACGCCTTTGTCCGCTTTAGCATTAGTTTTGGAAAAACAAGTGAAATTGCTTGAACTGTGAATACCCTAGAGGTCGTGAGTGTGAGAACTTCTGGTGAATGATTTAAGCAACAATATATTTATGGTTATATTATATACGGTTTGAACCAACGCCATATCCATCGGTTCGGCACTTGAGCCTGGTTTGCTACATCCATGAAAAGGGTTTAGCTGAATTATGATTTGGTTCTGGTTTCGGTTTGCCTAAAGGATGTTGTTCAGAGAACGTAACAAACTGAAATGCATGCCTCGAACCAGTTCAGTTCTTGAAATTAATATAAGATCATTTAATTGTATTTGTATTGTCTAAATTGTGCAAAATCCACTTGACTTGAGCACATTTACAACATACAAACACATACAATAAATTAGCTTTTGCTTATCACTGAGGTCAAAGTTGACAGCCTTTTGCCCATTTGTTGCGGAATACAGGGTATTCCGAGACTCGTAACGTAAGCATGAGGCGCAACTATTCATGCATTTGTCGCAATGAGCAGATAACGTTTATGGCTGGCTGGACAAGCCGTGAGCGGCAAACAAAGCTGACACACACACGTACACACACGTGCGCACACACATACACGCGCACACACAGCATGGAGTGGGTGTGCGTGGCCGAGGCAGTCAGGCAGTCAAGCATTAGCATGTGTCTTGGGCCCTGACAATGTCAAAAACTGTTTATGCTCCAACGCCTTCACACTGTTTGCCATGTGCGTACACAATGGCCAAAAGCCGCACCCCCTGTTACCCTGGCCCACTGTCCGGGGCCGCAACGCCCATGCCGAACCGATTGGCCCGACTGTGTCGCTGTGTTATTTTCGCATCACTTTGTTTGGGTGTTGGCTTAAACACGATATTTATTGGCTCACCACATGGATGTTGCCGGGACCCGGTCGCACTTTTCACAGTTGACATCTCAATGACGCTTTTTTACGCTTGACAACAGCATCAGCAGTCACAGTTCCCATCCCAGTCCACAGTCGACAGTGCCCCCTTCCGTTGTATCCAATTCGGCCCAGTCTCCTGCTACATGGTCTCACTAGACAGCACCAGTATTCGCACGATGGGAATACCAATTGACAAAAGCCACCGATTTCTTTTTTTTTTTTTATTGTTGTTTTTTTGTTTATATACACATACATACTCGAGCGTACACACGCATGTATGTGTGTAGCATACGAGTAGGTATTTGCAAATGGGTTCTGTGTCGCCATATTTGTATCTGACTCTGTTTTTTGGATGATGAATGCCAAGCATGTAGATTGATGGCCAACACCCACCAGCTAGCACCACTAATGGCAGACCTAGCACCACTAGACCGGCTGCGACAAATGTATAGACATGAATACATACGAACATACTTACGTAACTACATACATACATATGTATGTGCGTATGCCCAGGCAGCTGTCACATAGTATAGTGCAGTTTGTCATTCGCTTGATGCGCGGACCAATCTGTATCGGCAGTCAGCTTAAATCAAGTTATCGATAAATGTGTCCAAAAAAGTAAAAGAAAGCTGGAATAAATTCAATTATTACGGCTATTGGATGCTGCTCCATGATGATGGGATGTGCTTGCCTGAGCCTTGAATAATTGATGGGCTTATCATGATAATATATCGATAAGTCAATTTGATATGTCGATGTTCGGCTCAAATACAGCTATTGAGAAATGTGTCAACAAATTGTTATCGATAGATGTGGCTCAAAAGCGATACCTACTGCTTTGTGGTGTGTTTAGATAAGCGATTTGTTAATCGTGTTCTTATATCGATAAATAAAAGCGATAATAAATGTACTAAAAAGGAAAGAGATATAGTATATAAATCAGGTAATCATGAAGGCGACGAAGTGCAGTTTAATCTTTCTAATTTTGATATAATTGACAGATATATATCGATAACATAGGAGAGTTATTTATAGGAATGCATCAATAGTTGAAATTTAAGTATTATTTTATAATTTATATAGACATATTAAGTGCAGTAAATTTTATAAACCAATCAATCATGAGGGCGATAAATTGCAGTTTAATCTTTAAGCATTAGATGGGATCATATTATTCAATTGTGGTTGGCAGACTTCTGGTCTCTCCCATCGTGAGGAAAAGCCCTACCCATACACGCACAAATACGTATACGCGTATACCCCATTCCAGATGCCGTAACCGTTCATCATTCCCCTTGAACTTTTGTCGCCTGCTTTTCACAGTATTTATGCGTTTTGCTCTTTAGTCATGGCTCGGAAAATATGGCGATAAACATGTCACTCGTTTGCCGTTACTTCTGACTTGTTCTGGCTGCTTGTTGTTGTTGTTGCTCAGTCATGGGACTAGAAACAGAAACAGAATGGGGATTGGGGACTGGGAACTGGGTGGTGGCAACTGGCAACAGGATCAGTAGAAATCAGACTAGAACAGGACCAAAACCTGGTACCAGCCACAGGACCACAGCACGCACTTCGGTTGCCCTACCACGACTGGAGGGGTAGTTATGTGAGAGGGGCTTGTGGGGGAGGGGATGGGGGCCCGGTTGTGGGACACAATATGGCGATGCTGATAATACATACTCGTAGTTACTAACATAATACATACTTGTCATACTTGCACTCGCATATCATTTGATTTACGCTTTGTGTCGCACTTGTGATATATGCGTTGGCACGCCCCCGCTCCTAAAGAGCCCCAAGCCCCTCATCATTCCTTTGCAGCTGCCCCTGTCGTGGACTAAATGGCAATGTATTCAAACATTTCAGTTTCGGGCTTGATGGCAGCCATAATTGAAAGCACAGCGCGCGCTCAGCAGGACCGGGAATCCAATAGACCCACACCCACACCCACACCCGCACACGCACACACAAACAAAGCGACATGTGTAGCCAGCCATTTTGAGTTTAAGTGGCAATACGATTTGAATTCTTTATGTGGACGATTGGGCGTCTGGGCGTGGTAGCGGCAGCGGTGTGGGCTAGCTGTTAGTTAGTGTGTCCTCGTGTTGAGAGCCTGGGCGCGCGCCATGTACAGCCCCAAGTTCTTTTTTTTTTTTTTTTTTTTTTTTTTGGGTCCAAGTTCGGGAGCTGACACGCCAGTCCCTTGGGTTGTATTGGATTTGCTTGTTGATTGGCTTGCATATATACATATATATATATATATATTTTGTTTTTTTATTTATTTATTTTATTTTTTGTTGGAAACGCGCTGATTATTCATGTCTTCGACCCGGCTCAGCCACGAGCTGCTCCGCAACGCCCCGCCCAACCCCAAACCTACGCACTTTTCAATGACACTCGTATTGGCCAGCTGGCATTTAAGTGTAGTTTTTATTTTATTGCATATTTCGAGGAGCAGGCACATGAATGTTATGGCCATGGCTCTAATTTGTGTGTCAGGAACAGCAACAGCAGCAGTCGAGCAGCAAATTATGTAACTACATTTGAGCACAACAACACAATTCCCAGATACATATACATACATATATATAAATATATATCTACACTATTTGCACAAAAGTGTATGTGTATATATGTATGTATATGTGTATGTATCAGTTATGTGTACATTATGGCCAACAATGAATGGCTCTAGTTTCAATGTGTGTGTGCGTGTGTGTTTGTGTGTGTATTGCATGCACATTATATTACTTATACGCGCCTTTGTTGCTTAAACACAACAGCACAAAGCAGAAAACCAAATAAAGAGTTATCTTAGGATAACCGAAGATTAAACACACTTGCCGACAGTTGCCTAAGCGCAATAAATTCTAGCAGAGAATTTTGGCTTATTAAAATAGTTTTTTAAAATATAATAAATAAGTTTACAAACATTATTATATAGTTATTATATAACTGTGTGATGCGATTCCATCGAAAACTTTGAAAGAGAAATGAGTTGAAAAACAAGGTTCGTTTTGTACAGCTTTTCAAACATTTTATTAGAGGTTTAAGTTTGAACCTAGGTTCGCATGTGAAGTATTCTTTAAATTATCTGCATATATTTCTATAGCGAATTGAGTTTATTTTTCATACTCTTAAAACTGACTTTAGCTTAATTTCAAAAACAACAAAACAAACATATTTTACTTAATTTAAATGGGTCGGTTCAGGCCCAGAGATTCGGTCTTATATTCAGTTTAAAGTTTTTTAATGTTACATCAAAATATTGGAATTGAGGATTCAAGTCGATAACACAGATATCCGTCTTGGATAACACAGAAACAGATAGATAGATAGATAGATAGACAAACGGATGTGTTCCAAGCAAACGAAAGGAGTAAAGAATAATCCCATATATCTTCATCAAGTCCTAACGCATTTCGTGATTAAGGAATTGGACTGCCCGCTGATAGGGTATAAAGCAGACAAGAAATGAAACAGGAAAAAAGAAAAACCAACTGAGAGCTCTGTGAAACCCGCATATGTTTGAGTAGCACATCACAGCATGAGTGAAGGGACGTTGTGTTGTGGTATGGCGGGAGGTGTCAGAGTGGCGGGTAGATTGTGAGAGTGAGCGGTGCGGGAAAATTGGCCTGCTGGGGCAGGGGTGGGGCAGCGCAGCGCCAACAGCTTGCATAAATTTGTATATTGAGAGACTATGGAATGAAATAACTGCTTAGTTCCATTCACCACATTCGCTTTCACAAATCGCATTCGTCATTCCGCTTGCCTGATGTCTTTGTCAAATATGCGACTAACTGTAGCTGTCGAAGGCGACTTCAATCTCAATGGGCCTTCGGGCCACGTGTAAGCCAGCGGCAGAGCCAGCGCCAGCCCAAATGCCTTACTTTCAATACCAATGCCCAAAACTCAAACTCAAACCCAGTCCTAATCCCCAACTCAAGACCCCAAACCCAAGCCCAATCCCAGTCGCAGCCTTTTTGTCGTTTCGAGCAATGATTTGTCGTCATGTGGCATGTGAAATGGGCGCCAAAAGTGGGCTGGGCAAACCAACGGTTAAATATGCGTAGGTATGCCACAAACTCGACAGTATCTGCCACCTGGCGAGGGCAGGTGATGGAGCGTCTACTTAAACAATTTTCTTCACTGCGCGCAAACCAGGCCAAATCACACGCCTGAGCGGCAATTTTAGTCGCTTGATTGAGTTTTTGCTTGAATTCTATATGACGGACTACCATATACATATATATATATATAGATATATATGTACACACATATATGCTTGCCAAGCATATTATAAAAATAATGCCATTTGGCAGATTCACTTGAATATGTTCACTGGCATGCCTTTATGTAAGGCAAAATGAAAGAACATAAGTTGTTTTTATAACAAAAATTTCAAAGCGCTTATTTCTTAGTTTTCTTTTAGGGGAATAGCCCTAACGAAAATGGTTTTCCACAAAAATGTTTACAGTTTCGCAAAGTTGACAGTTCAGGCATTGCAGTTTTTCCGTTCTTAAATTCAACAATTTATCTTACTAAAAAATCAAATAATTTCGAAAAGAAAATATATGTTACAAAAAAAAAAAAAAAGAAATTGGTTTAATTATATTTAGCAAGAAACGCTTTTGATATTTTATCCATGACAGTTTGACAGTATAGCAAATGCAGTTTTATGCTTAAAAGGGTAAAAAAGGCATACGAGTTTTGTGCAATTGCATGTAACAGGCAAAAGCATCTTTAATACCATAAAGCATATATATTCTGGATCAGGACGGTCAGTTGAGTCGATGTAGCCATGCCCATCTGCATCCACGTATATCATATTTTCGATATATGTTTATATCGGGAACATTCTACATTTCCATAATATCGCTAAGGCACAAGTCGAAGTTTATAAAAGCTTACGACTCCAAATTTGGTATGTGCCTTCTTGTATTGCATATATACATTTGAAAATAATAAACTGTTTGATACGCTTCCCTGTTCGTCCCAAAATTTGCAAAAATCTTGTTTTCTAAGCAAAAGCATTGTATTTTGTTTTAGAATCGAACATTTCATTAGAATCGAAAACTCCTATAGAACTCATGGCCTGTGTTCAGGGTATCTCCAAGTCGGTTTTCATATTTAAAGCCTGGGATTTGTTATATTAAAATTGTTTTGCAATAAAAATTCAATCTTTGCATTTGCTTAAAAGCATTTCGATATTTATCTTGTACTTTGGGCATGTCAAGCTAGATGCCATGCACATGTGCATGTGTCTGCATGCGTAAGCGTATCTAATTGGGTAAAAGACTTACGAACCCATAAAGTGATACCATACGTGTGCTAATGATTACTCTGCAGCTTAGCTCGACCTTTTGGTTAGGTGAACTGAATAGCGTGTGTATCGTGTAGTATTTGCTCTGCGTGCAAAAATTTGCCGAGCAAACAATGCGTGCAACTGCTGCTGCTGTTGCCTTTGCTACTGCTCTAATGTCAGTATTCGCATAACGCATACGCCACGTTGTATCTGCTGCATGAAGCCCGCACCAATGTAATACAAACGTTGCCAGCTGCCGCATCATTATGGTTAGGCAAACTGAGAGGCAAGTAGAACAGCATACTAAGATGCTTCACAAATATTGTGATTTCATTTAGGGGTCTCTGCGCTCGGATGGGACAACGTGGCGGATGCGCTACATTTTAAAGAGCCAGGCCATAAAGTTAATGCACGCGTGCCAAACTTATTCAATACACACATACATTTATATTTTATAGTATAAATCGCGTGTGTATTCAATTTCATATTCACTTAATATGCTTAAGTACACAAAGTGAAAAAGGCAAATTTAAACCAATTGCGAATTAAATCCATTGAAATCATTTTTCATAGTTTTCAGGCCGTGAAATCCAAACAAAATGAAGCCTTCAACAGCAGAGCGCGGCTCGCACACAAATCAAAACTAAAAAGTAGCGAGGGTTGCGGCAGAAAAATGCATAGCTAAAGCAAATGCGGAAGCTCTAGTCGTAAATGCTTGACCAGCAGATACCCTCTAAACTACAGGCTACACTTGGAGTGCGTAACAACGTAACCAGCTATTTTTACGGTAAGTACATTCTTTTGCTACATCAAAACACTTGTACACTGTAGAATTTTATTTAAATGAAAATGCATACACCAGGATGTATGGATATTGCTTGATTTACGTTAGCAATTGAACAGGAGTGCTTGTCTGTCCCTGCCCTCAAATTATAATGCTTATTTTTTTAATATATTTCAAAAGATTCATTTTAGCCTGTTATCAAAACTTGGTCTTCAAAAAAATTTTAATTTCAATTGACTGATTGGCTAATTGATTAAACAATAAGTGCTGGGTAGATGACATTTATCTATAGCTAATGCAGGGCTTTTGTTAATTTCACCCGCAAGTGTGAAAAAATTTACGGCAATAAATTCATGGTTATATGAAACTGACATTCGTTTGAGATGTGTTTCACTCCTTTCGCAAAATTCCCATTCCAAGGTGGATAATGTTGGGTAAAGCTTAGGTGGGTGAGGTTACCAGCTTAAACCCATTTCCAAAGACATTTATGACAACTCCTATGAGATATGTTTCCCTTGCGTTTGTTGGGGATGAAAATGTGTCATAAATAAAACAGATTAAAAAACGAAAGTAATAAAAATCATAAAATACAGCAAAGCAACATAAAATATATTTTCAATTATAATTATTCTCAAACTAAAATTTAAAAGACTGCCGAGCAGCTATTTAGACAAGCAAATAAATCGAATATATGTATGGAAAGAACTTCTAATTGATCTTCCTATAGGGGTCAAGTCTGCCGGCAGCTATCTTCTGGCCAAGCCCTCTATTGACACATTTATTTGTGCACAGGGTGTGCGAATAAATGGAATTATAAAAAAAAAGCGGAAGAAAAAACATATCAATAATACCAATTTATTTGCATAAATAAAAATTGTTTATTTTTCATAATTTAAACGCCAGTTGACCATCAATCGTTGCGCATTGTCTGCTGGATTATTATTATTGTACACTCTTGCTGTGCAAGTGTGTGTGAGTGTGTGCGTGTTTAATGTAAATGAAAATTCTCAATTGGCCATCCATGCTAAAACAATTACGCGTTTAAATGGCAGAAAATTTCTAAATAAATAAGTTGCTTGCATTGGCATGAGCATTGCATAAATAAATAAGTACGAAGCTCGCGGTGAATCATGGTGTGAGTGTGGTGGAGAGGGGCTGAGAGGGTGAGGGGAGTGTATGTGGTTGTATGAGCTTCTCTGATCCCAACAAGGCTAAAGCCGCATTCAATGCCAGACCAGAAGTGTTTGCCGCCAAATCGATTGGCGCCCATTCACGAGGCGCACACGCGCCCCTTTGACAGAACACACCGTTCGAGTGGGAAGGGGCGTTTTTATTTTCCAGTGCTGTAAAACTAATTTTGTGCATCATAAAGTTTTATGACAAATATTACGGTACTTTTTGACACTGTGTCAAACGCACATTCACACAGATACGAACTCACGCTCTCCCACACACACACACACACGCGCACACGCATACACGAGCGCATGCACATACAGTTATCAAAATTGCTGTTAAAGCGTATTTTTTGTTCGCTACGTACCCCATCCACCTACCCGCCCCTCAGACGACCCTAACCAGCTATCTATCTGACTGCATGCTCGTCTTTTTGTGGCCTTATTTAAAGCGAGTGTATGTGTGAGCGTGTGCGTGTGCGTTTGTGTGAGCGTGAGCGTGAGCGTGTGTATGCTTTAATAAAGTAGCATTAAGCAGAGCTGACAAACCGAAATTGAAATGCGAGCCAAACAAAACCAATACGAAATGAAAAAAATACCAAACGAATGGTATATAAAAATAATGGCCGGAAAATGAAAATATATATTAATATTTGTTCACGCCCACTGGCAAAGTGCCAAAATCGGCTCATTAAATTTAATGCCACAATTGGTAACGCCAAATGGAGTACGCAAGAAGTGCATTCGAAATCGTATTCGCATTAATCCACACATTTTACAATATTCAATTAAGCAGCAATAACACTGGCTGAAGGTGTCAGAGGGAAAGAGAGAGAGAAAAGGGGAGAGGGAAAGCGGGAGCAGCGAATTGAATACATTTCGATGAGCTTTCCGTTCTAAATGAGCTTTTTAATTTTTATTTATTTTAAAAAGCGTAAGCTTGCACGCAGTTAGGTTCAGTGTGGTAAAACTTGGGAAAAAAAGCAAATAAATTTTTCTTTACCCCTAGACAACACTAGTTTTTGATAAATTTTTTTTTTATTATACATATTTTCAATACTTAACTTGAAATAATCTTATAATTTTCATTTTAATTTGAGGATGCTTAAGCTAGCACGCAGAAGAGTTCAGTGCTGTAAAACATGCGAAAACATCAAATTTCAAGTTTTCATCACTACACAACATGAAAACCTTTATTGTCTACATAATACCAATTTTTAAATGAGCTAAGTTATTTTTAATTTAGCTTGAAAGGGCTTAAGCTTTTAAACAGTTAAGTTCAGTGTGGTAAAGCTTGCAAAAATATCAAATGTAATTTTTTTATCTCTTCACAACACTTATTTTTGATAAAAAAAACATTTTTTTATGATTATCACCGGAAAAAACAACTTTGTTAATTAAGTGTTGAAGTATTTTCAAAGAAAACACTTGATTAAAATGTCATATTGAGTGCTTTTTGGTATTGTAAAATATCATAAATTGCCTCCAAAGCTGAGCCTTGTTGCATTTTTTCGTTAATAACAATAAAGTTTCAGCTGCCTGACAGTTCTTTGATGGTGTTTCTGTAAATTAAATCATGCTGCATACCACAGTAATTAAAATGAAATATTAAATTCGACTTTTGAAGTTAATCAAATTTGAAACAAAAATGTCAAATATTGCAAATATGCGATGCTTGATGAACACAATAATAAAAAAGGCACAAATAAAACATATTATAAAAAAATGTATATAAAATAAAACAATCACAATTAACAAAGTAAACAAAGAGAAAAATTGCCGATAACCGCAGAATGTTGCGGCTTGCGATGTTGTTGTATATTTTAATTTCTGTTTCTTTTGTTCACAATACTGAGAATATTTTTTCCGGCTTATTACGCAAACACACAATATGCATTTGCTCTGGCATGGGGGAAGGGGGGTCGCGTGGTGGGCGGGTCAATTTGATTGTTCAAGTATCAATGTCTATGGGAATTTAAATGAAGCTACTTGAAGCTAGCAGCCCCCATACCCTGGGAGACCTCGTGTCTCAATTCATGCAATTTCCTGTTGCCTTAGCCCAAGTCTGAATGTCACATTTGCATCAGATCGCACAAACTTTACATTACATTTTATTCAATTTGCTGTTTTTCTTTTCAATTTATATTCATCTGTTTTTTTTTTTGCATTTTCTTTCTGGAGTCTGGCTCCTTCAATACTTTATGGCCGTGGCGAGCTGGGTGTTGGGCAATTTGCTGGGGACACGCGCACAGTGTTGTGCAGCGCATCTGGAGATTCAAGCTGGCTGAATGCGGCCCTTAATGAATAGCGCAAATAATTGCGAATATATGAGAGTGTCATATTTCACTTGAATAACATCAACTTTTTTTTTTTTATAGTCCGATATAATGTATATAATTTTGTTGTATTTTTTTCACATTATCTGCATGGCATGTATACAGCAGCTGTGCGTATGCATGTATATATATGTGTGTGTGTATGTGTGTGAGTGTGTGTCTTGTATGTGCAAATGTAATGAGCGGATGAGCAAAAAGTTTATGGGCGGCAGGAAGCGACAGCCGCGCCGACACTCGCAAGCAGCAGCCAGCAACAGCCAACCGGGAGGGGTAGCCAGGGAGGGCGTGGCACACAGAGATTGAGAGAGAGCAAGAGTGGGAGAGATAGGCGTCGGAAGAGCTGCCGGACAGTCAAACTGGCAGCTATGTGGCAGGGTAAGCAGAACTTGGGTTGGGCGCCGACCAATGTGGTCGGTCAGTTGGTCAGTTCGAGGATGTTGCGACGCTGCAATTCATGTCCGCTAATTAAATTGTAATTATATATGTTAATGTGTGTATGTGTTTGTGTGTGTGTGTGTGTGTGTGTGAATGTTTGTGTGGTTGTGTGTGTGTGTGCAGCATTATATGTATGTATGCCATGTCGACGGCAGCGGCCACGCGGTTACAAGCAATGTTCTTAATTTAATGAAAGATTTCGATTATAAATGGGATTACATTTACAGGGTCCTTAACTAAGTGTGCTCATATGTGTGTGCTTGTGTGTGTGTGCTTGTGTGTGTGTGCTTGTGTGTATGTGCGAGTAATTTTTATTTTGTGCTGGCGCCTCTAAAATCCAATTTCAACTAGAACTTACCACCATGAAATATTTCTTGATACGTGCCGAAATTTATGGAAAATTATGTTCAAATGAACTCTTGCGCTGCATGAGAATTCGCTGGAATTATTGGGTGGACGGATTTTGGGTCAAATTAAAGCTATTCGTTGTACATGAACTTTGGTTTCCAACATTTAAGTTTATTTATAGCTCAGTATCTAGTGTCTTTCATATCTTGCCGTATCATAAGGCCGTATCGCCGCGGAGCTACATTTACTATAGAAAAAACAATTTTTATTGTTAGAATCATGATAAAGCATGAAAGCATTTTGAACTGTTTTCGCTTTAGAAGTTCAAAGGCAGATATCAATGCTTCTTTATTCGATTTTGCATATAAACCTACTAGGCGCCTAGCTTAAGGCCCGACATTTTTCCTGGCTATGTAAAATATTGGCAGAATATTAAAAAAACTCCCAGCTAGAAAAGAGTTCAAGCTGTGTTGCAGATACATAATATATTGCTGAAGGAAAGTTTAAAGCAACTGTAAGTTCGATAGAAAACATGTTCTAAATCCAGGAAAAGTCCATAACTGAATGTGTTTATTAAAGTTAACAAGAGTTCAGGGTAACTTGTGCTGTGGGCGACAACAAACTTGAAGTATAGAAACTTAAAGTGACTGCGCGTGTATAGAATAAGTTTGGCTCAAATATATATTTTGTGTAACACGATACTTTATACAATTAAGGCAAAAGATCAAGTTAAAAAAAATAAAATAAAAAGGAGAATGTGCGGATTTACGTCACGCCGAACATTTAATACTCTTTAAGACATGTGAATATTTTGAAAAAAAAAATTTGTTGTCATATAAAACTCATTTTTCGAACGATTTTCTAAAGAAAAATATATAGTTAAACTCATAAATTCCGAGTTTGGTCAAGGTAATAGAATGCAATAGAAATAATTACCTTTGCTAAGTTTCAAGACGATAGATTTACAACTGAGAGCGTAATCTGTATACGGACAGACAGATAACAAGAAAAAGAACATTTATTTTTAACACGCCGCAGATTAAATACCCTTTCCGAGCGATTGTGCCTATAGGTGTCATATAATATAGTTTTCCGATTTGAAATGATGTCAACAGAATAAAGTAATATGATATAATAGCTATATAAGTATAATATACAGGAAGTTAATGTTTGGTTCATTCCTTCTATGACAACTATCAAAAGTTTTGCGAAGCGAGCTTCAAAACTGAAGGACAATTTTGCAATGACATATATTGACTCGATCACGAATATATATGCGTTACATATTTTGCAATATAATCATAGTACCCACAATGAGTGTATCAGAAGAGATTTCGTAGAGCTGAAGCGCGTGGCTGTGTTTAGGAGGCCACTCGAATGAGCTGTGAAGTGTCCTCTGCTCTCAAAGAGCGGGCAAGCCGAGCATCCTGCTGAGGTCTGTCTGGTCTGTACCAGTGTCCCGGCGTCCCGATGTCCCAGTGTCCGGTGAGTGCTGGCAATGCATTGTTAATAACCGTCCAGACCGAGTGCCAGTTGGTCGGCGTTAGCGTGAGAATTTTGTTCAAATTTAATTAAACTGCCTGTGCAGTCGAGCCAAAAATGTTGTGGTGCGCTGCTTAGACTTGCCGAGTACCACTTATAATTTAATGACGCTTAATAATTGATGCTGGCAGGCCGACAAAAGCGCCTTATTGAAAGCGCGCACCGAAAAGTAGGCAATAAAAACTTTTATGACAACAGAATGGGCCACTTGACTGGATGCGCCAACACGTCGAGATGGCCAACATTTTGGAGCGGGTTAACGCAGTTAACTAACTTTAATGACCTGACCGACTCGGACCCGGGCCAAAATTTGCTTCAACTGTGCCAGGCCTCAACTGTCAGCCCTTTGGGCTGTTTATATTATAGTTTCATTCGGTAGCTTTCACAAAAGTCGTGCACTTTTTCTTTGATTTAGTATTTAAATTTTTTATATATTTTGTTCCTAAAAAATTCTGTTATAGTTAATTGCATGTTTTGAGCAATCGTTTTGGACCACCGTTATCTCGATTATAGAAAATCTTATAAAAAACGCCAAACGACCAAATTTCTAGAATATTCAATATTATGCCGCTCGCTAAACGGTTTCTGGCCAAGCTGGCCCGTTTTTATCGACGCCTCAAGCAGCGCCCCATTGCCAAAAAACTGAGCGATAGCAAGAAATGTGTTAAAAAATGCCATAAGAGCTGTGGCACCATACCGGATGAAATAGAGCTCGATGATCTCCATACTAATACGTTGGCGTATGACATGCAGGATGCAAATCCTGCTCTAATATCGTCTGCCAAAAAGGCAATCATTGTCAAGACTAAGGCTGAAATAGTTCCAGAGCCAAGATCCCAAACGGCATCACATACAATTATTAAGGAACGTATGGCGGCTGGCAATGAGACCAGCGCTGATGTCGGCACCCAGGCTGATGGTGGGCCAATATTGGAGAATGGCATCTCGAAGAGGGCATTCTGCCGCCAGTTGGATAGCTTGTTACAACGCAGCCTGGGCGCCGATTGCAGTCGTGCACGTGTTTGGACCCGGCCCGACTCCACTTTCTGTTAAAGCCAACAAAATTTCAAATAAGTCCATATATAATATGCCCCATGTGGCTAATAAAAGGTAAACCCTACTACAAACCAACATGCACATGACCTTGTCAATTCGCAGCGCCTGCCGCCAGTCGAAAGGCAACAGTTAAGGGCCATACACAGTCGCAACAACCCTGCCCAACCATCAACAAATTGGCGGCAGCTCATTAAATAAACATAAACCGCCTGTAATTATGACAGGGTCTTGCGTCTATATTAACGTGTGTACGGGTAAGTGCAAGCCAAAGCACACAAAACGCCACCGACCGTAAACTGAAAGGCCGTACAGCAGCCAGTCAGTCAGCCTTTCAGTCAGTCGGCCTGTCAGTCAGACTGTCACTCGTTCTGTCACGTGCTCGGTTTGGGTGCGGGTGCGTCAATTTATGAACAAGCGCTGCCTAAAAGCATGCAACATTTTACATTCGCTGAGGTAGCGCTCGCATGCCACAGTGGGCCAAATTGACGTATCATGCAGCAAAAAGTCAGATGCTGCAGCTTAATTTGGCTAAAACATACTTAAAACTAATTGGACAAGTGTGGCATTTGACATTTGTATTTACCATGAACCGCAATTCAAGGCTGGAATCAGAAATTGCCGAATCTGAACCTGAACACAAGCTTGTAGAGGGTATTAAAATGTTGTCCGACCCCATTAAGTATATAGATTCTTGATCAGCATCAACAGCCGAGTTGATATAGCCATGTCCGTCTGTCTGTTTCTATACAAACTAATCTCTCAGTTGTAAAGCTATCGTCTTGAAACCTTACATAGGTCATTATATCTATTGCAGGCAGTACACATGTCGAAACTGGCCGAATCGGAACAAAATATCAAATAGCTGCCTTAGGAAAGATCGGTCGGTTTATCAAAATACCTCGACCAAGCTCGGAATTTATACTTTTAACTATCCTGCTTAGATATAAGTCAAATCCTTTTCATATAGCGCTCCCATGTTATATAGCTTCATAGAAAGAATCGGCAAAATGTTCTGTTTTTCAAGTTTCATTCTTCTCACATATCTGCAAAACCGTATGGCAACTGTCTACAAGGGTATCAAATCTTCGGCGTGATGATGATACCCGTACTCTCCGGTTATATATTTTACTTTTGACTTAGCGGGCAGTAAGTGTTAGTGCAAAAGTAATCAATCCATTTTCTGATAAATAAGTTCTCTTGATAATTAAACGCACCCGAAGCGTAATGGGCGGCTTTGGTTTAAACCGTGAACCGAACCGACGAATAAGTTTGTTGGGCTTGCAGCCGTGAATTTAACCCAAACTTCTAAAAACTTTGAGTATTTTATGGTGTTTTTATTAAGCTCAAGTTTCAGAGAAAACCTAACTTAATCATTTATTAGAAGTCCCATGAACTTTCATAGTTGGTTCTTTAAAAATCAAAGTTGTTCGTTTTTGTTTCTTTGTTGCAACAAAATAAAGAAAATTGATTAAAAATTCATCCAATGTTATGTTTTGTAATTGAAATGCAAACATTGGCCAGCAATTTGTATAGCGAACAGCTGCTGGGATTTTATATTTATATTTGATGTTAATAGCTTTAGGCTTTAAAGAAAACACATGCCGCAGCCATGTCTTTCGCCACAAAATACAAATTTGATTTAATTAATAAAAACGTGCTAAGTAAAATCGACGCTTCATGTGGAGGTCCGTTTGTATTCGAGCACATTTATATTTTTCATTTTCATTGTTCATTTTATTCACACTTTCGCTTTGAGAATTTATTTGGACTGTGGCCTATAAAATGTGAGCCGAAAATCAATTTTTGATTGCTTTAATGTGCTTATCAACTGAAAACACATGTGATTTTGACCAGTGAATTTATCTTCCTCTTCTTAAATCAATGGTGTGCTCATAAACCGATTTGTATGAACTTATTTAAATAGCATAAAGACTATCAAGTGATTAACTTTGGCTATTATATTCCTGCAGATGGTTTTATAATTTCACGCAGACATCTCGACATCTCTCTCGTTCCTATATAGTATATATACTATATAAAATTTGGACAGCTGGGTTGATTCAGTCATGTCCATCTTTCTGTATCCATTCAAACTCTCAGCTAACGTTTAGTTGTGGTCGTCGTTCGGAATAAGAATAACGTTCTTCTAAGAACAAGAATTTTGTACTTTTAAATATCTTAACCAATTCTCATACGAGCAAAATCTTATCATAGCTCCATGTAAGAAATCGATGCAAAAGTTACTTTTTTGATTTTCCAGATATTTTGACCAATTCCTAAATCACGAGCTTGCCCTATATATCAACAATACACTATCAAGTCGGACTTCCATATTATAATAAGTATATTCTTACTCATTCAGCTTTAAACCAAGTTTTAAGGATGTTATAAGATCTCTATATGGATTGTTCGATATTTTAAAAGATTTATGCAATGTGGGTCCTCTTTGAGAGACTCGAATCTTTGGCTATATATCTTCATATTCTCGTGGATACTCGCGTCATGTATAATATTGATAATATTGATTGACGCAAATATGACGCAACTAAACATATATTATATATTTATATCCACATCAAATGTAGAAACATATATCTAAAGATTTGAGTTTATTAAGGCGCAGTCGTATATACATACATATATATTGATAGAGTAGGGCCAAATGACACAGACAGATAACTGATCACGTTCCACAAGCATATAGCCACTATATATACCAGGAGCTGGCTACTCCTTTTAAAATCTAATCTCAATATCTTTAACAGTTTGATTGGCGTAGTTGGAAAGTGACTTCATGCGAGTTGCATTTTGAGGAGCACTTAGCTTTAAATCAAGAGCTTGTGAAAAGAGCTTAAGTTGCCTTCAGTATGGCCAATGCAGCTATTTTCTAGCTAAATTCGGCCTTTTTCATAGTTACATAGTTAGATGGTAACACTGATTTAGCTATTTTTTGGCAGCTCAATGACAAATACTAACAAGCCTGACTATGGCAAATGTGTGTTGAGAAAGCTAAAATAGCTCTTTTTAGCTACTTTTAGCTACCTTTTTAAAGCGGCAGTAGGCAACACTGGTTCTGATCTGTATTAATTTGTACCAAAAATGATTTATTTTTTTCCATGGTGCATTTGTGTGGGTGTGTGTGTGCGTGTGTGTGGTTATGTTTGTGGCTGTTTATATTATTCAATTTTGCGCATTGCTTTTGTTTTCATTTTTTATTTTTAATTAATTGCATTGCATACGCCTGCCTGAGCCTGAGCTGCGGGTTACGTTGACGAGTTGCGGATCCGGGACCCATTCCGTGATGTGATTATTGGATCAAATGCTGAGCCCACACACTCGCGCGCACACACACACACGCCCGCAGACACGCGTACACACACTAGCACACATGGAGGCATAAACAAGGTTATTTCGATCAAAGTGACATTTAATTAAATCACAAAAATGCAGAGCGCATTAAGGCGCGCCGTTGTTGTTGCCTCCGATATTGCTGACGAGGATGTGCAACAGTTGGCTCAGCCAGACATTTACCCTGCTTGCATCCATGTATGTATGCGCGTGAGTGTGTGTGTTTGTGTGTGTATGTGTGCAAATAGTTTGAGGCTCTTGCGTGCGGTTTATGCAATGGCTGGGAGCATTGATTAAATGTCGCTTAAATGTGCAAGCAAATCAAGAGAAACAAACAATGCATAAGAAGCGGAGTCACGACAGCAAGTGGCATGTGAAAATCCTACACCTAATGCTGATGTCCATGATGATAATGGCGATGGCGATGTTTATGTCGATAATAATGATGATGATGGTGACAGCGATGTGTAGCTGCAACCGTCGTGGTGGCCGTGGCGCTGGCAGTGCCCGCATGTGGCAACAGGCCCCCAAATGAGCGCTGCGGGTGCAATGGAACGTGACGTAAGCTGTGCACAGGAAGCAGCGGGCGCTGGTAAAACAACAGCAACAAAAACAGCAAAGCCAGAGGGCTGAGAAGCAATTTGAGCGCATTGAATGTGATGCGATTGATAGAATTGCTGTGCACACACACACACACATACGGGCATAGACAGAGCCACAGCTGGTGGCATTGGTTAAACAACAGACTGACTGGCTGGGCAAACAAAGGAACTCACCAAACAATGCGAGCGGAAAAAAATAACTGGAACCAAATAATAGAAAAATTGCCTTGTCATAGCTTAGAGCCGTACAGTTGTTTAATATATGAAAACGAAAGTTATCGGTAACTTACATACGCATATCGATAACAAATCGATACTTTGAGAAATTGTAAAAAATTAGTGCTGGCTGCATGAATACTTAGCTTACTTTTAAATGTAAACTTTCAGTTTATCGATAACATATCGATACTTAAGATTAACCCATTTATCAATGCATACCTTTGGTTAATCGATATATCGATATATAAGCTGCAATTTGTTATCAAAGAATACTTTCAGTTCATTTATGTATATCGAGACTTAGTATTATCTGTCATAATGACCATTTATTGAGCTTCAAGTTTTTAGAATTATAGGCTTATATCTATCAAGTATAAACTCAGCGAAGTTAACATGAGCTCATGATATTCATAACATAAATCCATACTTACCGTAAAAGTGTCCTTGTGCCTCAGTTATAAAAGCAAACTTTTAGTTTTTTGTTTGTTAAATTTATCTGCATAAATACTCTTCATTGTTATCTATGCAAACTTTTAATTAATCGAGATCTTATCAAGATCTGTCTATATCACTGTTCCTTGAATTCATGAATGCAAACTTTGAATTAATCGATAACATATGGATAATTGTTATTAACTATCGAAATGACTTTCCTGCTATCGATAATCTATTGATACACAACGATAAATGTCAAAAGTGCCGTTAATCGTTTACTTGAGTACATCATTTATTAATTAAAGCAAACTTTCAGTTCAGCGATAATCAATCGATACGTGTTCAATTCAGTCGTGAATATAAAATTTATTTTTGTACGCAAACTTTGAGTTATCGAGACTTTGCGATAACTGTCAAGCTTTGTATTTGCGGTATAATTGTCTTTTTATTGTCCAAAGAAGCGCACAACTCCATATTTCAAACGCCAAGCTCGGCGTACAAGCAGTTGAAACTCGTAAAGCATACATCGTTAGCTTAGATAACACCATAATTGCCAAAGCGATAAGCAATTTCGATAATTGCAAGCGATTAACTGAGCGCTGCGCACAACAGAGCTGGGGCCCACAAAATTGGGGCAGCAACGGATGCTGCTGCTCCTGCTGCTGCCGCTGCCGCCGCCATCGCACCTCTCGAGCGTGTGGATGTCAATTAACCGATAAACGCCTTAAGGCGTTGGCTCTGCCACGTGCCGCTTGTCGCTGTCCCAAAACAGTTGCGCGCTGCGTGCAACAAAGTTTCAGCAATTTGTTGGACATTTTGAACCACGGTGCACGAAACTGGTGACCAGCTGCGAGCGCTAACCAACGCGCGCACACATACCCATCCACACACACACACACACACACACACACACACAAGCACCCACCGAATATTGGCAAATGCTCAGGAGCGCAAATTTAATTAAAGTTGGAACAACAGTATTGACTCGAACGGTAAATTATGCAGCATGCCACACGCAGACAAAGCAAGCTAGATGAAATGTAAGAACGAGACGGCCAAACGGTTGAAAGGGCAAACAAATCCAAAGGTGTGTGTGGCATCCCATAGACAATCGCAATAGATGTAGATAGATTGCTGCCAGCCAGCGAAGTGCAATCAAAGGAAGCAAAAAAAAAAAAAAAAAGGAAAAAAGAAATATAAAAAAACATGTTGCCCCAAAACCTAAAGGAACCCCATACATCGAAACCGAAACCGAAACCGAAACCAAATATTCCATGGGCATGCACAAGCCCCAATGCCGGCAACAGGCTTTAGCAGCGGGCAAACATTTGCTCGTCTTTTGGCTCCAGCTGCCAGTTTTGTTAGCAGCAGCAGCAGCAGCAGCAGCGCTTGCATTGGAAATCAGTTTTGTATGATGGCGCAGCGCTCTATTGAAATGCCAAATGAATCTCAACAACAAAAGTGGCAACAGCAACAACAACAACAACAACAACAACAGCCACAAGAGCAGCCACAATAAATGCCACCAAAATACTACGTGTAGCAAGGTTTTATGGCCAAAACGTTGCGAGATGCCAGACGTTTTGGCAGAAGGCAGCATTGCCAGTTGCAGTTGGGTATTTGGCGCCAGACCGGTCCCTCGCCTAGAGCTGAACAGCATTCACATTTTACGACTCCACACTCTCTATTACTTTACCCCCGAGCTGCCCCCAGCTGCCCCCGCTGCCACTCACGTGGGTCGCCTGTGCAGCTAAATTGCATCGCAAGTTGATTTCGCTTTTTATTGCATTTACGTTTTGTTCGCTGATAAAAATGAATGACTGCATCACCACACGATGTCAACCTGGTGGCAACTGCCGGCAGCCATTGCAACAGCGTATGTATATATGTGTGTGTGTGTGTGTGCGAGAGCTGAAATCAATGCGCGTGGCAACGTGCCACACACGCACACACATAAGTGCTGTCAGCCGTGAGACGACTCTTGCTCATTTGCAACGTTTAGGGGCTAAAGCGGCAGGAAGCGCGTAGCCAGATGCTGCAGGATGCTGCTGCTGCTGCTGCTGCCCGGCCCTGGTAACTCTCTCGAAGTCAACAAGTTGACCGGCGGCCCCCACACCTGGCTATGCCCTGACTGCCTGTAAATCAGATGCTTAGAGAATCACATTATGCTAATATTGTAGCATTTTGTGTGTGCGTGCATGCATGTGTGTGTGCTCGAAAGGGGTTTCGCATGCAGCCAAAGTGCAGGATGCTCTGGCCAAAAAGGCAGCTTGTAATTACACACGCACACACACATGAAGCTAGACAAGAGAGCGCCAGTTGCGAAATTTGTATTTGATCAAAGCAAGTGCCGAAGAGAATAACTAAAATATAGTTGGCAGCTCTGGGCGGTTTTGCCAGGCCGAGATTATTGCATCGCTGCCAAACTGTTTTGCACTGTTTTCTCCCCCAGGTGGAATAACACTGTAATTTTCACAAGAACTTAATTTCGTATTTTGGAGAATTGCGTTCATTTAATTTTTGCCATTTTAATCTCTTTATCCTTAACATGTTTCAATATGCATAAATATGCAATATGCAAACAGTTTAACAAAATTGCAAATGCTGCAACTGTTTTGGGTCGTTGTTGTTGAAAGCAAAATGCTTTTAGGTTTTCCGCTTCATGGAAATGGTGTTTATGACAGGGAAAGTGTGTGGGCACAAGTCTTTGGAGTCGTACAAAGGAAATAAAAACAAAAGGTGTTTCTTTGCAGTTGGCAGAGTTTTGCAATTTTGTTTATTTTTTGTTTTGTTTTTGTTTTTGAATGGCAACTTTTCATAATTGTCATCGGAACAAAGCAAAGAATATCTTCTATTGGTTTGCTGTTATGATATTAACAAGAACAAAAGAAAAGTTCTATTCAAATAAATTAAAATGAAGCAGAATTTTAAATCAATCAATGTATATCAAATAACTATGATTCTCTTGTTTAAGACTAAGACTAATTTTACTTATAGCCCGGACGACTATTAACCGTAATTTTGTATTACGTATACGTAAAATATAATTATTTTTGAACAAATTCAAAATCAGCTGAATATTAGCTTAAATTCAGTTCGACAAACATTCTCTAAGCCAAACAACATCAAACGCGTTTCCACCACCCTGCTTGATACGCAAATAAATATTTACAAGCTGCTTGTAATATTTGCACAGAGTTGTTGATGGGCCAACGTTTTGTTATCGATTGCTGTTATCAACGCACGTTATCGATTTATGCGCACTCATTTAGTTCGCCATTCAGCGAATGTCTGGCCATCAATTCGTGGCCGCAGACGCAGCCGCATTTGGCAGTCCGCCATTTGGCAATTCCCCTGTTGAACTTTTCAGAGAAAATCCCCAACGAAATCCAACACCCACTTAACGCGCACACACACACACACACACACACACACACCCCTCCCCCACTAATTCCAACGCATTCCCTTAGGCCCGACGCGTGGGACACGTGGCGCAGATTCAATGATAACGCGCTATGAAAATCTCATAGCATATAATCAGTGCCGCATTCAAGCAAATCTCCAGGTGGCACCGCCCCCCCTCCCTTTGGGCACTACGTTCCTGTGAGTGCTAAAGCGCCAACTAGGAGCAGCCGCTTGAACCACCACCCATTGCAAGTTACGCCCCAGCAAACGCATTACATATGCCAATTTATTCATTTTATTCATATTGCGCCATCATGTGCCACCCGCTTGCCCCTACACGCCCGCCCCCCCCCCCTTCCACCCACCGACTGGCGGCTTGGTTTTTGGGCCGCGACTTCGTCAACATCTTCCGCTACCATGTGCGAACTTTGGCCATTTGTTTTTCCCTTCACTTTGTTTGCCAGTTTGTGTGTCGTTTGTTTGCAACTCTCTCTCTTACCCTCTCTCCCCCCTTTTCTGGCTCCTCGTTTTTCTGTCTTTCCGTCTGGTTCTCTGTTTGTTTGCTTATTTTGTTTGCTTTGTTTGTTTTGCGCTTGACGATGGGCGTCCCGCGAAAATGAAACAAAAGTATCTCGCCTCAACTCTAAGTAGCTGTCAATTTTGATGCACACACACACAGGCAGACATACATACATACATAGGCCGCCCTCTGGCACGCCCCTAACCCCAGACAGGTATACACAACGTTTCGATCATAAGCCCAATGAGCGGCAACCGCGCTCCAGTTGCGTCCATTTCTGTCAGTGTTTTTCAATTAAGGATGTTTTATGTTCTCCAAAAGGAAATTAACATTTATTGTTGGGCCCCAGGCACACACACACACACACACACACACACACACACACACACACACACACACACACACACACACACACACACGCCCATACAGGGAAACTCGATTATTTTTGCAGGCACTCCTCTACTGCCTTCCGACAGCGTCGACGGCATTTTCAAGAAATGGCTGCAGGAACCGCCGGCAGCCGCGGTGGCAGCTTGCGGAAATGGCATTTTGCGATTGAAACTGCCGCATGACCACACACCCCACTTAACCCCTCGCCATCACCCTTAGCATCCCCTACTTGAGCAAAGAGTGCATATAAAATTGCAATAAAAAGACGCAGCAGAAATCAACGCAATGCACACTTTGAATTACAAATGTCGCCTGTAATCCATTCGCCGCAACTGGCAACTGGCAACTGTCGTCTGGCAACTCTAGCAATAGCCGTCTGGCAACTGTGCGCACTCAATATCAAACGAGGATGGGCCAGTGCCACGCCCATCATTTGTAAAGCGCTGCGGTAGCGAGTATGTGTGTGTCTCTGTGTGTGTGTGTGTGTGTGTGTGTGTGTGTGTGTGTGTGTGTGTGTGTGTAAAATGTGCTAATTTGGAATGCGAACGCGAATGCGCTTCGAAAATGTTTGTCCAATTTGGTTGGGCAACATTTAAAACATGACTTGACAATCACGCACCGGTTGGCAGTGCTTGCCTTACGGCATGGGCGTCAGCATGGGCGCTGGGCGTGGAGGAGCACGGCTCCTCGCTCGACGTGACTACTGTGCAAAAGTTTTTAGTCATCAACTAGATAGCGTTGAGCGTTGTTCAACAGCAGGACGACAACAGCCAGCTAAAATAGTAGCGACATAGAATTGGCGGAGGGGCATGGCACACAGCGAGAAACAGAACGAAAGAGACGGCGTTAGAGCGTAAGAAAGAGACAGAGTGAGCGGTTTAGGAGCAAGGCCAACAGTAGATGTTCAATCTGCGCAATACATTTAACTCAGTTGTATATCTTAATTTGTAGATCGATGGGATTTATGTAAATACAGACTAGCGTTTGCTCAATCTGGGATGCTAATCTGTAAATTTCCAAATGCATTTAATTAACTGAGTATTTGGCCTTAAGCCCAAACTAAGTTGACGTTGGTTCGGTTCACGGTTCGACTCGAAATTCTTTGTCTCTAGTCTCAATACGTGAACCAGGCCTTGCACATACCCTTCACACTGGTACGGGTACAAAACCCTGGCTTGACATATCTTTTCATTTTTTAATTAGCAATTATATTTTTAATTTATAATTGAAACTTTGGGGCCCTTTGAAAAGTGTTTTATACTGAGAAAAATAGATTTTGGTTTTGGCCTTAGGTTGGGCTTTTTTTCTTGGACAGCTGATTGGGGTAAAGCCCCTCGTCGATAAGCAGACAACACATTTTGTTGATATTTTACTTAACAATATATAATTATACTGTGTGGAGTCTTTTCAGTTACTATTATCAAACAGCACTGCATTTCTGTAACTGCTTCTTGTTAGATAAGTAAATGTATTGGCTACTTCAACGATCTGGCAGCACTAACACATATTAAGTTGGCTGCCGCTGAACAATTGCTAAACTGAGGTTAAAACTGAACCTTGCCAATTCCCAAGAGCAGAACGAGAGTCAAAGGGACGCCTTTCACTAGATATAACCTTTGAATAAACCACACATATACCAGAAGGCAAAGTCTTTAAAGGAAGCAGCTCCAAATAGCAGATGAAAAAGCAACTTTTATTTGTAGCTTTTATTTTAAATTGAACTTATTTTACACTTGTTTTCAATTAGCTCAAGCTGTCAATTCATTAGTTAAGTACATACATACGTGTGTCTGTTTTTCTCACAGTGTAGTCGGATATAATTCTGTAACTAAAGTTGGCTTCGCGCTGCGCGGCACGTTGATATAAATTGCAACTAGCTGCGGCCCAAACGGCCCACACGGCTGCCTGTGAGACAGACAATATAAAAAGAGAAAGAATGGCTGGGACAGCCAGACAGACAGACAGACAGACGGACAGAATTTACGCTTTAAAGTTTTGCTGTTCAGATATTGTTGAGGCTATAATTTTAATTAAATCTGGATGCTATTGCACAACGTTAACAATTTTTAACATAGTTTTAGTAAAGGCCTTTCTGTACATTGCAGGAAACGTTGAAAGTGTGAAGTGTATGCCCTCCTTGTTGTTGTGACTGTTGTTGTTGCTGTTGTTGTTGCCTGGCGCGCTCTGTTGTGCCAACTCATCTTAAACTTTAATTAAATGTATTGTTTTTTACCCTGAACGCATGTGAGTGCTGCATGTGGGCTGTATGCGTGTCACTGTGTGTGTGCGCGCGCGTGAGTGTCTGTCTCTGTGTGTGTGTGTGTGTGCATTCCTTCTTACGCTTCATTTGCCCCGGCAGTAGGATAGCCGAAGCCCCCCCCCCCCTCCTGGCATGTACATATATGTAGACATATACTGGCATGCCCCAACATTCCCCAGCATTCGCAGCCAGAGATCGCCGCAAAAGTTTGTACAACTTTTGCGTTTTGTTCCACATGCTTGGCGCACACTTTGGGCCACATCGCTGGTTGCAAAAGACACTGTATGAGAAAGAGAGAGAGAGAGAGACAGAGACAAAATAAGTAAGAGAGAGGGAGAGAGAATTTGAAGGCAGCGGCTAAGGTAGAGTGAATATGATGTGTGCGTGGCATGCATGTGTGGCAGCGAGTTTTATAGCATTCAGCATGCAATTGTGTGAGTAGCATACAAAAGAGCCTCTTCTTAGTCCCTCTCTCTCTCTCTCTCTCTCTCTCACACACACTCAAAGATGCCGCGCTACTGATTCGAAGTGCATTTTTAAGCCGTACGTTCCACAACGCCGGCATTCACAAGACTTTTGCCAAAGTTTTCCACTTTTCTAATGAGCAAATTCTTTTCTCCAATGCAAGTCAGTTGAGGCTTTCGGCCTTTGTTCCACTTGTGTTTATTCATCACGGGATCGTTGTTCAGCGCTCATTGATTTTATTTCGAGATTGTTGCGTTAAACACAATGGTCTTTTTGTTTGTTTTTTTTTCTGGGCTACGTGCTAAATTGTGGTTAACAAGGTCTGTAAAAGGCAGAAGTAGACAGCTCCGGGTAACTAAAAGAATTAATGATCAAAAACTGATTTAAAAACATTAAAAATAAAGTTTTTTTTTGTCGAATTCAAGTGAAATATTCTTATTTTAAATAAAACGTAATAAAAATTATAATTATAAAAATTAATTTTACAATAAAAAAAAAGGAAAAATATACATAATGTAGCACGATAAACACACATACATACATAGCAACACAGATATACATTCATACATACATCACTCAGTCCCATATAACATTGTCATTCACACGGCGAACAATAAAGAAGTAAAAAGAACTACGCTGGGTCTGATTAGCTATTCGGTGGAATAACAGTAAAACCTTCCACAATAATATATTATTAATATAATAAAATAAATATTTGAGTACTTATCTGTGTACGCATGTGTTTTGGGGCAACGCAGACTTGGCTACAGGGTATCTGTTGGTCGACTTAGCACCCTTACTTGTACTCAAAATATATATTATTCGATAAAGTTCAAATTGAACTGGAAACACTAGCAAACATTTTAACATTTCATTTATTTAATTTACCTTTAGACCATTTCTTTCATCACCTTAAACACGTAAACTCTATGAGTTATTCCCAAAAGTTTGCTCTTCACTCCATTACGTGCAAGGCGTTTAGAGCTCCGCCTTTTTATTTACGCACAACGCATCCGCTCTAGCTGGAACTCTAATGTCCAAAACGGCAAAGAGATCCATTCCTCTTGTTTAAATGAAAGCGGATTATATTTTACAGTTTTGTGCATTACAAATGTTTCTATATATGTATATATTTTACTGAAACTTTGTAATCTTTATTCATCTATTTGAGGTTTTTCATCTTTTAGGGCTTATTTATATTGAACTGACAGCTAGTGCTACCCATTTTGGTAATTTTTTTTCATTTAGTTACTTTTGAGCTTATTTTTTGGGAAAATTAAAATATATATATAGGCGTGGGGCGGGCTGAGCCTTGGTGTGCTTTGTTGAACTGCACTAACGATAATTATCGTAATAAAAATGCAATTCGCATTTTGTTGAAACTTTGCAAAGAGGCTTGCAACTTTGCTCCCAATTATGAGGAGTAGTTAATGAGCTATGTGTTTCTGCATCTTATACACTTGTAGGGAGTGTTAAATTGGGGCACAGAGATACGTGCCTGTATAGCATATATGTGCTTCATCAACAGCCGAGTCAATATACTGGGCATGATACGCAATCTTTCGACTCATCCCAAAAGCGGACACCAAATACGTCTGAGTAAGCTGGTTTGGAACACTGTATCATATGGGAGTAATCGGTCAAAAGTTGTTCATTTTCATTTACGGGTTTCAAAATGAGATGTACTTGGTTTTTACTCAACTCTTTTTACACATAAGTGCTATATGCTGGAAATGTCGGCAGACTATATAATCAAAAAATCACTTTTTGTATGAAACACAAGATATGTAAACAAAAGTTTGTATTTGTGATACTCACTAAGCTCCTAACAAAGCTGCAAGGCCGTATAGAATCGAATTACTTTATCATTTGGCTCATATAGCAATAAAAAGGAAGCACTTGGCCTGCCTGTGCTTACAAGGGCATTTAATTTACGGCTTAAGAAATATTTCCGTTTCTTACTTGTTTTTCAATCAACTTTTTTGTGAACTTGTCTGCCTATAAGTCTTAACAGATTTTTCCTGCAAACTAGCTTCAATTTTTTATGTTTTTACTCCTCAAGAGCTGCCAACACTGTCTGCACTATCCAGCATTGCCTGCCATTGTGCTGGAGCAACTGCTGTTCCTGTTCCTGCTGCTGGTGCTGCTGGTATCTTCCTCTTTTGCGTTTGCTTTTGCCTCGGCTGCTGTTTCTGCTTCTGCACTTCATGGCCTTTTATTCGCCTTCATTTCAGCCTGTCTAGCAGCAATCCACTTGAAGCCAGCCACAATTTTTGCTCGCTCTCATTCTTGGCCTCAAGCAAGAACCACAGCCGCAGCCATCTTCCTCTCAGCCCCTGTCTCAGTCTCCGTCTCCGTCTCCGTCTCAGTTTCAGTCGTGGCATCAACATCAGCCGCACCACAACAAATTGCAAAAACATTTTCATACGACTTACTTACATTTCTTTGTGGTGCCTCTTCAAGCTGTCGTCTGTTCGTTGCCTTCTGGCTGCAGCCCTGCCCCAGCTCTCACTATCTGCCCCGCACCGCCCCCCTTTGGTGTTTGCCCACTTAATGCCTATTTATTGCCCCGTTTAATCCATTCGCAGGCATTCCAGCCCGAACCGAACCGAACAACTTATGCATCCCAAAAAATGATACGAAAATTTCAGCCAAGCATTTACCAAAATCTTTCGCCTGCCAATTAAATAGATGTCCATACGCAATTACTTAATTGATATGGAATTAGCTCCAGCGCCTTACATTAAATTCAATTTCAAATAATATTTACATTAACAATTCAAATACCACTGCCAGTTGTAGCAGGCAGCCAGTTTTAAGCCCAGTATCGGATGTTGCAGCTGCAGTTGCAGCAACCGAAACACCTGCTGGCATACCTCACTGATTATAGTTATTACAAAACGTGGCATTAATAAATTTATTTAAACGTTTTATTACAATTATGATGCACTTCGAGCTACTGCTGCTACTGCTGCTGATGCGGATGAACACAGACAATTTCATTAAAATGTTGCACAGAGCTTATGTTGCATTTGCCGCTGCTGCTGTTGCCACTGCTGCTGCGACGACAGGCAAAGCAAAACCAATATCAAATATTTAAGCACTTCAAATTGCTCGTTTGCACTTACGAAAATAACTACGCAAAATTGAAGAAGGCAAAGTCGACGACAAAGGCAAAGGCGATGAAGTTGCTGCTGCTGCCAGTTGCAGTGGCAGTGACAGTGGCAGATGCTGCTGCTGCTGCTGCTGCTACTGCTTAGATAGATGGCATAGATAGAGATAGATGGGCATTCATATACTACATACATGCCACACACTTTATATATCTTACATCTAACATACATATATGCTTGTATTAGATAAGAGTTGCAGCTGCATTTAACCTTTTGTATTTGGCTTCTGCTCTTGCTGCCGTTTCTGCTGCTGTTGGCATAATCAAAATTTAAAGTTTGCCATCATTACTTGCACTTCCTTAAGTTGCAAATGAAATTCCCACGAGTATCGAAGCTGTCGCTGTCTCTAGCCAAACATATATATATATATATAAATGTACATGGCATATACTATACTACAGCAGTTGTACTGAGCATGGTTTATTTAACAAGAACAACAGACAGACGGGCACACGCACACTCAGACTGCCTTTCAACGTTCCACTGGCGACGACGGCACGTAAATTGACCCACTTTTGGTCTTTGGCATGAGCCACAAGCGCCCAATGCAGTCGCTGCTACTGCTACTAAAAAAAGAATCAAAGAAATCAAATGGAAGAGTTGCCGCTGAAGAGCAGCTAAAAAAACACACGCACCCACACAGACACACACACAGAAACACAAGCACACAGACAAGCACACACACACACAAACACACAGACAGGCACACACAAAACCAAGCAGCAGCAAATGACCAGTTTCGCAATTGGTTCCAAGCCGCGGCTCAGGCAGCGAATTGCACTCAAATAAAAAAAGCGCTCAAATGTAGGCAACACTTTTTGCAGCGAAAGCTTGCGCCGCCCGTTGAGTGCGTTTAAGCTCGCTCTCACGCTGTTTCGCTCTCAGAGCGTAAAGCTGACAGCTTGACTGACTGCGGCAAACAACTCAAATGCTTGGCAGGGGGAAACGTGCAACGGGTGGGGAAATCGCTTCGACTTGAGCTTCAGCTTTGACGCGCCAACTTGAGGTCGCTTTCGTCGCGTTGCGAGTGTTTTGATGCGGCTTGACTGCGATTGGGATTGGACTAGGAGACTAACGATGGGTTTACGTATATGTAGGTATAGGGATTGGTTGTCTAAACTTTGGTGTATACCCTGCCAACGGAGCATTATCTGAAAGTCATAAGCGGTGTAACCTATGAACAAATTTTTTACTTTTCAAGACATTTTATTAGCAACTACATGCTTTTTTTTACTATTATAATTATTGTTAATTATTGTAATTTGGTGACCTATATCTAATACTATTTTTTGTGTTTTAATAAACTTAAATTATTGGTCAAAAAGGGCAAAATGGTGCACCCTTTTTTTGTACAATTATTTAAGGCTCTCAACGAGATTCTTCGACGGGGAGTTCGTCAGCTATGAAGTTTTGAACTCCAGGGTTGAGTTATTATTATTATTTCTTTATTCTTATTATTATTATAATTATTATTATTATTAACTATTAATTATTAATTATTATTATTATAATTAAAATAATAATTATTATTATTATTATTATTATTATTATTATTATCATTATCATTATCATTATCATTATCATTATCGTTATCATTATCATTATCATTATCATTATCATTATTATTATCATTATCATTATCATTATCATTATCATTATCATTATCATTATCATTATCATTATCATTATCATTATCATTATCATTATCATTATCATTATCATTATCATTATCATTATCATTATCATTATCATTATCATTATCATTATCATTATCATTATCATTATCATTATCATTATCATTATCATTATCATTATCATTATCATTATCATTATCATTATCATTATCATTATCATTATCATTATCATTATCATTATCATTATCATTATCATTATCATTATCATTATCATTATCATTATCATTATCGTTCTCGTTATCGTTATCGTTATCGTTATCATTATCATTATCCTTCCTTGTTCTCTACTTTATATGGAGTATTCCAATATTGCTTGCAAGGGTATTCATTTTTCGACGTACTGCCAATAACTGTTCTTCCCTCTTTCTCTTTTTTGGGGTAGGTAAGGGAACATTATAATATGTGTAAGCGTGTGCGTGTGTGTGTGTGTGTGTGGCGCGTGTTTGTGTTCCTAAGTTCGTTTGTCGTCGATGCTGCTGCTGCTGCTAACAGCTCGGCGTTAAAGTTTTGCGGTAATGGCGTTCAGGGACAGCGCGACGGCTGTCAGCCGCTGATGGACTGTCCCGGAGTCAACATCGTTGTCGTCTTGCTGGTGGGCGTTAGTATCTAGTCCCCTAAACCCCACCATCACCCCTCTTCTAGCTTGGCCATGAGTGCAGTCCAGCCAGTGCCGGACCATTAGGCTACGAGTGCGTATTACTTAGCTGTATACTTGCCACTCGATAGCTGGCTTCCGCAGTTTTCCCTGGTCTCGCAGCTCAGCTCCACCCACCTACCGCCACCTCCGTCTGACAGCCGCGCCGGATTTGTGGTTGTGGTACCGCCTACTACTCTACGCGTTGTACTTACAAACCATGCGCATGTAATGCGACTAGAATAATTTTAATTGAAATTACAAGAAGGCAAAAAAGAGCAGCTAAATTATATCCAGTCGGGCGGTGTGAATTGGTGTCGGTTTTGGGGCTTGCATTTTTTATGCTTCCTCTTCATGTTGCTGGTTGTTTTATTTTAAGGTTTTTGTTTTTTATTATTATACTTGTTTTTTTTTTCGTTTTTTGTATGTGTATGTACAACGAAATTATCATTTTAAATCATTTTGTGTGCGCACACAAAAGTATGCAAATAAATGTCGTAATACATTTGTGTTTCGCATTGGTTGTTGTTGTTGTTGGCTCTTGTAGTTGTTGCAATGGCTTTGTTTTAATACCCTTGCAAAAAAGTTTTTTAATTTTGTCACCATATGTGTAACATTTTGAAGCAGACATGATTTGAACTGAGAACTTTTTATTCGATTTGACTTTTTAATATGTGTTGATAACATCAATTTGAGTTCATTTTCAAAATTCACCTTTAAATTAAATTTAGTTTCTTTTAATATTCATTATTTTTTCTTTTTTTTTCACTTTGTTTTATTGCTTTATTCTTTGTGCGAACAAAGTTAAATATTGGCAATTGCCGATGGAATTGAACCAGCGACTAGCCGCTTGCTTGTCTGACGCTCAAAAAGGCCTTTGTCGTCACGTTTGGTTTGACCTTGAGGTTTTTCATACAAACAGTATAGATATATATGTATACTAGCGGGTATAACCCGGCCTTGCCCGTGGCAAGTATGTTATAAAATCAATCAAATAAAAGCATTTCGATTCTGATGGAACTTTCCAATGTTAGCTATATTGAAAACCTAGATAAATTGTGTAAAATAAAGCAAGGACAGAGCTCTCCATAACTGTAGCCAGTCTTATCTCTGCATATGTTAGGGTATTTGGTTGTCATCGTAGCGTGATGTTAGCTATTTCCACTTGTTGTTTTATCCGTGTAGGAGTCGGGTTTTGTGGCGGTCTATGCCGTAGTTCCGCTGTGTGCTAGTGCTTGTTTTGTGTTTTTATTTTTCAGTTTTGGTTTTTTATTTTATTTTTTATTATAAAAATTGTACTATGCATTTGGCCTATAAAGAAGAGCGGAGCCGTAAAACCAGCGCTTAAAATGAAAATCGCATAGCAACCGTCAAGTGGAGCAACAATAATAAAATAAAATTAAAAAAATAAAATAAAAATAAGCAACACAGAACAGAAAAAGAAGAAAAAAATTGAAGAACAAAACGGAACAGCGTGGACCAGAGAAAAAACTGTATTATAAAATGAAAAGCTAAAATAAAAAATAACAAAAACAAAAATATTTTTAATAAAGTCAAAAACAGCAGGAAGCCAAGCGAGCAGGACAAGTGATGTACACAATGGGCCTACAATTTCACAAACAAATGCATAACAAGATAAATTAAATGAAATTTGATATATCACTGAATGATAATATCACTGAATGTGAGACCAAACGATGCTATTCAGTCAATTATAAATCGAAAGAAAAAATTGATATCACTGCCATTAAAAAAAAAAAAAAAATTACATGCTGCATACGAAATTTATCATTCGATGGGGAGGACAAAAAATCTTAAAAGCAGCCCCAGGCCACTAAATAATATACTTTATGTGTTGGAAGGTTGTTGAATTTAGTTATGTTTTCAAAAAGCAGTGTTGCAAAACTAACCAAATCGATGTCAATATCGATACCAGGGATTTAGTTAATGATTCATTTCATCACAGCGGTTTAGCTTTTGCTTACAAAAACATTTAAGCCATCAGCGAAATGCCATTTGTAATTAAGCTTTTCTTTGGTTTAGATTAAAGAAAAAAATAAAACAAGATATTAACCCGATTACTTCGATACTTACAGCTATAATTCCCAAGTGGTTTTTGTATCAACTGATAGCCACCATAGCCAATTTGCATCTGCTGTTTGATTTGTTGCATAAGTTAAGATTTGTGGAAAATATGCTTAGCTCGGCTAATAGCCAGCATTGTCTATTGGAAGTTGAACTATTTAATTGGTTCAATAACTATGAAAGCTAACTTAACAATTGGCAAACTTTGGCGCATTATCTGTTTGCAGCAGGCTTGCTATTAGTGGATTTGTGTATACAATATGGCATTCAATCTGTCAATTCCCATAACACTCGAATCGGCCCGACTGACTGGACTCGGCCCCTCCCCGCCCCCCACCAACCTCCCCTCACACTCTCTTTCTCTCGCTCTTCAATGCCTCTGCTTTGACTTGCCGACTTGAACCCAAGCGGGTTGCATTTCTGGTCAGCCACTTGTGCACATATTTGTATATAACTAACTAACTTTACATATATGGGGCATGTGTGTGTGTGTGTGCGGCTGTATCTGTGCGTGTGTGTGTGTATATAAAGTGCTCTGCACACATGGAAGCTAACGTTGACTCTTGTTGCCTTTGTTTCTTGTTGTGGCACTCGTTGTTGTTGTTGTTGTTGCTTGTTTACTTAAACTATTTGCTGACTATCATGTGTGTGTGTGTGTGTGTGTATGTGGGAGTGTGCTTGTGTCTCTGTCAGTGCGTGTCTGTGTGCGTGTGTGTGTGTGTGTGTGTGTGTGTGTACATTGTCAATCTTTACATTTTTTTGGCATTTGTTGTCTATTGTGCAAATTGATTGGTGCCATTGGCCCAGCTTAGAATCGACCCAGTGTCAAGAGCCACAGCCAGCTCCAGTTACAGCTACAGCTCCAGCTCCAGCTCCAGCTACAGATACAGCTACAGCTTCAGCTAGAGCCAAGCCCATTGCCTTTGATAGTGCCACACTTAGGGGCACTTAGGTGAGTTAGCTTAATAAGACATAACTGCTGCAACAACGACGGCAACAAACAACAACAGCTTTTATCAAAAGCATTCACAGTTGCCCGTCAACTGTTATTCCCACTTAGCCGCCAACTCCACCCACCCACACCGCTCACACCGTCAAGCTCCCCTTGGGGCCTTGCTCCCCCCTTATTCCGTGCACTTGCTGTACAACTGCATCTCTGCGCTCCTCAATGGGTGCTTGGCATTTATGGGGCTTTGGCCGTTGCAAAAGTTTTGTGCAACATTTCTGCAGCCAAGGCAGCCCGGCTCTTCTTCAGTCCGCATTCTGACCATTTTGACTGCGGCAAGCTGGGCTGGTTGCAATTGTTGCCGGATTTAGCACGGTTCGCTTTATGGCCCGGCAGCTGCCCAGGCGCAGGTTGCAGTTTCCGGAACCGGTCGTGGAAGCAGCACACGATTGCGCTGGGACAAGGACAACAGCTGCGATAAAAAGGATCGAATCGGATGTGTTTAAGTTGAAGCGGATATCCCCCCGCCCACCTTCTACTACCCAATCCCCATTTTACCCAATTTCCAGTTTCTCTGGCACTTGCATACATTTTATTTTTTCATAATTAAAACAATTCTTTTAAATACGAATTAAATATCTATATAATATTTATATACATATATATATTCATATATATATTCATATATAAATATATAGTCACGCATATGGGCTCAAGGACTTGTGTCCTTGTGCATTGTTACGGCCCCTAAGTACAAACGGAAGACGACGCCACATAAAATATACATATCAATGCTCAAGTATTTATTTAAGGCCTCTTTCGCATTCCGTTTTGGCCTGCATACATTAAAGACCAAATAAAATAATATTTCGATTTTGGGTTCATACTTGGACACAGTTTCCAATAAAACGAAAAATACATTTTCTATGTTTTGTTTGTTTTATACTTTGTCAGTGTGTGTGTATTTAGACCCAATGCCAGTAATACGTAAATATTACATGCCATTTTTATATTTTTTTGTTTTATTTATTTATTTCGCATTGTCAAACAAACTGTGTTTGTTTTCGGGCCAAAGTTTCATTTCCAGGGCTCTGCGCAGCAAATTTAATTTGTCTAGCACTTAAATAACCCCCGATAAGCCTATTGAGACTCTGTTTGAAATGGTCAAGAGTTTATATGCCCCATTATGGGATTACAGCTGTTGTCTTCTGCTCTACGTCTGCTTATGCACAACTTAAGCATACCCTTTCTTGTAGCTGAGCCTATTCAAGTGCTGCCTTTTTTGTAAGCTTAGCGATCTGTTAACTGACCAATGTATAAATATTTAAGAAAGTGTTAAGCGTTCCCAGCTAACTTAAATACTCTGTTCACAAAGAGAAAACGAGTATATTGGCCGAGAGTGAGGGAGAGAGAGAGAGAGCGAGCGGGAGAGAGAGTAAAAGTGAGAATGAGAGAGAGAGAGAGAGAGCGTGAGAGGGAGAGAAAGAAAGAGAAAGATAGAGAGAAAGAGAGAGTATTGCCCCGTCACCTAATATTTAAGATATGTATATATATTATATCTTTTTTTTTAAATCATTTTTCCATCCCGTTTTTGTGTCCATGTAGCTGCCTGGCATTTTCCGGCAGCCCACAATTCTCGTCAGTTGGAATTTTCATGGCAAATTCTTTTCAAAATGTCAACTAAGCTGATTATACTTTTCATTAGGTTAACAAGTTAGCATACTAAATAGAATATGAATACATAGTCATGAATGCTATACTAAGCGCTACCCTGTTATCAGCTGGAAATGTTGTGCGTTTTACAAAGAGACGGCAGAGAAAATATATCTAGTTTGATATACACTTAATTCGAGGATTATGTGAAAATTCAGCAATTAGGTTTCTGCATTTAATGAGAATCGGCAAAAATTAACACATATTTTAAGTATATAAAGGATTCTGTGACCACTGAGCAAATCGCTTTATTAAATTCTTTGAGAATTGCCAGAAGTTAATACATTTTTTTCAAATTAATTTCACGAAAAGTTTTTTTTTCTTAAACTTTGAATTTATGTTAAATTTGTTTTAAGGAAATATTGTTAAAATATTTTAAATTTAACATTTTTCATTTAATGGGAATTTTTTTACAATTTTTTCAAATGTGCCAAATGAAAGTTGGAAATCGGTTTTGAACCAAACCGGCTCGAAACCGAAATTTCAATCAATATTTGTATTATGAAGCGAACCTTAGAAAAAAAAAACAGTTATACAAAACAATAACCGTGTAATTTATCGAAAAATGTTTCTGTTCAACCTGGCTGGCTCAAACCGTGAATCGAACCACCGACTATTTCTATGGCCGAACCGAATTTACAGCTAATTTTCACAAAATTTACAGAGCACACGAAATGTAACTCGGATTGAGTAATATATGTATATGTAAATATGAAATAGGAAACGAATTTCGGCTTCAGCTGGAGGCCGGTTTCGGGAGGGCATATCGATAATATTCAAAGTTTGATATGCTCATTTTTGCCATATCTCATATTATTTGGTTGGTTAATTATAATTAATGTAGTTGCCGAACAACTAGCGTAAATATTGTATTTCAATTATATTGCACAGACATTCAATACACATTCGGAAGCAAGAGTTGCGTCTAATTAATGTTTGCTTCAAGCAATTTAATTGCTGTATTTAGTTCATAAAAATAATTGTTTTTTTTTTACGTGTTTTCGTTTCTTGTGAATGTATCTTGCTGCCTTGTGGCAAGTGTGTGTGTGTGTGTGTGTGTGTGTGCCACACGTTTGAGGCGCCAACTGCTAAGGGCAATTGCTCTGAACCTGCCCTCGCTGCTCAGCCATTTAAATATATTAGCACATTGTGAGACGAGCGCTAACAACAAAGAGGAGGAATGCTAATGTGCCAGGTGGCAGGCTGTGTGTGGCAGCTATTGACCCTATTACGGTTACACATTGTGGCATTTAAAGCTTAATCTATTTCCGAAATACCAGAGGCAGCAAGCGGCGAGCAGGATGGAATATCAAATGGAGAAGTGCTTGCCATTTGGGTCGCTATCTCTGATCTATGAGCATCTTGGGGGCCACGAACCTTTGGGCCATTTTTTGTTTTTTTATTTTTTAGGCCATTTTATTTTGCTATTTGAACTTTGCGCCAACTCGCATTATTATAACAGCCATATAATTATGTATTTTGTGCCTGGCCAGGAGCGCAATGCAATGCGAGCTGCGGCGTGTGGCAACCAGCTCAAGCTGGGGTCAGGGTGTCGCAGTCTTTTAAGCTAAAATGCTTATAATATTTGCCGTAGTTTTTAAGTGTAACACACACACACACACACACACACACACACACACACACACACACACACACACACATGTATACATGGTTTGCCTGAGTTGCGCCCAGGTGCCACCCACTTGCTACGTGCTCTGTGCAATGGAATTTTTGCCGCTTTGCCGGGCTTTTGGACGCGTATCGAAACTTTAGCTGCAATGCTGTCGAGTGCTGGGCGCACACAGGACACGGGTTACGGCAGTTTAAGGAAGCCCGGCAAAATGACCAAGCTTGGGCAAATGGGCAAATGGGTGCGTAGACTGCCTGGCGCTTAATGCCGCTTGTGTATATGGCTTGGCTATTAAATTTCCAGTTCAATGATTAACGAAATTTATGTTTCGGCTTAAGCTCGCATGTGTGTGTGTGCGTGTGCCTGTGTGTGTGTGTGCGTGAGTGCGTGCCGCTGTCAAGGTGGAATTGCGAGTGCGGCAATCGCTAACGATGCCGCACGCAGCCTGAAGCGCATAAGCCAGCGCCAAGCCGAGGCGGCCCAAGCAACTGAGACCAGTTGCCTCCGGTTTGCAACGACTGCTTCTTCTTCTTCTTTCACTCGGAGCAGCAGCAGCAGCAACACGGCGAGCTGTGGCTGCCTGTCGCGCAAGACGTGTCGAGGCTCATTAAATATGTATGTCTTGTGCTGAGCAGCTGCCAGCTGCTTGGGCCTGGGCCTAGGCCTGGGCCTGGGCCTGGACGGCGTGTGGCATTCAATTAAGGCGCATTTTGTTGCTCTCTAATCTGTTTGAAATATTGACCAAGCGCAAAATGGTGTCAGGCAGGCGCCGAAAAGTAGGCAACGCCGGCTAAAGGCTAAAGCCACGCCGGCATGCTCAGGCATGCAAAATAATGAAGTTGAAGCGCAATTAATTTGAAGTTGAGGCAACCAACAAACCTAGCCCGAGCCCGAGCCCGAACCCGAACCCGTGCCCAAACCCAAGTCAAGTCAACAGCAACTTAAACGTAAACGTTAACGTCAACGTCAACGTCGACCTGCTGCCAGGCACAAGCCGCTCAATCTCGGCCTGCAGCTGCTCCGTAGGCCACACAGCTACCCTCCCCTCCCCTCCCCTCCCCTATCGCCTACACCGCCCCACCCCCCTTAGCCGTTGGCAGCTTCGAACTGGCCAGCACGGCTGGCCGTTCAGAGGACCATGATGTGATGCCTTTGGCCAGTCAACTGACTTACTTTACTTTGCTCAAATGGCAAAAAGAATTTTCTTGGCAGTCTTTTGTATACCCTGCAGTCATCGCAAATGGGGTATAATGCTTTTATGCGCATGTCTGTAACAGGCAGCAGGAGGCAACATTCAAGGTCGGTTGAACCTTGCCCGTCTGTTTTGAGAGCATGATCAAAACGAGCCAATCTTGTTTTCTCTGTATCTCCTACTAACTTATATCGATAAATATCGATTTTAAGCATAGCTCGGAGGTTTTAAGAGTCAGAGCGCCTTGTTCTTTGGTATGTACACAAATTTTGGCCTCAAAAGAAAGAACTGTTAATGCCGTAATGATTGGGGTATAAAGAGCGAAGCTATACTATTTTACTGAATATATTTACTGATATATGTGTGTGCTTGTGTGTGTGTGCATGTGTATATTTGTTTATAAGGCTAGTTCGAATGCTTGTGCGGGCCCAGGGCATCTTCTAGTCGGGCACTAGTCCCCACTAAAGCACTTTTACTCCTCTTCTTATTCTGCCTATTGTTGTTTTTGTTGCTGCTGCATTGTGTGCAAAAAAGCTAAGCAAAACGGAGCCGGGGACTTTATATTGAGCTGAAACCAGCTCGGGCTCACTTGGTCTATATGTAGCTACATATAAAAACACACACATTTATATATATGTATATACATATATGTGTATATATAGATATAGATATAAATGTGTGTGTGTGTGTGTGTGCGGCCATATAAAAAGCCGTTTTTCTATGTCAGCTGCATTTTTGTGCTACGCCTCAGTTACATTTTTGTGTGTGCTGTGTGAGTGTGTGTATGTTGTGTGTGTGTGTGTGTGAGGGGGGTCGCCATTTGGTTGGGGCTTGTCCCTGCTCCTACTGCTTGCCCCCCACCCCCTTCTCCACACATACAGCCTGCTGCCGGCAATGTCGCCGCTTGCAGCAGCCGCAACGCGATGGGAAAAGCTTTTTTCAATTGTTTCCGTTTCGAGGTCATGACAAATGCATTCATTTCTCTTTATTCTGGTTTTTGTGTGTGTATGGATGTGTGTGTGCGTGTGTGTGTGTGTGGATTTTGGAGCAAACAAGCAACTGGCGGCAATGAACTGTTGCCCCCGTGCCGCCCATTCACAAGCCCCAACACCAGCAACACCAACAACTACAACAACACCAGCATTTCCGTCTTGCCCCTTCGCCCGCCCCTACACCCCCCCCCCCTCCCCCAGCATACCCACACACTGTAAGCTGTATGTCATTTTTGCGTTTAATGTCGAGAGCACAACAAAAATTGCTTACCTTTGGTAGGGCGAGACGATAACAGAGCCCAAAAAAAAATGAAACAAACAGCAGCAAAAACAACAACAACAACAATATGTAATAAAAACAATAAGCAGGCCGAAAAAAAACAAAAACGCAGCAAGCAAAAATGAGAACGCACAACCATCCGATACTCTGTAAGCCCTACAAAAACTACAAACAGCTTAACACTCGAAGCTGATCAAACTTTTAATTAAGCCCGTAAGAAGTCAAACATTTTCGATTAAAGTATGTACTTTAATGCTCAAAATAAGTGAAGCTGATGAACAGCACAAGGAAGCAAGTCTTTCGGGCATTTTCCAACACTCCAAATAGCTCAAACTTAAGACTAAGGTTCAAATTGATTCTTTAAATGTTATTTATCATTTATGATATTTGTAAATATTAACATTTCAAATATAATAATTCGATACTGTTATACTGTAACACTATCTAGATTGGTTTCCAAGTTCATTGGGAACTTGCCAACACTATACTTACATTTTGAACGTACCGTACGGGAAGCACGCCTAGTCGGTGTTTACCTGTCTGCTCTTTAATTACAGAGTGTACAACAATAGCTAAGGGCACTCGTCAGCAGGTCGACAGCGAAATGCTCTATAATTGTTTTTTTTTTTTTATAATTAAGCGGATAACTATTTGTGAAAATATTTAGCCACAAGCAAAATTTGCAGCGAAGTGCAAAATGAAGAAAAATAAATTGATCAACTGATGGGACACACTGACAAAGCAATTAGCTGCGGCCTGTCAATGGACAAAAGCTGCACACTTTGGTGTATAAGTGTTAAACAGTTATTTCAGAAAGCTGACAAACTACGCGGACTTAATGTTTAAGCAATTTGAGTGGTTTTCAGTGAATGTGCGCCCAACTGCATTACCCAGCTGTCATGGCCGGTTCGCCAGGCTCCTGATGGGGCCCTCTGTAACAAAATCAAGCGAGCTGCTGCCGGCGACGGAGACGGCGACGGCAACGATGACGATGACGGTGACGGTGACGGGACGGTGACTATTTCAAAGTGCTTTGACTTTGGCTGCTGCTGGCTGTTGCTGCTGCTTTCTGGCTGTTGGCAGTCGTAAAAAATGTAGTTTATATTCAAAATAAATGAGGTTGACTTTATTTACGCGCTTATGCTTTTTATGCGCCTTGCAACAAATACTCGTAACGGCGACAACAAAAATCATCAACGTGGCTGTCGCTGCCGTCGTCGCTGCTGCTGCTGCTTCTGCCTCTGTTGTTGACTGCAACCGGGCGGACGTAGAAATCAGCGAATGCCTGCGGCACGGGCGGTAAGCGCTTCAGTATTGAGCAGGATTTGGGAGGTGCTGTTGGGCGAGTGTTTTTCGCTTTTTTTTTTTTTGATAAACGTAGCGTAAGTAAGTGATTTACCATTGTTGTTGTTGTTGTTGTTGTTGTTGTTGTTGTTGTTGTCGCTGCTGTTGCTGCTGTGCACGCAAATCAGAACGCTGATAATTATTTTTGTGTGCTTTCAATGCAGAGATACGGTACCTACAATAGTTCCACAGTCACCACAGCGACCGCAGTCATCCCCAAAAGAATAGTCAAATAATATTTGTATAGCCAAAATGCTGCTGCTGCTGTTTTTGTTGTTGTTGTTATTGTTGTTGCTGCTGCTGCTGCTGCTGTTGTTGTTGTTGCTGGCAAAACAGACGCAACCAAAACTTTCGCTGTTTGGTTTTTGAATATTTTTCGAAAATTAATAGCGGGCTAAAATGTGTAACGGTTTGTCATTGTCCGGATTGTGGCAGGCGTGGCAATTGTTACTGTTGTTGTTGTTGTTGGGTTGTTGGGTGATGATTGGGTGGCGGTGTGGGGTGGTCCGCTTTATTGTTGTTGCTGGAACTCTGTCAGTGGCCGGACGCATTTGTTTGTGATTAAACCGAGCATCAGGAGCCTGTTTAGTTTTTGCGGTGCGGGCGTGCCAGGCGGTTTTTGTCACCAAATCGTATCAATGTCGCGTTGTTGCCCAATGAATTGTTGTAACTTTAGCAGTAACAGTTATTCTGCTGCTGCAGCTGCCGTTGCCGCCGTCGACGCTGTTGGCTGCGGTTCGAGGCGACTGAAAGGATTGCTCTGCGCTTGTTCCTGCGTAATACAATTAGCAATGGTTGCTATGGGCAGCGAGTAGAGTAGGAGGAGCAGCCGATGCCGGGGCCATGGCATGAGCCGGGCATGCTGTGTTGTGGCTTTAGCTTTATTGAATTGTGACTGGGCGCCTGCCTGTGATGGTGATGGATGGTTAAGTGGATAAGTGGACAAGCGGGCAGCCAGGGCGTGTAGATTGTCCGGGAAGAATCCAATCAATCATTCGGCAGGGTTGGGCCAACAAGCATATACACTCCGTGTCTGTCTGTCTGTCTGTGTGGTCTGCAAAATGCTAATCACAGTTAAAATTGGATTAGTGACGGAGAATCAGCATTTTATGAAGCGTTCTTATCAATTGATAAGCGGAGCGCACAACCAATTGACATACATCAGTCAGCCGCAGTGAGATTAATCATTTTAATCAAGTCACGCTTCAATCATTGCATCAATCAACAGCATGCCAATTGCTGAAAGTACACAACAGATTAATTAAACGAGCATACGTCAAGAACGAGTAATTGTTTATTTAATGAATGTGATAAGATATTAAATGGCCACTTTAAAGCCAAAGTCAAATGTTTAAAACTCCTTTGCGCAAAACAAAGATCAATAACATAGATGAATACAAAATATGAATTTGGGTATTCTTTTTGAATGCTTAAGCACCTGGCATAAACATTTAAATATAAATTAAAATTGTAAATTAAAAAGTAGTAAAAAGATTCGACTGTTCAATTTAAGATACTTGCACTGAACAAGTATTAAATGAATTATGAAAATATACATATATATATATCTGTGTGGAATACTGTCAATTAGTTGCCGGAATTCTTCAATTTATCGAAATCATCAGTTTCCTGGGGCGAGGGGCGCACACGTGTAGTGTTGGCATTTCCATAACCGAACCGATTCTTCATCTGTAGAAGCCAAAAAAAAAAGACATAATTACAAACGAATCTTGAAGGTAGCCTATTTAATGTATCGAAACACACCAACTTGGACTTTGGCGGTTCCCAATCTGGCCCGTTATCGTTATCATCAGTGTCAGTGTTAAAATCAGAAGTGTAAGGATTGACTATGGGACGCTTAGGTGCTATACGGCGTCTCTTGGTCACAGAAGTGTTTGCAGTCATTGCAGATACTTCAGCTGCTATATTTGCAATACTCTCTCCAGAAGTGTCAGCATCATAAGCCGGAGCTGCTGGTCGCAATGGTGCTGCAGTTTTGTGTACGCTTACCGATATGGTTGCTTCATTTGTCTTCTTCTGTCCAACCTGATGGTTGCTCATGGCACCGACAGTGCCCACTGGCTGCCCGAAGACGTTGCTAATTTGATTTATTTTGTATGTAAGCTCTGCTATGGTGGCCTGCACGAAAAAGAGCTTTAAATGTGACTGCGCTTTGTAGTTCGCAATTTAGTGGCACAACTCACATTCTTCTGACGCTCCAGCTCGGCAAATTGCTGTTGGTCATCGATATGGGCTGCACATTTCTGATTTAGCTCCTCCTCGAGTGAATTCATCTTCGTCTGTAAATAGTTGTGAATTTATTCCTTTTATTTTTTATTCTATTCCGATTCTCACTTACCTCATACAGTTGCTTGAGAGCCTCCAGCTGTTGGGTCAGCTCAGCATTTTCAGCTGACAATGCCTTGGTTATTTTCAAGTGCTCTTCCTGTAGCTCTTCCATGTTCTTCTTTAGCTTGAGTTCGTGACTTTCAACCTTGCCAAGCTCAGATTTAGCTAAGGCAGCTGCTGCCGCCTTTGAGGCCTCTAGCTGTTCTTTGGCTTCCTCAAGCAACACGATTTCTTCTTGATAACGCTGTTCATCAGATTTAAACTTCTGAATCTGGTTGTTGAGATCTTCTATCTTCAGCTTTTGCTGCTCGATTTCTGCGTTCAGGCGTGTCTCTACCTCGGATACCTCAAGCGTTAATTGTTGGTTGAGTTGTTGTAGCTTCAAGCCACGTTTCTCAACATCCTTCAGCGTAGTCAATGTCGCCTGCAGCTCAGTCTCGCGCTTTTCGCTGTTCTCAATCTGCTTAGAAAGTTCAGCTGCCTGCTGTTGCAGCTCGGCAGTTAGCTTTGCTTGCACAGCCTGGAAAACGCATGAATTTGTTATTATTGTGTTGACTGTCTACATTATTATGCACATAAGTACGCACCTCGTTCTGCTCAACAGATTGCAGCTTGTACTGCTCAAAGGCGGCCTCCACTTCACTAATCTGCAACTGCAACTGAGCATTTTTAATTTGCAATTCGGCCATCTCGTCAGCCTTCTGCTGTGCCATAGTCTCCAGTCTGGCCACCATCTGCTGTTTCTCCAGCTGCAGTGCCTTAAGCTAAGTACATAGGATTGGATATTTGATTGTTTGTTGGTCAACTGGGCGCCTGCTCACCTCCTCCAAGAGCTTATCGTTTTGCTTTAGCTCGGCCTTCTGCTTGGCCAAGGTTGCCTTAAGATGAGCAAACTCCTTGTCGTAGGCAGTCTCCAATGAGACATACTTCTCTTCGACAGCAGTGCACTTCTCCTTAAGTTTACTATTTTCCTGGCCCAGCGCGTCCGACATTTTATTCAGCTCCTCCACTTTCAGCTCAATATTGTGCAACCTGATTAATAAAAATAAAACAGATGTGTCCAAATACCTAAACTACAAGATATTGTTGTTAAAGTTTTACTGTTTTCTTAGTAAAGCATTCTCCTGGTTCCTCTCCGCGATGGCCATGTTGGTTTTAAGCATCTTTTCGCTGATCTCATTGGACTTCTTTTTGACTGACTCAATGGATGCCTTGTGATATTTAATATAGCACTTCAGCACATTCTCTGTACTAATCGGATCAAAGACCGCCTTCTTCTGAGTCCCGTTGCCGTTTGACTGTCCCTCGCCGTTAGCTTTTTTCTTGCCCTGCTGCTGCTGCTGTTGGCCGCCATTGCCATAGGGATGGGGCTTCAAGAACAGATTCGAATCGTCCTCTTTGAGGTCTTGACGTACTGCTTTGGGCATGTTCATAGGACGCGTATACTAGTTCTCAGAATTTATCTTCGCTGCAATCTGATTTAAGTACAACAATTTTATTAGTTTTGTGCGAGCGAGCACAAATGGCGTAATAAGAACGCGTCGGTCTGCAAAATTCAACGGTAAAAGTTGCAACGTTGCCAACACACAGCACACAGCAAATATTATTGGCTAGTATTTTTTGTGTGTGTGGCTTTGCATTAAATGAGCTCTCTGTTTTGCACAATAGAGGGCGAAACACAACTCAAAAGCCTAGTAAATAAAAATGTTTTTGCCTATTGCCAATTTGAGCGAAATTTCCGATATCGATAAATACATACATATGTATATCAATAAGAACTCGTTGCAGTTGGCCGCGTGGCAATTGAGGCCAGCAATGCAATAATCTGGCAGCGCTGGCCGCCAAGAAGCGTTCTAATTATAATTAATTGTTAATTTACAATTGAAATGTATAAATCAAAATTTCCCTTCAATATAGAGCATAAAATGCAGCAACCTCAAGCAAGTACTTGACGCACAATTACTGATATCAATCAATTCGATGCAAAATAATGCAATTGCAAATCTATGAAGAATCCATCAAAATTGTCTTTCAATTAATAACTATGCGAACTTATTAAATTGATTGCATTTTACATGCAATGTGTGCATCATAAGCTTGTTTTGGTCGTTATTAATACGATTATGCACTCAATTAGGCTGTCAATCGATCAATTAATCTCAAGGCCATTCAGTGACTGACAAAGCAATTAAAATTAATCAACAATCAATCAAAATGTCACCGAACAAACCCGAGGTGCAGCTATGTACATATTTATGTGTATGTGCCGACGCCAACAATCCTTGTCAGGCAATCAATTAGTTCCTGCACGGGCCCCACTCCCAGCACCAAATCATCAACAATCAACAGCATCATCAAATGTATGTACATACATATTTTCAATCTGGCGACCTCGATGTCTGGGCTGATTTGCGGCACACACTTTTTGGCCAATGCCATTGCCAATATGTGATCGTATAATCAGAGAAAACAAAAAATAAACACACGCACACACACCCAATCAGCGCCATTAGCCATATAACCTATAAGCTCATACAGCCCATAACCCGTAGCCCCTAAGCTGTAACCCAGTTTCAATTGAACGCGTTTTCACATGCCAGTGCACCAGCTGCCCCTACCCCCGATGCACCGCATCATCAGCAATTGGCATGCAATGTGTGACCGAGACCGAGTCAAGGCAAAATGCTTGCCGAAACGTGGCGTTTGTTTTTGTTTTTTTTTGGGGTGGGATTGTGAATTTGTTGGGCAATTTGTGAGGCGAAGGGACAAGTGAGGGGGTGTACTCGTTCTACTTTATGGCTATTTGGCTTATTATTTTTTGTGGCCGGCCGAGCAAAGCAATAACCCAACTAAATTGAAATCAAACCCAGACGCATGCCCATACCCATTACCTACCACACACACACACACACACATACCCATACGCACGTGTCACGAGTCGAACATTGAGTCTGGGCTTTACGAGGCGACTTTAATTGCTGAGGTCAGAGTACAGCAATCAAAATGCGCAGCCAAAAGCGCTATCAAATCGCGCGGAAAACGCGCGTTTCAAGCGTCACTCGCCAAAAACGCCATCAACTCAAACGCTGAGTGTGCGAGGCGCGTCTGCGTGTGTGAGTTTGGTGGGGCGCCCCCTGTGGAGTAAGCTGAGTGTTAAGTGCGCCGCCATTGCGTTAACAAATGTTCGCTACTCTCGCTTTAACCCGCCCGCTCACGCTATTTATTCTCTTTGTGTGCGTGTGCGCTTTTGTGTGCGTGTGTGTATGAGCTGCACTTTGTAAAAGTGTTTTGCCCATTTACGACCCAGCGAACTCGTCGAGCGCCGGCGTTGATTTTTATGCCATGTTTGATGTTGACTGTCAAGCAAGCGCCTGCCAGCCGCCAGACGCCACCTAGCGGCAGCAGCAGTCCCTTGCTTGCCGTCCCTCACCAACTCTCGTTTAACTTTGTCAATCAGCGCTGTCTGTGCATGTGTATATATGTTTGTGTGAGTGAGTGCGTGTGTGTGTGTGTGTGCGTGTGGGGGCTGGGCGTGGCCCTGGCATGAGAGCGCACTTTCCACAAGCCTTGTTTGCCGTTTGTTGTTGCCACTACTGCCTCTAACTGCAACAGTGTTGCCAGAAATGTGCACGCAGCAGCAGTCTGCAGTCAGCGCCACCTACACACACACACACCACTCCCCACCCCCCACTACACGCCCCGCAACAAGATATATGTTGACAGCTTGTGAAAATATGAGCAGCATTTTGCTGCTGCCAGCCAAATGTGTTGAAAAATTGAAAAATATTTCGCCGTCGATGCACTAAAATATGGTCCAGAGTTCGCAGTACGGACACAGAAGCAGAAGACAAGGCAAACGCCAAATCGCTGGCAAAATGCAAAACAACAACAACAACAACAATAATAATAATAACAAAAGCAAACTAATAAAAACCAACACAGTCAAAAGGCAAGAAGCAGAACGTGTTGTGTTTTCTATGCCAAAAATGTATTTGGCGGCGCGCCAGACTATAACAAAAACGCCAACAACAACCACGCCTACATCCTAAGCCTGAGCCATAGTCCTGATCGAGTCCTGTGAATGTCTTCTGGCTGCGTCTACTCTTTTGTTATTTACATCTCCTTTTTTTTTTTTTTGAAATTGTTCCTTCCTTTTTTTTCTTTCTTTTTTGGTTAGCGGGCGAGCTTTTATTTTGATTAACTGACAAGCGGCAGGCAATTGGCACAATTGCAGGCGACTCCTTGGTCCTTAGTCCTTGTTGCAGGCATTGTTGATTTAGGATAACGCCAGCCAGCTGCCAAAAGGTTAACGTTAACGAATTTATATTAAGGCCGCCGCCAACAAAATGCCTCCAAATAAAAAGACAAAATACGCCCCTAAAAAAATCCGAGGGCTGTGGCGAAAAGGATAGCGAGGGGGGGGAGGGTAGGAGAAATTGGTGCTGTAAAGAAAAAGATGAGCACCAAAATTTGCTTGCTCGCCATTTACCGGTGCGGCAACAAAGAGATAACAGAAATCTGCACATCGACCCATAACTCTAAAGCCACATTGAAATGTATATAGCGAGTACACGCGCACACACACACGCACACGTACACACACACACGCACGCATACAAACGCGTACACACCCAACTGTACATACTTTATGTGCAGCACAAAAGGCAACAACTTGTTAACTTTGCTTTTTATTTTAGGGCGAATCTTAGTGAGGGCTGCCCCTGGCCTGCGAAATTTGCGTTTGCTTTCATTTGGGTTTTATACCCTGTACGCAAAGTGTGAAAGAGTATATTCGCTTGCTGCAATAACACGCCGATTTGCAGCTATAGCAACTCAATTAGTGCTCAGCATAAATACCGTGTGCCTGCTGGCGCCCCGTAAAATTCGCAAACAACTTTTGAAAAGAGTATTGCGCAGTCGGTTGCAGCCGACTTTAGCCGTGGGGCTATAAAATTGGCGTCGCCGCCGCGTGATTAGGTGCCGCGACGCGTTTCATTTGGCTCGTACCACCCACCCACCCACACACACACACACACACACACACACACACATAGGCATGTTAAAGAATAGCCGAGTACTTACATATTGTATAAATAACGTAAATTGTTGAGGCTCTGCGCCAAATTGAGAGGCATTCTTAAAAGCCAATCTCAGGAGACGGCCATTTTGTGGATGTGAAACGATACCCGTCGGAATTGCTCATTGAATGCCGCTGCCTCCGGCCCCCACCCGCTCGCTACACTACATTTTTTTCCGCTCATTTGGCCCTAATTCTTGGAAATAGTTCACAGCGCTGTATATTAAAAATTAGTCTACTTTTTGTGTAAACAAATTTTACTAATTTGTGAAATGGAAGCTTCCAAGGGGCCTTCTATTCCATTAAATTTATCCCAAGTAGTTCAATTACTCTCAGTCACTACCAGCTATGAATGTTCTTTGGCAAAGTTTTTTATTACCCAAAACAATTATACTTGTAAGCAAACAAAAACATGCCTTTTCCATTTACCAGTCTAGTCGAGCACGTGGCCAAGGAAAAGAATGGGACGTTGCCAACTTTAAGCAGGTATCGCCAGCCAAATGCAACTCCGTGAGAGCATATCTCGCTCAATAACAGGACGATGACAGCATAGCGATAATTCTCCTTAATAATATGTACTTTTCGGCGATCTGACAATTAATTCACAACAACTAAGGCTACCCCAGCTTTTGCCTAAAAGCCGTTTAGCAGTATGCATAGACACTGAAAATGTATTTCATCAAAATTATGCATAAAACATGAGCGTTCGCTAGGTAAGGTACAGGGGCTGACTCCCCCCCCCCCCTAAATGACTTAAATATTAGTGGAAAAAAGTCTGACAAATGATTGATTTTATTGTACAGATTGCCTTGGGGCAATATTAAAGCTTGTCAGAATACATATGTATATGTATGTACATAAAATTCTGCATACGCTTTTGATTAAACGTGTATGTATTTGTGTACATGCATATGTATGTACATCTTTAACGCAGATGTATTAAATATCATCACAGGATATCTTAGAAATTCATATGCTTGTTTCTGGTTCTTCACAAATTGGGCAAACAGCCTCAAAATGTTGTTATAAAAAGTTTGCTTTCCACAAGCCACATACGTGAATATTGCCCCTACTTACCTTATTGAGGAACTTTTATTTTCTTTGAAATTGGATAATAAACCGAAAAATGAACGCTTTGCTTTGATGTTCGAATTGTCAGTACATTACAGATGCTTGTGTACATACATATATACATATATATATATATATATATATATTTATACATATATATTTATACACATATATACAGCGTAATTTATTATTTTTCCAATCTGGTTGCCTGGCGCCACCTGCTGTCGAGCTGATTATTATGATATTATTATGATTATTATGCTCAGGCAGGATTTGCTTATTTAAGTAAATCTAAGAGAATATCATCCGCTCGGATTGCCAATATATTCATCCGAAGTCTGGCAGCCGTCGTGATTGGCCTGCCTGGGGCTTCATTTGTCCTGGCAGTACTTAAAGCCCTAAGTTTTGTATTAAAACATTTAAGTGTTAATAGCAAACTTGAAGCTCAACTTGGACTTAAGAGTTTCCTTCCAGGAAGCAGCTGCAGCAGCTGGGGCAGGACTCCGTTAATGGTTTGCAGTTTGTTTTTATTGATAGATTCGCATCTGGGTGGGCTGGGCTGTGCTGGTCTGGGCTGGGTTGGCTGGGCTGCTATGGTGACAATTAAAATTCAAATATTAAGCTTAATATAAGCTGAATTTCGCTTGAGAGAGAGCTTCGAGATTGAGATGGAGACTGATACGGCATCTTAGCTGGCGCCTGGGAACAACAACAATAACAAGCAAGTCAGAATGCTCGAGACGGATATGCTTGAATGGGAGATACCTTAAGCACAGCACACAAAATAACTCAGACTATGGGAACTGCATTTTTGAATAAATTCGCTTAAAATCCTCAAGGCCTAAATTTGGTACCAATATGTGTGCATAGACCAAAGGACTGGGCGCTATCTTTGCAAGGGAATGTTCTTCCAGTTTTTGGAAGGGAACAAGGATGGGTATTAGGAAAGTGATATATTATCTGTGTATACCATAGAAGAACCTACATACCAAGTTTGCTATGTCTGGCTCTTATAGTCTACAAGTTATAGCCAAGAAATCATGTCTGAAAATCGATTCATATCGATATTTTGCAAACGGAAAAAGATATCGATAAACTGTTTAGCTATCAATATTGAGACGTTGATTCAGACTGATGACATGACTTACTCGACTCAGCTCGTCAACCTGATCATGAATAGATATTTTCGAGATGCATTTGCAACTAAACATGACACCCGATTTAGTTACATTCAATAGGTTCAGGGTATAATGAGAAACCCGAAACTAACTAATTGCCACATTTTTGTCTCAAGTTCTTTGGAAACATTTTTGCTCCGCTGTCCGTCCATGTCGACGCCTGCTTGAGCAAATGCTGCTGCAGCTGGCTTCTGCTGCCTCCTCTTGTGGGTCGCTGCGCATGCTGCTACTCTTTGGGTGTCATGTGCACAAATTGCTGCTTATTAATGTCAGAAATTTCTAATTGCAACGCTGCATACAAATTGTTTTGCCGCCCAAGCCTCCAGTTCCCCCATTGCTGGCCACAATCCACCCGTTTCGGCCTCCCATGACGCTTCTATCTGAAGCTCTCTAAACTTGCCTGTGAAATATTTGCACTAATTTGAACAATAAATTTTGATTATTTGTGCGGTGCTGTGCGCTATGTGTGTGCATGGAGTGTGTGGCTGTGTGTGTGTGTGTGAGTGAGTGTGTGTGTGGGTGTGGGTGTTTGTGAATGTGGGTGCATGCGTCTGCTTTGACTGGCTGGCCATAACGAGGCAACCAAAACCAAACCTAAAACTCAACTTAGCGTTTAGCATGACAGACTCTGATTGAGACTGACTCTGAAACGGAACCCGAAGTCCCAATTGAAATTCAAGCCGTGCCAAAATGTTCACTCCCCACCTTCCTTCCTCCCTCCCTCCATTCAACTCAAAACGAACCCGAGCAAGTCAACCCAAAAATACTTATAATCAAAGCAAAAATTTGCATAGTTTTGCACACTTTTGCCAGACGAAATGTGAATTATGCGCGCAGTGCTTAGGTATTATACGCCCCTCCGCCTACCGCCCCCCAGCCCATGCCACGCCTATGTTGAAAATAAAAAATGTACCAGGTTTAAAGGCATGGCCAGAAGCTGTCAATGAAAGCTGATTTATTACAGTTCGGTCCAGCAAGGAAGACAATTAAAAGGCCAATTTTACGGGGCCAATTCTCCCGTGTATATTTGGACAGGCAGGCGCAGGTACAGTAAATACAAATACACGCGTGTGCGCCTGTGTGTGTGTGTGTGTCCGTGTACGTTCATATAAAATATGTGAAAAAGCATAAAGCCCGTGTTACAGTCACAGCAGCGAAAATAGCAAAAATAAAATGAAATAAATAAAAAATTATATTAAGAGGGAATTGCAGGCAGGCAACGAACCAAACAACGAGCCGGCAGCCAGCCAGCAGCAGCCAGCTGAACGTAACCAGAACCCAATTTTGTGGCCGTTGCCAATGCGAAGTTGGCGCCGGCGAGCATCATCGAGTCACAATGGAGCCCCAAATACAACAGCAGCAGCCAGCGGCAGCCAGCAGCCATCTGCCAGCAGCCAGCAGCGGCAGCAGCAGCACAGTAGACAAAAGTGTGGGCCACTTTTGCATAATATTACAAATATCCCATGGATACATAGTGTCTGCTCAATAGGCAATACACAAAGCTCAGCAAATAAAGAAGAAATAATAAAATACATTCAATTGTCATCATATCAGATGCTGGGCATTATTTGCCATTGATGGAAGATTATGACAAATGTATTTGGATTTGGTTTTTGTGTGTATAGTGCATGGGCACACACACTCACACACACACATGCATAAGACGATCAGCTGTTTTCCATTAACATGTTCAGAGACAACACTTCAGTTAACAGTGAAGAGCAACGTTGATTAACAGCAGTGTTGAAAGCACACACGGGCAAGCTGATTAAAAACTATTATCATTTTTACTGTTAGCTGTTTTTACTGTTAGCCCGTTACTGTTAGCTCTTTACTGTTACTGTGTTTTAACTGTTAGCTCTTTAATTTGTAGCTGGTTTTTTTTTTTTTTTTTGGTATAATTCAAGCACATTTTTCAAATTGCAGTAGGCATTAGAAATCTGTTTCAAGTTAAAAGTGTGACCGCACATGTTTTTGGTATTTAATTTGATCAATTCAAAAGCACATGGATTCTTTTTAGCTAATTAAAAGACAATTGTTTTCAAGCGCAAATCTATTGAAAATTGAGCCAACTAACATGCCACTCAATACCCATTGTGCATTGTGCTGCCAAAATATTTTCCAGCTGCATTCTACCTGCTGATATTTTGTGCATTGGCTTTGCCTGTCGCTTCTCGTCGACATCATCCACAGTCACATTCACATTCACAAGTCCTGCGACCAGGACTACAGCTCGACTACAGCTCGTTTCGTATTTGTCGTTGTTCTGCATGTTATTGCAATTGTTGTTGTTCTTCTTGTTGTTGTTGTTGGCAGCTTTGGCTTTCGTGTTGTTGTCATTTTTATTGTTGCTTTCTTTCATATATTTAACAATCTTTGTGTGTGTGTGTGTGGACATTTTTGTTTTTTTTTTCTTTGATTTTTGGTTTGCTATTTGGCGTCGTCCTTACACCCTTGCCAAGTGTATTAAGCTTCTGTTTCGCGCTGTGTAATATACGTCATATAGCTAAAGTTGCAATTATATTCCAATTCCAATTTATTCCAATTCCGTTTTGCACACATTTAAGAGAAGCAATCTAATTATTTGTGTATACATTTTTTGTAATTTGTACAAAATTAAATTGTTAAAATTTTGCAGGCCAATTTCAATTTAAATTTAGAACATTTTTTAATAACTTTCTGCTTTGCTGTATTGGTTTAATTTGCCATGGTTCCAAAATTTAAACCTGATAACAATATATTTTCATAAAAGAACATATTGAAAAGTTGAAAGTATACAAGTTTGTTTGTCTAGATTTTAACTTAAGTTTTTGTAAATAAAAAAAAGGATTAAATCGTTTTACACAATCAAAGTCGATTCACTAACTCTTATATTGCTTTATTTTTCACTATCCAATAAATAGTTTTCAATCTTTTCCAACTGAAAGTAAAACGGAATTTAACAACACTTTTTGTTGAAAGAAAATTTAGATCTTATGCCTGTTAGAGTATCCGGTGTGCGACTATTGCATTCAGCTGTTTCTCTCGTTATTTGCTAGCTTCTGTTTTTACTGTTTGCTGTCAGTAGGTAAAAATTCCAATAAATAATTGAAACCCGTTGGTTGTTGTTGGATTTTCCCTTTTGACCGTTTTACACGTTTTGGCTGCCATGATTATTATTTTACTTTATTTTATTTCACTTCAATTTTTTTTCCCAGCGACGCTTTTGGCATTTGAATTGCATTGGGCCAAGCGGCCCCCTCCACTCAACTCGCTGGCTGTTCATTTTTGGCATTGCCTGAATGCAACCGCAGAAAATTATGGAAATAACAGTGTGCTAGCCAGCACATTTTTTTGGCGAATCCCTTAATTTTTGCACTTTTCATTTAGTTTATTAATAATGCCAGCATTTTTGCAAATGCCCACAGCTGACACACCTTCAACGCCTCAGCTTTGGCCGGGCACATGCACATACATACATATGCACTTTCATAGTTGCCAACTGCTACGGGCTGAATGCGTTCGTTGTTTGTTAATTACGCAAAAAACTGGCCAAACAATGGCCAACAGCAACAATAACAAACAGCCTTGTCGAGGTCAGGTTGGCCAGAGAGAAATGTGCTGCATTTTGTTGCCTACTTTGTGGCGCTGCAAAACACCTGCGGCTGAGTCAGCACGCAAATGTGACATATCTGCATGTCAGAGCATCGGATGACACCCCACAATTCAACATTCAACACCCGACAATACTGAACGAACTGTAAACTACAAACTGTAAACTGCAAACTGCAAACTGTAAACTGCAAGCTGTAAACAACAATCTGTAAACTGTAACCAACATACTGAATGCTCTTCGTAGCATTCATTCTACTTTCTATACCCTGTAGTTAGAAATGGCAAAAAACGGGTGCAACAACTCATCTGAAGTATTAGACAAGACTCTAATCTAAGTCTGCACGAATTTGTCAGCAATTATAACGTAAACCCTAATGCTTTTAATGAAAAAACAACCTTTAACATTGAGGGAAGCCATCTAAAAGCTCAGATCTCTCTGAAAATAGTCTTCATACTTCAGAACCTATTTATTGGCCAATATTTTGCAGAACAAACGGCTTTTAAGAAAATAATTATCGATAGTTAAGTGGGCGGCGGCTATAAACTATCGAACGCTTACAGGTTGTCAACTATCGAAAGTATTGCATAACTATGGTGGAACGAATATGTCTATATCCGTGACAATGTGGGCTTCTGGCCTACAGGGTATATGCCAGTCGATCACTCTGCATTGTGGCGAAAACTAACAAGCTGATGCCATAAGGACAATAAGTATTTTTGATAGTCATGACCCCAAAGACTGCGTAAAGTTAAAAATGAAGAGCCATAAAATGGGGCGACCGCGTTTTTAGTGCATAACTTGCAACGGCAATGATAAGTCGAAATGAAGCGGACGAAGGCAATGGCAAAGGCAAAGGCGAAAGCCAGAGCAGAAGGATAAGTAGAAGGAGAAGCAGAATTCGGACGGAGAAGCTGAATCCGAAAGCAGCAGCCGTTGATTTATGATAGCATCCGTAAAAGTTTTCGACCAAAACTTGGAGTTTAGCGCCCGGCAAGTGATAAACTGCAATGTCTTCCACTCTGTTTTGCAAAATCAAGCTGAAATGCGAGTGGGTTCGTCTTGCGTACTGCAACCGGGTCAAACGGCAGCCCGGGGTCGAGCGGCGAGCTCGGATGCCAGGCTAAGCAGACCAAATGTATTCGCAAGTTATCCGATTTCCACAGTCGCTCAGCGACTCATCCTTAACATTTCGTTGCACTCACAGCAAAAGTGGGGCGAAAAAAAAAAATAGGAAAACAATTAGAGAACTTTGTGAAAAACACAACAGAATCAAAATAACCCTTTTGAAAGTTAGCTTCAAAGAGTTTTGGGAATGTGGAATATAGCTTAAAAGGTAGTACCTAGAGAAAGTGAGTGCGATAAGCAAGGGGTATAACTCAAAGACTTACACTTAAATAAGTATGGAATTAGTTGTGAAGATGCCTCAAAAGTACTACAATGTATCTGGCTAAAAATATCTGTACGATATAGCTATTAACTGTACAGTTAGATAGCAAATCAAAAAGAGAGAAAATAAGCGGCAGATATTTGGCTTAACAGGCAGTCAGGAATAGGATAACGAATAGATGGAGTTCCCATTAGGTATGTGCTCCAAGGAATGTGTACGATATAGGTAATCAATTGAGAAGCAAATGTCCTAAATGGAAGTTAAGCATCGATCATTTTATATCCACAATTTCTATATGTTCCAAGGAAACACCGAAAAAACCTATAGCCTCAAGATAATTATTACATCCTAATCACATCCCAGTTTTGCTGAGTCATCTGATTACAACTTTTAAATTTTCCAAGATATCTTAAAAACGCAGCAATTACGTGTCTCACAATTCTCCAAACATGGTTGCCAAACCCTAAGTCAAATGTCGATAAGGGTATTTAATATTCGGCGAGGATAGCAGTATTTTCTTGTTTTTCTTTCCCTCTTTTATAATATGGTAGCAACTGATTATAGGGAACTAGAGCAGAAAAATTTACTTCTTATCATAGCTTCTTGTCGTTTTTGTCGTTTTCCTCGTTGCTTATAATTCTCAAGTGGTTCTAGCTTCGGACTTGGAACAAGCGCTTGCAAATACCGACAACCTGCCCGCTGCCTGTTGTTTATGCCCTGTTGTTGTTGGTCGTTACGACCAGCATTGACCTCGAGTCGGGCAGCTTAAAATTCAGATGACTTGAAATGCTGATTTCAATATAACAATCCGATTTGAAGCTAACCTAATGAACTTCTGCATGGAAGCAAAGTATAAAGGATACTTAAAGTCTTCCAGCTGTGAATCGAACAAAAATAAGCTACTTAAACAGCGAACGTATCGAGCTCCTTGCTGCTTTAAGCTACAGATTTGGAGCAAGCAACTGTCGCCGTCTTGACAGTCTATGAATTTCATTAATTTAGTCATTCCGAGCTGGGGGCTGGGTTCTGGGAGCTGGGTGCTCGGAGCCTGAAGCTGGGAGCGCTCTCAAAATCAAATGAGGCACGGCCGCAAAGTTAACGATGTCCCTGCCTAAAAGTGTTGCGTGGCAGCGAGTGCTCCGCCAGCTCTTCGGGGACCTTTTTTTTCCCATTTCCATAGTGCTGCCCAAGGGCGTTGTGAACACACACAAACACACAGACACACACGCATAGGAGTGTGGCACGCAATTCTGACCCATGCCGACCCTGAGCTTGAGTTCAATGTACTCCCGTTGCAGCTTCACTGGCTTCACTTCGCCAGTGTCAAAGTCCGGTTCGTGCGGATAGTTGTTTTAGCTCCCGTCGCCCGTCACCCGTCACCCGGCGCCCGATTCCTAGTTTCTCCTCCTCAGCCTTATAACAATTCTCTGCATTCCGCATGGCTGCGTTTTGGGCTGCAGCAGGGACTGCGTTGCGCCTGCTGCTCGTTTATGGCCGCTGTCAAATTAATTGGCTTTTCCGGCACTGGGCCGCCTCCGTTCGCTTGACAACTCATTTCCTCGGATCTCGAGCCTGCCATCTTATCGTTGGCCCCGCCACACTGCCGCGTCCTATTTCTACCATGAATCTTTAAGTTGATGGCGGCCAATATCGCAAGTGCTTAGTTCCAGACAAAAACATCATTATGAGCTGAATATCCAGCCATGCACAGCGCCCGATCGGATCAGTTCTCGCTTAAGCCTGTGACAAGCTCTTGAGCTGCTTGCGATTTGCCACTCGAGGTGGACCGATAACTGAGTGAGTTTTCTCCCAACTCTAGAGTAATCGTTATTCACTCAAAACTCGCTCGATTCCCCTAACTTCCCCTTGCTTTGGGACGTTTTGGTGAGTTTGGTGAGTCTGCACATTTTGCCGCGAGAGCTGATGCACTGCATCAGGACACAGGGACTGAGCTTTTGCTGCGGCGTTAAGCTTTCGTCTATTTAATAGCAAACTTTAACGATATAAATCGTATATCGTATGGGACTTCTTGCATATTTCCTTTTGGATAAGTCCCAATCTACGACCTAAAATTATCCATTGCGGGCTTTATGGCAAATTTTCATAAAAATCGCTTGGGAAATTTGTGAAACTAAGCTAAACGCGTATATTTTTACGATAAGCGCAAAAATTCCTTACCCTGTTTTGAAACCCTTAGCGAATGCAACGCCACAATTAAAGTTTATCTATATTTCAACTTATTTTTAGCTTAAGCCGACAATTAATACTAATATTCCTTTTTATAATATCTTTCTCTTGAAAATGTCTGAATTTAGACGAAACTTAGTTTCTTTTCTGAAAATATTTGACCTAAGTGAAACGAGTATATGGGTTCTGTGCAAAGTTCTTTAATTGAAGGTAGAGCTTTCATAAAACGTAACGGCTATATATCGAAAATTCCTCTATCTTTCTGTACTTTTTAATAAATATGGCAAACAATTAGGTCTAGTCGAGCGTGCCCGACTAGGGTATACTCACTACACGAACATAAAACCAAATTCAATCCAGTTTGCATTTTTTTAAGCTCCAAGCGAAATTCCCATATTAAGAATTTGTGAAGGTTTGCCTTTCCTTTCTTAATACGAACTTTAATAAAGTATGTAATCCATGAAATTTTCTACTTTCATTGAGCACGTTTTGGACATATTTCAAGTGATTAAATTCTTGTAATGAGCATGACAGACAATTTCGACACGAAAGTTTTAGTTCTTTAAGAATATTCAAATAAGAACAAATGCCTCAAATCGTAGCAATAAAACGGAGTTCTGTTCCGTTTATACCTGAAGCACGGCATATTTTTTTGGATGACACCATCTGCTGCTGAATTTAAAGAGTTCACTTGATTCACAAAAGTTGACAATTATGCGATGTTGTTTATTAATTTTTATATTTTCTTAAATATATATACACATATATATATTTTTCATAAATTCACGAAGCAGTCAGCGGCATCTTGTGGCTGCATTCTCTGCTTCTGATTGCCAGTGTGCAGGCAATTATGACTGCCTCATTAGGAGCTCTTTCACTCACACACACACACATACGCACACACACACACACACACACACACACACACACACACACACACACACACACACACACACACACACACACACACACACACACACACACACACACACACACACACACACACACACACACATGCGCATGCACATTTCCTGTTAACCACATGAAATTGTGGTAAATGCGTTGGGCTAATTGATTATTAGACATGTAAGTTATGAAGCTGCAGAGATTTTGGTCTTTGATTTAATTCCTAATGCCTAATGCCTGGCCAGATTTTGGGCTATTTCAGCCGTGCATCGATATTTCAGATGTTGCTTGCTGGCAAGTGTTAAATACTTTGGCCTAAAATTTATGCATTTGGCTAATCTGATTATCCCAAATGTGGTTTGATTTAACATTTGGTAATGGTCGAATGGATCTATTGCTAACATTGTTCAGTGCTTCAATCAGTGTAGATGCCTCTATATATAAAACTGTTTGTCCTAACTGACTGACTGACTGACTGATTGGCTGATTGGCTGACTGAACGACTAACTGACTGAAGCTGAAGCTTTCACTGTAGTTACCGCTGTAGCTTCGCTTAATTAATTCTGACAACAGCAGCGCTTGCTTTATTCAAATTCTTATTAATAAGCGGTTTTTCCCGCTCAATTTCACTGCTTTTATGTGAGCTTTTCTTTAGTTTTCGCTGGCACTTGTGGGCTCGCCGCAAAGTAGGCAGCACTTTAGGTAATTTAAGCTGCAAGTCTAGTGGCTAAGCGGCCAGACAGCACTGGCTGCTAACCTTCAAGTGCGTGTGCTGTGTTTCTGTCTGTGTGTGTGTGTGAGCCAAACTTCCGTTGCCAGCATGCGATGTCCTGGTGAGCGTGTCCTTGCCTGAGCCTGCCTAAGCGACTATGTAACTTAATATTTTCCGTTTGCCAACTGACAACTGCAACGGCAGCCAGTCGTGGTTTGCTATAGCTTTTGTTGCCAGCCATTTTGTTTTTGCACGGAAACGGAAACGGCATACACCCACACACAGACACACACAGGCACACACAAGCACCCTGACACACATGCGCGCAACTGAGTGTGTTTGGCTGTGCATAAGGTGTGGATTAATCATTTGTATTGGCATTGAATGCGTTGCGCCAAAAACTGTTTGTGAAACGTCGCTTATCCCATTTTATGCGGCCTGCTTACAAATTAATTAGCAGCCCATTAACGGGCAAACAAACGGCTTAATTGGCCTACGGACAAAAAATGGAATAATCAAAAAAGTATTAACATATTTGCCATGCGTCGCGCTCAGCAAACATATTTTCGACTTTTAAATACGTTTAAATTTCAAAAGTTCAGCACAAAATAAATATTTTTAAAAAACCTTGAAAACTATTAGAAAGGGTTTGACATTGATTTGAATGAACCAAATTAATATAAAAATTTAATTCAATTAATTCTTTATAGATTGGATCGGTTTTGACAAAGTTTTTGACATTGGACATAATTTAACCTTTTTTCATTTTTTTTTTAACATCAAGAGCCAGCTTAGATTTTGATACAAGATAACATTTCATTTTATTTTTTAATCGTTTAATAATAAAATTAATAATTTTATCTTTATAGGTCTCCCCATAAAGAAGCTAAACTAAAGCTGAAGCTGGAAAGGGAGCTAAGCTTAAAGCTGCGGAGGATAAACTGATTCCACAAGTCCATCCTTAAGCCTATATTGACATATGATATACATAGATGCTGCCTCCACTTTTAATGTGCATATTCTATAAAGATTCGAGAAACAAGTTCACCCTACGCAAGAAAATCGGAGTCCATAGGCACCTTGAAGCTAACGCTTCAGCAGCCAGGTCTAGAGTGTCAGCTATGATAGCCTATAAGTCCGCTGACTCTAGAGGAGTCGGGGAAGAGGACCTGCCCCTTAGGCCTCTCCTGGAGGCGTGAAGCGCTATTAAGAGTCACCCAGCCGTCTACTTGACACTGAGTTCTGGCAACGATTCAGCCACGACGAAATAATCGCAAAGGTACGAAAAACAAGGGCACGATTGAGACTAATAAAATAGGTAAGTCAAATAATGAGCCATATCTATAACTATCGATGACTATTTCAAGCAAGCTAGTCTGAGACGTTGCATAGGCCCGTCTTTCAACGGAAAGACAGGCAGTACAAATGTTGCATCCGGCCGAATCGGACTACTATATCATATAGCTGTCATAGCTACGATCGGTCGGAAAGAAGGTTTCTGAATGGATAACTTTTTAGTTTATCAAGATGTATGGTTACATATTCTGTTTTCAAGATATTTTAATACCCTGAACCCATTAAAAATGGGTAAAAAGGGTATAATGTATTTGTGCAAATGTGTGTAACAGGCAGAAGGAAGCATCTCCGACCCCAAAAAGTATATACATATATTCTTGGTCAGCATCAATAGCCGAGTCGATCTAGCCATGTCCGTCTGTCCGTATATATAGGAACGCAAGGATCTCAGAACCTATAAGAGCTAGCGACTTGAAATTTTAGCTGCAGGTCCTCCTAGTCCCCGCGCAGATCGAGTTTGTTTCCGATACTCGATAAATTGCCCCGTTTCCAAGTAATCGATAAAAATCGAAATCCTGTTTTTTGAGCTATTTCGGCAAATAATATGAACTAGAGTCACCAAACTTGACATGTAGCTTCTAGAATAGTTTATATATATCAAGTATCTTTCCTTTTTTAGCTATCGCCTGTTGGAAGAAGAGGGTTCAGGGTATCCCCTAGTCGGGAGCTCCTGACTAGAACTTCGTACTTGTTTTTATTAATTTAAGCATTTGCGAGCTTCGCTATTCTGATAGGCCAAACATATCCTTACTTAAAATGCATTAAACAATTAAACAAATTTAACAATAATAAAACGAAGCATTTCCAGTTAAATGCTTTGCCCCTGAACAACGATTTATCTATGAAAATTGTGGAGTAGCAATTCCTTAGAACTGGCAGCTTTATTTTTATAAAATTTAAATATAGAAATATTTTGTTAGATGAAATCTTGATCTGAAATTTGTTTAAGATGCTTTTGGCGTTTTCTCTTATGTTTTTTTTTTGTGCGTGCCACCGTCTCAGTTTCAGTGTCTGTTTTGTTTTCTCTTGTGCAGCGCTCAATTTCCATAGCATCGTGCAGCAATTTAATTTGAAATATGCAAATTGGCGCAAAAGTCTTCGACTCCGGTAGCTCCTGTGCAGCGTGTAAATAATGAATAACAAGATGAGCATGATAAACGCGTTAAGATACACAAACAACACACATAAAACATAACTAAGAGATAGAGGATAAGCCCCGGCAGGTCTGGGCCCAAATGGAGCTACAGCTAGCTATATGTAGGTTCGGTAAGATCAGATCATCTTGTTGCTCGCCCAGCTGTCAGTCAATGTCAGCTGCTTCGGCTGTTAAGTGGCTTTGTGGGTTTGGGGCCATGCCCACACTGTCATTTCCCTGTTGGCAGCCAAGAGAGCCACATAATGGCAACGCCCCCCGCTCTACGCCCACGCCCATGCCCACGCCCATGCCCATGCCCATGCCTATCTGCCATCTTTATGCCATAGTCAAAGGCAAAGCCAAGCCAAGCCAAGCCAAGCCAGGCAAAGAGGCAACAGTCTTAAGGCGGCGGATGCGGCTCCTCTAAGTGAAATATTAAGTGTGAACAGAAAGTCAAGTGGAAGCCAGCGACACACACAGCGCAAAACTTTTTCAATTATAAACGCTTTGAGATAAGCAAAGCAACAAATGCATATACATATATATATATATATATATTTATACATATATATAGCAGCAGCATCTGCTTGGAGTATCTTTTGGCCGCAATCCCTTTCTTTGCCCGCAACTACAACTTGACGCAGTTTTGTTATGTATTATATTTATTATATTATGTGAGCGTGGTGTTTCATTGAATAATATTGTTTACTTTTATGCCACACACATGCACACACGTCTGCCACATGCGGCGGCAAATTAGATTTGTTGCCTTGTTGGTGGCCCCTTTTGTATCCTTATTCTCTGTATTCTGTTCTATTCATGAAGTTTGCCAGTAATTAGTTCTTGTTCCATTTGTTGCATTTGAAACTTAAATATATTGGGCTTTTGCTTGAACTAGTTCCAGTTGCATTTATTGAATCGATTTCAGCCAAAAGAAAATAATTGAGTAAAGTCAGAATCCTGAAACTTTTGTCTCGCTCAGTTGATTTTATTTACTTTGTAAGCAAATCTTTAAAATAAAATTTGAAAATAAAATACCTAATTAATTTGGATAATGTTGACAGATTTCGAAGTCAAATTGATTTAGAGGCCAAACCATGTAAAAAAAGAAAAACCTTATGAAATCGGTTGAGTTTTGACCGAGTTATGGGCGTATGAAATTTTGACCTATGTTTATAGGATATTTAAGGGTATCATTTTTACATGAATTTTGGAAACTTTCCCAAAAAACTCTTAGAATCGCACTGTTCACCGAAGAGGCTTTGATTTTGCGAAAAATATGCAGCACGTCTCAAATGATTTTCCATATACATAGATCCTTGGGAATGAATTTGAGCGCGAAACGTCACCCAGCAAATCTTTGACCCCCATTTCCACCAAAGAAGAATGGATTTCTACGAAAAGTGGAAAACGTTCTTCAAATGATTTTGAACTAAGATCTTTGAAAATGAATTTAAGGCCGATCGGATGGTAAACAAAAAAGTTACATACAAAAATAACAACAATAATAAAATATTAGTTTGAAAGAAACGAAAGTTGTTCGGTTTGGGAATCGTCTCAGCTTTTATATAGCCAACTAATCCAGTTGAAGAAATTGAAATTCCCGGCTTAAGCTGGTTAATAACTGCAAACTCATTTGAATATGGCTCAAATTGGCCAAGAGTCATATACATACATACATATATGTATATAGGAAACTTTGGACTAAAAATAATAATTAAAAGTATTAAATGGTTAAGTTCTTAAACTCAATGTTTGCTATCTCTCTAACAGCAAACAGAAGTTTTTCAAAGCGTTTCTTAAAGTTGCAATCGTGCCATTTATCTGTGTAGATTTAGTCGGATGAGGGAGGGGCGGCGTAGGTGTGGTTGGGTTGGTTGCACTTGCAACTGTCGCTGCATAGCTTGAAAGTGCCTTGTCATTCAGGGGTCACACACAAATACACACGCACACACATTAAGCGCATAATGCCCAGCGACAAATCAAGCAGCAGGACGCAACATGCGGCACACAGGATGCAGCTTGCAGCATGCAGGACAGCAAAAGCAGCAGGAGCGGCACGTACGAACCGCAATGGCATAGCTGCTGTGATCTATCAGCACGTACCTACATACACACACACACACACACACATACACATGAATATATATATATGATTATTAATGAGTATTACCCGGCTTTGCCCGTGCCAAGTGTTTTTGCCTGGTTCTTTAAATTGTATGCATCCCCTTCCCATTTGACTCCATGAATTTATTTATTCTGCTTCGAGCTAAGCGAAGTGGATTTTCCGCAAACGATGAATCAAGTTTAAAATGCTTTTACTTAGGTATTTGAAAATGAGCTTGAAGCAGAATTGGGATGCTACCGGAAAATGTTGTAGTTAACAGTTTCTCATCAATTTTTGTACACTTGCCATTGGAATTTTCGAAAATCCCAGCAACTTCCGTTATGCATAACTACCTTAAGGAATACTACATTAAGGAATTAAAATTTGGAATTTTGATGAAATATTATAAAAATGGCAAGGGTAATTACATCAAATTTGTTGCCAGAAAATGGATCGTTTGAAATCAAAAATTTTTGATGATTATTTTGACTACATAAAGCTCGCTATTGCAAAGATATATAATTTTTAACTCGTACGAATCACGAATGGGATTACATCACAATTTTCGCAAGAAATCAAACATTTTTGATGATTTTTTGAACTATCTTGAGTATATAAAGTCCGTCCTTGGAATGAATTTTGAACAGATTATAGAGGGCAAATACAAATTCGGATTGTTAATAGATGTTCTTAATAATATGATAAAATTTAGCAATGGATGAAAGAGCATTGTTTACTATTAGCTCTGGCAAAGACATCACTAAATCCATAAAAAAAGTCTGGGATTTGAGTTCAGAATCACACCGTTCAGCTGATGGCTGTAACCCCCTATAACTAAGTTAATCAGTCAAACAGGACAAACTCTTCTACATATATGTATAGAGTATATATATATCCATACATATGCACACACACACACACTGGCACAGTCACAGTCACAATCAGGCTGCCCTGGGTGGGCTCTGTCAATGCCGAAACCTGGAGCTGGCCGAAATGTTTGAATTCTCATTTTTTATAATTGGGTCAGCACAATAAGAATTATTTCAGAAAATACAAGCCCAAAAAATACTTCCATGCCGAACCAGATGTCACGCCGCAGCAGCAGCCGCACAAGCAACATGGTCGGGCAGCAGCAGATGCGACCGGACTGCGGCCTCGTGCAGACCAATAGTGCTGGCGGAAGCAGCAGCAGCAGTAGCAGCGCAAGCAGCAGCAGCAGCAGTGGTAGCGGGAGTGGCAGCAGCAACAGCAGCGGTAGCGGCGGCGTTGATATAATCAACGGCAGCAGCAGCGTGTCCAAGCTGCGACCCCTGGCCAGACTGGATCGTCTGCTGCGCCGCTGGCTTCCGGGCTACAACTATTTGCGTGGTGCTGGTGGCGGCATCATCGGCGGCAGCGGTGGTAGGCAATCGCCTGGGACGGGTGCGGTGACGCCACCATTGAATGCTGTGGAACAGCAGCGGTCCGGGCGGCAGACACCGCTAACCGTTGATCCACCGCTGACGGTCAGGAGGCGACGGGATGGGGAAGTGTTATTGGATACGGGCATTGCCAAATCTGAGTTCTGCTTGAAGTTGGAAAAGCTGCTGCGGGCCAAGCTAATTGTCAAGGATTAGCGGCTAACCTCAGCAGCTGCAACAACAACAGCCAAGAGCACACACACACACACACGCACACACACACACAACAAAAAAAAACCAAAAAATCAATGATGGTGATTAAAGAAAAGAAGAATTGAACAGTGTTGCAGTCGTTGTCATAGATATGAATTTATATTATATATATAAAACAAAACTCTTTTCCCGATAATCACACACCATAAATTACAGTTAATAAATTTGATTTGATAAAGTTTAAAATACAACCCGGACCAACCGAGCAGCCAAATAACTGATTATACTTATATAACTCATATAGAAAGATTTAATTTTGATTATCCAGCATCCTTCCTACCACATCGCAGTGTCCTGTGTTCGCTCAAGAAACTTACCCACTGGCTTTTCGCCCCATTTCGCACTGATACTTATCTGATTTATGGCCGTTTAGCCAGCGACAATGCTTTCAATATTATCGTAATTATGTATTATGACAATGCGTCCACTATAAATACAATACTATACAAAAAAACGAGAAACTACGAATATTTTCGGCATGCCGAAAACTCAATACCCTTGTAGACATTTGATATGTGAGAAGATCGAAGCTAGGAAGTGTTAAGTTTAATGAAAATACCTAGGAAAATGGAAAATTTTGCCATACAAGAACCTCCTTTTCGACCGAGTCTTCCTATAGAGCCATATAATATACGCAGCAATGCAATCTGAATAAGATTTGATTCATACATGAGCAGCATGATCAGGAATATATATAATATATATATATATATATATATATATATATATATATATATATATACTTTATGGGTTCGGATGTGTCTCCCTCTATGCGTTACACATTTTATATCAAAATTATAATACCCTTTATAAGGTTTAAAAACGGGGCTGAAGTCGGTCATGCCCGACGGACAGATACCCTCCTAACATTATATTCCTGCAGTACAAAAATGGCGCAGTAATTCGACTGTGTTCGTAGTCACGCAATTTTTACTGTAGCGTTAATACTTATTTTGCCTTGTTGTAGTTGGAGAGAGTTTTTAAGCTAAAAAAAAAGTGTTTTAAAGATAACCAATTCCATTTTGCAGACATTTTTTGCAGACCTCTTTTCAGAATTGCCCATATGAAGTGCTCTGCAAAAAGAAATAGCTAAACAAAGTTAGGGTATTTGAGTGGCTGCAACGAAAGGGGCAGAAATGATGGTGGCACAGTTTGTGATTTATGTGGTCTAGAGATGGGCGCGGGTCTCACGAGATCTCTCGAGGCCTGGCCTGGCACGAGCACAAGCAGGAAACAAGCCCAGCCTTGCACGAATCCCAAAAAAAGGTACACTACCTTTGTGTTCATTTGAGAGAAGGATTTGAATTTAACAAATTGTTGACTTTTATTGGGCTTTGGCTAGTAGATTTGTACAAATTGATAGTTAGAGAAAGGATTTCGATATTCAAACCGTGCTTTTTCCTTTGCCTTATCGTGCCTGTATTTTTCGTGCTTTTGAGGACAGGCACGGGCTCGCAGGAAGCACGAAAATCACATGCCGCGCCCAACTCGGGGCCCAACTCGAATGTGGCACCACTCGCACTTGCAGCGTTTCAATATATCAATATGAAAATATAAGCAATATATCAATCAGCCTGATGACAAACACAGACACACGCACACAGCCAACAAAGGGAAGCTGAGGGTGGGCAGCGACGGGGGCCGGGCCGCCATTGGGGAATGCCGGGGAGCGCTCAATTGAGGCGCTCATTAAAAATAATTAGAAATAATGGCCGTAAATGCGAAAATTTATAGACATCAAAAACAGATATTAACTGTGGCAACATCAAAATTGTTGGGTAATAAAATAAATATATGCCTGTTTGTCAGTTAAATAGCCGCGAAAATTGCCCAAAAATGAGTTAACAAAGTGCCCCCAAAGGCCAAGTTGTTAATCAGTCAAAAGCCAGCATCAATTTCTGCGCTTAATTAAAAGCAAAAAAAAAAAAAAACAAAAATGAAGAAAACTTTTGCCAGCCTCTGGGGAGAGCAGCTCGCAGCACGGCAACAAATTGAGAGCCCAGGCGTGGCCTTGAGGGGGGGACTCAATCTGACAAGTGGAAGCTATTGATTTGGTCGCTCATCAAATGTCAGCCAAGTATCTCGACACAGTAACTTTTGAGAAAATGAGTGTAACCCAAAACTAAGCTATTGTTTACGATATTGTGCTTAAATTTTATGCGCTGGCTTGAAAACAAGAAACCATTTTCGCTCTTGACAACAACTGAAAACAATATTACGCATACGCCACGCCAGACGAAGAACCACAAAACAGCTCGTTAAGAGGCTGCTTAACTGGTGGGTGGGTGTGTGTGTGTGTGTGTGTGTGTGTGTGGTTATCTCCCTCTCTCTCTGTGTGTGTCTGAAGACCTCTTACAATTTGCTGGCTGAGCACTTGACTTGCGTCGTTTACATGAACATTAAATGTGAGTTTTGCTAACGCAGCTGCCGGTTGCCGAGTCGCTGCCGCTGCCGCTGGCTGAATGTGCGCCTTGGGTAGAAGCCGCTGCTGAACGCAGCACGGCCAGCTGGCAGAGCACACAGTGTGGCAAGTATTTCATAAAGGAATCTGCTGCTCCTGTTTGTCACTTTCAACGAATGTGGCAACAAAACTGTAGCCCCCCTCGCACTCGACAGCCAAATATTTATAAAAGCACATATGCATGCATGAGTATATATGTTATGTACATATATATATATATACATATATAAGTATGTTAATTTATTTTTGAATTACGACAAATTGAGGGTCACTGAAATGGGTTGCCCAAACGGTCGGTCGAACTGAGTTCAAAGTTTGTCGTTTACCCTGATTCTGCATTGATTTGCTGGCAAACAATGTGCACTCGGTCTGGCAATTGTGCAGGTCATTTGGCATTAAAGCCTTGGCTTCTTCCATGTGAAGAGCTTATTGTGCACGCTTGGATTGCGCTGCACAGTCGGGTATTCATTTGTGCTGCATTCCGGCAATCAGTTGCAAAACAATCCCATAGAACACAGTTTATATTCTGTTTATTTGGCATTTATTTTGTTTAATTTTGATTTTGTTATCGATTCAATTAAAAAGTTTACATTAAATATTAATTAAAGTTTTGCCATTTGTAGACGCTATTCATATTATTAATCTAAATAAATTTGTCGTATTACATATATATTCGTATTCGTATTCGTATTCGTAATTGTATTCGTATTCGTATTCAGTATTATTTATATGCATTTATTTAATTTAATGTTGAATTTGGAAGAAAAGAATTGCTTAAATACATTATTGTAAGTCTTAGCCCAAAAAGGATAAACGTTAAATTTTTATTGCTATTTTGAATATCTGTAAAAGCGCCGCAAAACTGGGCAACAATTTTGTTATTTTTGTTATTTGTTTCTTTTTTTTTCAAGTTTTCGATGTGGTTACGTTTTTTGTTTTAGTGGGTGATTGAATGATTGGTGGTGATTGACTGAATGGCTGTTGATGTTGTTTCTGTAGCTACAGTGAATATACTTAATCAGAGGCGACTTTGATATGTTTATGTATGTTTTTCCGATTTCGTATGATCCAAACAACATTTTCAATATGATAATATAGTTAGTAAAAGAGTCAAGTTAAGATATCATATTGGTTAAGTTTTTAAGGTTTGATTCGTGTTCGGTTTGTCTCGATTTATAAATACTTTTGATTCAGTGTTCAATTTTAAAAGTGTGAGATAAAGAGAGGAGAACTTTAATTAATTTATTTATCGCTTTGTAATTACTATAATTAAATTTATGTGAGCTGGCTTGGCATCTGTATAATATATTTATATTATTAATGCTGTGACCCAATGCACATAAAGTAAAGTATTTTTTTGTATTTTGAGTGTTTTCTATTAATTATTATTGGAATTAGTTGTGTATTATTCATTGGAATTCGTTTAGCTGTGCGTAAGGAGCAAATGGCATTTGATATCTGAAAAGTTGTTCTCCCCAATTGTTGTCGGCATGAATATGGCTGTGGAGCTCAATCGTAGTTCAGCGAGACCGTCGACTTTGGCGTGGGCAGCGGTGATGTGGTATTCTCCTCCTCGTCATCGTTCTCCTGTGAGTCCTCCGGCTCACCCAGTGCGTGTACGAACTCATAAAAATCAATGCGTCCATCCCCATCCACATCCACCTCCTTGATCATGTCCTCAACTAGAGAAAGTAATGAAAGTAAAGGAAGCTACAGACATGGCCTACATTCAGCTCGTTGCTTTAGCTACTACTTGAAGGTGGCTCCAGTCGGGTATGCCCGAACAGGAGATAACCTGCTGCCTTTAGAAACATTCTTCTTCCTGCTTGAACATACACAGACAGTTTACCGCACAAGCGCAAGGTTTTACTAAACAAAAAGTTTGGTGTATCTGGCGCCCATAATTTTGGCGATCGATTTTTATCGATATAATGAGATATCGATAAATAAATTGTTATACGTATGGTATTTGAAAATATATACATATGTATTTCAAATTTCAAGTTCCTATCTTTGTTTTTGACCGACTTGAAAATTGACGACATAGTTTGTCGTCCGGAACCTGTCGTCCTACTCACATTCACAGAAAAAAATATTGTATCCTTTTTGGCGCATGTTCAATGATTTGAAAATAAATACGTACTATCCTCCTCGTCGAGATCCTCGCCCAGGCACTGCAGCACGGCACGTAAGTCGGAGGCGGTTATGTAACCACGATTGTGCTTGTCAAAGACACGAAAGGCGTCGCGCAGTTCGCGCTCCTCCTGGTCGGCCGAGGATAGGCCCGACTTGTCCTCGTAGGTCATGTTGGAGAGTATGTCGACGAACTCCTCAAAGCTGACATTGCCGTCACCTGCAAGGGAGTCGATAGAGATAGAGAGGAAGAGAAAGAGAAGAAGCGCCGCAGTTGGGGCGCTAGCTAGTTGGGTCTACCCACCATCCACATCGATCTCCTGCAGCATCTCCTGCAGCTCCTCGACACGCGCAAATTGTCCCAGCGAGCGCATAACTGTGCCCAGCTCCTCCTTGGTTATGCAGCCGTCGCCATCCTTGTCGAACAGACGGAATGCCTCACGGAACTCTGTATGGCATATGTGGAATGCACATTGACAGTCGGTTGGTCGGTCGGTCACAAGCCCAATATAAACTGCAACTTACCACGCATTTGTCCTTTCGAGATGCACCGACGCTTGTCCAGCGCATCCGCATCCGCCTCGCCATGGCCGGCATCTACCGCATAGGAGCTGGCCCGCTGCGAGAATTGGCGTGTTTTCGCTTTGCGCTTGCTCCGCAATATTCCAGTCTCAGTGCCCATATCTACTCCGGCTTTGCCAGCTGGTGCAGTTGTTCGCACGCTCAGCGCTGCTTTCAAGGGTGCACGCTGCGTGGCCAGCTGCTCGTAGTCATCATACTCCTCCCCATCCTCCTCGTCCTCGTCGTAGTCATCTGCATCATCGTCGTTATACTGCTCGTAGACCACATGCTCGCCGAGATTCCGCTGCGCATAGCTGACTCGAGAGCTGTGCCGCGTTGCGCCCGAAGTCGTGCCGCCGCTGGCTGCCTCGCACGAACTGGAGTCCGTATCCGCATCGGAGGCGGCATTGCTGGCGCCACGTGGTTGTTGTTCTTGCTGCTGCTGTTGTTGTTGTTTCTGTTGGGTTATCACTTTCTTGCGTTGTCTTTGGCGACGATGCGGCGGCTTTGCCGCTGCCTGCTGTACCTGCAGCTCGTTTTTGTGCCGTTCTGGGCCAACAGCCGGCTGCTGCTCCTGCTGCTCCTGCTCGTCATCTGTGCCCGCCGCCAACTGCTCCTCGTCGGGTTCATCGCCACTTAGCGGCGCGTTTCTCGTCTATCGAAAGAGTGAGCAACTTTTTAATGTTAAGCAGCCGAAGATCAAATACCCTGACAAGCAGACATGTCACAGCTGTCTGATATACCTATTTCCCTCATAGTTCTATCTGTGATGTCCTGTGCCGACATTCGTCTACTCAAATATTATTTAATATGTCAGTTAATTTTTCCCACGAACTAAGTAAGAAACTGCTTTACATACTCTGATAACCTTGTGTCCAAAAGGGAACCAAGCATTTCGTTGGCATCAACACAAATATGATTAACAATTTCTAAGATCATCAAAGTTTTATCCGTTAAAGAGAGCTGTTTCAAACCAGTTATTGGAACGTCCGGTTAGAGGAATGCTTTTTTATGGAATAAATTATGTGAAGCTTGCATCGCCAAAACTTGTCCGGCTATGTGATGTCATGTATATAACATAGTCTGATATCAAACTAAAATAGAGCTCATCATTTGAGACTTTGCTTAGGAAATTGTTTAAAGCGAAAAATAGATTGCAAGGAAGATTGAAGTTTACATTTAAAAGACTTGCTTGCAGGGAAGTAGACGGACGAAGGCATACGATCAGACTTCGTTTGTCTTTGGGAGATCGGAGAAAATAATATTCTTTAATGGGTCATCGGGATGGGGCCTTACCATTAGCTGCCTCAGCTCACGGGCAATGGTTGAACCAGTTAAAAACTTGTTAACTGCCGTGAAAAGGCGTTTTCCTTCCAATTTGACGGCCTTGGTTGCGACTGCTTTGGACTTTAAGTTTTGCCTCCCGCTATTGAATGTCCACCAGCTGGGGCCAATTATGGGTTCTCTCTCTCTCTCTCTCTGTCTGTCTGTCTGCACTCTAGTTAACCCGTATCACGCTCAGCGGTTGCGCCAAACATTCGATTTTGTTGATTAGACGCATTTGTGCCAGACCTCTGTTTGTCCTGCTGCCCGGCGTTGCGCGTCCTGCTGCACCCCGTTCGGTGCACCCTGCAAATACAATTGGAAAGAGCAAAATGATAATTAAACAATTTACTCGTTGAATGCAATTCAATTGGATGCGTCCAATTGATGCCAGCCATGTGGCTCGATCAATGCCGTCAACGTTCGCATTCGCATTCAAATTGGCACGTTTCTAATTTCTGTTGCTGGCTAACGGCCTCGACGTGCCCGGCTCTGAATGGGTCTGGAGCTGGGCCTGACGGAAGGCAATGGGTTTACGAAACAATGGATGGACACACACAGGCTCGCACACATACTAGCTGCTGCCAGTCAGCTAATCAAGCAGATGTTGGAAATCATCATGCAAATTGTATGACAGGCAGTTTACCAGATACCTGGGGACACGGACGGAATTAGCTGTTCGGTTGGAAGTGTGGTTTGTGGTTTGTGCAACTGGCAGCCACAAGCTCAATGCGACATTGTGTTGCAGTTAATTCAACAGCTACGCATTTACTATGTAAATTCTTGCTACGGTTCAGAGTCCTCCATGTTCTGTATATTGCATAATGCCATTTAGTTTTCTTAACTAATATATTTCTAACATTTTTTCATCTTTTACTTTTAGCTACGCGCAACTTTTGAGGCTACAACAAGTAAACCAACACATCCTCCATGTTCACTTTATTACAACAATCAAAGGTATGTCAAAGAACTTTAAGAAGAACAATTCGCAATATGATTAAATATTTTACCCTAAACCCTTTGTCCATGCTTTCACTCTTGTCCTCCATGCTCAGTTTATTGCATAACGTTATATATATATTGTTTTTTTTTCTACTTTCAGGTAAGTACGACTTTCAAAACTAAAATATACTAGACCTCCATGGTCACTTTATGACAATAATTAACGCAGACAATGGTATGTCAATGAATTATTAATAACAACTACTATACTTCTATACTATATACTTACTTCCCATTTCTATACTTCCATATTTGTACTCGTGTAAAGTTTATTGCACTTATTTAATTTAATTTTGCTAAATGCTGCTATTAATATTTAATATGCATACAACATTTGAAGCTAAAGCACCATTTAAATGGTCCTCCATGGTCACATTATCAAAACAATCAACCCAGCTTTATGTATGCTTAAATATGTTTCTAAACTCTTAGTTTATACTCATTCTCTTGCTTCTATTACAATTGAATACATTTAAGTAGTTTTCAAATAGCAGTTAAATAGACTCGTGCCTCCTCCATGTTCACTTTGTTACAACAATCAACTGTGTCAATAGCATTTCAACAAAGTTTTAGCAAACTGCAACTGCAACAATATGCTTGAATATATTGTCTACTCTCTGTACTTGTGCCTTTGTCCTCCATGTTCATGAATCTTGTTGAACCGCCGACCTCCATGGTCACTTTATTACAATAGTCGATGCTTTTGCAGAGTAACTGAAGGACAACTAGCCGGCAGAAAGCCACTTAGCTACCGCTGTGGAATGTGCATTTCATTGGCTAAATGATAAACAACATTCAAATGAAGAAATTGTGGATACTCGAGTCATCCAACAAGTTGGACGGCGATTATCTCTGGCTGTTTGGTAAGCCGCGGCTGCTTAGGAGCCTGACGCGATGACTTGGCACGTCTTGTTAATGTGTTTAATCTACGTGACACGAGAGACTCTTGTCTTGCACGCAAACGTTCCTGCCCTCTGCCCTCTGGCTGTCATCGAGGCGCGCAGCGCGTATGTGTAATATGCCAAGACTGACAGCCAACAAGCAGCCATAAATGTTGGCACAGTGATTGTGATTGATGTGCTGGCAGGACAACTCAAGACAGACAACACACACACAGAGAGAAAGAGAGAGAGAGAGAGAGAGAGAGAGAGAGAGAGAGAGAGAGCGAGAAAGAGAGAGAGGGCAACTCAGTATGCTTACAGTGAGCCGAGCAGGCTGTGACTGACTTTCTGTTTATGGCATCTGCTGTTTAGTAGCCAAACATTTCACATATCCAATATTTAGTTTTCACATTTCGACACTTTTTTTTGTTTTGTTTAATTTTTCTTCTTTTTTGTGTGTGTGTGAGTTTTTCTTTTTTACTTGCGATGGATAAGAAACATGCCTCCTGCATGAACATGCATACTAATCGGAACGTGAAGCTGCTTATCGAGAAATTCGAAGGTATGGGCGAGCGCAAGGTGGAGCTGGTAACGGGCAGGAAATCGGACTTGAATATACAATCGCTGACTGGACGTGTCGCCGAGACTGTGGCCAAATTTGAGCATTGCAGTTTCTTGGGGCATTCGCGGATCCAGCTAACATGTGGAGATCAAGCCACCGAGCGCTGGCTGGCCGAACTGAAACAAAAGATGCTCGGCCCAGTAGCTCAGTCGTCTCAGGTTGCGGTGGTGATTGAGGAGCAGCAAAAGGAATGTCAAAAGATCCACAATGAATGCTTCGACTTGGATGGGGGGAAATCCAAGCACAAGATTGCCTTGGATTGCTCTAGCACAAGCATTTTCAATCCCAACTTTGATCTGTCGGGAATACCCAGCTTTAATGGCTTTGAGTTCTGTAAATATCATGTGTTCCGCAAAACTGGACTCTACTTTATATACACTTCTCCTATATTAAGCTAGCCCATTGATGCTCTGTTCCCTATCTCGGCAGGTGATGCGGAGTGTCTATTCGTGCGGCCGAGCCTTAGTTGCACTTGGTAAATGGCTCGCACACGTCTGGTGTCGCTTCCTCCCATCGACTGGACGCAGCGACAGTTCCTTAAAAATGCTTTATCAAAATTAGACCCTAACCAGTAGTTCGGAATTTAGTTAGCTTTTACGATTAGATGCCAAACCAAGGTCACGGCTGGGACGATAACCCAATTTCTATGTACGTCTCGTGAGACCATTAAAAATTCTAGTGTATGTTGGAAAATTTGCGATATCGTTAAATGTTGCCGTGTTTTTAAATGGGAACCGGAGTAGTCGATTCTTCGGGGTGGGTAACAGGAAGATGAGTATGGTTGTTGTAAATGAGGCGGCAGCAAGAGAATATGTTGGGGCATCTCGCCATCTGGGCTTGGCTAAATAGAAGCAAAGATGAGATAAATGAAAGGAAATTAAGTGCCAATAGGCCACCTACTCTCCGCCCACGCTGGCCAGGAAAAGTAATCGAGATGTTCAAAGCGAAATATCAAAAGCAAAGCTAAGATAAATGAAATGAAATTAAAGGCCAATTGGATGTAATTAACAGAAATATACCAAGGGAGCTGGAGGAGGCCAGAAATGAGTCTGGCATCAATCAAATCCAAGAATCAATAGTCATCTGCTCGCAACAATTTCAAGATAAATTGTAAAAAAAAAACCAAGGAAAATTGCTCGGAAATCCCACAAAATTAAAGTGGGAATAAAGTCGGAACAAACGCAAGACATCAAAATAAGCCCAGGAGGCAGAGGGGGAAAAAGGAAAGGTAGAGAGAGAGAGGGGTAAGAACCATCAAGAGATTTTGAAAACGGGGCAAAGCGCAATTGAGTTCATTCCAGGCGAAAGATTTATATGCCTCTTCTTCTTTTCTTCATTTGGTCAAAATTTAAATTGGATTTCAATTGCTTGTGCGCACAATGTTGCAACATATTTCATTTCGCGCACATTTAGCCACCTCGCAAGGATGCCCCAGGACATCATCATCATCAAGAACATCATTACGAACAATATCAGCGGCTGCAGGGCTGCCCGCACAATAAAATGCCTGCGTGCGTCCAGTGCGGAAGGATGTGACGGACATGGCCCACATGCAGCTGCCGGCTCTCTCTCCCTCTCTCTCTGTCGCTCTCGCTCTCTTCCTGGCCAGCTGGCTGGCTGGCTGGTTGGCTGGCTGGCAGACCGCAAAATAAATGGCCAAAAGGAAGTGCCAAGGCGACAACAAGGACGAGGTCGTTGGACAGCCAGCATGCCCGAGCATTAAATCCTTCTCTGTGCCAAGCAATTTCCATCGCCCGCTCGCTTTCCCTTACTTTCCCCTCTTTGCCGCAACATGCAAAATGGCCACGAATATGTAAAGCTGCACACTGATGGATTTACATGCCAGCAAAACGACACACACACTCACACACAAACACACACATTTACACGCACACACACGCGCCCTTATATAATTACCGTTAACCTGGTCGTTAAGCGGTTAAAATATGCCATCAACTGAATTTTTCGGGGCTTGGTATTTGCATTTAAGTAGTTCGAGTTGCTGCCTTCAAATCATCATCATCGCCATCGCCATCTTCATCATCATCTTCATTTTGATGTGCAAAAACTTTTTACTCATTCTGCAATTCCAATTTGCATTCCAAACAAACGCACACGTGCACACACACGCACAGGGACACCTTTGGCAAGTTTTATGACATCGCCGCAAAAAAACAACGAAAATGTAAACTGTCTGTTTGTCGGGGGCCATGCACACAGCCAACCCATCAAAATTGTCAGCAACTGACGTGAAATAAATGAAGACTACGCTGACACGCCCACGCCCACGCCGCCCACCTTGCCCCGCTATGCGGCGCGTCACTAATGCGCTTTGCATAACTTTGTCAGCCGGCAGTTGATTTGTTTATTAGCAGCAGCAGGAGCAAGAGCAGCTCAAAAACTGAGGCGCCACCGCATCAAGTTGCAAGTTAAAAGTTGAAGCCAGCTGCTCCAGCAGTGAGTGGCAGGAAGACAAACAGAAGCTGAAAACGGGAATGGCTACTTTAAGTGATGAGCATTTGATAAATGAAATGAAGTTAATGTGCAAAGTTTTAAATAGAACCTGAACGAACAGCAAAAACAGCTGCCAGCAGCTCAACCTGAGTAGCGCTTAACGATCCCCAACAATCTGTGGATATTGGAGCATTTACTTAAAGACTGCTATAACTCGAACCATACAGCATTAATTTGCAGGCGAACAAAATCTTATCATCTCGCATGGAGCAAAAATACGTGAAAGAGCATAAAGCGTGATAAAATGAATACCTCTTCAAATTTAAACAAAAAATCGCGTCAAAGAGCTTCGTAACATGTTCAAAGTTTTCAAGCACAGCAAATTGTGCTAGTATTTTTCAAAACAAACATAAAATACCAAAGTATTTTTGTAACTTCCTTGGCTAACAAATGGCAAAGCTTTTGACCAACAGTTGGGCTTCCTTGAAGAATTATCACTGAAGAATTCTTAGTGCACTGAAATTTGACTAACAATTATGCGAGCTGGCAACTCTCAACAGCATTGCCAACTATGTCTTGTCGAACTATCACTACTTTCTCAACACTCTCGCTTCATTCGAACTTGGCTAATGATTATGTGAGCTGGCAAATCTCAACAGCATTGCCAACTATGTCTTGTCTAACTTTAACTATTTAGTTAACACTCTCTCATTTCATATGCTTAAAGGCTTGCGGTCCCTTGAAGAATTGCCAGTTGAATGCACTTGAACTTGACTAATCTAACAATTTTTTGAGCTGGCAACTCTCAACAGCATTGCCGACTATGTATTGTCTAACTTTTACTACTTACTCAACACTCTTTCGCTTCATTCGAACCTGGCTAATGATTATGTAAGCTGGCAACTATAGGCAGCATTGCCTGATCATGCGAGCTGGCAACTCTCAACAGCGTTAACTATTAATATTTACTCAACACACTCTCCCCTCATAAACTTAAGTTGCGCTTTTGTTTATTTTCTTACAATTCTGTTTATTGTTAACTCCCATATTCAACGATTGATTACAAAACATGAGTTCAATACAGTTTGATTATATTTTAAACTGAATGTCAATTTTGGGATGCTAAAGTTGATTTTCTTTTAGTTTTGATAGCTTAGTTTTCGCCCAAAACTTTTAATCATAAATTGCTGCGTATTATATTTTTAACTGTTCGCAAACATTATGCAAGTTTTGAAGCTGTTGAGCCCGCCGTATCGAAAGGGCTGCAAATCAGTTCTAACAAGAGCTGCCCCACAAGAGGTGCTCTGTTAGCGGCGCACCACCAAATCTCGTTGACACGCCCAAAATGTGGATCCGCAATTGGCATGCGGTTGACCGCACAAAGTACGTATGAGCCACATGAATATTGTTAAAACCGTAAAAGCACCAAACGAGCGGCGAAAACAACAAAAGCCGCAACTGTTTTTGGCGCCCATTTTATTGTTTAATTTGAATTGTTGCTACCGAGCGTGGAGCGGGAGCGGCGTCAGGGGCAGGCTTTATGTTGTGGGCGTGACCGCAAAGTAGTAAATCAGTTGTGTTTCATTTTATTTGATTACGTTTTTTTTTTCTCTTATTTAACTGCGAGTCAAAACTCTGACGCCGCGCTGGCTGTCAAACATGGCGTATGCGTAATGTGCCAGCAAGTAGAGAACCGAGCGGAACAAAAAGAAGACTGGCACAAAAACAGCATTGGAAATATGAACGCTGCAAAAGTTTACACATTGCCAACGCATAAATCACATGGCGCCAACCAACAAAACAAACAAATAAATGAGTAAACAAACAAACAGAAAAAAACAAACAAACACATGCATACGCATACAAAACTCGGGTGGCACGCCCAGCCCGCCCATACTGTGTGCAACACGTACAATTTGGGACATAAAATTGTGGGAACTCAAGCGTAACGCAAAATGAAACAATGTTCACATGTCGACATGTGTTTAAGTGTGCGTGTGTATGAGTGTGTGTGTGCGCTTGCAATATTTGACTAGATTTTTATGAGCATTGAGAGTACTTCTCTGAAAGGGTTGCAGCCAGCAGAGGAAGCCTGGCAAAAAGAAAATAAATAAAATAAAAACACGTACAAACACATCTTAGAAACTGCTAAGAACGCTGATTAAAAATGGCTCAGGCTAGAGTGCTTGACTGCGAGTTACCCTGGACGAAATGTTGCAAGTAATATAAAACATAAAAAGAAACAGGGGAAGGAAGGGGGGTCGGCTATAGTTATAAAATGATACGATATTTCATCTGTGTATTCAAGAAGAAGCAAAACCAAAGAGATTTGCTAAAAAAAGTTTTCAAAATGTTTATCGGTTGCTTGGAAACGTGGCAAGTTATCGATTATCAAAAACAAACTCATACTGCGCGGGCACTAGGAGGATCTACGCTAGCACTTAAAGGTTCTTAGATCGACACGTTCGTACGTATGGGCAGATGGACATGGCTACTTCGACTCGGCTATTGATGCTGAACAAGAATATACATATATACTTAATGGAGTCGGAGATGCTTCCTTCTGCCTGTTATAGACATTTGCACAAATACATAATACCCCTTTTACCCATTTTCAATGAGTTCAGAGTATAAACATAAGAAAACTACAAATTTTGACATCTTCAAAGCAGCTACAATTGACTGCAAAAGTTGCTAAGCAAAAGTGCACATAAATAAAAATGATTAACTGGAAAATACTCTGTACATGTAGAAGGATTTCAATCAATGACAATAGAAATCGGATTATGCACTTATATCAATTATATTTCACGAGCGAACTTAGACCCCAGAGGACTAGTAATTGCTTTGTTGATTATGAATTTTGATTAGTTGCAAAATAAATCGAACATAACCGATATGGACTAAAATATTTAAGTTTGATCGAAAAGCGAAGGATAATTCTTTGATTTAAAATCAATTGATAATTCGCTACAAATTTACATCCATCAAAATAATATGGAAATCTTAAATAGTTAACCAAAGACCATGCATAACACAAATTTGCATTAAATGTGCTATGAAAATGTATATACATATATATGTAAAGAAATAAAAAATGAATACATATATCTTGTATTGATTTTAAAGAACTTTATAATATATTTCAGATTATGCTCTATATACATTTACGCTAAGTTTTTTTTCTTAAGCATGCCAGTTGCATTACACCCTTACTTCAAGCCTTTGCACAGGGCATACAAAATCGTAGCCTACTTAAATGGGCATTCAATGACAAAACAGCTAATGATAATGGCAATTGAATGCAAGACGTGTGCGTGTGTGTGAGTGTAGGTGTGTGTGTGTGCGTGCGTGTCACATGTTGTTGCCATTATTGCTGGTGTCGTCTTTTATTGAGCTAATTTGCTGTAAATGCAACCAGAAACACAGCAAAGCGTTTTGCATTTATCTGTTTCTGACAGCAGCCCGCATGACGACATTACGCAACGCTGGGGGGTAGCTATGTGGTTAATTGAGTTTCAAAGAAATTCAAATTGATAATAAATAAAACGAGAATAAAATATGCAAATTTTTAAGGCATAGTATTAATCTCTCTCTCTTGCTCTCTCTGTCTCTGTGTGAGTGTGTGATGGCGGACTGAACGTAGCCACAAATTCACGCAGGGCTATCAAAAGGCAGTTGAGAGTCGGGGCACGCATGTGAAAACCTATTGGCCAAAGAATTTTACTCGAGCGGAATACACAAACAATTAGCCAATGGAAAAGTTTGGCCAACTTGGCCAACCATAACCAAGAACATGAGCCCTACACGTTCTGAATGCAACTTGAATGTGCAATCAGCATTGGCCTTGTGCGGCAGTCGCAACTGAATTCAGTCACAAAGGAGTCGGAGTGGGCCACTTGAGTGGACACTGGTTACACAACGTGTATTGACACTCAAGAACATGGCAAAGTTTTGAGCGAATTATCGCAAGGGAGCAAGGGCCATTTACGTTTATCGATAACACATCGAGACTGTATGCAATCGAATCGTTTATATCTATCGCTTGTCGATACATTTAGGATGACGAGATCATGAGTTCAATAACAGATCAAAGTAAGTTAATGCAATACTTGACTGTCGTCAACCGCATATAAATCATATATCAGGCGTTTGTATATAGTATATATTATAACCCAAATACATAATCAGATACCAAATCGATTTTCGAATTATCGATTTCTCTACACAATAAGTCTTAAGTAATTCACTGGTAATTTATATGTTGCAACACTTTATGAGCTTGTATCCAGTCCCTTTGACCGCTCGCCACCCTCTCGCTTATGTGGAATTGTCTGGGCAACGCGACGCCCGTTCACCAGCAAAGTGATTGCCTTCGCCGTTGAGGACGTTTGTTCCGGCAGTTCAGTGACACTGGCCGCCACATTCTCCGCCCGGACAACTGTTGGCGGGGCACTCTGAACGCCATATATGGTTAGCTGCTCAAACATCTGAATTAGCTGCCGCACATTGCTGGTGCGCGGTGGAGGACTGGACTCGGCACATGATTCGACATTTATATTTGCATTGGACATGGTTTCACTATGAAATTTTGGGCAATAATTGTTTTTGAGAACTATGTGTAAAAAATACTTGAAAATTTCGTGTTGCACTCTTGACAGAAGTATAAAAATTTATGATAATTTTGTTACCGAATACAATTCAGTACAATGTGAACTAAATGAATGAAACGAAAACTAACCCAAAACCCGGGCACGCGACAACAAAGGGTTCGCCTGCCCAGTTCTGTGTCCAAATCCAGAAAAGGGTCATGTGCAAGTTCTCTTATGTAAATACAATTTAAATGGACCATTGTTAATGGGTGTGTGGCTGTCGGTGTGGGTGTGGGAGTGGGTGTGTGAGTGGGTGTGGCTTTGAGTGTGTAAATGGGTGTGTGGTTGTTCTGTGAAAAAGCCAAACTTCTAGCAAATGGGAATGCTGCGACGTTACGACTGTGTATGTTACTTCAGATGCTTTGGGAGTAAAGTATCTAAATTTTTGACTTCTTCTTTGCAGCAATACTTTAAATGCTGCCTTATCTTTCTTTTGCGTGAATGCCTCTGACACTTTTTGAATATTTATTCAATTATTTATAATAACTATTCAATTAATTATAATAATTGCAATTATTGCAAATAATATTCTTTGACAGATACTAAGCAAGAACTGCTTTAAAGTCAGCTTACTAATTGCTTCAATATCCAATGTATGTTTAAATCTTAGAAAGATCTCAGAAAATTATTGTGGATTAGCAATGTTAACTCTTTTATATCGCGATAAGCAATAGTAACTTTTCATCTCTTATCTCTTCATCTTAAATTATATAAACCCCACAAACTTTGCTACAATACTCCCAATAGTGCGGCAATAAACTTTAACTAGACCTGATACATATATATATATAAAATGCATATTGTTTGTTAACATTTTTTACTTAACATCTGATTTTTATACACAGCCTTGATTGATAAAGTCGTATGTATGTATATATATTTATACATGTTAAGTAAAAAATGTTAGCAAACAGTATGCATTTTATGCGCTTAATTTCATTTCAGCATGCCACAGAGTATAATTGATAGGGAAAAAATAAAGAAATACAATACAAATAAAATATATTCGGGCTGCCAAAGTTAAAAAACAAAACCCTTGCAGACATAGGCTGAATGCACAAAATATTTATAATTAAAAATGGGAAAGGTCGCCCAAACCAGCATTGAATATTTATAATTAACTTAAAAATCTGTTGCAACGACTGACAACTTGTTAGCTCGCTATCTTTTTTTTTTTAAGTTTGTTTATTAAAAATATTTTAAATTGCTTAAAGAGCAATTCAATAAATAAAAAACAGTTTAACAGCATTTAGTGGAGGATGCGTCTGTCAAGTCAGAAATACCATATATTGTTAAAATTATATTCTAGATACGTTTTTGACAAAGTATTAAGTGCTGTTATTGATGAAGATAAGTTAACCTAATTACATTGCTGAGATTCGATTTTATTTAAAAGGCGAGACAACGACAAATGTGAGCTAAAACTTCATCAAGTTAGTAAAAAAGCTAACCTGGGCTTTGGAAGTTGATCAGCAATAAGAACTATATATATTAAATGCTTATGTAGATGACATTAGACACCTGCTAACAAAATGACAATGCCCTCTGCAATGGCATAAATATAAATACATAAAAAATGAATAAATAAAAGTAACATGTATTAAACAGGAAACAGAAACACGCAGAATTCGAATGGTGACTGCCTATAGCAAAGTTTATTATTGAATTAAGCGACAGCTCTTGACAGTTTAATTTTGCTGCCAGTGACTGGACATAATTCGATCGAATGCAATTGAAATTCAATTAAATTTACAAATTTACCATTTTAGTTAAAATGACAGAAAACAGTTAATAAATCCAATAAAATCTACGGCAGTTTTTTAGTTTTTTGTTGGTTTTCGATAGTCGATTTAGTTACAGCCTCGTGCGGCTTTAGGAACTTGAAAGTGTGTGTGTGTGTGCGTGTGTGTGGTATGGAGTGTGATATGGAGACTTTTATGATATGGACGTGTAATTAGCGCTCTTTCAGAGCTTGTTCACAATGTTAGCCAAGCCTTCACAGCGCTTGAAAAGGGTACACACAAAAAAGCGTAAAGACCCAAGGCAAAATGATAAAAAATAAATAAAATAAAATAAAAACAACAATAAGAAGAACAATTGACATAATTGCGTAGTGAACACTTACGACCGCCTGCGATGTGCTATTGCGATAAATAAACATGTTTGCATCCTCAATTTCCGCATTCAGTACTATCGAAGCGGGCGCCACCAGGTCGGACGGATAGAGGCGCTGAATGGCGATATTGTCGAGTGCACGGCACGTTGATGCGCTGGATGAAGGTTTTAGCCTTTTGGCATTGCCACTGACTAGATTATCGGACGGTCGTTTAATTGGCTGCAGTTGCGGCAGGCCGAGCATTTGGTATTGTGGCGCCACCACATTTAGCACCCTGCCGCAAACGCACTTTCGATATGTGTTCGACATTGGCTGCCTCCGATTGGAATTTGGGGCAGCTGTTATTGACCACAGCGTATGATATTTCAGTGTCTTCCGTTGGGCATTGGCTTGCTGTCGCTGTTGCGAATGTTGTTGTTGCTGCCACACTGGCTGCCCCTTCAGTTTGTTGCACGCCTGGGCATATAGACGTCCGTGTGGTTCCGTTCTTGCCACGGGCCAGAACTGATATATAACCGGATCAGCGGTATTCAGCTTTAACTGCTGACTGAATGTATATGGCCCAAAGCAAAATATCTCCAGCGATGCATAAAAGGATGTGGGTGGGCACAGATCATACGATGATAATAAACTCACAGACTCCACTCCCATATCGTAATCCAAGTCTGTGTCCGAGTGGCTGCATCCGTCGTTTGGCATTTTCTTTCAAAAGCTGACCGGACAAAATTGTTGGAAAAATTAAATGAAAACCAAACAGAGCACCATCGAAAACAGGGGCAAATATTTGCAAAAGAAAATACTAAATAAATGTAATGGAAAGGCAAATAATAATGAGATAATAGTCGAGAGTGTTCGACTAGGAGATGTTCTATACACAAAAAAAAAAACAACATAAATATATTCGGAAATACACAAAAATATATTTGGAAACAGACAGACTTGTTACACTTTATATACCTTATTTTGGATACATTCTTTTATCCGCCTAGAGTATATTTTTACTTAAATTTTCCCGTATGCCAAAAACCAACTCAGAGAACTTATGTAAATTATAATTAAGTCCCAACAAGTCCCAACAAAATTATAATTCTAGACACTTGGGGCTTCAATTACTCTTCTGCCTGGCAGTCAAAAACATTTTTGTAGCCAGGCCTTAGTTTCAAATAAATTATAATTAAACCTTAACTTAAAACTGCCAACAAATGCCAGGGCTGAGGTGAGGCAGTCAAAAAACCAGTTAATACACGAATACACACAGTTGCAAGCACACACAAAAGCTGCTTAAAGGGCTTACAAAAAAAAGCAACAGAAAATGGGAAAACTAAACGAAAACTTTGTACCGCACACTCTCTCAGCTCAATATGCTCGACTGCCAGATACTCTACAAAAAATGTATATTCTTAAAGTGCAGTAAAATGCAGACATAGATTGTTTACCTGTATGTTATTTTTAAGCTAGCTAATTGTATTAGCTATTGGCTACAACGATAGCGATTTTTTCGGCCCTTCGCTGCTTATAATTCTTAAGTGGTTATGGCTTCGGCCTGAGCACAAGCGCTTGCATATCTAGCTATAAATAGCTATACAGACAAGTTGCTTACTCTTGGGGTTTATATCTTGATCTTGAGCTCGAGTCAGCCTAAAGTTAAGTTTTGGTTACAAGTTATTTTAACAGTTTTTACTCAAATATATAAATTTTATCTAAAATATTAAAGTTAGGAGTCGTAGAGCCATACCCAAAGCTTGATCTAAAATACGAAACGAACAAATCCTGCATGGAGGGTATACAAGAAAGTCAATCTATTAAAACTGTTCGTTGCTGTGAAGGTGTTTTTACATATGTTAGGATATACGTATGCATATGCCAAATTTGCCTCTGAGTGAATGTGTGTGTGTTTTCCGAATTTAAATGTGTGTCTGTGTGTCTGTGTGTTTGTTGTGCTTGTTGTCCCTTTTATGGTTGCCTCGCGCTGCCTTTAAGCCCTTTATTTGTTGACGTCATCTTGTGCCCAAGGGCTGCGTGCTCCTTACAATCTACGTTCACTACCTCTTCACACACACACATGCACACACACGCACACACACACTCACACACATAAGCAGAAGTCGTCTGTAGATTTGCATTTTCCGTGCCTCATCTATTTTACGTATTCATCGCCTTTTTTGCATGCGTTTTATTTTCTGCTCGTTATTTGTTGTGCACACACACACACACACACCCACACACACACACATATATATATTTTGGCTCCCAGCTCCTTTTATAACAAGTGGATTTGTCGCATCGCAACACCGAAAAAAACTCTGAACAAATATGCATGTGCGTAAATGCTCCTGAGCTTATTTTGATGTGTACTTGTTGAGGTCCCCGCTAAAAGGACAAACAAAGAATATAAGAAAACCCCAGAGATCAAAAGGAGCGGTTGCTGCTCGTTGGCTTTGGATGTCAACAAATTGAACATGTTAAATCTAACCGCCAGTTGATGATCTTCCGGCTGCGTAGAATATTTTTTAATAAACGCATAATACACTTTAATTCGCTTGAAGACTAGTTAACATGTTAAGAACCTCTCAAAAGCTAAAAATATATATATTCATTTTATAACAAATTTCAATTCTAAGCCAGGGCTGCAGGCCCAACAAATTTATTCTGTTGTTCGGTTCACTGTTGGCGCCGCATGCCTGCCCTTAGATTCGATTTGTAATGCTGGTTTGTCACAGCCTAGGATCAAGGCTTTGATATGTCATATAATAATCAAACACAAATGAAATGATTGATGTTTTTACTGAAAATATTGAAAACCGACTGATTAGCCCCATAAAACCCACCGAACCACCTTTTAACCACTTAAGAACTAGCTCCATGAACTTTACAATATATCTGGAATCTTCCGTTCTCCCAATCATTCAAAGCAATCGGGAAATATATTTGGCCAGAGCACTCCAAAGTTTAAATGATATGCGAGGGAACTACTTTTGAACTAGTTCCAAATGCAATAACTTTAAGCCGACGCTTATCCCAGCATTAAAAGAGAACAAAATAATATTCATTTACGTTAATGCGTTAATAAAGGATTTATTGGTTGACCCCGTTCAGGAGGGTTTCATTTACGCTCCTGCACCAGTCGCCTGCTGTAGGTCAGGGACACCACCTTCAGGGAGTCCATAAAACGATCCATGCACTGCAGCAGGCAGCGCTCCTCGGCCCTGGCCAGCGATTTGCCCGGCTTGTCGATGCATTTCCTGAAACAGCTCACAGTTATTTTGCCCAGCATCTGCTGTGCATTGGCCAGAGCGATCTGTTGGCGCATATTCCGCAGTGTTTCGGTGCAGTTATGTGGCGTTGTTTGTTCCATACCTCACATCTCTTTACACTCCCGTCCTCTCTCCTTCTCAGTGTATTGTATGTCGTTCTCTCTCTCTAGTGGGAGTTCTTTAAAAATTTGCTTGATTTGTTCTGCAGCCAAAAATTGTTGTATTGTTGTGTGTATTTGGAGTGAAGTCTCTGGGGAGAAGGCTTAACATTCATATAAGGCATGCCTTGAGTTTAATACAAAAATTCCACTCTGCTGTGAGAACCGTGCCGGGCTGAATACAGCAGCTTGAGCTAGCATTGTGCCATTGCGTACGGCAAATGGATTCGACAGCAGTCAGGATGCAGTTAACTGTTGCCCCATTTCAATCCCGGCCAGTGTCAATCATATTTTATGCATGCAAATCCGAAAAGCCCAAAGTGCAGGCACTTGCACTAAACCTTCACATGCCTCCGCCCACCCAATCGATTTGCTGCCAATACAGTGGTCAGGATTTCCAGAAATATGTATATGTAAACAGTGCAAATCCTGTGCAGGGTATTGCATAGTCGAGCATTTCGAATCCATGGGTTTCGTTTATGTTGCTGATAAATTATAGACAGAAATTTTCCATTTTCTAGACGTTAGCTGACACCAACTGACAGCTGACTTGACATTGGACTCCCTGGCACCCAACGCAATGGCACGTAAAATGGAGCGGGGGCGAGGACCTAGAAGTCACAGATGGAGTAAGAGACAGAGAGAGAGACAGAGTGGAAGAGCATACTGTCACATTGACATAGATGGACTCATTGACTGAGTGTGCTGCTTGTGTTGCAATAATGGAAGATGACTCCAACTAACCCAACTATTAAATGTCAATGCTAAGTTCAATTGACACACACACACACCTCGCACCTACTAAAGGACATGAGCCCATAGGCATACAAATAATCATCATCATCATCTGCATACTGCATATTTAATAAGAGGCTAATTGATTTTGTCACGTTAATGCAATTTTGCAAAGACACGCATTTAACGTAACGGTAAACAAAAATATCGATAATTGATAAATATCATCAAGTATCGAGAACTTAAGATTTACTTATCCATCTGTGCTGCATATATAAGTTGAGTTGGTAGCTATTTTGACACACTTTCAACTGAAATCTATAATTAATCGATAAATAATATCGACAAATACACACAACTTTCGACGACCAAATTAAATGGTTGAAAACGGTGTAGCTAAACATCGTCATGAAATCGATAACTGGTCGATAAATAAAACCACGTAAAGTAAGAATATAATGTGTGAACAATTATAGTGATACAAAGAGCTGAATGCTATTTGCTATCGATAATATATCGATAGGTTGACAGACTTTATATGACATGCAGTATATTGAAATTGATCTATCGATTAAACATGCAATATTTATCGATTTTTGTCTCTTGGAGCCAAACAAAATGGGCCATAAGCTCGTGGTCGTCCATGAGCCAGTTCCGCTTCCGCTTCCGTTAATCGAGTCATGTCCTTGGATCGTAGCACGTGCTGCTACCGCTGGCCGGGCTGGTTACAGGGCCAGGCGTTCGTTAGCCACTTGGATTAAACTTGGCCAAAATTTTTCGTATGTTTCTCTTTCACTTTTGCTGAATGCAGTTCGTTTTTGTTGTTCTTGTTGTTCCTGCTGTTATTTTTATTTTTATATATTTTTTTTGTGTACTTTTATTTGCTGTTGCTGTTGATGCTGTTCTTGTTCCCAAACGACGCACAAACAATGGCAGGCGACATTGCGGCACACGGGGGGCGTTTGAGGATGGGTTTTGGGGGTGGCATGCCACACGGACATGCAAGGCCATCCCCATTTCCAGCACCCCCGCTTGACTCTTTGCCCGCAGGTCGCCATTGTGTTGCAGTTTTTGCTCTTTTGTATACGTAACTGCCTGCCGCACCAGCTGCTCACCTGGACGGACGACAGCCAACAGCCGACGGGCGATGGGCGATAGGTTGTGTGGTATATGGGACTGGTGGGGCGACAGTTGACAGCCACTGTATTGCATAATCAGAAGCCATAAGCCGAGCTTGGCAGCAGGGGGCAGGGGGCAGGGGATTAGCCCGAGCCCTGCTCGATCACGAGTAGATGAATATTGCTGCAGCAGAAGCTTTTAAATATTTTTTACGGAAACTTGCTATCTTTAGCATTAGCAGATACCAGCTATTCATATATTCCATAACAAACATCAATGCAAAGTTGTGCACTTAATCAAGTTGATGATGCCAAAAGTAGCGAGCGTCCTGGTTGGGGGTTTAGGGGGGAGAGGCGGGGGCATGGCAAATGGGTTTAGTGTGTGGGGTGCGAAAGTTTCTCATGTGAAAAGTTTTGCAGTCATTTGTTGTTGCTGCTTTACAACATTTTTCATCTTTGCTGCCGCCTTTGAGTCATTCATGTAAAATATTTGTTGCACGTCAGAGATGCCACCAGACGGCGGCTGCAAGTGTCCACATGTGTGAGTGTGTGCCTGTGTGTGTGTTAGTGTGTGTATCTTATGCAGCGAAGAGTGCACACATGCAGGCACATGCACTCGGGCATCTCAAGGAGCCTGCTGCATGATCCAATTCATTAGATGAAAATTATATTTATGATTCAAATTACATTTTAGCCAGCTTGGCAGCCCAATGACAGGCAAATTGTACCATGTGTGTGTGAGTGTGCGTGTGTGTGTGTGTGAGTGTATGAATGTGTGTGTTTATGCCTGTACGTGTATGAGTGCGTGCTTTTTTGCACTGCAACAATGCAAATACTCTGATTCTTTGCATTTCTGGCTATAATTGAAATTTTCCTACCACAAACTTTCCTTTCAACCAAGTTTTATCTACATTTTTTCTTAAGCTAAAAGAAAATAATAGCAGTCGTAATTGCTTGACTTTTAAATACCCCGCAGCCCACTTTTAATATTAATAAATACAACGAGAACAATTATCTTGAGTTTTAGCTTGATAAAAAGCGTCCGTTTTGCTTGCATGACTTTTGTATTATGCACAAAACGTGAGTTCTTTTTACCAATAAAAAATATATGCAATTTTTATATATTATTTTCCACAGTTTTGATGTTATAGTTGCCGGACTCTATTTGTTAAGATGCTGATGATAATTGATTTTGTTACATTCTCTTAAACGATCCTGCCACGCCCACTTACAGTTATGCAAATACCAAAATAATGCTTCGGTTCAAATCGGTTTTTAACCGAACCGGTTCGAAGTCACTTTTTACACCCTGAAAATGGTTAAACAGGGTTTAATGGGTTTGTGCAAATGTATGTAACAGGCAGAAGGAAGCATCTTCATGGGGTCGAAAATATATATATATATATTTGGTCAGCATCAATAGCCGAGTCGATCTAGCGATGTATGTCTGTCTGTCTATCAATCTCTCCGTCCGTCCGTCTGTCTGTCTGTCCATCCGGGTGTCTGTCTGTCTGTCTGCCTGTCTGTCTGCCTGTCCGTCCTTCCGTCGGTTCGCCCGTCCGTCCTTCTGTCTGTCCGTCCGTCCGTCCTTCCATCTGTCCGTCCGTGTGTACGATCTAAGAACCTTTAAGTGCTAGAGACAAATGTAACTTAAACGTAGGTTCTCCTAATGCCTGCGCAGTATAAGTTTGTTTCCGAGAATGGATAACTTGCCACGTTTCCAATCGATCGATTATCAATGTCCAAATCTCTGAACTGGAGTCATTAAAATTGACATGTAGCTTCTAGAATAGTATATACGATAAAGTATCTTTCCTTTTTAAAGCTAACTTCTACATGAAAATATCGACATATATGTATGAAAATATCACTAGAATTATATTCAAGCTTTAAATATGTGGTAAGGAGGTTCGAGTTGTGAAATGAACCACCCTTTTTTTTGTGGGTGTTCAAAGAACTGGTGCGGATCATTTTGAACAACTCATAATCCTTAAGGGCTGAGCCCGTTATTCGATGCCCCGCGACTGACGATAACCTGATGTTAGGCAATTAACCGTAATCAAAGCTAAGAAGCTTAACTGTATGCATAAGAAATTAAATGAAAACAAACTCAAGAATCGAGCATGTGGCTGCCTGGCAAGCGCTGAGCGCCTGTTTTCAGGTTGAAAGCATTTGTATGGGACAAAATTTCGCATCAAGATACTAACCAAAAGTTCACGCTCGGAGTGGGAGTGGGAATGGGAGTGGGAGAAGGAGCTGCTGTGGGAGCTGTTGTCTTCAGCTCTACGACAAGTAGCCCCCCTCCTAAAAAAAAAAAAAAAAAAAACAGAGCAAACAAATTTAATAAGCGTAGCCAGCTACAAACGACAACAAACAGCAGCAGCAACAGCAGCAACAAGAACGAGAGTTGGTAAAGTTTCAAGTGCGACCACGCCCAGCGCTTTGAGTGCACAGTGCACACCCGCTATCCGCAACCCGCAACCCGAGCCGGCCGCCACGTGCGTCATTTCATAAACAAAATACATTCGTAAATTTGGCGGAAATTGTTTTTGTTTTGTTTGTTACACAGAGTCACGCATACAAAAGCCTGTCGCCTCAAAAGGCGACCTAGAAGCCACAAAATCAACTCAGCAAAAAGAAAAAAAAAAGAAGGTTGCCAGGCCAAAGGATGTGCTGTGCCCAAAATGGGCTGAGCGATACAATTTTCCATGTTCTTATGTCTGGCAAATTGCTAAATGAATCAAGAAAGTGGCCTCAAAACCTTAAAACCCGTTTTCCTGCAAAACAGTTTGACATGCCCCTTTTGGGGGCTAACCACTTTGCCGTTTCCGTTTCCATTCTTTTTGGGTTAAGGTTTTCATTTAGCTGATGAAACTGACGAGAAGGACCCCGATTGTTGTAGTAGCTTTGAATGACCTGCAGCTACGCCTATTTGTCACTTGCGTTCCCTCCAACCCCCAACCCCCAACCCCCCACCACCCTCACTCTACCCTCTATATCCTTGGCATGCTCTTGATTAATGTGTCGTCCGTTTCGAGTCTCGTTTAATTGTTGTGGCCAAAATAACTCTCATACATACACCTGTTCAGCTCTACACACACACACACACATACTTATATGCATGCCCGGATTTTTAGGCTAATAACTCTTAAGCCCCTCTCTCTACATCCCCCTCTTGGTCGACTGTAGCCAGCTTGCTGCTTACATTTCCGGTCGCTGTTTCTATTTCCTAATTGTTTCCGTTTCCCTTGCAAATTGCAGCCATCTATTATTATGCATTTGCACCTAGCCACATTCCCCTCCCCCGCACTTTATGTATTTAACTTTTGTACAATATTTTGGTCCATATATTTTTTCATTTGAGTTTTTTTTCGAGCTAAAAAACAACAAAAGTTCACGGCGCAGTGTCAACATTTCTTGTTTTTCATGAAGGACACTTTTATATATTATGTATGATACATATGACAAGAGTATACGCAGACAGCCAAAAAAAAGAACATATATGTATACATAAATAAAATAAATTGCTGGACAACCTTGGCAAATGTCTCTGGCCTCCTTTCAAGCCTAGACAAAGTTCAAGCACAACTTGAATTGCACTAAAATAAATACAAAAAAAAAAAAGGAAAGGAAAGAAAACCCAGAGGCAGACCCAAAATGCAGAGGCTAGATATTTCAAGATAAAATGTGTTTATTTTACTTAAAGGATCTGCCCGCAGTTTATGGCTGCTTTGGTCCAATCAGGCCCACTTTTAAAAGTTAAGTTCTTGGCTAACACAATTAACACGACCCCAGCTTGGATTTTAGCTCGCTCTTTCCACTTTTAAGCCCCATGTCTACCGCACTGAGCAATTGTGTTCTTTTTTTTTGTTTTGTTATTATTGTATTTGTATTTAATTCTTAATTAAGGACTTTGTGGCCATTATTGACTGTTCTTTGACCAAGCTGCTTAAGTAAACTTTTAGAAAATATTTTCTTTTGTACATATTCGCCTTTTAGACAACTCAAGATACGTGGTTTTGACAGCTCGGTTGGGTACCGCGAGAAAAAGTTTTCAATTAAATAAGCCTGTGTAAAGCGCCGAAAATAATTAACTTTTAGCATCGAGTGAAAACGTTTTGAAATCCCAAAGAATTACAAACGTTTTTATGTCTACACATTTCATATTTTGCCCTTCGGGCAGCTTAAACATTTATACACATGTTATATGTAGCATGTACATAAATTGAGAGTGTACATATACAATATATTAAAAAATATAACTATATTTACTTAGGTCCCGCTCTTTCCGACTTGCACATGCTGCAGCGTCCTGTCGGGGCGGGCTTTGATTAAATTTGAATTTCTAAATATGCACGTGCAAACAAAATGAAATCCCCCAATTATAACCTTAAAAGCCGTAAGCACAGCGAGTTGATCAACGCTGCAAACATAACCTCAATTCGTGTGCAGACTATTGTATTGGAATTTAAAAATGCGCTTACCTTTTTAACTGATGCTCGACGCAGCTTATACGTGGTCGCTTTCAATTGAACTTTACGGTTCCAACAGCTGTACGATAGAAACTCTAAAAGGAATTATAAACATTAAATATAAGTCAACAGTTCGTAGAATCAAAAAATCAAAAAAAAAAAAAATGCCGCACAGAACTGCAGATACTGCAATTAACTTATGTTTTACACGGTTATTAAACCCAATCACATACCCAAGCACTTGAAAAAAAATATTTGGTAACGTTTTTTTGTTTATGTACGTGCGCAAGCACTTCGAAAAATCAGAAATTCGTTGAACTTCTAAAAACACAAAACTAAACTCTACACGAAAGCTCGCAACCGAACGCGACAAAGACGACGAACAAACTAACTGTAAATACGGCATATGTAGCCAGAGACAGCGGCAGTGTGACCAGTCGACTCAAAGCGAGCAAATGCCAAAAGTAACGGTATTTTACACAAATACAAGGGGCGTTCTGAAACGAAAATTTCGTTTTTCGTATACGTGATGGACACGTATACGAGGACATTAATAATTTTTTGATTTTTCGACGAATTTCTTGATCTAACAAGAAATGTGTTCAGAAAAATTGAAAGCTCATAAACTCGTTAACTTAACTAGCCAAGTTTTGAGAAAACGTTTTATACCAAACTCACTGATCCATCGTTCTCCATCGTCTGCTTTATCTACAGTAACGAGGATAGTTATGCTCTTAGCTGATTTGCTGATGTTGGGAATAAAACGATGTTCATACAATATCTAATATTTCGACCAATAGTTTATATGGAAACTGTTTGAAATATTGATTAATTCTGGTCAACTTCAGCCTATGTACTGTTTCAAGCCGTCAAGTTTCATAAGAATATCTAAGTATATCTTTTGTACACTCAACTCGTCATCCTGATCAATCTATAGACTAAGGTACTTAGGTACATTTTTTTTTAAAGAAAATGTTAGTACAATGAAGTTCAAAATCCGATTTTAAATGTGTATAATTGTTGATTTTTTTGATAAGATTTCGTGAATTCCAATCAATTTTGCTAACGCGCTTTTAAAGCATTTTCAAAGCCAACCAGTATTTGGGAATACCCTAAAAAATACTAGCACATATACGCATTCCATTTTGACTCCGAAAAATACAACATTGGCTAACGTGGTCACACCTAAAACCAAAACAGTCCAATGTTAAAATACGCTAGTGATAGATAACAGGCTGGCTAAATGTGGGAAACATTATCATGATACGAAATGTTGTGGTGGGCATGTCCGGGGGAGTGGACAGCGCTGTCAGCGCCCATCTGCTCAAGGAGCGAGGCTACAATGTGCTCGGCGTGTTTATGCGCAACTGGGACGAGCACGACGAAGCCGGCCGCTGCAGCGGAGAGCAGGATTTAAAGGATGCGGAACTGGCTTGCCGGCACCTGCAAATCGAGCTCCGCCAAGTGAACTATGTGAAGCAATACTGGACAGCGGTGTTTAGCCAGTTTCTAGATGACTATCAGCAGGGCCTGACGCCCAATCCGGATATATTGTGTAACAAGCATATAAAGTTCGATCTGTTCCATCGGCACGCCCTGCATACCTTGCAATATGATGCCGTCGCCACTGGCCATTATGCCCGCAACAGTCTGGGAGACTTTTTGGAGCATGGCTCCAGCCAGAGCCCAGAAGATGTACGCCTGCTCATACCTGCCGACACATTTAAGGATCAGACCTTCTTTCTATCTGGCATAGCACATGCAGCACTGCAGCGCACAATGTTCCCGCTGGGTGGATTGAAGAAGACAGAGGTTAAGCAGCTGGCGCGCCGCATCGGCCTGCATCGGTTGGCCGAAAAGCGGGAGAGCACCGGCATCTGCTTTGTGGGCAAGCGCGACTTCAAGGCCTTTATACAGGAGGTAATCCAATAGTCGCACAAATATTGTCAACTAACTTTGAATCGGAAATATCACCTTTGACAGTACATCAGCTCCAAACCGGGACACTTTGTGGATGTCGATAGCGGCGTCGTTGTGGGCACACACGAGGGCATTCACCAGTGGACCGTGGGACAGCGCTGCCGGCTAAGCTCTCATTTGCAGCCGTACTTTGTGGCACGAAAAGATGCAGCCAGCAATATCATTTACGTGGCCTCCGGCCACGAACATCCCGCGCTGCACAGCACCCGCATTCACATTGGCGAACTCAACTGGCTGTGCAACCGGGCACGTCAGCAATTGGCCACAAAAGGCCGCCTGCGTTGCCGCTTTCGCTTTCAGCACACAAAGCCACTGGTCGAATGTCAACTGCGTCCCTTCGAAGTAAAGCTGGATGCACCACTGCGCGCCATCACACCGGGGCAGTATGCTGTCTTCTATGACGATGCGGCGTGCTTGGGTGCTGCGCGCATTTTGCATGGAGAACCATTGCAATGCCTGCAGCAACAAGTGGCCGTGGAGCGGTAGTAGTTAAGCACAGAGTTATTTTGTTTTTTAGTCTGATTTTAAATAAGTCCTGTACGTAATCCATAAATCTACATAACTACAAACATTAAGATGCATTCAGAGCAACATTTTTTATTTGTTTGTTTCCGCACTACACCATAAAAAATATATATATTTTTGTTCAATATATATCAAAGGCAGGATTGATTTCAATCTCGAATTATATATACTCTTGACCGAAAAGACGAGCTGAGAAGTTCCATGTCCGTTTTTATGGACCCGTCCTACCAAGAGAATTTGAGGTAGAAGTTCAAAATAATCATTGTCTTCCAAAATAAATTCGATATTCTGCCATTTCGCAGCACATCTCGTCGATTACAAAACTCATATTCATCTAATATAATATTTAGTCTCATTTAAGGCATTTACTTATCAAAATGATAAAAAAAAAAACCAAGCTTGAAGATGTTGTTTTTTGTATTCTCGACTAGAGCAAAAACTGATTTGTTTGGAGAAAAACAAAATAGTTTTATTCACCGTTTTTCCACCAATTTTCCACACTTGCGCATAGAAATTTATCATTAGACCAAAACTGTGGTTCGATGGTAAACACATGTATCGTATATTTAAAGTCTGCTTTACACAATTTCAAATCGAATGCAACAATCGCATGACTTAATCTATTTCGAAATATTCAATTCTAAGGTCCGTTTTACATAGTTTGAAGTCTTATGCTATATATATATATATTAATTTTCTATCGGTAGTCCTAAGCGCGTTGGCGAAAAAAAAGGCTATCATACTAAAAACAATTGTCGTTATAAATTAGATTATGTTAAATAAAATTGGCTGGATTAGCAAAGGTCGTTGCATCAATTAACTGTCTTAACGGCTAAACTAGAGACTACATCTAAAAACACAGGGGAGTGCGCAATGAGCTTATGTGAGGAGCACGGTCAACGCATCTAGAAATCGGGTCAGGTCGCTCTGACGCAGCTGGACGATGGACGGCTCAAAGAAGTCTTGCAGCAGGCTGGTCTTGCTCTTCTGTGCCGCCTGGTCGAACGCCTTGCCAAAGAAGTTCTTTGGCGAGTCCTCGCGCACTGGCGCTATGCCCACCAGCAGGCACATACCCTGCGTCGCATCTACCGGGCAGGTGGCAATAAGCGGAAGATCCGGTGCCTGACGCACTCTCGTCGTTGCCACATGACCATGCAGCACGAATTTCGCAAGCAGCGCCAGCGCATATGGATAGGAGAAGAAGGCGTGCTCCTCCTGTAGCACATAATAGAAAAAGGATCCAGTCGAATGCACCTGATGTGCCTCCAGACAGCTTTGCACCTGCCGAAAGATGGCCGCATGCAGCAGCTTGGCATTATCAATGCCCACATTAAGTAGCTGCCTATGCTGGCGGGTCAGCGCATCCGACGCTTCCATAAAACAATCCTCAGGTGTTTTATGCTTCTTAACCGACTGCAGTATTGCCAACAGAGCATAGACATAGTCGGCGGCAGCATAACGGCTGCGATAGCCATAGCTGAGCGTGAAGGTGCCATAGACAATATCTGGTATGCCATACTTCTCGGCCAGCTGCTCCACCATAGAATAGAATTCTTTGCGCAGAACCAGATCCATGGCGCTGTATGTTTGACGCGCATGCACCAGTGGCAGGCCCATTTCGACGAGCAGCTCATGTAGACGCTTCTCGCCCCTCAAGGTCCACAGCTTCATCTGACAGGCGGAGTAGCGCGAGTAGCTGACAATAAAATATACAAATAAGCCGAACAATTAGATATCCCTTGTCTTCACTTACCGCATTGACTCGGTAACGGTCCAGTGTCTATACAGGACAAGGTGTAGATCGTTCTCAAAGCTGATCTTCGAGGCACTCATTGTGTTTTGATCATTAGTCTTGTTGGTCAGACGCGACACGTGCAACTGTATGTTCTCCAGCTCGAGTGTGTAGGCGCCGCTCTCGATCTTGCCCAGCAGCAGCTGCTCGCTAATGCCTACAATGGCCCACCACAGCAGATCCATGTTGTCCTTGGACAGCTTCCAGGCTAGCTCGAAGATGTACAATGCCGTTGATCGGCCATAGTAGCTGAATTGTGTGTAGTCGAACATGATGCGATCCCGTTCCGATTCCCATTGCCGTCTTGCCCTCTGACGCATGACCCGCTGCTCATGCCGCTGCATCCGGCTAAGCTTGGGCGCGCGCTTCCTCTCGACGCTGTCGCCATCACCCTGACCTTCATCAGAATCGCCGGCACCGCTGTCTCCATCCTCCCCATCCCCATCCCCATCTTCATCGTCGTCCTCATCCTCGCCATCCGAGTCATAGAATATAGTTTCAAATGCTGGTATGTTCTCCTCTAGGGCTGGATCGCCTAAAATGCAAACCTGTCGATCGCTGTAAACATTGCAGACGTCCAGCGGCCGATGGGAATCGCATATGTAAAATGTGACATCCTCTGCCGGCTGCAGCAACTCCACAATGTCAACACATCCGCCGCAATTGACCAGCAGCACATATTTAACATCGCCCTGGTGCTCCGAATAGGCACGTCGCAATCCCGTTACGCCCATAATGGGCACCACAGTGTACAGCATGTGATCGTACTTAAAGAGCGATTGCAGAATTTTGCTGGCGCAGATCGCGTCGACGTCATAGTTGACTATGATCAAAATCCGTTTGCCAATCAGTTGTCTGTAAAAGTCATTCTTTAGGTCCTGTATGAACATTTTCGCCGCACGCACAGTTAATTTCGCTGCGTTAAGAGTCACAAATCGGTACAAAGACACACAAAACAATATTTTAAATACAAGTATGAGTTATATAGGTCAGGTTGCGACACTTGCGGCCTTTAAGCGTCAATTAACTTAATCAATGCAATTGTTGCTGTTGCGGCACTTAAATGGCCCTATTTGCGCGTTGCATTTTGTTGTATTCGCTTTTGATTGCACTTTCTAACAGGGCTCTCCGCTCTTTGTGGCCTGCATGCTCCACAGCTGCGGGATCGAATTAAGGCGGGAAACGGACAGCTGTTCGGCGTGGCCGTGTGCCACAGTGAACGGCAATTGCTCAGTGTTGCCCCAAACACGATTGCTGCATGTGGCTGGCATCAATGTACCAAAATTGGTACATTACTTAGCTGCGTATTCATACATTTTTCTTTCTTAACTTTAACGAATATGGAAAACATTAGGTAATTCAGTAAAAAATCTTTTTTTTGTCAACAAAAATGCGCCTAAACCCAAATTCTATAATTTTTGGTACAAATTATTTGTTTCAAGCGGCAAACTGGGATCTATCATTTTAACTATCGATTACACCATGCATATCGATATTCAAGCGATTATTAGTTCCAATATGAAATACCGGCTACATGTGTCTTACGTTTATTGTTAAATATTAAGCTAACGTACATATTTAAAACGCGTCTCATATACGAAAACAAGTTTCGATCATGGGCAATAATAAGGGCAAGCGCAAAGCCCTCACACAGCGTCAAGTTTGCTCAAGAATGAACTTCCTTTATCAGGCGTCAAACTTGATGGCGCACAGCAACAACAACACCCTCGCCGCCTACTACGGCAAGCTCTGTCGCAACGTGGGCACAAAGGCGCTGATGCACATGTGAGCTCCGAGTTGGTTCTGTGTCTTTTATTATAGCTAATTCTTGTCAATGCTTGAGGCAGGTCGCCGGCGCTGAAACGCACGCTGTGCAAACGCTGCTCCTTGCCGCTGCTGCCGGGCGTTAATACGTCGCTAAAGCTGGCCCAGAAGCAAAAACATCAGCAGCAGCAGCAGCAGCAGATGATTCCCGTGGAGGCAGCCACTGCGACGGCAACAAGCACAAGCAGCAAACGCCGCCATCGCCGTTTGCGTGGCAAGCGCAACAAGGGCCACCATGAGACTGAGGCCGCTGTCCAAAAAGATGCCGCATCCAGTGCCAGCATTGACGAACACACTCGCCTACACTTGGAGTGTGCTTTGTGCGGGTCGAAACGTCGCTTCCAAGTCGACACACAAAACGAGTGCTGGCCAGAGCGCTCTGAGGCGATTGTGCAGGTGATAAGACTGGACGGCCAAAGAAACGAAGGAGGCGGAGAAGGAGGAGGAGTAGGAGGAGAAACAGCACGAGAGCAGTGATAAGCGTACTTGGATGGCAATGACTTATCGCACGTGCAGCGGGTTACACTTGTTGATAAGCGAAATTAATTATCGGCCATCGACTGTTCCCCGATCACAGTTCAGTATTTGAACATATGCTGAGCTGTAAACACATGATTGGCCAGCTGCTGGGCCGGCAGCTTAAGCGCCACGCCAGCCATGGCATTACGGCCAGACTGTTGGAGCAGCGTTACGTGGAGCTAACACAGCCAGACGGACGGCAACTCAAGTACCCGAGCATTTGGCTGCGTGACAATTGCCAGTGCTCGGAGTGTTTCCATGCGGCGACTCGAGCACGCAAGAGCCACTGGGATCGCAGCCCGCTGCACGTACAACCGGAGCGCGTTAGCTACGATGAGCAGCGTCAGCAGCTCATTGTCAGCTGGCAGGATGCTCACAACTCTAGCTATGACCTCGACTGGTTGCAGCAGCGGGACTTCGGCGCAGAGGCCAGGCAACGATATCTGGACGAGGTTTACAAGCCACCGGCTCAGCTCTGGGGCAAGCCGCAGTTTGGTGCAGTTTCTCGTGAATTCGCTTACCAGGATGTGATCAAGAAGGATGCAGTTCTGCGCGCCTGGCTCGAGGCGCTGGCCGTGCATGGCTTTGCGCTTCTGCGTGAGGCGCCCCACGATACCCAAGTCGTGCGCCATCTGGCCGAACGCATTGGGTACATCAAGCACACCACCTACGGGTAAATTCAAATCAGATTTCCTTTGAGCGCATAATATATGCAATCGGTTTTTATTCTGGAGCAGGGATGTGTTTGAGGTCAAGTCGAAGCCCAATGCTGGAAACTATGCGTACTTGATGACGCCGCTGCCGCTGCACACAGACATGCCCTACTATGAGTACAAGGCGGGCATTAACATTTTGCATACGCTGGTGCAATCGGAGTCGCCGGGTGGCGCCAACACGATGACCGATGGCTTCTTTATAGCCGATAAGATGCGTCGAGAGCATCCGGAATATTACGAACTGCTGCGCACCATACCTGTTAACTGGTATGACATTGGACACGATGGAGACGCCGGCAAACCGTTCCACAGTCTGTGGCGTGCGCCTGTCATTTGCCTAGACATCGATGGACAGTTCGCACGTATCAATCAGAACACCACCAAACGTGACAGTCGCTTCACAGTGCCTTTGGAGCATGCATTAGCCTGGTATGAGGCGTACGATAAGTTCCTTCAGCTGGCCCAGGCCGAAGCTGTGGAGTTCAAGACGCGCCCTGGTGATGTATTTGTTTTTAACAATCTTCGAATGCTGCACGGACGTACCGCATACGAGGATTCAGCGCAAAACAAGCGGCATCTCATAGGAGCCTATGTTGACTGGGATACTATCTACTCCAGGATACGCACCCTAAAGTTCCCGAATGTAAAGACTTAGCCCTTGCGTGTGCATTGAAAGTGACGCAATATCTGCGTAATAACTGAATTACTCGATTATAAAAATGTTATTACAATTTTACTAGCTTTTTCATATTTGAAGACGACCGCCAAAAAATGACCGACTAACTATATTTTGTTATCGACATCGATTTATTGTGTCCGTTTTGCTAGCGTGATCAGCATACTGGCCGTATATCGCCAGTGGTAGGAAATGAAAATATCGATACGGTTGATACATCGATACGTTTCTATTCAACCCTAGTCTGGTCTTTGCACATGCATATCAACATCAACAAGAAAAACGCATTTGGTAGCAGAAAATGCGAACTGATTGCAATATATAAAAGTGCTTAAACCTAACGTAGTGTGTGTGTGAGTGTGTGTATGTGTATTAATGCGCATTGCGAATAAATAAATGATGCCCTACAATATGCGTACCTGCGGCAGCAATGCCATGGTACGTGAGTACGCTGGCGGCAGCCTCAATGGCATTTTGCGCAAAACAGGAGCCGCCGCAGGAGGCGCAGCAACAGCTTCCGGCGTGGGCGCCAATGGGTTACCGTATGGCGCTGCATCAACGGATCCGCGACAGCCTCCACTGGAGCTGCTCGTTTTTGGCTATGCGTGCAAGATATTCCGTGACGATGAAAAGGCGCGCGAGATGGATCATGGCAAACAGCTGATACCCTGGATGGGCGATGTAAATCTCAAAATAGACAGGTTAATAATTGTTGCCTGCCACCGGCACTAAACTTAATTATACTATAATACGCTATACCCACATACATAATGTACTTGTATGTGTATACACATATGTATGTAACACCTTGGATCGCATATGTTTATGTGCCAGAAGAAGAAAAACCGAACAACTGGTACATTTGCCAGTCCCATAACTATCATATTTATCCTAGAATATAGTTATGTTTGAGGAAACCAAACTACAAAATCTACCGAAAATTAACCCGAACTGTACGAGACCCGAACTGTACGAGACCCGAACTGTACTATATTTCCAGAAGCTTAACTTAAAAAACTCCCCACTGGAAGCTCGACTAGAGTCAAAACCGTATTGAAAATTGTCAAGTATTTCATTAGGTCCTATCCTACGAACGCAAGTTAACTGACTTATGGACTGACCGGGGGGTGAGGGGGAGCGAAACAGACCCAACTGACGTTGACTCTGCGACTGTAAAAGCTATCGTTTTCTCATTGTAATAACAGCTCTTTTCAGTGCTTCGCAAACTGTAATATATTTTTAAACAAAAATGTAAACTGTAATCGTAAAACAATTAACTTTTTTTTAGCAACCGGAGCGGTATGTATGAATGATTAAGACATAATAATTGATATATTTATATGCAAATATATATATATATATATACTATATACATATATACATAATTATAGACATTTAATTTAACAAAAATACAATTTATTTAACAACTGTGTGAAGCTATTTGATCGAGATGCATATACTTCTTTTCGGTTTTAATAGATCGAAAGATCTATTTTAATTTGATTTGATTTGTGTGTGTGCGAATGAGTGTGTGTGTGTGTGTGAGTGTTTGTTTGTGTGCGTGGCTCTCACAAGCAGCATCACAATATTGATTTTGTTAACTAACAACGTTCTCTTTCCTGTTTATATTTCTCTTATTCTTTTCTTTGGAACACCCACACACACACTCACAACCACACACCCACACACTCGTATTTATATATAGATATGACGTGCGTGGAGCGCTGTGCGAACTTTCTACCTATGAGGCACCACCTGGTGGCTATGGAAATCGCCTTGAATATCTCAGCGCCGAGGAGCAGCGGGCGGAGCAGCTGTGCGAAGAGGAGCGCTATCTGTTCCTATACAACAACGAAGAAGAGCTACGGCTGCAGCAAGGTAAGTGCAGTTGCCGGCATGACGTATGCACCGCCTACTCAATGCGAATTGTATGTACTACTATTTAAATTCTAAGTGCCAAGAAATACCGATTTCATAACGAAAAGTCAAGCTCAAATTGAACAAATTGAAAAAAAATAATATATATCAAGACCAAAATTCAAGACAAAATATTAACGAGAACAGAAACAAGAACAAGAAACAAGCACAAATAGAAGCGTAGAAATCAAGTCAAATGCAAGTAGCAGCAAAAAAAAATGATCAAAAACCAACCCAAACCAACAACAGCAGCAACAACAACAATGATAATGAAAGTAAGTTTCATCCAATGCCTTGTGGTGGGTGCCGCCGTGGTTCAGGTAAATAAAAACCACTTGACATTTAACAAATTCAACAATTTTTTGCAGATGCTGCTGCTGCGGCACATTGGGGAGTCCTTTCTCTCTGTAACTCTCCCTAATAATCTCTTGAAGGCTGCACATAGAACTGAGCTCCAACGAAAGCTAAAACTGAAAAGAAAAAAAAAACAGAAATTGAAGCTTTTAACAAATCAAAACTCAATGTCAAGAATATTTATTCTACGATTCTTTTATGTGTATTCAACTATTCCTTTTTTGTGCCGTGCGGCATTTGTTGCTGTTGTTTTTGTACTAAAGTCGCGCCGTTTGTCTTGTTTTCTTATTTTTGCCAACACTACATACGCACATACTTTCACACACTCACACACACACACACACACATACACATATATAAACGTACAGAGGAGGATCTCAAGCGTCTGCAACAGGAGACATCCGGTGGCAACTATAGCCAAGTCGATTTCCATTACGATGGCCAATCAACATGTAGCTCATCTGGTGCAGATGCTGTCACCTCACCAACGTCGGAGTCATCGACACCGGCCGAAGAATCCGAGCTACCGTACACACTGCCACCCAGTCTTCTCGTGGCGCCCGCTCCGGGCATGCAGTTGGTAAGGAGTGAATTGCAATTGCCAAAATATAATAACAAAATCAAATGGAATTTCCCGCATTTCATCATCTTGAAGCCGGAGACAATGAAGCAGCATGCAATTATTGAGAAGACGGCACGTTTCATTGCCACCCAGGGCGCCCAGATGGAGATCCTGATCAAAGCCAAGCAAGCCAACAATGCACAGTTTGATTTTCTGTCGCAGGGCGGCCAGTTGCAACCATATTATCGCCATCTGCTGTCTGCCATCAAGCAGGGCAAGTATACGGCCTCAGCGCCTCCGGCGACAACGGACACGGCCAATGGGGCAGGCGAGGGCAGCGCATCTTCGAGCAGTCCGAAGCGTAGCCAGCAGATCATAACGGTGCCAACCATCAAGTACAAACCTTCGGCCAATTGCGCCTACACGCAGCTCATCAGTAAAATCAAAGGTGTTCCGCTGCAGACAGTATTGGACGATGAGAACGCTTCACAGCATTCCACCGGAACCGCCTCACCGACGCCCAGCTGCAAGTCCGAGGGCCAGAGTCAAAGCAGCATTGCCGCCCCAGCATCCAACGGCGAGTTTACGCCCGTCCTGTTGCAGTACAATGGCAGCACATTTGCCCACGAGGCGGAGGAGGACAACGCCAACGATGCACCGCCTAAGGTTGAGCTATTAAAAAACACCAGTGCTCTGGCGCTTGCCCAAAATTACAGCTCCGATAGCGACGATGAGCAGGACGCGGACGATGACAACAGTAAACAACGGTCCCAGGAAGCCACGCAAACAGGCACCGCCACTGCCGCTACGACCACCGCCACGAAGAAACCCACTGCAGTGCTAGCACCGCCACCGCTTTTAACTTTTCCTCTGCCTGAGGAGACACTGCGCCACATAATCGACAAGACGGCCACGTATGTAATTAAGAACGGTCGCCAGTTTGAGGAGACTCTGCGCACCAAGAGCGTCGAACGTTTCAATTTTTTGCTGCCGGACCACAAGTTCTATGCGTATTACATGTACAAAATAACCGGCGATGTGGACGCCGCTTCTAAGGAGGAGAAAACGCGCAAAGCGGCTGCCGTTGCCGCTGCATTGATAAGCAAAAAGGGTCTTGGTGGTGCAAATGCAACTGCTGGAGCTGGTGCGACTGAAAAGGGTGCGTGTAGCCAGCATATGCTGTAGAAAGCAGAGACCTCATTTCCACAATCTTTTGCAGCGCACGTGAGCTTCGCTATACGCGCACGCGATGAGAACGCGTCGCTGCAGCCGGCACTGCCACTGGAGGCGAGCGATGATGATGAGCTGAAGGCCAAATCAAGTGCCGAGCAAGCGCGTCCTGGTATGCCAGATAGCGTGCAACGCGCCATCAAGCAAGTGGAGACGCAGCTGCTGGCCAGAACTGGCGCACCAAAAGCCACTCTGGCAACGACAGCGTCTTCACCACTTAAAGAGCAACGGCAGGGTGCGTATCGATTAGAGTGAGACAGAGAGAGCCAGAAGGAAAGAGATGGCTACAATGCAACACATCTGTTCTAACTTGTGACTTTCTTCCCTCCGCTATAGCCGAGGAGCGTGTCAAGGATAAACTGGCACAGATCGCACGTGATAAACTTAATGGCATAATGTCGCGCGAGAAGCAGCTGCAGCTGGAGCGCAAGCGCAAGGCCATGGCCTTTCTCAATCAAATCAAGTGTAAGTTTTCGCCTAAAGTGTTTGCACTCAACGAAAAAAAAATATTCTTCTTTCTGCTTAAATTAAGCACAAACCGAAAAGGTTTCAAAAGGCAGCCAAGTTCAAAATTTCATCAACTGAAACGAATTGCCCAAGAACTTTGATTCTCTTCCGTTTCTTTGTAGTTAGCAAATTTTTATAATAAGTAGTTGTTCCTATACCTATATATGTACGTCACAAAATGTTCAGTTATTTTTAAGCCCGTTTCGTACTTAGTTTCAAAATATCCAAGAATGAACTTGAAATTCAAACTCATATTCAAGTTTATATTAGAATTTCGATAGGCATTTTTCTCTATTCGATTTTCTATTCCCATTTGCACAGCTCAGGCTCGTCTTCGAACGAAATAATCAATGCCGGACTTACTGATATTGGAGCTCAATTCCGTGATCGGAAAATGGGTGCAAAATTATGGGCTTGAAAGGGTTGCGAACATACTTTCAAAGATCTCGTTGACGAGTTATTTGCGAGGTATATTTCGTTCCGATCTGCTTTAATGGCAGAAAATATCTAGGAAAATATACATATATTTAGGATTAGGAGTGTAACACACAGTCGAGAAATGCCGTATAAAATATGTTGTTAACATAACATACTGAAAAATGTATTATCTATTGGACTTAAGGTGAAGGTACGGCTATTGGCCCAACTACTGGATCGGATGCGATAACCACGGAAACAGCTGCGGCAAATGCGGATTCGGTAGCGGCGGCAGCTAACATCAATGGTGATTCGAATGATTCGGTGCGCTCCATACCCATCACTTACTTTGGACCTGATGATGATGAGGATGACGACGATGAAGACGACGACGACGAGGACAACGATGTGGGCGTGCGGACGGCAGCAGCTCCACCGCCGATCAAAACGTCTAATGCAGAGGATGACGAAGATGAAGACGGCGATCTGGAAAAATACAATTTACTTAACGATGATAGTACCAATACATTTACCAGCAAGGTGGCGGCGGCAGCGGCAGCAGCAGCAGCAGCGCCCGTCCTGCTCTCCGATGACGACGATGTGCAGTTGGTATCCGCCCCGGCCGCACCACAGTCAGTGTCGGCCGCTTCATCAGCTGGGCGCCATCGTAAGACTGGCCGTCGAAGTCGAAGTCGCAGTCACAGCTGCAGCAGCTGCTGCTCCATAACGCAAGATGCTTCAGTGACCTCATCCAGCAGTAGTCCCAGTTGCCGACGCAGTCGTAGTCGGAGTCGCAGTGCCCATCGGCAGCGACGCAAGCGCAAGTCCAGCGCCATTGCCAAACATAGACGCCGCCGTCGCAGTCGCAGTGCATCGCGCATTTCGCGCCACAAGCAGCGCAGTCGCAGTCGTAGCAGCAGCCATTCTAGCTTGCGTCGCCATCGCGACCATCATCGGGATAAGGAGGAGACCTTGTCGCGCAGAAGAAATCACCAGCGCCAGCCGAGCAAAAAGAGTCACAAGCGCCACAAGCGACGTCGACGCAGCAGCGGAGGATCTGCCTCGCAATGAACCGTGTCTTTGTATCTAAAGCATTTTAGATTCTAGGTTTAAGAATTGTACATTTCCCTCTTTTTTTTTTAATGTTGAGCAATGTTTTGAATGCGATCCATTGAGCATGGTCGTCAGTAATAAATTTTAGGTCTACAAATATTTACAAGCTGTTCATCACATCAAACCAGAGTATCGTATATTGCCGTGTCAAGGCATAGATATAAGAGAAAAGAGCTTGTTAGAGTTGTAATTGTATTATATTATATATTATATATTATAATCATGTTTACAAGTCTAGTATGTAAGCCGAACCAGATTTAACCAGGAATTCGCATCAGGCAAACCGAACCCGATTCGAAACATATATTTTTCAGAAACGATTTAGTTTTGAAAACAAGAAACTTTTGAGGAGGATTTCAGGAGGAGAAGCCACAAAGCATAATCAACTTGAGCCTTAACCCTTGGATTTATCCAATCATATTTAGTTTTTAAAACAATAAACTTTTGAGGAGCACTCCACTTCAGCTCCAAACCTTGGATTAATCCAAACCTAAGTATTTGTTAGATGCCAATTTGGGGCAGGGATCAATTTGGCAATTGAATTGGATCATTAATATTATAAAAACAAGATATGAACACAAGTCTGGGTTCAAGGAGGTTCACCCACCGAACGTTAAGGCAGGGAGTTGGTTCGAGCCGTAAGCCGAACCACCGACTACATACTATATACTTGATATAGTCTTAAAACCACACGAATGAAACTGATCTGAACAAACAAAATATTTATTTCGGAGGGGTATATAAAAGAATTCGGACCGCTCCTTAAGGACTTTGGTATGTTGACAGTCAAGGCGCAAAGTCACCGACACACAAGTCTATACAATGATTGGCACGTTCCAGTTTTTTTGGGCGCATCTGGTTTTTATAACATTTTATTTCCTTTATTGCAGTAAGCACTTTTCTTTGGTAAATTTCTGAATTTAAGTATATTATTAATGGACTTTCTAAGCCATACAAATATTTGAACAACTCGATTTCTCTAAAGTCAAGAAATAACGATTTCTCAATATAAAAAAAGGCACATATTGTATATAAGCTACAAAGTCGTGTAGCTAAGATTTATTATTTGCAAAATTTATATATATAAGTTTGGTTTCAAAGAAGTTTTTAGCATACAGTTGCTTTCTTATGGGCGCAGTGGGGAAACAGTTCCATCTATGTATTTAGATCAATATAAGTTAGTAAATAATAAATATAGGTTTATGGTTAGTATATATATGTGCGTATATGGCTATATGATTTAATGCATTCTAGACTAGACCAGGTCTAGAATTCCAAGACGCCTGGCAAATATTTGTCGATAAGCGTTTGATAGTATGGCCATAGAGCGTCAATGTCGGGCACCACCTCGCTCTTTGTGTATAGATCGTAGCGGCTGTAGTGAGAGTTATTGTTATAGATATATACATATTTATAGATGTGGGTTTGACGGTTAAACTCACTTGAATATTAGCACCCATTTCTTGGTCTCAGCATCCTTAGGCGCCTCCAGGTGCTTGTAGTCGCCGCCATTATGCCAGGGATAGAACGAATGGAAGCGTATTATATTGCAGGCCACTTCGGGCAACTTGGTATTGTTGTGCTTGAGCACTGCGAACATGTACTCGTCGTGGCCCCAGGACATTAGCAGATTGTCGATGCCACAGTGTGGCTCGTATATGCCGTATTTGGTATTGTATTTGGGATTATCCCCATCGGGATTACCCACAAAGCTCTCGTCACGATAAACTATGCTATCGCCCCAGCGACAGCCCACGGCAAAGGTATCGCCCACAACGGCCCATTGTGGCTCATCATAGAAGGCCATAATCTTGCCGAGATCGTGTATGAGGGCGATCAGATGTAGCCAATCATCCTCTGGAAACTCGGCGCGTGCACGCTCAGCTGCCTGGAAGGCGTGTATAATGTTGGGCAAATCCAGATCGGGATCGGACTCATCAATTAAATCGTTGAGTTTTTCCAAAGCCTCGCGCACCGTCATCTTAATGGTATTGAACTTCAGCCAGCGATCGCGACGACCTGTGAACGGAACCGATTAATAAATCTATATGTAAAGGCCAAGGATATTTCTTACCGTTGACAAAGTCCACAGTTTGATTTAGGTGCATCTGGCGATAGGTGCGACGCACGCGTTCCTTTAGCGGATCCTCCACATCAATACTATAGTCACGAAACTTGGAAGAATTTTTATCGGCAAATGAGGGCTCCGGACGCAACAGCTCCGAAGGATCCATCAAATGGATTTGGTGCTACACAAATTATAAAAAAAAAACACATTGCTTAAAAAAAAGTCACTTAAGTTTTTCGATTATATTCTCACCTCCTGTAAGATTCTCATGTTAGGCGATTTGAATTATAACAAGTATGGAAAAAGAAATAGATTGAAATTCGAATTGTTCGCCTTAGTTACTGCACGATCGGTCGGACAAGATGCTATTGAATCGCGAGCTTCTCCGGGCGCTCACTTTTATAGATCGCCGGGCAATATCACATCTAGGCTACATATAGTATTCATATAGTATTATATTTTGATTTATAGCACTTTTGTTGTTTAATACACACACACACACAGCATATAGCCACCTAATCAGTTATCAATGTGGGACCCCACTCTAGTCATTGCTCATATAGATGTAGGAAATGCGCCCGATTCGGGCCCACACTACGGTTCGGCTACATAAAATCTCGTAAGTGCTTTATCTAAGGGCTACATCCGCGCCTCGGGTATCAAGGCGTTGCCTACACGCACGTGCTAGCCGCCGCTTATCTATATACATACTATAGATGCTATATGTATGATATCATTGTATATTTTTACACATACATATATTCTACATATGCAACTAAAGGCTGCACTTGACCGATAAGGCCAGAGCATAGTGATTTTAACTGGAGCAAGTGCAAGTCCATCGATTGCCACATATGACTCGATCGGATCGAGTTTGTTTATTGTTGTCTTTGGAGGATTCGTTAGCAATTTGCACAAACAATTAATTGCACACTTATAAAATCAATCAAGGAATATTTACGTAAATACTAAGATACTTACATCATCTATACTAGAAATATTAATGAGTTTTTTCTTTAATGTTATTTACTTTTGTATTTGTTTGTTTGCTTATTTGTGAGCCTTTGAATTGCGTCAAATTCTATATATAAAATATAAGCTCGGAAACTTGTGTTATGAGTAAGTGAGCGAATTGCATAAGCCTTGACACTGTTTGGCATTACTTAGTTCAAGGTCGTCCTAAACGTGACGCCCGCCTTGTTGTAATCACAACTTTAATCTTAAGAATAGTATTAAGTTCTTAGTATTTATATTCTTATATATTTATTTATGTAATGTGTTATGTGTGGGGGTCTGTCTATATTCTTATATCCTGAAGCAATGGGAAATGGATAATAATGGTTTTGTTCAATAGACATCCCATAGAGTATATACTTTGTTGATCAGAACGATTTGCTCAAGTCCGTTTGTCCGTTTGTGTTAACGCATCGATTTCGAAAAATACAACGCAAAGACTTAATATTTAATAATATTTCTACCCAACCAGGCTTGGCGTAATACCACCTAAGCCAACTGTGTTGTAATAAAAATGTATGCTATTTTTGATTCAATACAATAAACAAACAAAAAAAAAAAATAAAAAAAAATAATATTTCTTTTCGTAGTACGCAGAACAAGTATATCTCGATATCTTACCCCATTTTAAAAATAACTCAACAGTTATAAGACCTCAATACAAATAATATGGTATGATTATTATCATGGTATGAGTATTATACTGATTATAATTATTTCGCTTTTTTATATCTTCCCCCCTTCCTAATAAAACTTTAAAAAAATCTTATATTTTAAGGTAGAACCAGGCGCTTTGGTGTACCCACAAACTGAAATTTTTAAAAGGATCGGACTTTAAAGACCAATGCTATATATTCAATACTGCATTTTTAACAGTCTGCTGCTGAAAGAAGAAGAACAGCTGGTAAGTCTGTCCTTTTATGTACATAAATAAGTAAGGCTCGTATACGACGAAACGGCAGCTCGTCGCTTGGTTCAGTGTATCTCATAGTCGGGCATTTAATGCGGACAATAGGCTATTTTGTTTTTATCTGCTTGCGAGCCATTGGGTGGGTGATGGGTCACGTAAGCACAAAGTAGTATAATTAAGCTACGATTACTAAATTTCTATAAGTAGAATTCCTGAAGAATTGGAATATATATGTATGTTTTATGCGCTGTTTTGAAGACGCTCGCGCCTGTTTTGTTGGAAAGCTATGCTATGATCTTCGATAGCGTTCGGCGTCACCTTGAACAAATCTGACGCAAGGGCAAGCGCTCCAGATTCCTGCGTACAGGCGTACAGACGTACCTCCAAAATCGCAATAATCTAAGTACATCGTCATCAAGCGCTGAATTAATGTGCCATCAAGGGGGGGATCGCCTCGAGAAAAGTTATCAGTCGGCGCGGCAGCATCGCCACATACATGACGTCGGTCCCCTTCTCCGTCGCCGGACTCTGACGCCTTCGGGCATCGCACACGCTGCCAGTGAGCACTGGGAATGCAATGCGCGATTGCGCCCACGAAGGGGCGGGCTGATCGAACCGGCAGCAGGCGATATTTGGACGGTTGTTAGGCCGAGGGGCTGGCTTCTCTGCGACGCAGTACCGGTACTAGCGACGTTGTCATAATCATAAAAAAAGGTCAATTTGTAATGATCGAGTGCAGGGTGGCAATAAATCTTATCAGTTAATAGGCACGTGCCCCCAGTCCATTACATTACACTATGCCACAGAATGGGGAAAATCTATTGAATCTAATCTACAACAACTAAATGCTCCGAAAATCTGTAATTACTATTGCGAGTCATTTTATTTTTGACATTTTTTATAACAACCAAAAGTAATTTCACTACATTGAGTAAATATCTATATGGAATATATGGAATATACATAAAAAAAAGACTTGACAAAATGTTGGGATATCCCAATTTATGACTGTATATAGATTGTGGCATAGTAACCAGTCCATTTCCAAGTGTTTTGTTGCATAGTGTTGGAGCAAACGATACGAACTGCTAACGAGAATTTTTATATTTGGGGTGTCAAAGTCAATGGAAATGTTTTATAATATTTATATATGATGTTGTTGTCAGTTAATAGAAGGCAATGTCAGTGAAAACGGCTCTGGATGCGAATTCGAATAGCAAATGGAAAATGCCCAAGTACGGCCAATTAATATAAACGGCCGTCTCAATAATAGTATACCAATATGATTTTCCATTATAGAACTTTGCAATTAGTTGACTTTCTAGATGCAAAAGATGACACATATGGTGTGTTCATACATATATATGCAAAGTCTGAACAATTTCTTTATTACTATAAATTAAGTGCAATCCTCGGTTGATAAGTTATCTAAATGACCCAGTCATTTAGCCAATTGAGCAACGGGGATCCGGGTTCGAATCCCAAGTTACTTAGTTTGTGGATGTTACATTGCCCTAGTCCAAGGCCATAAGTGCTCATACTATTTAAAAACTTAGGTTGACAATTTGTTGCTATAGTTTATAACTATACATAAACTACGCTCAAACCATATACATATTATATATTATAGATTAATAAATACATATATATAAAAATGATAATAATAATAATAATAATAATAATAATAATAATAATAATAATAATAAAAATATTAATAAAAATAATAATAATAATAATAATAAAAATATTAATAAAAATGATAAAAATAATAATAAAAATAAAAAGAATAATAATAATTATAAAAATAAATAATAATAGCATGGATAATAAAAAAATTTAAACGATAATAACAAAAATAATTATTAAGTGAATAATACTTTTGCAAGAGTTCGAGGCCATTTGGTGCCACAACCATATCAATCACTTTAATGAACACGGCCCGCTAATTAAATGATCATAAATATAATGCGCTGATATAAACGAGAGATCACACGTTAGGTTCATAGGCCAGGATGACAGGTCACTCGCGTTTGGACTTAGCCGCAAAAGCGCAAACAAACAAGCAACAAATAAACCACAATCATGATGTTGATGCAGTTTCAATCGTCAATCGGTTTGCCAGTAGTTGGAAAAAGGCAGTCCACGCCAAAGAAGCACAGTGTGTTCTGGCTTTGATGACTTTTCATAAACTGACTACAAATTTCAGCATGCAAGTCAGAGTTGGTTGGGTCTACAAGATCCCGAAATGTGCCAAAAACTTTTTGTTTCGTTTCTGATTTATTGTCGGCGCTTTGGTTTGTCATATAGTCGCCTCACTGTGCTAACTAAGGCTCAAGCTCATATATAATTATCAATAAATCATATTCGTCTGCTCGCCGCTGGTCGAACTCTTCGACTCTGGGTATTTGTGTATAATGTATTTTTAATTTTTGATATTTTCTTAATAGATTTTTGCACATGTTTGCAATAATTCATGCCTTGGTCAAGTCTGACAGCTGGGGTCGCTGACTGGTCGCTGATAGTTGAATGCAATCGAAAGTTAGATCACACTTTTGCCATTTCATTGTCTGTGCTCTAAAGATTAATGTATTTCCGTTGTATAACAGCTGTATAACAGTTGTATAAAAGTTGTATAACATCTGTATAACAGTCCATAAATTATATTTGGGGATTTAGCAGAGCTTACTGTACTTTCTTTGTATAAAAGTTGTACGTCAGTTGTATAACAGATTTAGAATAGTTGGGTACTTCGTGATATAGCTGTGCACTAAGCGATTTACTGTAGTTTCGCTGTATAACAATTATATGCCAATTGTATAACAGCTGTATATCAGTTGCACAAAAGTTCCATATAACAGTTTCAAGCAACATTTTTTATTTGTGCTAAATTCGAGATATAATATTAAAAAAAGAACGAATGTTCACATTGTAAATGCATAAAATTTAATCAGTGGCTTCGTTTAAACATTACAAATAGGCAAATGCAAGTGTAGGTGTATGTGTGTGTGTGTGTGTGTATTCTAAATTAAAGTTGACGCAAAGTGCATAAATAAATAAATAAAATGCAAATAACTAATGCTAGGATGATCAGTACAGGGTGTCTCCGATTAAGACCTAAAACATGAAACTAAAACTAGATTCTATGCTAAATGCTAATATCAATAGAAAAGCGGCAAGTGGGAAGGAAGGGGGGGGGGGCGAGCTGGGTGCTTGGTGTCTGTCTAGACAAGACGAGCGGCCGAGCATGTGGCTGCGGATGTGGCATTCTGCGCCTCCGAATCAGCAGCACCAATGCCAACCACCAGGCTGACGGCGCCCGCGGTGGCCAGCACCCGCTTGTAGTTGCTGCTGCATTGCGAGTCGGCCACGGATCGTCCGTCGCCCTCGTCGCGGCGACACAGCTCGGCGGCGAAGGGTGCACTGGGGAGCGCAGTCTCCAGGCGTCGCTCCAGTATATCCGCGGTGGTCAGCTCGCTGGCCTGGACCAGGCTGCTGGCGGGCACATTGCTCAGCCAGGGCTTAAGTGTGGCCTTTTTCTGGATGGTGGCCGCCTTGCAGCGGCAGACGACATCCGCGTGCTCGCCGCAAATGGAGCAGATCGGTTCGCTGACGACAGGATTAGAGACTGTATGGTTGGTTTCCGGTTCACCGCCGACCACAGTTGGTATGGTGGCGCCGGAGGAGCTGCCGCTAAGCTCCAGCTCGTTGACAGCATCGACGAGCGTCTTAATAGCAGCCGCATTTCCCGGCCCGGACGATGTGCTGTTCTCGCCCATGGCGGTCACCTCCTGCTCCTCGTAGTTGGGACTGAGCAGCAGCTTGGAGAGCGGCGGCGCCAGACCCAGGCCCAGGCTGCGCTCATGGTACAGCTCCGAGATGCTGGGCGTCAGTTCGCGGTTCATGTGCCGCATTATGCTGTCCTGTATGCACTTGACGCTCGGCTTAACCGGCGTCTCCTCCAGCGGCTGTTTGGGCTCGCCCAACAGCTCGCTGTCTGCCGGCGAAAAGTAAAGGCTGGCCGGATTAAAGGTCACACTGGCAGCCGCCTCCTCCTCCGTCAATGTCAGCGCCTTGCGTTGCCCTCCTCCACTGGCCACGCCGGCAGCAGGGCCAGCGCCCGTTGCTGATCCATTCGCTGACGCTGGCGCGTTTAGTTCCGTGCGCACGCTCAGTCTGTCCATGAAGAGGGCATGCTCCTTGTTGACCCGTGCCGCCAGTGAGCTCTGTGCGCTGCCCAGCTTTATCTTCGGCTTGCTGCGTCCGCCCGCGCCCAAATTGTGATAGACAGGCGGACGGGGTGGCGGTAGCGGCGGCTGTTGCTGCTGTTGCGCCTGCTGCAGTTGCTGCTGCTGAGCGCCGGCCGCTGCTCCACGTCGCAGCACAGTCGCATGGCCGGAGCCCTCCCAATCTGTTGTCGTGCTGCTGGCCGAGCTGGAGCTATCGGGCCGTCGCCCAGTGTTTGCCGTTGGCGCCACCGAGGAGGCCACTGTGCCCGGCTGCGCGTAGAGGCAGCGTATTCGCGTCTGGTGGGCCAGTGCCAGCGACAGGCTGGGATCGGTAACCGGTGGGCTGGGCGTGAATGCCGCATCACTCTCGCCGCCACCACCAGGCCGGGAGACACGCACCGGGCCACGCAGGCTGGCGTAGCCTAGGCGCGGAGCCGGCTGACCGCTGCCCGCCTGTGTGGCATAGCCATCGGAGAGGGAGTGCTCGCTGTCCGTGGTGTTGGCCAAACTGGAGTCGAGGCCGCCGCCGCCGTCGGGTTCGCCACGTCGACGCACGTACGAAATGAAGGCGCTGCGCGGATGCAGCGCCAGCGGTGGCGATTGTGTGCAATTTGCAGCTGTCGCGGCTGTGGAGTTGCCGCTGCTGGCAGCCGGCTGCACGGGAGTGGCATCCAGATCGGGCTCGGCCAGAGATTCGCAGCTGCTGCTGCTGCTGTGTGCCGCAGAGTCGAGGCTTAGGCTCTTGGGCGCCTCGTGCGTGTCTGCAAGAGAATTTGTGAAAGTGGTTTTAAAATGCCAGTTCTTCGATTTCTGGCCAGGATCAGGAGCCCTTACCAAAGAGCGCGAGCAGCGCTTGCAGCACAAACTGACAGTGACGGCGATTAGCCTGCTTGCCGGTGCGTAGTATCACCTGATCCGCACCCACCTCAGTCAGATCGAAGCCAACGGAGGCCAACAGCTCATGGCAGCCGGCGACGCGCCAGAGGCGCACGCTCAACGGCATCTCGATGCAGGCCTCAGCCTCCGGCTTGGCGGGGAACTGGGCCAATATGTTGCGCACCACTGCGATTATATCGTCCGCATGCTCCGCACTGTTCACCAGCTTGGCAAGCGCCTGGAGCGTGGCGGGCGTCAGTGCCAGCAGCGCCTGCAGGCTGGCCGAGCACTGCGACAGACGTTCCTCGGGATCGGTTTGAGGGAAAAACACACTCGAGGGTATACCATTCGCAGCCGGCTCAAAGCGAAAGCCCACTGCCATCAGCAGATCCTTCCAGCCAGCCACGGGTCCGGCCTTGTTCTCAATGCTCTGCTGGGTCGTGTACATGGCGTTCTTCTGGCCGCGATGTATCCGCTGCAGACTCTTCTCCACCAGATGCAGGCACACGCGCAGCGCATCCCGACAACGCTCCGGCGTCCGCAGCAGCTCGCACAGCGCATGGGCCAGCAGTGCCACCTTGTTCGATAGCCGCACATTGGCGCCGACGAGCAGGAAGCCCGCCCAGTTGGCGGGATGGGCAAAATGTTTTGTGTGCTGCACCGTTTGCATGGCCTCGGCCAGGGCGCTGCAAAGGAGGGCAGAGTCAAAGATTAGATTGGATTCATATGTTACCTTAACATAAACAGCCATAAGGAGCAGAGGGCTCCAGTCGGGAGTGCCTACTTACCGTGCCGCCCGTGCACCTTGCAGCAGGGCCGAGTAGAAGGCGCGTAATAGAATTTTGGCTGCAGTCTCCGGCACGGGCCAGAGCGAGATGAGCACCGCGCCGGCGCCGGCTAACAGCCAGCCGCCGGCCAGTTGGGCAACGCCGCTGCCCGTTATGGGCTCCACCGAGTGATAGGAGCTGAGGACGACGAGGCGTGCGCCGAGTCGCAGCTGACGCAGCTCCGCGGCGGCCAGCGTGAAGTCGGATAGTTGTGGCTCGTGGGGCTCCTTTTGTTGCTGCTGCTCGGCGGTGACCACATCGCCCGGACTGAGCACCACGGCGCCGAGCTTCCAGCTGAGATTCGCGGCAAAGTGCACACACTCCGCCCCGGGCAGCTCGGCCAGCACCGATTCCTTGGTGGCATTGCAGCCAGCCAACGCATTCGCCTGCAGCATGTCCGCAACCATGGCGGCCTCCTGCAATGCCGCCGGCGATTCAGCGGCTGCCCAGCCCCAGCGCTCGGCGAGAGCGGCTGGCACACGCGGTCCACCGACTACCAAGGCTGTGGGTGGGCGTCCGCGATCCCGACGACTCCTCGAGCGGCCCCGCAGTGCCTGGAGCGAGGGCGCCGTTAGCAGTGCACAGCGCTCCGAGAGATACTCGCCATCGTCTCCGGCTGCGCGCAATATGGCAAATGGCACCAGATAGAGGGCACTGTCCAACACCAGGATGAGCTCTCGTCGACCCTGCCGCGAGACGCTGGCGCCGCTGGGCAGCAGATCATCGAATGGCGCCAGCAGCAGATTGTAGAGCGTGTGCAGGCAGGCGGGTCCACGCCAGGCAGGTGGAGCTGGCGCCCGGCGCGAACTGCGACTGCCCACGGAACGTGTGGAGCCCTGCAGGCTGGCCACGGAGCCCAGTGAGAAGAGCGAGCTGAGCGAGTAGTTCGATGAGTTCAACAGCTGATTGCGGCTGACCATGCGCAAAAAGCCGCCGCCGCCGGCGCCAGCGCCGGGCAGATCCTCCAGCAGCTGCTCGCTGCTTGCCCGCCAGCCGCTGCCGTCGCCCTCGTGCAGCAGATTCTGTGAGTTGACGCCCAGATTATCGCGCACCATATTGACATAGCGCTCCAGCAGCACATGACCAGTTGGTTCAGGTTCACTCTCGCACTGCTGCGAGTGCAGCTGCTGCTGCTGCTGCTGCTCCTCCTCCTCCTCCTCCTCATCCTCGTGGCACTCGCTGAGCGACAGCGGCAGCTGCAGAGTTTGCGGATCAATGCGCGCCGCATGGAAGCGCACAATGCCCGACTGCGGCTGCAGCAGCCAGGCGTAGAGCTGCTCGCCGGCCAGACTGTAGTAGAGCACGGGCATTCGGCCGCGATTCACTGCCTCCAGTATGGCCTCAATGTCCGCCAGTGCTCCTCCCGTTGTTGTTGCTGTTGTTCCTGTTGTTGATGTTGATGTTGTTGCTGTGCCCTTGGAATCGCCGGCAGTTGCATCGGCGCCACTGCGCGCCTTGCAACGCTCCGCGGCGACGAGCGCATCCTCGCTGCGCTGCAGAGCGACCAGCAGCTGCTGGAGCAGATGATAGCAGCTGGTCTGCAGCTCGTATAGAGCCAGTCGCGCTTCCGGACTGCGCTGTTCCTGGCGCACCGACTCCAGCAGCTGAGCAGCCGTTTCCAGTTGTATGCGAGCGCCCTCAGCGTCGCCAGAGGAGCGCAGAGCAAGACCTGTTTGGAGTAGTTTCGGATTAGGCTTGGACACAAATGGGCGTAATAGACTGCATATCCTGCACAGCTTGGCTACTTACCCAGTTGATGTCTTATCTTGGCCTCCTCCTCGGACTTGCCAATGGACTGAGCGCTGGCCAAGCCCTGACGCAAATACTCCACCGCCTGTGCGTGCTGCTCCAGCTGATGATGCACACGACCCAGCGCACCGCAGGCCAGTGCCTTGCCCAGCCGGTCGGTGCTGAGCGCCAGCTGACGTTCGTAGCATTTGAGCGCCTCCTGCAGCTGACCCAACGCCTCGTGGACGGCGCCCAGATTGCCAACGGCGCGTGCTTGCAGTGCCGGCGCCGACAGCTCCGTGCAGAGCTGCAGATCCTGTTCGTGCAGCTGGAGCGCCTCGGCATGATGGCCCATGCGCTGCTGCACCTGGCCCAGGGCACACATCGCATCCGATTCGAGGGCGCGATCCTGCAGGCCGCGTGCCAGTTCCCGCTGATGCTCCAGACAGTTGAGCGCCTGGGCGTGATTGCCCAGCGCGGCGTGCACATGACCCAAATCACCATAGGCCAGCGCCTTGACCTCGGCACTGTGCAGCTCGTGGGCGACGACCAGCCGCTTCTCCAGGCAGACCAGCGCCGCCGCCAGCTGACCGAGGGCACGTCGCGCCTGGCCCAGGCCACGATAGGCGCGCTCCTGATCCCGATGGCTGGCTAGGCCCAGCGCCAGCTGCAGTTGCCGTTCGTGGCACTTCAGTGCCTCCTCATAGTCGCCCAAGGCGGCATAGCAATCGCCCAGATGTCCCAGCGCACGGGCGCGATCCGCTTGCGTCGAGGGCAGTGAGACGCGCTCCAGTGTGCCCAGCTGGGCCTCCAGGCAGCCAATCGCAGCCTCGTAGTGCGCCATATTGAGCCGGGCAATGCCGAGATTACCGTGCGCCTGCGCCTCTACGGCCGCGTCTCGCTGCTCCTGGGCGCGCTCCAATTGCTCCTGATAGCATTTGACCGCATGCGTCCAGCTGCACAGCGCCATATGCACCGCGCCCAAATGGCCATGGGCCCGACACTCGCCAGCCAGATCGCCCAGCTCCTGGCGCAGTGTCAGCTCCTGCGTGTGATGCCCCAGCGCCTTATCCCAGCGCCGCAGCAGCCGATGCGCCAGGCCCAATGCCCCACAGGCGGCCGCTTCCATAGCCCGCTCACCGGCCGCCCTGGCCAGCACCAGCTGGCGTTGAAAGAGCTTAATGGCCTCCTCGTGGGCGCCCGTGCGGATGAGTATGTCGCCGATGTTGCCCAGCGCCCGAAACTTGGCCGGCAGCTGGCCCGTCGCATGCGCCACGGCCAGAAAGAGCTGCTGGCACTCGAGCGCGGCGGCCGTGTGACCCAATGCCAGATGGGCCAGGCCCAGATTGCAATAGGCGCGTCCCATATGCGGCCGATGCTGTGCGTCCTTGGCCAGCGCCAGATCCTGATCGTAGTAGCGCACGGCAGCGCGATAATTGCCCAGGCAATAGTGTGCATAGCCCAGCAGATGGCACGCCTTGCCCTCGGCGGCCACGTCGCCCAGCTCTTGGGCGAGCATCAGATAGCTCTCATAATGCGGCACCGCTTCGCCGTACAGCTGCCGGGCGCTGAGACAGTTGCCCAAATTGAGCAGCGCGCACGCCTCGCCCGCCGCATCTTTCAACGATCTGGCGGTTGCCAGATGGGCGCGATAGTGCGCCAGTGCGGCATCGTGGGCGCCCAGCGCCTGGTAGGCCACAGCCAGATTGCCATGCGTGGCGGCCTCGGCGCTGCGATCGTTCACCGCCTGGCTGATGGCCAGCTCCTGTTTGTGATATTTGACGGCCGCCTCGTAGGCCCCGGCAGCGGCATGGGCATTGCCCATATTGCCGTAGGCACGTCCCATGCCCGCCCGGTCGCCCAGGGCGCGCGCAATTCCCAGATGCGCCTGGTGCAACTTCAGCGCCGCATCGTGGGCGCCCAACAGCTGGTACACAATGCCCAGATTGGAGCAGGCGCGTCCCTCGCCGAGCTTGTCGCGCGCCGCCAGCGCCATGGCCAGCTGGCGTTCGTGCCAGCGCTTGGAGGCGGCCGCATCGCCGGCACAGCGCGCCGCATGGCCCAGGCCCGCATAGGCGCGCGCCTCGATGCTGCGATCGCCCAGTGTCTGGGCAATGCGCAGCACCTGCTCATGACAGGCGGCCGCCTGGCCGAACTGACGTCGCTGATGATGGGCGGAGCCCAGATTGGAATAGGCGCGCGCCTCCTCGACCTGATCGTGCAGCTTGCGCGCCAGACGCAGATGCTGCGTGTGACAATCCAGGGCCGCCTCGCACTCACCCAACGCCAAATAGACGGCGCCCACGTTGCCAATTTCGCGGGCCTCCTGCAGCCGATCGCCGAGCTGCTTGAAAAGCTGCACGCACTGCTTGTGCGAGGCCAGGGCATTGGGATAGTCGCCGCTGGCGGTGTACACATGGCCGAGCGATGTTAGCGCCGAGGCGGCTGCCTGTGTGTCCTTGCATTTCATGGCCAGCACCAGTTGGTAGCGATGCGCGGTCAGCGCCTCCTTGTAGGCTCCTTGACTGAAGTAGGCGGAGCCGAGATTGCCATGGGCGCGACACTCGCCGGCCGTGTCGCCCAGCGACTTGGCCACTGCCAAATCTTGCTGCATATAGCCAATCGCCTGGTCCAGCTGATTGAGCGCCCAATGCGCCGAGCTGAGTGCACTGAAGACGGAGCCGCGCAGCTTTAGCGAGCAGCTGCCAATGCGCAGCGCCGCCTCCAGCACGGCGACAGCTGCCTGATACTGTGAGGCCTGCAGCAGCTCCTGACCCACCACGGAGCTGACCACAAACGGTGACTCGTGCAGCTGCATGGCCCGCAGCTGCTGCAGCGTTGGCTCGAGAGCCGCTCGCAGCGGACTCTTCAGTGAGGCCTCGACGAGGCCAGCCAGCAGCTGCTTATGGCTGGGCTCCTGGGCCAGGCCGGCGGCAAAGGAAGCCAGCGCCTCACCGTACCGGCCCAAGCACTGCAGTGCGACGCCTTGGCGAAAGTATGCCTTGGGCCACTGGGGACACAGCTCGCGCGCCTGTGTCGCATCCTGCAGCGCCGACGCAAACTGGCCCTGCTTGAGTCGTGCCGCCGACCGATTGCTGTACAGTATGTGATTGCCCGGATCCAGTTGCAGTGCGTCAGTATAGAGCAGCACAGCGGTGGCAAAATCGCCGCTCTGGCAGGCAGCATTCGATTGACGCACCTTCTCCAGGAAGAGCGCGCGATTCGCGGCGGGCAGCTCCGGCGTGCATTCCGGTTCGTTCTGCAAATAACACAATTAACAAACTTGCATTAACAATTGCTCAGCTGGGAAAGTGATATCAATTTGGCAAACTTTATCTGTTTGATTTCGGACAAAAAAAAAGAAGGAAAATCGATTGAAACAGACGAACACATCAAACCAAAATACATGCTATAGAACAGATAGTCAAAAAAGCTACAATTTTGCTGTAGACGACGCATAATTTGCAAGCAGCAAATTTATCTTAAAAGTTTCAGTCAAACACCTTCGAAAATATGCCCCAGCAATATCTTGATTTGTTCAATTTCCATGAGACATCAATAACGAGACGCTTTGCCCCACTGTGAATGTGGAGCCTCAACGCTGCGCTATAATTATGTTAAATTGCCGCCGCGCTCGATGCTGCAACTGCAGTCGCAGTCGCAGTTGCTGTTGCAGTCACAGTCCCAGTTTAAGTCCATGCTACAGGTATGCGGCGACTGAGTCACGTTTCTACCGGCGAACTGCCAACTGCCAACTGGCAACTGCCTCCAATTGCTGTTCCGCCAGCAGTTGTGCTCGTCAAATGCGGAAGCAATTCCACGAATTCGTGGCCCAAGAACTGAGCCACGACGAGCAGCAGCAAACAGCCAACAGGAGGCAGACAGTGGCAAGGAGAAGTGTTGAAGTCTGAGCCTTTTTTGGCATAAGCTACGCCATTGAAGGCGAACCCGAACGAAAACGGGAACGGGAACGGGAACGTAACCAAGGCTGAGGTTGAGGACGAGCACGAGGACGAGGACGAGGCCGTGACAAGAACGTAGAATTTTTACATATTTTTGAGGCAATTAAATGGAATGAGTATGCAAATGCATTAGCCCCAGCTTCAAAACACAAAAGCCAAAGCCAAAAACCGAATCCAAAACCAAGACCAAAGCGATGAGCTCTTTCCTAGAAAACGTGCACAGCAAGTGCCAAATGCCAAGTGCCGTTGTCAAAGATAGGCACCAAGGAGGGGCATGAGGATAGCTGGCCAGTTGGGGCGTGGGTTACGGATAACGTGCTTAGATTAGCCCGCTGGCTCGCTGTCGCTGTTGTTGTTGTTGTTTCTCTTGTTGGGTCCAGCCAATGCGAATAAATCAACTCGTCGATACATGCAGCACTCATACGTGCGCATAGATACTCGCACAAGTGGCAGCCACGAAATGTATCTGACAGATGCAGAACGAAATTTATGTTTTATGCAACCATTAAGCACACCCGTGCCCCCGCCGTCCAGCGGCCGTCCACTCGCACCCGATAAGCCAAATGAAGTGGGCGTTACAATGGCAGAACAAGAAGACGAAGAAGAAGAAGTGGAATATAACAAAACAATCAAAAATAAAAACAAAAACGAAAGCAAATACTCACGCACACACACAGGGAACCGTCGAACAACTTTAAAAACCACTCGCATAACTTGGCAAAATGAAATTTTTGCACAGCGTTGGCGTTGCTCGCTCAGATCGCAGCGAACAGATTGGCCCAAGACAGTCAGCCAATGGTTAAAGTTAAATAAACACGCACCAAACATGCCCATGCTAACCCAAAGACAGACAGATAGATAGACAGACGCACCAACAACGGCCAGATCAAGCGTCTAAGGCCAAGCCGAGCGGAAGGGAGCGCCGTTTCATATTAGCAGATATTATCGTTCCAGCTAAAAGTAATAATAACTGACAGCGAACTACGAGCGTACCGAAATGCCAAGAGCTTGACCTTAGAGTTAATCCGGGCCAAGCGGCGAGCCACGGATAAATCTGGATAAACTGTAACTGTTTCGGATTCAAACAATATTTGCACTAAAAACATAAACTAGTGCGATCAAATAGCTCGGATATCAATTAATGCCGGATTCGACGCAGAAATTTAGCTTTCCGAGTAAAAGACTGCGCTGCGGATAAGTTTGGATAAGCTGCATATGCTGCTGATTCGAATATTTGTATGCAAACATTAACTAAAGTCATAAACTAGCTCATCAGTTAATGCAGAAATGGATAAGGCACGGATAAGTTTGGATAAGTTGCAAATGCCTACGATGCCTTACCATGCCTTGCCTATAAATGCTAAGCGGACAGCAGAAAACTGACTTACACGAATTTTATGCAGCTAAATAATTTGGATGTTTATCCGAGCTAAGCATACATATATCCACGGATAAGTTTCAAATGCCTGTGATTGCAATTTTTCTGCCTATAAGCATTAACTAGAAAGAAACTGGAATTTCAACTGATGTTTTTATGCAGAAAGTTAACCAACCAAAGGACATAGCCACGGATAAGTTTGGAATAGCTGCTTTATTGCTATTGCAATCTTATACTTGAAAACATTGTGCCTAAACTTAAATTTAAAGAAGACATGTATTTGACGTTAATATAAGGCACGGGTTTTGTCCCGAAATAGTTTGAATCAGCCATATACCTTTTCCCTATTGAGATCGCTCAATTTGGATATCCACAGATTTCATTTGAAACTGTTTAAGAACTGCAGGCAAACGCATTTCAGCGTGTATTATATCAATGCGCAGTATTAACCAAGCGACAGGCGACTCGGTAATTTTCTGGCTCAAACGGTTTACTTGTCAGAGAGGCTGTTGGGACCCTTACGCTGCGCGTTGCATGCTTCGTGCTGTGTATCAATTTAGGGATTGGCGCCCAAATGCCACATAGAGAAGTCATGTAAGCTGATACGTCTGCTATCCTGCTTCAACAATTCCAACAAAAACAAAAACATCGCCAGTCAAAGGCTTCTATTTAGAAAAATTGGCAAAGACGAGCAAGAATCTTGTAGCAAGAGGCTGGCAGCTAAACAGAGAGAGAGAGAGAGAGCGGAAAAGCTAGAGAGAGGGAGAGAGCGCGCAGAGGCCGGGGCGGCCAGGAATGTGTAAGAAAGAAAAAAATCAACCAGCGATTCGAGAACTGGTCGCGCTTCGGCTGCCGCCAGCCTGTGCCTAGGCGGACAACAGCGCAAAAGCTAAAAAAGAGAAGAGAAAAAAAAGTGGCACCCAAAGATGCAACCAGGCAGCAGCCGGAGCAGCCGCAGCAGCAGTTGGCTTCAAGTTGTTGCCTGCCATGCCACATGCAACATGTTGAACTGTGTGTGCGTGTGGAGCGGTGGGGCGGGGTGGGGAGCGATCTGTGGCAAGTGGCAAGTGGCCAGTGACCATATGTGAGCCAGATGCACACCGCAAGCGTCCCGACGGCCCATCGATAAAGTCGCCGCATTGGAATGCTAACAATTTCACGATTGCTTGTGGCGCACATTGGCATGTTTTGCGCTTAAGCCAAGAATTTTGTTGCAATTTAACGCGTAATAAAATAATTAGCTGTTGCTTTTCGTTCACGGCCTCGTGTATAGGTCCCCCCCACTAACACATAAATATCCGTGCTCTTCTATCCGGCTGCTGCTGCTGAATGTGCTTAGCCCAGCCGGATAACAAACAAACAAACAGATATTATCCACAAGCTAAACTAAGCTGCCTAAAAATTGCACAGAGAACCAATTGGCTGGCATCTAGACGAATGCCCAAGCTCAAGCCTAAGCCCAGGCGGATCAGTCAGTCAGTCAGTCAGCCCGTCAGCCCGAGAGACAGACCAATCGACCGAACGACCGAAGGACAGACGGACAGATAGTCAGACAGCAGCGGGATGCTTCTAAACATGCGCCAGAAACTTATCCAACAACGTTGACGTTGTCGTCCTCAGACTCTGTCTTAGTCCCGGTCTCAGTCTAAGGCTCAGTCCCAGCCTCGACGTTGTCGTTGTTGTCGTCGTTGTTGCCCATGACATGACAGCGCGGAATATGATGAAAGGGCCTAGGGAGTAGTCAGAGCTGGAAAAGGGTTTGTGTGTTTGGCGTTTTTATCTCTCTGCGCTTTGTTTAATTTGGCGTGTGTTTCATTGTTGTTGTCGTTGTTGTTGTTGCTGTTGTTGTTGTTGCTTAGCCCTTTTGTTGTCTCGCCGCTCAGTTAATCAACATTGAAATCATTTTGCCATCTTTTTGATTATTAGCGCTTGCTTCGTTGATTGTTGTTGTTTTTATTTTTGCTGCTTTTCGTTTTCTTTAGCTTGTTGTAGTTGTTATCTGTCTTAATTTTCAAGCGCACTGGATGATTAAGTTTCTGTGAAGGCCATAAATAATTGTCATGGTGTATAAATTGGGAACTTGAAATGCATGCATGATCAACAACGGCAACAGACATGATCAGCGCACGGCCAGTGCAGATATAGATAAAGTCAAGGCGACGATCATTTGATTTCAAGCTGCAGCTGTTGACTGATCCCATTGTAGGGACTGACAGCTATGAAAATTAAAGCCAGCGAACATAAATTGCACTTATACGGGCTTATCCGTTTTTATCCAACACTATTCAATGCATGTGCAAAAATTAACTAAAACGATTCAAATTTTCCTAACCTTTTTAAATACAAAATTCCTCGCTTAAAGTCAGCAGAGTTAAACCGTTTTATCAGACACTATTAGCAGCTTATCAAAAATGTGCAAAAATGAATTATAACAATTGAAATTCTGCTTCTGAATGGCATAAAAATTCTCTAAACAGAGTCTCTCAACAGAGTCGCCTTGCTATTATTTGAAGCGCCCTGAAACCTGTTATTTCAGCATTTTCCATTTCCATTCACACTCAATGCGAATTCCCATTGCCTTCACAATACCCATTACGATTCCCATTCTCAGGCTTACCTCGGAGAAATCCCGCTGCGACATTTTATTCAATAGCTGCTCGCCAACAGCAATTTTGCCATTGTTCTCATTATTATTTGCATGATTATTTGCATTAAAATTTAATGGCAAATTTATAAGATTCTCATAATTCGTCATTTGTATGCAAGAACCATCAAAGCGCCTCCAGCATGCCGGTCTGTAAGAAAACAAACAAAAGAATCTGATAATTGAAAATAAATGAAACAACGATTTGAGAGAATGCGCGAATTGAGAGACGTAGATAGTCTGCTGTAAGCCTGGTAATGGGAGCATCAAACCAAACTTTCAAATGCCCCAACGAGAGAATTCTAGAGAAGTTCGCCTGCTGCTGACCAAACGACGTCAACGGCGAACGCCGAACGACGAACGCCGAACGACGAATGGCTCTTATGCAAATTCAGGCCCTGCCGCAGTCACATAAACTTGACAATTGAATGTGGCCATAAATTTCTCGGAGCTCAGACGTGTCGTCCACGCCAGCGGCACAGTGGCCATAACTGTGTGAGAATTCTGCCGCTTACTGGCCAGCGGCGCCTCAGTATCATGACCATCGGCCCAGTCCCAGTCCCAGTCTCCGACTCCGACTCCGGCACCGACTCGGTCCCAGTGCCAGTCCCTCATTCATTCTCAATACCAGTCGCTAAGCAGCTGAGCGGCTGCTGTGGCTTCTTGTGAAAACACATTGTATATTTAATTTGTTATCATTTAATTGGGCTTGGCGGTAGCTGTCGACGTTTTAAGAGAAAGTTCACATTAGCCAATTTAATTAAAAGCCAAATGGCCGCAATGTAAAATTGGCCAAATCACTTTAATCTCCATTTCATAAGCACCGGGAATGCTATTGACGACTCTGAAGAGTGTTAAAACTGTTTGTCTTTTGATGTACATCAAATGGGTGCTGCTGCGGTCCGCTTTCCGTGGTCCGTGGTTGCTGGCTGTTGGCTTTGGTTTCACGGAAGCCATAGCTGTGTGCATATACCTTAGTATCTAGTCTAGTTTTGCATGTTAATTGAAATGTTAGACACAATGACAAAAGACTTAAGCGACAAACCTGAAATGCCGCACACTGAACAGAAGACTTAGGACACAAACTTGTTGCGGTTTCTTAATGATATACAACGTTCGATAAAGAAGGGCTTTGCAAGCATTATTTTTTGCTCTATTAATATAATAATTTAATATTATTTCATAAGAGCATTCATTTGCATGTACATTCACATACATATATTCATTTCTCTTAATATTATCTAATAGTCTTTTGTTTGGGCTTTGGAGCTCGGACTATTTCCGCCAGAGAATCGATTCATTAAGCGCCAAGCCATAAAATAATCTTTGCTTTTCTGTTTATTCTTCCCTTATGGGATTGACGTAAAATGCTTATCGATTGCTTTGCCGTCTGCTTTTTTTACATTGATTGTTTTTCGTGCCTTTGCGGCTGCCTTTTGCGCTGAGTTGTATATATTTTTCATACTCATTTTTTTATTAACGATTCGAAGCCCGGTTTCATTACAAATGAGCTAATTTAGCTACATTAATGGCTTTATAATTGTACTTTGTCCGCTCGCTTTTATGGCCGATCAAGTGCGAGCGGAAAAAGCGGAAAGAGCGTCGAGCAACTGAACCTATTGTGCAGCACTCTTTGATAGTGTCGGCAAAAGTTGATCAAGTTGGTTTTTTATTTTCATTTTATTTTTTTTTTGCTCAGCTGTACATATTTTCAACTACGTTCGTGCCCCAAGTCTTTGACTGTTTTTTGTTCGCTGAACGCGCAAAAATGAAGTCATACGGGAAATGAATCCCCTTAAACACACAACTTTGCAATAAATCTCACTTTTAATACTTAATTTTTTGTTCTTTGCCAAATGAAGCGAAATCTTAAGGCCTGTGGCAAACAAAGAAGATTATTATACGCCTGCTTGTCGCTAAGTTCTACTTGATCCCATTTTTTGTGGGGCAAATGTAACCTTGACTTACAGAGACATTCTTTCAACATCTTGCACCTCTGAATATCCTGGGCTGCCAACCCGTTCAGTCCCGGCAACAGCCACAAATGGACTCTTGGGTCTTCGCTGTTGTTGCAGCTTTCCACCCTCGTATCTTTTACCTGCGCCTGAGACCAAATTGTGGCAACATTGTTGCGCGTTGGCGACTTCGTTGGCGGTCGTTCAACGAGCACAAAACACAGCCCTGGGCAGGAGCAACAGCAACAACAATCTGTCGGACTGAGAAGAAGATACCCAAAACTTGGCGGGAGCAGAGGAGCGGACGAACTGAGTCTTTATTACAACATCTACAAATGATTTCCGCTATTAAAATAAAACACTTTTGCATAATTTTTCACTTAGAGAGGACGACAACAACAACAACAGCGATTGAGGCAGTAAGGCAACAGAACAGAGCAGAAACGACAAAAAAGAAATTCCTCACGCTTCAAACGGCCGTGAGGCATGCCCGAAAATTCCGCAAGACAACACGCCTACCCCGACCCAGACTGTGAGCCATCATCCAGATTCGGTGCCCCGGTCCAAGCTGGGGCTAAGACACATATTCACTGTCCCAGGCCGCCAGTTGAGGAGGCTCGTTGATCGTCATCGTCATCAGCCCCATCGTCGTTCGCTTTTTGATGATGCCTCCTGCTTGCAACCTGTTGAAATGTGTGACAAATTGGGCGTAAACAGCCGATGTGAAAAGGGTGCCCCAACCCCCCTACCCCTCCCCCTTTGCCTTTCTGCCTAACTCTTGCTCATTTAGTCAGAAACGTGGGCGTGACGTGAAGCGATTTCGTTACGTTCTTTTTTGTTTCCTCTGTACCAAACGATTTTTTCACGGCAAAAATTTGCTTAAGCACTGCCAAAAAATTGAGCCATAAATTTAAAGTTGATTAACATGCAGCCTACTTTTTATGCACCAAGGCGGGCTGAGACGAGGGCGAGCAAATTATTTATGCTGCTCAAAATGTGCTGCCATATATTTATATGTGAGTGCTCAAGTATTTGGTGATATTTTTCATAGCACTTTATTTGATAAGCACTTGAATAAAGAAACTCTAACAAAGCAGTCAATTTGTTGAGCATCAAGTGTGTGTGTGTGTGTGTGCTGCCCTGGGCAACTGAAAGTGTAGCTTAGTTGGAGCTCATTTCGAGTTGAGTTGGTTCTGATTTTTCAAATAGCAACGGATTCGTTCAAGTTTGTTGCCTAAGTCTTTTGTTTGCATGAAGAGTAAACGAAAATGTAATGATATGTGTGCTTGCGGTTATTGCTACGATTGGCTGCTGTGGCCTTTACTTGGCAACTTGTCTATGACTAGTAGAGACACTCGTACAATTTCATTAAAACTCATTAAAATTTTTTGACTATTTAGTTGCTACCGTGAAAAGCGAACAAACTGTGCACGAAAAGCCAAGCTGCATATACATATATGTGTGTGTATGTGTGTGCTTATATGTATATGAAAGACATGGACCAAAATGAAAAGCAATTTTAATGAAGCCAAAGTCGAAGTTGTTGCCGAGTCCGAGACACTTGTTGCTGGTTGTGGCTGCCGCTGCCGCTGCTGCTGTTGGCCACATTGTTGCTGCCTTATAAGCTGGCATGCATTTGTTGTTGCCCACAATGCGAGTGGCACGATGTAATTGACATCATTAGACTAAAGCGCGAGCAGCAAGCAGCAAACAGCTAGCAGAGAGTTGCGACCGAGTCGACCAAAAGGAGCGCTAGAAAGTGGCCTGCCAGAGACCCGTTATCAACGTTAACCGTTCTCGTATCCCATGCCATGGCAATGACCCACCGCAGCGAAACGGCTAGCGATGTTGCCCCTCACCCCCCTCTCAACTACTCTTAGCAGCACTGCAACCCTACGATTTTGAATTCTAAATTCCCCAAGCCCTTAATCAATGCAAATTGTTCAAATAAAAAGCCCAATAGAAGATCCATTATAGTAATATAATGCATGTATGTATGTATGTATATGCTATGCTGTGCCTCTGTTTTCTCTCATTTGATTTATGCACCATATACATATGCATACATAAGCGCATATTAAAATTTTTTAATTTCCTTGGCTTTGTCTAATAAATTTCATGTTTAAGCATTTTCGGGCCACGAAATTTTCACTGAAAATTTATGGCCGCCACTTACCATGGAATGTGGCGACAGCGTCCGAACTGGAGTCGCCGACGCCTCGACGCAGTCGTCGTAAATTTTGTGCGCCTTTCAGTTGTTCATACACACAAATATGTGTGTATGTGTATGTGAATGTATTTGAATTTGTATATGGATTTCATATAATTTATTTAGGTTTCTGTATTGCGAACGGCTTCTGATTGTACGTGAGATTTTTCTGTTGGTAATTAAATTTTTTTTATTAAATTTCAAACACTTGCATTGTATAGATGGATTATGTGGATGGAAAAGATAGAGTTGATAGAGGAGTGTGAAGCATAGTTTGCAGTTTCATATACTTCTATACACTAACTGTACTATAGATTTGTATGATCACAGCTGATGGCTTCTTAATGTCTCTTAGCCAGTTTTCTTTTGTAGGTCTACTGTACTGAAAGTTGCCTGAGGATTAGGTTTGATAAACTGCAATCGTTGCTGCTTGCCTCATTATCATACAAATGACTTAGGCAACGAACTTGTTGTATATGCATACAGACGCACGCACTCACACGCACACACGCACACACGCAAAGAGACGCTCTTAATGGCCGCATTCATTTCACTAATTTCAAATATTTGATTGGCTTTTAAGAGTTTTGCGTAACAATTAATAATTGCTTAAAATTGTTATTGTCTGTTTGTTGCTGTTGCCGTGGCCGTAATTTAAATTGTTTATTGTTGTTATTTGTTGGTTTTTAACTGTGTTATTTACTTATGTAAAATTTACTGCAGGCCGCTGCAGCAGCCTTTTAGTTGGCCAGAAAGGCATTTGGGCATGCCCAGAGCCAACCGCCTTAAAGCAATGCACACACACACACAAATAAACTCTTTTACTCTCTCGACACACACACACACGTACACACACAATCTTGGCTGAAACAAGTCAGGCAACTTTTTTATTTTTCCTCATTTTATTGGAAGCGGCCGCCGCTTTGGATTGCCTTCCTTTTTCTCTTTACTATAACTACTACCACTATATTGTTGTTGTTGTTGCCTTTTTGTTATTAGTAGCATTTACTTTGGAATGCAACAAAGCGAGAACGTTTCGAAAAATGACGACGACGGCGGCGGCGACGGCGACGACGATGTTGGCAGCGCCTTTGGCCATTGACGTCTTGTTGCGAAAACAGAAAAATGCATGGCCTGGTTAGCACTCCACCGAGTGACAGGGAAGGAGTTAGCGAGAGCGAAAGAGAGAGAGAGGGGGAGAGAGCGAGCAAGCGAGCGAGCGAGAGGGGCGCGTGTGAATGAGCAGCATTAAAGAAGTGCGAGATGCAAAGAGTGGGCGACCAGAGCTCCAAACAGATGTCAAAAGCTTTCAGAGTTCAAAGGCCGCGGCCCGTTGATCGCCTCCTTAACACAATTTGCCATTTTACATGGGCCAAAACCAAAACAGAACTTGACACAAAACAACTCACGCATCAGCACAAAACACAGCCAAAAAAAAATTAAATAAGCACTTTAATCGCCGTTGTGGTTGTTGTTGCTGGGGGCCCGTTGCGGCCAGTGAAAAAAACAAAATGAAAAAAATAACATAAAAAAAAGAACTAAAAACCGTATCGCGTTTCGTTTTTTGCTTCGTTGTTGAACGCGCCGCATGCAAAACTCAACTAAGACAAACACGAAGAAGGAGACGAAGACGGCGGCTCGCAGCGTGAGAGCGCGGCAGAGAAAAAGAAGAAAAAACAGGTACACAACTATAACAAGTATTGCGACCCGTTTACCTGTTTGAGCCGCTCGTCGGCGCTGCCAGATGTCCGCGATATGCCACTGATCTGGCAGCATGCAATGTGGCCAGACAGCCAAACAATCGACAGACATGCGCCAATCGATAACGTTCGATAACCTCTTAAAAATGGAAAAGCACCGAGACAGAGTTTTTACTTGTATCGGTTGCTGAAGTTTTAATACTCTTTTAGAAATATTCTCTGATGCTGTGCTACATCATTTTTGATTGAATTATTGTATGCCAATTCCCCTTAAGATTACTCCTGAGCGTGTAATTTAGCCTGTAGGCCGTTTTTGAACAGAACCGATTTCTAATTTAATTTTCACTCGAAACCGAACCATTAACTTAAAAACAGCCATGTCGAAACTCGAACCAAACCACTTTTTTCAAATTAGTTTACGACCCAATACCAAAAGTACAATTAACATTGTCCCAAGCCATTGAATGTTTTTTGAATATCTATTAAATTTCGCCCGCAACCTTATATATGAAAATATGTACGGCTTGCCGAGTTTTCAGAACAACGCAAAATTGTAAATTAAGAATTCAATTGTTTCATCAAAATTTTAAAATTATGTCATCTGTTTTTAAAGATGTCGAAAACTAGCTGGGAGCTGGGAGCGGGGCTTGCAGGCCTGATAGAATCAGGCAGACGGACATTTCATTATCATGATTTTTTTTACAAAAAAAAGGTGCATAGGATTAATTACATCACGCGACAAGATTCTAATTTAGTCAGATTAATTGAAACCAATTAGGCAATCGAGAATATTATTTATAGAAATTAACAATGATATATTTTTACATATATATATTGTTAACTTTTTCATATTCATTATTTTTTTTATTTTACTTTAATGTATTATTACAATAGAGCCCCCCTAGGCCCCCCGGATCTGACTCACTCTCTCTCTGTCTTTCTCTCTCTCTCTCGCGATCCCTCTCTCATAAAAGTACGTAGTATAACGATCTTGCTGGCTGTTTTAATTCCGTAACATACTTTGCGGCTGTCCCACGTATGTATATATACATATATATGTGTGATACTTGCGTGTGCAGGTGCTTCCCCAGTGAGAATCACATCCAATATTTTCGGGCATATATAAAAACACGCTTGATTCATGCAAATCAATTTAGTAGTCGGCAAGTTCTACAACTGAAACCACAACTGAAATATCAAAAGTTGAAGATGTCTGCTTGCAAATTGTTTAATCTGTGGCTGTTGCTCGGCTGTCTGTTGGCTTTGGCGTCTGCCCAGCCACCCATTAGTGAGTAATTGTTGTGAATTTGCTGTCCCAGCAATTGCTATCCATTTCCAAACCCTTGCAGCGCCACGCGATTGTCCACGCAATGAGGTGTTCCTGCCGTGCGGTCCCAGCTGCCAGACGGAGTGTGCCACCTTGGGTGAGCCCTGTCTAATTAGGCACATTCGTTGCCCCGATGGCTGCTATTGCGTCGAGGGCTATGCCCGCAACGCGGCTGGCTCGTGCATACCCCAAGCTCAGTGCCGCAGACGTGGCTCCTATTCCACTTAAGCATTGCAAATATGATGACAAAAGATTGAATGAAGATTGATAAACAGCTGTTGAGTTGTTTAAGCCTCAGCTTGTTATTATTTTAGCACATGACGAGTTTTAATTATTAATCTACCCTGTAGCCAGAAGTACGTTTAAGTGGGGTATATATTGTGGCTAAACAAAGAGAGCACACAAAAGACGCTTGTCTTAAAAACGTAAATAGCTTTTGTAATGCCACATAGATATAGGTCAAGTGTCAACGAAATCTACATATATATTATATGCTTTGTATACTAAGCATTTTTGTTTCAATGAACTTCTGCTGAGACGGCAGATAGTTTTGAAGGCCTCAGTGCTACTTAAACTGCGGAGAGTACAATCGGAGATAAGTAAACAAATTAAAAAACCGAGACTCACTAAATACGAAAGCAGTTTGAGATGCTCTGTGTCCAGTACTAAGTAGTAGGTCTTGCTTTTGTTAATCAGTAGGTTCGTGTCTTCGGTGGGCCTGTGGTCTACAATTTGAGTGAAATGGTTTGTGTGTTGGAAAATGTTTTGACAAGCATTGCCGATTTACAGATCAGGCTATCGATAATTCAAAACAATATTAACCTTCGCTTGTAGAATTTATTCTACTATTGTAGAAGATAATAGTTTTGTAGCGGAATATGTAACGATTAGAAGAAGAAGCGCCCTCGACCCCATAAAGCATATATATTCTTGATCAATATCAACCGATTCGACATAGCCAATTCCGTCGTCTGTCTGCCTGTCGGCATCGGAATTGGCCGGATCTGATCACTATATCATACAGTTGTAAAGGGAAAGATCGGTCGAAAATTAGTTCTTGTAAGAACTTCTTTGTTTCTTAAGATATCTTCACCAAAGTTTACCCAAATGAGTTTTACGATCTCTACGATGTATTTCGTATAGCTTTAAAGAACGAATCTGTTGGAAAATTGTTATGTTTTTAAAGATATCTTAACTAATTGCAACAATTTCGAACTTTATTATTATTCTTAAATATTAAATAGGACTAATATATTATATGGCTTCAGTATGAACAATTGGTTGTTTGTATAAAAGCTTTTCTACAAGGCATATAGTCTTCGGTATGCTGAAGAGAGTTGCTCTTGTTTTAACAATTTCAAATAATAAATTTAATATTATTAGTCACAAATATATTAAAATCGGATACCGGTGTAAATGACGTAAGAAGCTGATTAATATATATATTTATTTTTAAAATATATTTTTGTTAATGTTTAACATTCGGTTAAGTCGCCGCTTGACTAAGTATTGACTGGATTATATGTATGCAAATATCAAATCCTATCAATTGACAGGCCAGGAAGAAGAAGGTGCAAAGCAACAAAGAACTTGCTGCCAAGTAAATCCGTATTCTCAACCAAAAAGCTGCTGCGTACAAAGGCGAAAGGCTTGGTTTGTGAGGGGGAGGAGGAGGGCGGAGGTGATTGAATCGAGCTCTGACAACATGCAAAATGTAAATGTTTGCTGTCATTGAGTCAAAAATGTTGGCTGGAGCCCAAACCAAACGTTAATAAACTCACGTCAACCCTGCCCTCTGCGAAGGGAGGGGGGGCTCAATTTACTGGAGCAAACAGGCTGACATTCAGTCAGTCAGTCAGTTGGTCTATCTATCTTTTTCTTTGTGAGTGATTTTCGCTTGGCCCCTTTCTCTATTCGCATCCGTATGTAGCCTGCAATTTCGTTCGCCGTCCATGGATGGAATGAATAGAACTGGCACGCTTGAATTTGAAATGCAAACATGATTGTAGGAGCATGGGCTGCCCATATACCATATACCATACACCATATAGCATTCGCGCCCAGCTCTCGCCTGGCAACGTCCATGACGGCCCGCTATTCGCTTGTTAGTGTATTTTGCTTGACTGTGCCAAAGACGCAGCCAGGCTCCGCTCTTCAGATTTGTGTATTCCTCAAATTCATTGAATTTCGAAAAAAAATCCGATGAATGGCAAGCTAGCAGGGTGCATGCATGGCTCATAGCCATATCGGAACAACCAGCGGAAATTCAAACGCAATCAACATGAAAAACTCGAGGGAGTGGCAAAAAAAAAAAAATCAAAAAAAAAAAAAAAATAAAACCTCACATCGACAAAAAAAGTTTAGTCAAAAACAGTGAACCGCAAACAATCCACTATTGTCAAGTGGTTCGCAATGATATACTCTGGCACGCTAACATAATTTCTAGTTGTTCCAGTTTTTCTCATATCTACTGTTAAATCAGATGTTATCATTTTTAAAATATCTATGCATTTTTTGGGAGGTAATCGTGAATGAGTGGGAATACTTTAAGGTTTATCATTGGAATATTTCTACTGGGATACTTTGGTCGATGTGGTCTATAAATTGATGTCATATATGATTATATCACAGTTATGTCATATGAGGCCATCATATTGAGAAAAGAAATCAACTGATTCTGCATATGATACATTGCGAATTTCAAGTCTTTAGCTTGTGTAGTTTCCGAGATCAACGGGCTTACATAGACGGACAGACGAGCATGGGCCATCAGACGGACATGGCTAGATCGCCTCTGCTCGTCGAGCCGATCGAGAATAATTAAAGTTTTGGTTGATCCCACAGATATTAAGGATCTAGGATCCATTGTGGATTGATTTGTTGTCCGTATTGAGCGGGCCTTAGTCGGTTCGTTAAGAAATTTCACTGAAAATTGAAGAAATAAAAAATAAAATAGCACAAAACGGTTTAAAAATAAATATATTTAGATAGTGTAAGCTTACGCGAATACCAAACTGAATTTCAAGTGGGTGCTAGGTCGTGCACGCGTATTCAGTATACAAACTCATTCACACACACGAAGCGCCCTTTTGTGGACGTCGCACAGTGGGACCTCTGCTCGGAAAATGTTGCGAAAATTCCAAATGCTATGGTAGGGAACTGTAAATAGGTCTTGAAGGTATGCAATGGAGTTTTATTTTAAATTCTTCCTTTTGTATCGTGTACTTTGAAAATGGGTTGGAAAGGATAATTTGTGCGAATGCATTAAATATGCAGAAGGAAGCATCTCCGATTCCACTAGGTCTGTCTGTCCATTTATATGAATGCGTCAATCTGGAAAACTTGAAGAGCTGTTTACTTGAAATTTGATAAAGATGCATTCATTTTATCTTATATAGACTTTCCGCTATTTTTTAAAACTTTAAATAAGTTTTTTAAGCAATTTAAGCTAAGAAAATTTGGTAGTACAAAAATAATACTTAACTTTTTAGTTATTTCTATTCTCCCCAATCCCTAAATATGGATTTTTTCAAAGAAAAAGGTCACTGTGCTTCTTACCAAGCACACACAGGTATACAAAGCACACACAGCCAGATACACTCCCCCACACACACATACCCGAACACACACACACGCACATACACACATGTCCGCATCAAACGTATCATATTGAATTCATCGACAGCCAGTCCTTGAGCTCTTGCGATTGCTGTACGGCATAAAAAGCCAACCTGTTCCTGTGCGAAGTGATGGCAGCTTTTAGGGGTCCGTTGAACGTTTCAATTCACAACTGAATGATTTCAGGGGTATGGCCATAAAATGCACATATAATTTGACTTTATCTGTGCGGCCGGCAGTCAAACGATTGGCATTGAAATGGGTACAAAATGTGCTTAATGCTAAGTTTTTAGTACAATGCGAAAGTTGATTTATGGCCAAAACACACACACACACACACATACACACAAAGGCCAACAGATGATGACCCCTTTTTTGTGCCGAATGTTGTACCGCCGCGATATCTGTTTAAACAATTACAATGCATTTGTTAATATGTTCGGTTTCCATTCCGATTTGATTTCGTTACTTGTTATGCGGTATGCCTAACAGCTCTGAAGTTCTGAAGAACAAGGATTTGGTGAGCTTATGTTAGGTTTTGCTAGGGTACATAGCTATAAAGGGTTCAGTTATTTTGGAGAATGAAAAAGCTTTAAAGGTTTGTATATTCCCGAACGAGCTTTACAGCATGCGAAAACATTATTACAACCTTTGCGAGGGTATAAAACGTCGAAGGGCAAGTACATCCGATTGGACTGGGCGAAAATTTGAATCACTGTTGTGGGAATAAGAGGGGCACATGATAAAACGTTTTCATACTGTCCTTATATATAAAACTGTTTGTTCTGACTGACTAACTGACTCACTAATTTTTGATTGACGCACAGCTCAGACCGAAAGAGCTAGGAAGCTGAAATTTTCACTATAGTTACCTTATGTGATGGAGGTGCACTCAAAGACGGCGTTTTGGGAAATTTCACCCCTTATATGTATGCATGCATATATGTATGTATTTTTGTATGTATTCTATCATGTGTGTATTTGAATATGAGGCTTAGTTGAGCTGAGCTGAAATTTAACAAGAAACGTATTTATAAATATTGCTGTTCTACGCGTTTCTCAAGTAATTCAAGTAAGGTTTAGCAAGTAAACTTCATTTTTAAAGTAATAAACATTTTCTCTGCTCTTATGTTCTTTCAGTGATGTGCTTATATAAAAGTTCGTCTCCCGCCTGCTAATACATGACGATAAAATAAAAGTGTGTGTGGTTTACAGGTGAGTACGTAATTACAAATATCTCTATATATAAAACTGTTTGTCCTGACTGACTGACTGACTCACTGATTTTTGATTACCGCACAGCCCATACCGTAAGAGCTAGGAAGCTGAAATTTTGAATGTACTATTCTATATAGGCATAGGTCATAATTTCAAACCCCATAACTAGGTCAAATCTCATTCGATTTTCACGAGGTTTGGCTTTTTGTTCATGGTATGGCCACTAGATCAATTTGCCAACTAAATCTGGCACTATTTTTCTTGGTCAGAAATCATGTAAGAATTGTACTCACAAATATTTTATATAGACATACGTAAAAATATCCCACCCCCATAACTTGGACAAATCTCATCCGATTTTCAGTTCAGGCTCACGATCTGGACCCAAAAGTTTGTTCAAACGGTGAAACGATCCACCGATAAACTTTTTAATAAAATAAAAAAAAAGATTGAAAAGCATCGGAGAGTCGAATTCGGTCGATTCGCCGCTTATCTTTATATTTTTCGATTTTCTTAAAGCTAGCTAGGCTGTCTCTTGCTGTCGGGTTAAAGTAATTATGGTTGCTCTCTCTCTCTATTGTGTGACTATATGGTTTTCCAAATCAATTACCTCGATAATATATCCGTAAGAGGATACCGGAAACTAACTGTTCCTGCTACTGTCTCATGTGCTGAGCAGTTGCATTTCCCTGCAAGTCTGTTAAGGACTTAAAATCTGTGCTCATGTCATTTTGCTGCTTCTCTGCACAGAGCTGTTGAACTTTATAGTTTCGTCTGGCAGTGCATACTTTTGGGCTGTTCAGAGGAAAAATCAATGTCATTTATGTTGATGGAACAGCACCTGGAAGTGGATGTGCAGGTGTGTGATACAATGTTTGTGTAGCTAACGCTGTGGATGGCAGCAGCAACACCATAATTATTGATTGGGTCAATATGCTTGCGCCAAACACCTCTCGCCGGATCAACAAATCGTGTAAAACAGGCGGAATCAATGTCCCAGCCATGATGATCAGCCGGCGGCGACCAAAACGTCCATCGATATTGACAGTGACATCAAAGTGACGATGGTATCGTTATAATGGTTGCCATTCTCAGCAGCTTTTGTTCCAGGTTATAGTCATTTAGAGGGTATTATAACCTTTTCACGAAGTGTGTAACGCATAGAAGAAGACGTCCTATACATCATCTTAATGCTTATCAACAACTGAGTCGATAAAGACCTAATCTCTCAGTGTTAAAGCTTCCGTTTTCTTGTGTCTGAATGGGCCGGATCGGAAATATATATATATAGCTGCCAATAATCTGTCGAAAATTAATTACAAATTATTCCAAAAAAACTCTCCTTTGGGGGCAATTGTTCGGATATAAAGCAAACATTGTCTGAAAGGGTATTTAGTCTTCATCGTGAACGGAAGACAATTGTTATTACTTGTTGTTGTAGCTGCTGCTGTTGCTATTGGGTAACAGCATCAGCTAAAAATCCATGCAATTTGACAGATATCAAGTTGTATGGCATTTGACACACGCGTTGCGATTGTTGCCATTGCCGCTATTGTTGCACGCTGCATGCACAGAGCACAAAGACTTAAACACGGATACAAACATGCATATGGACAGGGAGATTGTTGCTTGGAGGTGGTTGTGTGTGTATGTGTGTGTGTGTGTGTGGGGGGGGGGGGGGCTAGAGGGTCGCCCCTTCGATTCTCTCATGTTGCGAGCGATTTTCAAGCTGCTGCCTGTCAGTAAAATGCAATTGTTTTCAGCATAGCTGTTGGCACCCAGCCTCTTGACACAATGTTCGGCAGTTTATTGATTTTGATTTTGATCCCTTTTCGTGTCACGCGCACTCAACTATTGCGAGCGCAGAGCCATTTTACCCAGCTCCGCCAACCCAATCGCCTCTCACAATGTTGCTCGACGCTGTCATCTCTGACGCGTGCTATGAATTTACTTTTCTCTTTTTGCGCATCCTGTAGTCAAAGGATGCCTTGAATTAGGTATTTTAGCTGGCACTTACTATATGTCTCTCTTAAAGTATCGAAATCTTGGGCTACAACTATCTATAATAACGAAACAATGGGATATTTTATTCCTCGATTATTTTCCGCGACTAATTAGTAAGCTTACGATATGCTACCAGCCAAATAATCTCTATTTGCCACTACTTTTCGGTCGACATGTAGTTCGACAGTAGTCTTCGTTACCAAATTAGTTTAATCAAGCTTTACGTCAAATTTAGACATTGCTTTAGGCCAGTATACTCTTTTCAATCGTCAAAGGACATGCAAACATTCATTTTCCTCTACAGGGTATCTGTCTAGTCGAGTACGCGCGGTCAGAACATATTGGCTTGTTTTCCATACAACGTGTTTCTTTTTTTTTTGATGACATAAAGTTTGTTGCGGTTTGGTTTTAGCTATTGCACTTCGCTCCACAATGTTTTTGTTTCTGTTGCAGTTGAGGCGACGAAAGTCCCACCCGCCACTCGGCTCCAGTTGCAGCCCCTTGCTCTGACATGCGACAATTTGTGGCGAGGGCCAAGCAGATTTTCAATCCATTTGCCGAATTCGGCATTTGGCATTTGCCATTTGGAATTTGTGTTTGTGGTTCGCATTCAATTTAATTGCAATGCGTTCCCTATTGGACTTTAGCTGTACCAGTTCCCATTGAACACTCATTACTGTATTAACAAAGGCTGTCACGCCCAGGAATCGACTATTAAAATCTAACTTTCCAAAGGCGTTCAAAAATGTCACTAAGCTTTCAACTTTGCATGTTGAAAATCAAAATTAAAGTTTTTCATTTTCTTTGTGAAATCAACTGTCAAAGGAAGGCAGAATTCTCGATACTTTGCACTGTGCCCAGTACTTAATAGAAAAACACGTGCAATACATACTTATATCGTATGTTTATCTGTCATGTGCATGCGAAATTGTTCTAAACTTGGGTTAATTAATTGCGCAGAGTTTGTGCTCTTGTTATTAGGCCGGAGACCTTTAGAATCTCTGTTTAAGTGGTCTAATATTATGCATATGTGTGAGTGTGTGCACATTTAATTATGTATGTATATATATGGATATATATACATATATGTATAAACTTATATGACAGAATTCCTGCTCTTCAATTTGTCGCTCAGGCGACGCTGCATTATGAGAATGAAATATTTGCGTTGAAATGCACACAGATACATATGAATACGGGTGCCATTTACTCGCTGCAAACACACACACACAAACACACACACACAGTTGCAAGTACAAGCAAACAGGCAGCTGCTGAAAATGTGTGCGTAACAACAAAACAACTTAATTTGCCAAATGCTCATCGACAGCATCATCATCATCTAAATAGCATCACACGCACTGCAAAAGCGGAAACGGAAACGTTGAAAAAGCAATTGGCAAATGGCGCCGCTAACGTCGACGTCGACGCCGACGCCAAAGCCGGGCCAAACAGTTGCAATTTATTGGCAGCTGCAATTAGTTGGCCGTGCTTCCGATTTGGGCAGTCAAGGGATTTGGCAAACTTGCTTCATGCCAATTATGTTGCAAGTTGAGCATTAAAATTATGACATTACCCAAACGCAAAGTACGTGGCAAAACTGTGCTAAAAGCGCATTGGGGCGCCACCAAATGTGCGTACATCGGAATTGCCAGCTGTCCAAGCGGGCAGCTACATGCCTTCTATATTGCGTGACTGTAAAGGAACAAAATTCAATCATTAAAATGTACTTTATTTTTACGTAATGAAGATAAATACGCCTTCTTTGAGCAATCTCACAGTGGGTCACAACGATCCGAGAATATTCATTCAACTGTTTTTGGCACGAGTTAGTTCCATCTTTCTCTCGAGATGCATTTTGCAAGTTACTATAAACTAAGTTTATTTTAGTCGAGCGTAGTCGCCTAGGAGATACCACATTCCGAACGTCAAGCAGCTCAACTTCTCTGCATACAGGGGGAGGCATAATTAAGTAAAGTATTATTGATACATATGTGTATAATAGGAGAGCCTGCATACCAAATTTGATGTCAATAGGTTTTATATTCATTGAGATGATGAAAAAAAATGTCTCAAAATCGATATTTATCGATATTATAAAAATGCAAGCTGCGATTTGCATATTCTCATATATCTCTCAAATTCGCAATTCTATGCCATCTAGTTTTTGTAGTGGCTAAAACCGAGAAGTACAGGGTCACATCGACTAAGTTAATTTTTCTCATAAAGAGTATGCATACTTTACGGGGTACATACTTTTGCCATTTTCAATGGGTTCCGGGCATAAAAAGCGCTGAAAAATGTCAAAGAAAAATGGCCAGGTCTCGTTTAAATTATCCAGGGCTACAAATGTACGGGGCAGCCCTCGTATTGAACTCGACTGTTGCAGTAAGTTACCAAATATGGGTAGCTTAAAGATAGTTTACAGTTAATTTTGGCAGAGACAAATTGCGCAGTGAATCAAGGCTAAGCTTTGACGAAATGCAAGGTCTGGCGAATAACAGATGCCCGATATGGCAACGCCTGCGCCATTGTTGCCAACTATTGCGTGGGTGCTGTTTCAGCTTTGATAAATGCAAATTTGCGTTTTCTGTGGAAATGCAAGCGCACTAATTGCTGGCAACTAGCTTAAGCGCCGCTACCCAAACCGCTGGCAAAGGACTCGCTGAAACCAATCCTTTGTGCGCTGCCACGCCCACTGCAACATCAGCAACAGAAATAGCAGCAGCAGCAGCAGGAGCAGCAACAATTAATTGCCATCATTTTTTAGAATCCTTTCGTACGCTTAATTTCAGTTGGCCCCGCTCGCAGCCAGTTTCAGTTCTTACCAGTTCGTCTCGAGGCGCAGTTAGCTGTAATTTTCTGTAGTATTATTTCTAGCCAAAAATTCTTTGTGTAATGCACCTACCCCCTTCTCCATCCACACCCACCAGACACGCCTCCTGGTCTACGCCTCCCATTTGCTGTGTTGTTTATTGCGTTGCAACTTCCGTTGCAAACGAAGATAAATTGTCGAAATTCTTTTTTTGCTTTGCTGTTTGCTGTTGTTGTTAGTTGTTAGTTGTGTTGCGTTTTTCTATTTGAGTTTTGCCAGCAGCTGTTGCTGCTGAAATTTCACCTCATTTCGCGGCCGCACAGTGGCAGCCCGCTATCATAAAACGTATTAAAAATTGTTGGCATTGTTAAACAATTGCTGCAACTGCATGCTGATAATCGTGCGAGCATTAGGTAAAGCACACATAAGCTCAGAATTAAAAATTTACTATGGATCAAGTTCGATCCGAAAATAATAGATGCTCAAAATGACGCGTATGCGTGACAGATTGTTATCATTGTGCACAAACAAGTTGGGGTCATAGTCTGGTTCCCTGAGTGATTACGCGAGCTATTTTATGGAACTGCATTTTAATCTGCTTCAATGACCTTTATGTAGAGGGTATATAGAGTATAGAGTATATATCTACAGCCGATGCCAATCTAGAATATTGTTATCTCTTAATACATTTTTAATTTCAAGTTTAAAGCCGTGACTGTGAACAAGTATTAAGTTGTTTATTAAAAGTCGATTTATTCAAAAAATATAAAATAAATATTCAAAGATATTTATATATTTTAATTCATACAAATTCAATACTCAAATACGGAAAACGTTAATTCATTTTAAAAGCTTATAAACCATTAATTCTTAAAAATATATTAAATAAATACATTGTTATATAATTGAAATATATTTCTATATAAAAGGAATAGAAAATTTAATTTTTGATGCAATCAAATTATTTTCCTATATGCATAAATTTCATAATCAATTGCAGCCAACATTTTGTGGCATAAAATTCCGAATTTGAGCGACTGTAGGTGACTACCAATTCAGAAGTCTTATGAAAGTTGCAACTATTTCCGCCCTGACGATTTATGCGAGCATCCCTTCCCATTCCCCCCCTAGCCGCTTACCCCTCTCAGCAAGCCCAGTAAAGGGTCTTAGCTGAATCGTTTTAAAAATGTTGGCTTTGCGGTGCCGTCTGTTTTGATCAATTGTTCTTTGGTTACACACACACTCACACACACAGAAATGCCTGTGAAGCAATGATTTGCGGCCGTTCAGCAGGAAATCCACGCTACCTAATCATCACGTATCCGCCAACAACATCCTAAGCGTAAAATTTAATATATTTATTATACCATATCTTGGAAATAAACAGAATACAAAACACAGAGCCACATGCACACACGCACACACACACACATACACCCATACACACTAACAGAATAAATACATATTTAATGCTATGGATTATAATGGAAGTGTTATTCGAGCTGGCAGCGCTTTAATCTCGTACATTGACCGCAGCGTTTTGTTTCGCGCTAATCGCTAGACGCAGTCGCATTAGGGCGAGGCCCATATACCGAATTGACGCTGGCTGCTGATAAGATAAGGCCGTGTCGTTGGCTAGCCAGCGATAGCTGCAGCCGGGGCAGAGTGAATCTAGCTGGCAGTCATGGATCCAACGCGGAACGGTACGTGTCAACTGGTCGCAGTGTGCGTGGCACTGATTGCCTGCTGTTGCTGCCTGAGCGCAGCGCAGCTGCTGCAAGTTCCATCCGAGGATCTGGATAAGCTGGGCGCCCAGTATCTGCCCGCTGGCTTTGTGCAGCCGAACATTACGATGGCGGATGTGCAGCGTATTCTACAGCAAAAGTGCCAGATGGCGATCGAAGAGCGGCCGGCCAGCGAGACAAATGCAACGAAACTAAGCGAGGATCTTCAGCTGGGCGCCAGCCGTTTGGGCGAGTGCTTCAGCGGGCTGGCCAATATCACCGTTGTGCTCGACGAGGTGGAGAAGGCACGGCCACGTGGCGATCTCGATGTTGTCTTCGAGAAGTACTGCCTGCGCATGCCGCAAGCTCGCGCTTGCATCGCCGAATTCAATGAGGCTCTGCTGCCCTGCCTGACGCGCGAAGAACGCCAGCACAATGCCATGGTGCACCGCATCATTGGCAAGCTGCTGGACTTTGTGTGCTACAAGAACGGCGATCAGATAGCGCTCTTCATAGCCGAACAGGGACCCGAGTGCCTGGAGCAGAACAAGGATCATGTGAGCAGCTGCTTTCAGAAGACCTTTGGCCATTATATTCCCAGCCAGCTGAACGTAACGCTGACAGATCTGCCCGAGCTGGTACTGGGGCCCCGCCAGTGTGCCGAGCTGCATGAGTTCGAGGGCTGCGTGGTGCGCCACTTGGAGACGTGCAGCAACATCACGCCCAGCAACATTGTCGAGTCCATGTTTCGCTATGTGCGCAAGGAGTCCAACTGCCAGCAGGTCATCGATCGCGTGACCAGGGAGCGCAGCGAGGCTCTGGGCCTGCGATCTAGCGCAGCGACGGCTACCTCGGCGACGATCGCATTGCTGCTGGGCTTAGCCGTAATTACTGTTTAGTTAGTATTTGGCCTAAACTAACCACAAACTGTATACATATTAGCTATAGTGTAAGAGTATCTCAAGTTCGATGCCCTGTTTTTTTTTTCTATTTTTTTTGTTGCTCTTTTAGTGTTGTGTGTATTTTATAATTATGTTTAATAAAGTCCACGCTGCGTATGCGCAATGTGTTCTTAAGCCGCTTAACGGCTTCGCTTTTAATGCCCGCCAGCAAGCTGAAAGTCCCAAAGTGTTAAGTTCCAAGCTGCATAACTACGAGTCTGAAATATGGACAGCAGGCAGCCAGCAGCAGCCACACTGCAGCGCTTATCGGCCAGTTAGCAGCCGGGTCAGTCGTCCGTCCACCCTGCTCTGCGTCGTTCCTTGTCCGTTGAGTTTGCTGACTGGGCCGGTGTCTTATCAGCGAGTCGCTAGCAAAACAATGAGAATGGGTCGAGGTCATAGACATGGGCAGGGATATGACAGAGGCAGCAGCAGTAGCTGCAGCAGCTGCGAACAGCTTGGGAAATTTGAAAAGGTTTAGCCAACCGAGCCGCACTTTGGACTTTGACCAGCTCATCAGTCTGGCAGGCAAATTGATTTGGCAGCTAAGCCAAGCCCTAACTACGCGGCCCAAAGATTACCTCAAATGACGTTGTTCCGCTTCCCTTCCCACTCGTAAATCATAAAAAAATGCGTATAAATCTAAGCGAAAGCGGCGAAAAGAAAAGAAAAGAAAAGCGCAACTGTCATCGTTTCTCCAGGCGACAAAAAGACAACTGCTGTACAGAAAAGTTCAATACTTGCGGCTGGTCGATGACATCTTTGGGTCTTGGGCATTTGGGAGCAGTCGAAGCGTGAAATGAATGGAGTTTTCCTTGGCTTAGTTCAGTTTATGGACGCCCAGTTTTACTCATTTGACTGGAACGGGCATTAAATGGTTTGGTACAGCATGAAATGAAATGAAATGTTTTGCTATTGATGAGAAATTTCTGCTTAAGTTTATTGTTGGCACAACTTTTGAGCTTTAGAATGCAATGGAATGAAACAGTTTTAAATCAGATTTTTGCTTGAAATTGGTAAAGGCTGGAATGGAATGGAATGGAATGGAATGGAATGTTGTTGAGGAATTAGTTGAGGTTTTCTTATTTTTAATTTGGCTTACGATAGGCGCTTCTGCATGTTGTTACCATATGTAATTTAATAGAATGGGCTGCTATTGATATGCAATTGTTGGCACATTTTTTGATCTTTAAATTGCAAAGTTTTGAGATGAAAATTGGTATGGACTAAAATGGAACGAAATCGAATGAAGGAATTATTGGGGAGCAATTAGTAAAGATTACAATATTTGTATTTGGCTTACAATAGGCTCAAAATATAATTATTAAAAGTCAAATGATTATCATTTCATCATTTCCTAAATCGAGTGAAATGGCGTTGAATAATATAAATTAGTTGCGATTAATTAGTTAGAATGACAGATTTTCCGCTTGCTTTATGATAGGTGCAAACTTTGTGACTGCACATTATTAGCGGGCAAAATGGAATGGAATGAAATGGAATTGTTAAAGTGACAAATGGCACTGCTGAAGTGAATTCAGTTTATTTAGTCATATTCTATATATTTCATTTCCCATTAGCTTAGAACTTGGAGTGTCAGCAATCAGCAATCGCAATCAGGAAGGGTTGGCGGAGCGGAAGTTGGGTGGGGCCAAGCTGCAACTGTTTCCTCAGTTGGTTAGTTAGTCAACTGTTTGGAGTCCAGCTAACAAGTCATAAATGTTGCAAACTTAATTAGGCTTGTCTGTGTCAGTTCTCAGTTCTCAGTTCTCAGTTCTCATTTGCCAGCTCCCAGCTCCCAGCTCTCTGTGGCCAGTTGGAGCAGCTGGCAGGGCCATTCATGTTTTCCCAATGGCCATTGGCAGTGGGTAACGGGTGCAGGCACTTTATTATTGATGTGAAAAATGCGGAAAATGAATGCGTTTCCGGTACTTTTGGCGAGTTGGCAGCTAAATTGCAGCGGCCATGAATCATTCGACTTCGACTACGACTTCTACTTCTACTTCTACTTCTACTTCAACTTCAACTCCGCATTCACCGAGCAGACAAACTTTGTACGTGCCACGCGAGCAGTTGCCAGCCAAAATTCAAGTACACTGAGGAAAAAGCTGAGCAGAAGGCAGACTGTGCCTGCTGTTAGCAGCTGCAAGGAGTGGGATCAGAGGCTGAGTTGTCCCAAAACTTGGCTGCGCAAATAATTGCACGTCATTGGCAAAATTATTGGGTCTGCATGGCGATGGGGCCAAGGGGGGAAGACAAGCCGAGAAGTGAGATTAAAGTGCAGCGAAAAGAAACAACATATGAATTAAATGAATAAACGAATGCCATTCTTACGGGTGTTGCCAAAATTTAATTAAATATTATACTTTGCCTGCAAAAGCAGCTGCAACTAACTCTAATTGTGCACGCATTAGAGAGACCCACACAGCCAGGGCGTGCAGTCGAAATGGGAACGGGAATGGGAACGGCAATGGGAATGGGACATGCACTTCAACTGGGACTAAGCTGATGGCACCTGAGGCGTTTGCGGCGTCTGGTGTCCCACGCTTCAACGCTCATTTGCAAATGTTTGTCTACGTGTGCGGTGTGAAATGCGCGATGCGCTGGCTGCGGCACCATGTTTGCGTCTCCATGTGTGTGTGTGTGTGTGTGTGTGTGTGTGTGTGCCTGTGCCTGCCCAGACTGGGTGCGAAAAGGGGAAAGTCCCCGCCCGCTGGGAAATTTCAGCGAATGCGCGACTGGCAAATTGACAGTTTCTTAACCTACGTTTTGCGCCCAACGCCAGACGATGGCAACTATCTGTAATTGTTAGATGCAAATAACCTGATACCTACATAAGATAATGAAGCTGTATTCGATATGTTGTCAGGCGTATATAGTCTTTAATTAAGACTATATACATATATATAACTTAATAGGACTGAATTGAAATGAACAATTTTAAATATTTCGAATTAACTAAAGAGCTCCCAGTCTGTGTGATTGAACCAATTAAATTGTACTTTTATTGCTGCAGCATTGTGTTATCTCATATTTAGTTAAAATGGAAATTAAGTGGCATTTATGTACATATGTTTTTATGGCAGATATCAAATATTTCGTACACGCTGTGCCGGCAAATAAGATAGTGGATATTAATATTGAAAAACTTATCGCATTCACTTGTGTTAGTCTATAATTGCCATGATATTCGAGTGTCTAATTATTCTAATTAAAGTTATAATTTTGTTTTTTTTTTAATTATTATTACAAATATTATGTTTGCATGCATAACTATTTCTATTGTACTACTATTTACAGCATATTTGATAGCTGTAAATAGCAGTGACAACAATTGTTTGCGGCTTAAACAATAACACATCCATGCACTCGCCTGGGATTGGGACACACAGAATCATTGTTATTTACTTGCCTGAATGACTTGGTCAATCAGACAGGTCAACCGAGAGCTTATTCTGTATCATAAATTAAAATAAAAAACTTCTATCAAAATTCAAGGCTGGCATCTCAGTGCATACAATGGACACGTCAAAGCTGTTAGTGATCAGAATCCAAACTCAATTTACGTATTTTATTGGTCAATTCAATTCATGCTTTGCGTTCTGGGTGTCCCATGTGCCACTTGCCACGACTTGTCTTTCGCCTCGATGCACGCCGCACCCTTCAACTATGCTACATTTAGAGTGTGTATGCGTGTGTGTGTGTGTGTGCTTTAGCGCCTTTGTCTGTGTTCGTGTCCGTGTGAACCGACATGCGTGCACATGTTGGTTTTACACATGAGTGTGTACATTGTGTGTGTGTGTGTGTGTGTGTGTGTGCTTTGCCAGAGTGCTTGTGTGTAAGCTGATGTCTCTGTGTGTGTGTGTCTGTATGTGTGTGTGTGTGTGGCCATATTTGGCATCCACAAAGTACGTATACTTTGGGGTCTAATTTGCGGTTGCTGGCGCAGCTCAATTTACAAGTGAGAAATTAAGATGTCGACAAAACTTTCGCCCAAACACCTCAACAGCGACGCGCACACACACACGCACCCACCCACGCGCATAGTTCTCGCTTAGTTTTTTTATTTTTTTTTTGGATAGCGCTTTTAGTGGAGCATAAAAACCGCAAAGTCTCAGCTTGCCACAAAGTCTGAGTGTTATTGCCACAGCAACCAATGCACTTTGCAACTTCTGCTGTTTCTCTCTCGTGTTGTCGAATCGCGATGAAACAGAAAAAGGCAGCGGTCAGTTGGCCATCCTCCACATACATGCACACACATATGTATATGCTCACACACCATGCTCACACATACGTGCTCACACACTTTCACACATTAAAACTGCATCTGCTTGTAGTTTCAAAAAACATTTAATTGCGTTAAGTTTACAATAGTATTTCAAAAGCAAAGTTGTCTCAAATTAAATGTTGCCAGGCCAACGCGCAGTCAAGAAATCCAGGAGCCAGCCACTCAATGGCAACGTGGCAACTGCATTACGTAGTTGGATGAAGCTTTCAAGTCATTACCACAATACAAGCCATAACAGCACTCCACTTTAACTGTTTACTACGTTGTGCATGAACAATTAGCCGCCATTTTTCTATAGTAATTGCACATACATACTCATTAGTGTGTTGAATGCGACACTCAATTTCCTAATTATAATTATCTTTAACAGCCATGAGCTCAATTAGAGGGATCTGATTAATCTATATAAATATGCTAGCTCGTATTAACCGACCATGCCCGGCTTAAGCTTTTTTTTCTTTAAGTTCACTTTTACACCCATTTTCCACTCGTAGAACATAAAGCAACATTTCATGCGTTTTCCGACCCTGCGAGTGGAACTTTCAAAATCGCTGAAACAAGTCATTTTGGTTCTCTGCTTTTGTAGAGCATTACGAATAAGTTGTGCTCTGACAATCCTTGAGCATCCATTTTCCTTTCCAATCTAATTTCCCAAAGATCTTCGAAATGAAGCGAGAAAAACTACCCACATATTTTCCGCAATTTCAGTCGGAATTTTGTACAAATCCTTACACTGTTTATTCCATGTTAGCTTTCAGCTTGCGCCATTTGGTCCAAGCGAGCTGCTCTTTATTTGATTAAAGCAGCATAATTAATCTGTTGACAGCAGTCAGACATGGCCACTGTGAGCACCACATAGTGTAGTTAAAATAAAACAAACAACTAATAAAACACTCGTGATGATATTAAAGTCATCCCCTTGTGGGTTGGGTGGGTTGTCTAAAAATTATGCATACTAGATACTTGACGTGCCGGGTCGCAATTGGTTTGCTGTCACATGCGGCGTATACGCAATGTCAGCCATTTTCCCACAAATTGCTAAAATTTTATACTCGAAACGCACCACTGCTGTTATTGTTGTTGCTTAATGCTTTTTTTTGTGTATTTTGTTATTTCAATGGGTTTTTGTTCGACACAAACTTTATTAATTGCGACAGTGAAGTTTGCGGCCGCAAGCGTCCCTAATCCAATCCCAACAACCCTGAAAACTATTAAAACGCGCGATGTTTAATTTTCCCTTTTCCTTGTTTTTAAATATACCCCGTACAGTTTAAAATGTTTTTAATAGAGGATATAAACAATTCGAGAGAGGTTGCAGTTGCCCCAAGCGGGATTTAGATTTTTTTATATTTTTCTGAAACAAACCGAGCAGATTCTAAGCAGTTTTCACTTTTTAGTTAATTAAGTTAGTTAAGTAAGTTAATTTTGCGAGAAAAATATTTGTAAAATATCAGGCACATTAATATTATATTATTTTTTTATTTTTTATTATATGTTAGCCCGGAACTAGTTACATAGTATTTACTCGCTTCGACTTTATTTATTAACACTTAATTTTTTTAATATAAATTTTAGTTTTGCATATTTAATTGAATTCTTCTCACACATGAAGCTGTTGTTGTTGTTGTTGTTGTTGTCTATATGTGGGCTTGTGGCTTTTTAGCCAACAGTCAACGAACTTTTCTAATTATTTGCGCGCTAAGCATAAAAGTTGACAGCTTTTAACCATGTGCTGGCAAATTTGCATAGTTTGCAGACTAACATTCAGCTGAAAAGAGTAGAATTTAAGGGCCTGCGAAGACGGGTCGGGTTGGCTAGGTGGTCGCCTGCTGAGGGTGTTTGGCTAAAATAGTTGTATGAGCGCTTTTAATCCTTATAATAAATTAAACTTATCTATCTATTATCTGGTGAGAAATATGCAGTATATGCCATTTGAATATGCCAATGAATATTTGCAAATAAATAACTAAATGCCACAAGGGCAACAGCAATAATTTTGCCATCTATTCATTGTGCACAAATTTCCTTTCAAATGTCAAGTGTCAATTAATGTGAACACAATAAAAAACATTCATTGCACAAACCAAATATTCAAACCCCAAATATGCACAACAAAAGAGATGTTAATTGCGGTAAAGTTGATGGCGTAACATTTCTGGAATCATTAGTAATCATTGAATACATTGGTAATCACATCCAATCGAAACTTTGTCCAATAAAATCTCAATTGTCGTAATTGTCAATTCTGTGACAGCTGTGAGCCGACCGAGCCCAACAACTCCACGGAGCAGGCCTTGCCACCCAGTTTCTGTGGGTCTGTGGCACGTCTGTGGCAGGGCGCGGCGTAGATACGTGCAGCATTTCACTTGTTTGCATTTGACAAAAATGATATATAAAACAAGTAAAAGTGTTCTAGTCGGGAGTGCCGAATCAGAATATACCCTGAATCCATGCATACATATACAGCCAAAGCCACACACATAAAGCCCATTAACTTATTTCCTGTGCCTCAAACTATTTGTAGGAGATGCATTCACGGCTTCCTTGGTTCCTTATGGTCAGATCTTTAAATTTTTTACAGGGCTTAAATATGACATTGAAAAATATGTACATACAAAGGCTCTACTAATCAATTTTGGGGGAATGGAGGAGGAATCCAAAATAGGTGTAATATTTATAATGTGTATATACTAAACGAGAAGCTTGGTGTATTAAGCTCTAAGAATTTTCGGGTTATGCTTATAAAATCAAGTATCAGAATCTATTTTTATGGATTTTATGAAACTGAAGGGTATCTTGAAGGGATGAGATCTTGATATACTAGTTTTAGCAGTTTTCGAGAACATAGAGTTCACGTCGACAAAAAAACGGGACACGCAAGATCGACATAGTTTGTCGCCTTGATCAGGAATAATATATAGTATATACTTTATGATGTGCAAAATGCTTAGATCTGCAACACGCATTTTCAGAGGAGCATTATACCCTTTTTAGCCATTTGCAATGGGTTCAACGTAAGGAAATGCAAACGGTGTTTGGTCTATTGAGGACCGGGTGCTCAAACTGCGATGCTTGGTGCTCGTAAATGGTCTCGGTTTTTGGCAATTGGGAACGAGGCCAAGAGCGAGCCTCGTTGCATGCTCTGCATAAATTGACAAATTCGTTTTGAGTTGTTGAGGATGAATTCCTTGCATGCACTTTTCTATTTCCAATTGCGCCAAGTGTGTGGCTGCCCCCTCCATCGTCCTCCGGCCGCCCGCCCGCCCCATTACTCTGCCCCTATCTATGCTGGCGTTGTCAAACGTGCTGCGAGAATTTGGCAAGAAAATAAACCAATTTGGCTTTACGAACAAAAATGCGGTGGCAATTGTTATAGCATCAGTAGCAGGACGATGAAGCGGTAAAACTTTCCAATAGTTGCAATTAAATGCAACATTTTGGGGTTTTGTTTGCATTTGGTAACTTCGATATACGGTCCCCGTACGGTCCCCCTCCCTCTCTCTCTCTCTCCCTCTCCCTTTGTGTGTGATTGTGTGTGTGGGTCTTTATGGGTCTCTACTGTGGTCTCGTTCCACGCGTTTTTCCTGATAGCTCAGCTCAGAAGGCTTAGTTTTTCAATTAGTTTGATGTGTGGCAGCCTTGTAAGTGGTTGCTAAATTGTGGTTGCTTTTACTTGTTCCATCTCGTGTTGGAAAAGCATAAAGGACATTATTTTATTTAATGGGAAAGCAGGAGCTGGTGAGTCTTGTAAAAGCCAAGCCAAGCTGCTGTAGCTGCTAACGAGCGTTGATTGAATCAATGTTTTCAAATATGTCTAGCTTATCGACAATATCAGCTCTTTAAGGCAACCGTACGACCACTTCAATTATAACATAAAGGCGTATTGTGAGAGCTCTGTCGAACTTTCCTCATCTGATAAAAAAGCTTTGAATTTGAAGCAGAGTTTTTATTTTTTATTTTGTTTCTTTAACAAACCATTTTTTCCCAACTTATTCGAATATAAATGAATATCAAATCTTTATACACACATGCAAACATGGGAATTTAAAAATCATCGGAAATCATGACCTTTTATTTACTATTTCATTTGCGTTTTTGTTGCTTAAGAGAAGAGCTCTGGAAAATAAGTACATAAAAAAAAGAAATATCAAATAATTATTCAATAATTTATACAAAAACCTTTATATCCGGCTATATAGAATAATATTTTTTAAATATATACACAGAGAGCACAGTTTTATATTCTGCAATTCAACGCATATCTAAAATGTGTGATAAGAGTTCTACAATTATTTATTTTAATTTTGGCAACATTTTCGCTGTTTGAAACATCAAGACGTTGACTCTACAAACGGATGAGTGTTTCAGCACGCGGCAAATTAATACGTTAAATTCGTAAGTCATTAAATCAACTGCCAAGCCCAGCTGGATAAATGCTTACTAACCACTGTAGCCGCAGGCAGCAGATGTTACCTGATGCAGCACCATTCGCACCTGTTTAAATCAAAAATCAAACTGCACTTGGGATAAGAAATGCATCTTCCTCCTACTCGGAGGGTTCCTTTGTGCTCAGTTGCAGTTTTGCTTGACTTGTCTTATTTTAATTGCTTTTCACTGTACCTGCGGTCGAGTGGCTGTCACATTGTCTCACATCGCCACACCTCATGGAAGCACTCAAAGCTCCTGAATGGCATTATCAGGCGAAATGATTTTTGCAGCTTGAAACCCGTTTCTTTCTTCTTCATTTTTTTTGACTACACTGCAAACAGTTTTCCAATTGAGTTTCGACCTTTTGCAAGTGGAGCAGGATGTTAAATTAAAGTATTTTACTCTGGCCACATAGTACTATTAAATTTACCTACACACATAGGTTTTTTAATAAGGAAAATGCATTTGTGCTGCACACTCGTCCTCAGAAGTGCGCCACTTGTTGGGAACTCAGCGACTATACGATTCCACAGCTGTCTGTCCTCTCTGTTTTTCTGTCTGTCTGCCCTGACTGTCTGTCCGTTTCTCTGTCTGTGCTGTGCTTCACTCTGGGATTTGGTAAAAAGCTTGAAAAGGAATAACTCACTGAAATACACGTTGCCCAAGTGCAGCGTTGACACCTAAGCAGCTGGGCAAAGAAACCAGGCAAATAGTTTAAAGCCATAGAAAGAGACAGCGACAACAAGTAAGAATGTTGCATTCGAGTGTAACCGACTGCGTAATACTCTTGCACGCCCAATTTACTAAGAGATAGCTTGCATCGATCTTTAGAGGGGTCTTGATTTCAAATTTGGTCAAGCTAGCTCTTGAACTACAGAAGATGTAGATTTTACTTATTTGACATGCCTTCAGCGGGTGTATAGATATATATTCTGAAAACTGTGTCTAAGTAAAGAAGATTTCATAAGCCAAGTTGGAAGTCCAGGCAATATGGTCTGTTCACTTTATGCATAAGTATGAAAATGGGCGCCAAGAACTTTTTACCGTATCTTTTCAAGTGTGTGTGTGTGTGTGTGTGTGTGTTTGTGCCCACTCGCTTGTCTCACTCGAGGGGGCGTGGCTACGACATGGCTGCTGGCATTTAGCAGTTGTTGAAGCCTGGCTACACTTGGCTTCACTTTGTGCTGCTGTAGCTGAGCTGCCTTTTTGAATTGCTTTTAGTTAAATTATGCGCCAGTTCGGTAAGAGAAATGCTTGCCACACACACGCAGTCTGACACACACACACACTCTCATGCACAGGCACACCTGACTTTTGCCTGACAGCAAATGATTTAAATATTTGTCAAGTAGATGGCCAGGTAGCTAGCTGGTAACGAGGCTAACAGAGAGCAGATGCCTGGCTGCAGCTGCAAATGTTGCGCATACGCCACATACGCCGTATACTGTCGACCCGCCAACGCCAATTATCAACATAATCGTTGGCAGATGCAGTTTGCAGACAACACGAAAGCAACACCTCAATGAAACAACAACAACAACAACAACAACAACAGGAACAAACAACAAAGAACAAAGCACTGCAAAAAATGTGGGGTAATTAGTTTATAGCCGGCAGTTAGGCAAAACACGGAAAAATAGCACCACGACATGACATGCAGCACCAGCAGCACTAGCAGTACTAGCAGCAACAGCAACAATAGCAGCAGGATTCAAAAAAACCAAAAACACCCTCAACAACAACAACAACAAGAACAAGCAACAACAAAACAGACAACGTAACAAAATTAGCTTTTTGGCGTACAAGCATAACACCAAAAGTTGACTGAACTTGGCGCTAAAGCAAATGAAACTCGTGTAATTGTTGGCCCCCAAGGACCAGGTCGGGCCATCAATGCGGAGTTGTTGCCTCAACAACACCCCGCGGACACGCTGCACAATGTTGACCCACAAAACTGGGGCAACCAAATGCTGCGGCTTTTGCCATAGCTCGACTGTCGATAGCTCAAACTCTAGAACAGGCAACAAAATCAACAAAAAACAACATTTTGTTCTGTTTTCATGTGTTTTAGAAACGCGAAGTATGCAACACATTAAAATGTTAATGGGTTCAAAATTGTCATATATTTATTTTTAATGTAAAAAGATAAATTTTTTGATATAAAAAAATCAAAGATAGGTTTAGCTTTGCTGTTTTGTTCATGCGTATAGTTGAATAACTTCCTAATGCGCGGCAATTTCAGTTTATACAGCATATTTATAACTAAATCGAATGCATTTGGTGGAACTGGGTACAGGGTGTCTTCTAGTCAGCCAAACTCTCCAGAGCAGGCCCACGTGTTTTGTGTATATATTATTTAGTTGATATATCTGTATATCCGTTCTCAAAAATGTAATTTTATTGAATTTGTTGTTTGTTGAAACCAAAGTGTTTGACGAAATGCTAATTTGATGATTTTGCTTGAAAATGTTAAATGAATAAATATAAATTGTGTCCAGAATCGCGAATCTTTAATGGCATTAATTCGTACATAGAGGCTCAGTTCTTACCCTTCTTCTCTTTCTTTTCGCTGGGGCTGACCAAATTTTTGCGCACCATTTCCTTGTGGAGCAGCGTGCCGATGTGGCAAGGATTCAGAGCAATTATCGCACCCGCCTCTTTGAGGGCCTTCAGCTTTTCGGTAGCAGTACCCTTGCCGCCGGATATGATGGCACCCGCATGACCCATGCGACGTCCCGGTGGAGCCGTCATGCCCGCAATAAAGGCCACCACTGGCTTCGCCTCACAGCCGGCGTTGTGCTTCTTGAGATACTCAGCTGCATCCTCCTCAGCGGTGCCGCCAATTTCGCCAATCAGAACAATGGCTTTTGTCTCCTTGTCGGGCAGGAAGACTTTTAAAGCATCAATGAAATTTGTGCCATTAAAGGGATCACCGCCGATGCCGATGCATAGGGTCTGGCCCAAGCCAGCGAGCGTAGTTTGATGCACTGCCTCATAGGTTAGGGTGCCGGAACGGGATACGATGCCCACAACTCCACGCTTGTGTATGTGGCCAGGCATGATGCCGATCTTGCACTGCTCCGCCGATATAACTCCCGGACAGTTGGGTCCCAATAGACGTGATTTCTCCTGGCAATTGAGCATCTCTAAAATGCGCACCATATCCACTTGCGGAATGCCCTCTGTGATGGCCACTATAAGACCAATCTCATTCTCGATGGCAGCGCAAATGCCCTCGGCCGCGGTGGATGGCGGAATAAAGATGACTGTTGCGTCCGGCTTTAATTCTTTGACTGCCTCCTTAACGTCCTTGAACACTGGCTTCTCGAGATGTGTTGTGCCGCCCTTTTTGGGCGATACACCGCCAACAATCTGAGTGCCATACTTCTTTGCTTCCTCGGAGTGGAAGGTGGCCTGCTTGCCAGTAAAGCCTTGCACCATCACCTTCGTGTCCTTATTGACCTTCAGATTGCAAATGGTCTTTGAGTAGTCCGCCCTGCAGCGGATCAGCTGGCGAGAAAAGACCCCCATGCGTTTGGCCGTCAGGCAGTATCGAGTCCAGCTGCAAAAGGACATTTTTATAATTTGAATGTCTTACTGTATATTTTGTTTTTTTCAGATTTTGTTCCGAGCTATCGAAATGTGTGTATTCTTCTGAATAAGCTGCTAAACTAAATTGCCCGAGCTTGACATTTCTAGCTCAATATTCCAAAGCCCACTTTGTGACTTCTCACAATACCCGCTGTTTAACAGGTCCACTTTATAAAAGTCTAAAATACCATACTCCTTATCCACTTTCAATTGTAGACGATAGATAATGCTTTAAGTGTGCAAATTAACTTAAAATTTAAAAAAAAACACAATTTCTGAAGAAAACCCGCTGTCTCTAAAGATCCTACAGAGTTCCTTTGACTCTGTGTGTTCCTGCCTTGTGTCTTTATGCATATACGTATATGAGTATATTTGAATGTGAGTAGGTGTGTGGTGTGTGCACGTTTATGTATGTGTGTGTGTGTGTGTGTGGAGCATGCATAACTTAGTGCTGAGACGTCAGAATAAATCATACGCCAAAGTTCAGTGGTTATCCTGCTGGCCGAGATGCAGTTGCAGTTGCCGTTGTCGTTGCCGTTGCAGTTGCACTAAATGACTTCATCGCACACAAATAAAATATCAATAATGTCAAAAGTGTAATAAATCATCGGCTTGTTGTTTGTGGATTTGAGTCGAGGCTCGTGCACAGTGGCCGCACCCAGGCCGTCTCATCTTCTGGCGTGGACCTGGACCGCCTCCCGTGCATTCATTGACTGGCGCTGGGAAGTCATCTGTGTTTGGCCAGGGTGGGGGCAGCTCTGGCGGTTTTCATTTGACGCGAACGCCTGCCGTGAAATGGAAAATGCAAATTTTTTATGTGCCCCGCACAAAAGTATGCAAAACTGACCCAACAAGCCAAAAGCCCAAACTGAAAACGCAATGCGCCAAGCAATGCGCCCCCCTACCCCGGCTCCAACTTGCCAGTTACCCCATCTGTGGCTTCATGGTGCCCGCTAGGAATGCGGCTCTTATTTCTTAATCTTTTACACCGTTTTTTGTAGGATGCCCAAGTATTTTGTGATTATCTCTTGCCTCATCAGAGGAGATATCTCGACTCATTCACGGGCTTTTTTTTCGGTTTCTGTTTGCGTTATTTCTCGCTCTAATTTATTGCAAAGTAAGGGAAGCTTTTAACCAGTTATTTAATATTTTTTTTAAAATTGTAAGCATCTCGGTCGATGTGAAATGGAGAGGCCAAATTTATGTTGCACAAGCATATTTCCTATAATAATTAAAATATAGTAAATAAAAGAATATACAGCTAATTAGGGTTCCGAAAAAGCTTTAATGTATTCAGCACAGTTTTGAAACTAAATGCAAAGTGTTTATTCTGCATTTTGTTGAGAAGAAAAATATTTAATTTGATGAAATATGAAATTATTATATATCGAATTATGTCAGCTCAATTAGAATGCCTGTTGAAACAGACGCCAACAGCTATAATTTTTGTTTATATTTTGTCTGCGTACACCTAATCTACTTCAAATTATTCCTATTATTATTAAATTATTTTATGCATGGATTTTCATATAGAGGAGCAATTGGATTTTCCATTGGGTCAATACTTTGTGCCCATTCACCCTCCGGCTGCGCTCCATTTGTTATGCATTTCGTTTCGTTGAGTTTTTCGGTTTCATTTTTGATTGCAAATACCGTAATAAGCGTTGTTGTTGTTTTTCTTGTTGTAACATTCGCGTAAATTTGTCTATGTGCATAAAGTAGATGGCATACACTATATCCATATACCATATCCATGCCATACACAATCATAGATTAGAGGTGGACTTGTGTTCAATTTATTCAAATTAAATCCAAAGTAAATTAACTTAAATTCTTATTTGCAAAAATGCCTAAATTCAATATAAACTCTGAAAATATTCAAGTCTATCGATAGTATCGATGCTGAAGCCTAATAAAACGTGTTGAGTTTGATATCCGCGTTGTAATCAAGCCTGCGAACCGATTTTGAAGCGATCCAGCTCCAACTGACAAAACGAACCTTGAACCTCAAAATAGGCTAACCGAATCATATATGAATTTATCTAAAATGAATTTATTTCGATAGTAACATTTGTGCGTAAATAACTGAGACTCCAATTTAGCCCGGATCTTCTACCCACTTCCTAGGTCTACGGACTATAAAATTCACGAACCGAACCGCAACGCAGGAAGCTGGTGCGTACCGTGATCCGAACCAGTGGCAACTTTTTGCTAATCGGCCTGGGAGACAGGCATCTAATAGGCCCATCTCTAAAGCTAAATAATGGAACTGTGGTTGTTGTTGCTGCTGGCATTGCCCATTAGCCATTGGCTGATGACAATTGGCATTTATAAATTTTGTTTTCAATTTTGGCGCCTGGCTAGGTTGCCAAACGAGCAGCTCGCACAATGATTGTTGATTTTAATTTATTATTGTTTATTGATAAAATGTACGCAGAAATTTGCATAAATCGATGAACAATGGCACAAACAGAGCCCCGCCAGCAGCCGCAGAGAATGCAAATGCGAATGCCATGCGCCAATTTAGATATTTATTGCATTTTGGGCAACGGAGGCGCTGCACGGGATCACAGGCATTTCCGCTCCAAAACGGTAATGCCAAATGCAACTGGTACCAACTTTTGGTGGCGCTTCTGCTCCTGTTGCCGCTGCCACTGCCAGAGCGGCTGACTCTGTGTGTGTCGCTGTTTGTGCTTTTGCTTTCAATTTCCGCACAGCATTTTACCCAATTAACTAGATTTTGCTTTTGTTTGTTTTGATGCCAGTCCCGCAGCACGTCCAGATGAGGGGCGCGACGGGTAAAGGGGCGTGCGTCGGGTGTCTGGGCTGGGCGTTGGCACAACAATGGTCAAAAGGGATAGCCGTTGTTGCCTTGCCTGTCGAATGGAAGCATCCATTTTCTAGTTGGCATTAAGCGGAAATCGTGTGGTTGCTGCAGCCCAAATGTGCAGAGCCGACGGCTGAACTGGACGATTATGGTTATTGTAACTGGCGCAAACCATGGGCTATGCGTATAGATAAATGGACTTAAATCTGCGCTTGGCAAGGATAATGTAAAGGGCGTTATTGGCGTTTTATGACTTTAGCTACCTGTTTGCCAAACGACATCAGCTGAAATTGTCGCGGAATATTAATATATTAATATTTGATGCTACGTTGAGCACAAACTACGCAAGACGTCAACCCAAACCCAACTTCAGACTATGCTTATCCCATTATAAGACTGCATCGCTTCCACGGTGCAGTTGCTCCATTGTGACGCCTTCTTTGTGCTTTTGCTCGTTTAGATGCATTCTGGCTGATGGTGTTTCAGCGATACGAATACAATTTAAACTTCTGTAAGAGTATTCGCAGAATGTACTCTGCCTCTGCGAACTGTGCCACCTTGGCCTGCCTCGTTCTAGCGTTCGATGGCACCAAAACTTTTGTTTATCTCTTAACAGTGTCGCTAAGCACCGAACGCCAAGCCCAGTCCCAATCCAAACGATGTTCCAGCGGCATCCACTTGCCCCGCTCCCATGTTCAAGTCCAAACAAATGGCCGACACCAAACTGCTTCTTTTCCCGATATCCGTTTGGGATTTGTTTTGGTCTAAGGGAAACTTGGACGCCAGCTCCGTTTCATAAAAATATGTATGTGGTTGCCTTCTCGCCCCTTATATAGAGACTTTCATACACACATGCCCATATACAGGTATTGCTGCTCTGAGCACACAAAGAGCTCAGCCGCACACCTTGCCTTCAGAAACACTATCTATATCTATATCTATATCTATATCTATATCTATATCTATATCTATATCTATATCTATATCTATATCTATATCTATATCTATATCTATATCTATATCTATATCTATATCTATATCTATATCTATATCTATATCTATATCTATATCTATATCTATATCTATATCTATATCTATATCTATATCTATATCTATATCTATATCTATATCTATATCTATATCTATATCTATATCTATATCTATATCTATATCTATATCTATATCTATATCTATATCTATATCTATATCTATATCTATATCTATATCTATATCTATATCTATATCTATATCTATATCTATATCTATATCTATATCTATATCTATATCTATATCTATATCTATATCTATATCTATATCTATATCTATATCTATATCTATATCTATATCTATATCTATATCTATATCTATATCTATATCTATATCTATATCTATATCTATATCTATATCTATATCTATATCTATATCTATATCTATATCTATATCTATATCTATATCTATATCTATATCTATATCTATATCTATATCTATATCTATATCTATATCTATATCTATATCTATATCTATATCTATATCTATATCTATATCTATATCTATATCTATATCTATATCTATATCTATATCTATATCTATATCTATATCTATATCTATATCTATATCTATATCTATATCTATATCTATATCTATATCTATATCTATATCTATATCTATATCTATATCTATATCTATATCTATATCTATATCTATATCTATATCTATATCTATATCTATATCTATATCTATATCTATATCTATATCTATATCTATATCTATATCTATATCTATATCTATATCTATATCTATATCTATATCTATATCTATATCTATATCTATATCTATATCTATATCTATATCTATATCTATATCTATATCTATATCTATATCTATATCTATATCTATATCTATATCTATATCTATATCTATATCTATATCTATATCTATATCTATATCTATATCTATATCTATATCTATATCTATATCTATATCTATATCTATATCTATATCTATATCTATATCTATATCTATATCTATATCTATATCTATATCTATATCTATATCTATATCTATATCTATATCTATATCTATATCTATATCTATATCTATATCTATATCTATATCTATATCTATATCTATATCTATATCTATATCTATATCTATATCTATATCTATATCTATATCTATATCTATATCTAAATCTATATCTATATCTATATCTATATCTATATCTATATCTATATCTATATCTATATCTATATCTATATCTATATCTATATCTATATCTATATCTATATCTATATCTATATCTATATCTATATCTATATCTATATCTATATCTATATCTATATCTATATCTATATCTATATCTATATCTATATCTATATCTATATCTATATCTATATCTATATCTATATCTATATCTATATCTATATCTATATCTATATCTATATCTATATCTATATCTATATCTATATCTATATCTATATCTATATCTATATCTATATCTATATCTATATCTATATCTATATCTATATCTATATCTATATCTATATCTATATCTATATCTATATCTATATCTATATCTATATCTATATCTATATCTATATCTATATCTATATCTATATCTATATCTATATCTATATCTATATCTATATCTATATCTATATCTATATCTATATCTATATCTATATCTATATCTATATCTATATCTATATCTATATCTATATCTATATCTATATCTATATCTATATCTATATCTATATCTATATCTATATCTATATCTATATCTATATCTATATCTATATCTATACGACTTTTCCTTTTTGCAACGACTGTTGCTCTGCTTCATTTATTTATGGACTTTTCCGTTATACCTGTTTTAAATTTTTCTGTGTTTTGTGGTTTCCGTTTTGTGCTTTTCACTCCATTGTGCCCCAGGGTGTCTTGCCTTTCGGGCTGCTTGCGTTTTGTGTGTGTGTGTGCCCCGCTGCTTATGCATAATTCTTTTATCTCGTCCACGCCGCTCGCTCTAGCTGGCGTTGGGGGCATTTCCCGTTTCTCCGCTTGCCATTGTGCCGTTTCTCTGTTTCTGAGGACACCGCAGTTCACTCCTTTTTGCTATTGATGGCTTGTTTACATTGCGCCGCGCGCAACTCCCAGGCCATTTGTCTATAATTGACTAATCGACGGCAGGAGCAGAACGTGGCAGACCTCGCACTCGCTCTAGTCCTGGCAGTGGCAACTGTGAATGGCGACTGGTAAATGGGCAAAAAAAGGAGCAAAACGGAGCGAAAACTGTGTCACTGCCTGCACCGGCAAAAGGGAAACGTGGCTTTAACCCCATGTTAAGAGCAGATCTTTAAATGCACTAAACAGGCAAATGCCTGGCCACAAGTGCCACCGGCGGAAAGAGGGTCCGCTTCCTATCCAATCCTGCGAGCATAAAGGCAGCCGAAACGAATTGAATTACCGCTGAATTCCGTTCTCAATTAAGCATATAGCTTCAATTGTGCGTGTGTGCGTGTGTGTGTGTGTGTGTGTGTGTGTGTGCGTGCGTGTGTGTGCCTGCCATATGGATGCACACCAGCCATGTGGCTATACTTTAAGCTTGAGCTAGCAAACACAGCAGCCAATTGAGGGCTGCCAAAACGAGAAGCAAATATTGGCAGCAAGGATTAGAACTGGAGAATTGAAGAAGCGAAGGAATGCAGGGGCAGAGCAATGGCATCCAGTCTCCTGCCTTCCCCTTCTCTCCGTGCGGCTAATTAGATTGCGAGCAATAATATTGTATGACTGTGTCGGGTTAGCCAGTTAGATGCTGCAGGTTGGCGGTGGGTGGGGGTGGAGTTCGGGCTGGAGGGTGCGACTGCAATCCAGCAACGATTGAGACCGCGACTTGCATATACATTGCCTGTTACACACTCACACACACACATACACTGACACACTCGCACACCCACACAAATACATGTCCTTGGGCGTCCACACTTCCATGCAATTAGCATTTCCTGTTTGGTCTCACACACACACACGCTCACTCACACAAACATATTTACAATTGCATTCTAAAGCGCATAACACGAAGCCCAAAATCATATGCATATGCGAGTGAGTGCGTGTGTGTGCATGTGTGTGTGTGTGCGTTTTTGTACGTATGCTGTGTGTGTGCGCCATAATTATAAACTGGTGATATCCTTACGTCCGATATGCGAATATCTGACAGCTGGTTTACTGGTAACACTTTGGAATATGAATATGAAAGTCAATCTCTGTTTATAAAACAGTTTGTCCTGACTGACTGACTGATTGACTAGTGATCAAGGCACATATCAAGCCGTAAGCTCACATTTTTACTATAGTTTAATTAATGTAGTTAATTCTTTCTAATCCAAGTAATGTTTAGCAAGCATACTGCATTTTTAAGCTAATAAGCTAATGCTTTTCTGTTCTTTCAGTGATGTGTTTATATTAAAGTTCGTGTCCCGCTTATTGATAGATGACGATCAAAAATTCAAACGTGTGAATTTACAGGTAAGTACGTAATTACGGCGGCTTGAACTACGGAGGAGATACTGGGTATCGTTATGGCGGAGGCTATTGAAAAAACTGGTATGTATTATAAACAAAACTATGTCATATTATATTTAAAACAAAAGTAGCAACTATTACAATCGTATGTATGAAGGAGAATCGTATTCATAAATATTGCTCTTCTAGGCGATTCTCACTAATTCAAATAAGCAAGCAAGCTGAATTTTCAAACTAGTAAACAATATCTCTGCTTTTTTGTTCTTTCAGTGTTGTGCATATTTATAAGTTCATATTCCCCTATTGAAAGACGGCGATAAACTATATGTTTGTGTGGATTTACAGGTGAGTAGGTTATTCTGAATATATATTTATCTCCATATATGTAACTGTTTGTTTTTACTGACTAACTAATTGACTGGGCGAAGCTTTAAGTTTTTCTCCGATTTCCTTCAAACACATTTTCAAAGCTCTACAGAAATACTTATCACCGATATTGATAATTCCACCCGCAACTGTGGAAATTTAATAGAAATTTTGCATGTTTTTTGTTTACCAACTCACTTCCAAAGATCTTTGTGAGAAATAATGTTATGCATTTTCAGCAAAGTTGAATGCGTTGATTAATAATTTATAAAATAATGATAGTGGATCCACTCTCAATCCCCTTTTCGTTACGTTTTGTATTTAAAGCAATGCATCATAAATTAACACTCACACACGTGCGTGCAGAATAGATATGAATATATGTGTTCATATGTTTTAAACCAGTAACACAGTCCCAACCGCAATAGGTTCTATTCGCAGCAACCGACAAATCAACCAAATGACCAAATGCATGGATTTCATGTGGTTCTAGTTTTTAACGCCAAAAGCCAAATGCTTAAAAACAAAACTACGCTATTACGACTATGTGATCCCAGCGGGAAACATTTGTGGCTTTGTGGTTGAGCACCTGAAATGGAAACACATTTTTGACTAGCTAGACATGCTTTTGCATACCTTAATTTAAAACGATCCAAAAGTATGCGTTAGACATTTTGCCGGAATTAAGATATTGGGTAATTCAGTTAAATTTAAATCATATATGATTTTATAATGTATCTTTCCTGACTTCGAATTCAATGATGATCGCTCAAATCCTTTTTTTCTCAGCCTTTTAAGAATACCTTTACTTATTGCTTTTTTAAAAAGTTGTATCAATTTAAGCTGCCAAAATTGTGGCGCAAATTCGTTAAAACTACTTTTTATAGCTTCGTGCATTAAAAAGTGGAACCCTCGAAGAACTCGAACAATTTCCCGCTGGGTAATTGGCTTAATTAAAATGACTCTCTATACACATACACACACAAACACACAGACACACACTTGGCAACTGCATCGTAATTGCACATTTTAAAATTGCATGCTTTTTAAGCCGAAGCGCTTAATTTCAGGATTTATGTGCATGCATTATAAATATCCTGCTCGGCGATCCTATAGTAGATTTTAATTAGTTTGCCAGTATTTGCATTGTCGGCCCCATACAATTTAAGCCAAACCTGCGCTCTAAATTGTCTGATTAATTATTTATAAGTCCTTCTTGCTGCGTTTCATGTGAAAGATATGATGGAGGGCGGCAGATCCGCATCGAGAAGCTGGACCAAATACTCAAAAGACTTACCTGTGCGTTTTTAAGTTATTCGCTGCTGCGAGTGTGCACTATATGAGGCCCAATGATGGCCCATAAATCCAACAAGAATACTTTGACCCAACGGCGAATGCATTAGTACCTAATTTTGGGCATGGGCCCAAAGGAGCCAGTTTCTATGCCGTTTAATGGGCAAATATTCATAAAAGGATATATAGACTTACTTAAAGTTGCCTCATCATGCAGCCATGAGATTTCACTTAACGGCCAACGCACATGCAAAACCAAAAAGGGGTTTTCATCTCAGACGCCTCACAGCTTGTTGTGTGTGTGTGTGTGAGTGTGCGCCTTGCTGCAGCTTCTCCTGCTCCTGCAACCATATAAATAAACATAATCGTGAAACAAGGCAAAGGCAACTTAAATGCTGCGGAATTTTAATAGTTCACGTAAATGGTTTTTGTGGCGTTGGTAATGTTTATTAACCAAGTTAAGCGCCACCGTTCCGAAAGGGACCCCGTCGGCCGGAGTCCTTCAGTGGAGCGTGTTTAATGCTCACTTAAGTTGCGTTTATACAAATTTCTTTGGCTCCAGTTACCAGCCCCAGTTACCACACCAACAACGCCGACACGCTGCCTGGCTCTGCCAACCCCAGAATACCCTGTAACTTCATCTCTTCCTTTTTTGTTTTTGGTTTTATTTTATTTTTTTGTAGTTTGTATCCTTCCGTCGCTTCCTGGCGCACAACTTTCTTTGTGCAGCGGCTCTAGGTATGCCCTGTTTCTTGTCTTGGCTGGCTTCTATGCCTGCACGCCCGAACTATGCTGGGCTGTGTGTGCCTGGCTTCTGCGATTGCTGTGGCATCCCTGGCTGCTGCGCGTTCGTAGCCAAGTTGTGCGTAAGTGGATTCATTTATGCCTGAGAATAAATGCTTTGTTGTTTACATTCTTAGAAGTTTTGTATCTCACGTCTTGCCACTATGGACACGCTGTAAGCAACGATGCCACGTTCCTGCCAAGGTGGTGCCCGGGTAGCTAACCACTCAACTGGAAAAGACTTGGGTTCTGTCTCTATTCAAGTGTGCGAGTGTGTGTTCGTGTGTGTATCTGTGTGTAGGTGTGTGTGCCTTTCTGTGCGAACATTTGGGCTTGCATGCCCCAAAATTTGGCTATCATGAATAGACTAAATAGTATACTTGTGCTTAACTGAAGCCCCAAAACCATTTGACCTAGAGTTAGGTTTAAGCTAAAGGCGGCAATTACTCTGCCATGGCATAAGCAAAGAATTATCCATGAACGGCTTAGCCGGTTGCTTAAACAAGAGAGTAGCTAAGAATTTTAACGCATCTACTGCTTATGCACATTCCAAAAGAAAGCCATGAAAGAATGTTTTGCGATTTGGCTTTCAGCTGGCATCTGTAAGATGCAAAGGTCAAAAGTATCTGTAAGATACAAAAGTATTTTGTATCTAAGATACAAAAGTATTATTATTTTACTTAAATTTATAATTAAATAAACGCATTTTTGTTGAGCTACAAAACAAAACTTCCCATGCAAAACACACCAAATATGCAAGCGTATCTGTCAGATACAGAAAAGTTACTAATGTTCCCAATAAAATGCACACAAGGACCAGTTGTCGAAACACTTTGCTGAATGTACAATTTTTTAAATTTTATTCATCAATCACTTGTTTTCATATCAATTGTTATTATTAGCTAGGCAAAAAAAAAGTTTGGGTCTCATCATATAATTATCAACTAACATTAATACATTTATGTATATATATATATATATATATATATATATATATATATATATATATATATATATATATATATATATATATATATATATATATATATATATATATATATATATATATATATATATATATATATATATATATTTATATATATGTGTATGTATTTATGCATATCTATGTATGTATATATTTAAATTTACTTGTAGATCGATGTGATCTAGTGCAATAGTTTAAGTATCTGCAACCTGGTAAATATATATATAGTTATATATATATACATATATATATATATTTTTTTTTTATTTATTTATATATAAAGTATGTTCCATACAAATCAACGCTTATGCAAAATGCAAACAACTTTTGTTTTAGTTCCAACAATTTGACTAAGCTGCTAAATTAATGTCGAGTAATATAAAATAATAGGTTTTGATAAGGAAACAATAGTAAAAATATAAATCAAAATCCGTAATGTGCCAATTTTATGTACAATTGAGTAAAACAATTATGAAGAAACAAATTGTGTGCTTACAATTTATAGGATAGAAATGGTCTGACACAAAAATAATTAAAAAAAAAAAAAAATCTATATAAAAAAGTCCTTAAAAGTACAAAAGCAACTTTGTTCATTTGAGTAGCTTGCTACTAGAAGTAGAGGCGACTGTTTAATAATTATACGATTATTAATATAATTACTATTTTTTTTTTTGTATTTTTGTTCTTTTTTTCTATGCTTGATTTTTTGTTCGCTTTCGCATTTGCTTGTGTTTAACATGTATATTTTTTTTTTTTAAACAATTAAACTATGTACAACTTATATTTTTGTTCAGATGCTTAGCATTTAGTGATATTTCATGTTCAGTGGCTAAGTACAGTTAGCTGTGGCTGGCAGCCACAACAAATACTAACTAGTTAGTTAATGCATAATATCAATTGAAATGTTCTTTGCTTACGCAAGCGAATTTGAAATACATTTTTGAAATTTCTTTCCATTTCACATAATTTTGTTTTCGTTCCTCAAGGGTTTTTCGCAATTGTATCTAATTATTAATAAACATCATCAGTCTTGAACTTAGTATAGGTTTCTTTTTTGTTTTAGTTGTTAGTTTGTTGGTTTATGTGTATTTTCTTGATTAGTTTGTTTGCCTTTGTCATTAACTCAAGCTTGTATTTTGTAACGTCTTTTGTGAATACAGTAAAAACAATTGCATTTTTGTTTTTGTTGGGCCACATCCCAATAAGCAGTTAAATATGTGCATACATATACTTGGGTATAGGTTAACATATATACTTATGTATGTATGTATTTATGTGTTGTCAAGTGCTTAGCTCGCGCAGCCAGACACATAGAGAGTCGCTGCTCTAAAACCCTATACACTACAATTTAAAGTTGAAGGCACAATTTCAAAAGTGTTTTCATTCGCTTTTTTTACACTAGCCATACGAAAGTGTGTGTATACATACATATATATATATGTGTGTGTGTATATATATGATAGATAGTACTTAGGTATATAAGTAGGTTGATAAGGGCATACATATATCAAAAATAAATTTATAATATGAACTAACTAACTAAATATACATACATATGAAGGGAACTATCAAATACAGAAGTTAAATCAGTAAAAAAATAAAAATAAAATAAAATAAAAACTTTTCTATAATACAGAAAATAAACAAATCGAGCTCTAGGCTAGGGAGTTGGGGGACGGGACGGGTTCAAGTTATGGATTTGAGTTCAGTTGCGGGTTCAGTAGCGTTTACGGTTTCTGCTGCGGCAAGGAACTCTCCCTCTCTCTCTGTCTCTCTGTCGTTCTCTATCTGTCTCTCTTGCTAACTTTCTCTTTATCTCTTTTACGCTCTCACTAAACAAAAAACTCCTCGTTGCCCATTGCGCCAGCTGCCGCTGGTTCCATATAGGGCGCCACTGGCAGCCAGGGCCACGACCAGCCGCCAAGTAGCTCGAATCACCGCTCCGTGGAGTGCGTTGTGGCGCCACCTCCGAGGCCGCTGCTGCTGCCGCCAAATCCAGCGCCGCCGCCGCCACCGCTGCGCCTAAAGAAGCCCAGCGTTTCGAGCGTCTTAATGGTGCGTCTAATGAGCTCGTCCTTGTATTTCCATATGGTCTTGTCCTCGACCGAATTCTCGCGATACTCCTCGCAACTCTTCTTCAGCGTCTTCACGCAGTCGGCGCGATAATGCTGCAGCTGTGCATCCTGCGTATCCACCGGATACGATTTGCAAACGCCACCCAAACAGCTCAGCGGAAAATGATTGTGCAGGGTGAGCACACGCTCCGGATCGTGAAAGCATTTTACATACTGATTGGGCTTCGTGTAGTTCTTGGCACGATGCACATGCTGCAGCATATGCATATACTTGGGTATATCCTTGTGCCAGCCGTGCTCGTGCTGCTGGTCGTCCAGGAAGTAGACATTCCGGAAATTGTAGCTATGATAGCCGTCGGGCTTGAATTTGAGCGACTCAGGGCGCACCTTGGCCATCAGCTCGGACCACAGAATCGAATTGCCCTTGGGCATGATCACCTCGTCAATGTCGAGGAGCGCTATATAATCGTACAGATAGAGGTTCTTGTACAGGCAATCATTGTATGGTATGACCTCGTTCTGTCGCTTGTGGTTGGTCTTCTTTGTCAGATAGAGATGCTGGAAGCCGGGCACATTGGGCTGGCCGCCGGGCAGGGTTAATGGTATCACTTGCACCTTGCCCTCCTGCTCGTAATGGCTGAGCACCTTGGTAATGTTCGGATGCACTTGCAAATTGTAAAAGTAGATCTTGTCGGCGCCCAAGATGTTAAGCATTTCGATCCATTCAATTAGCCGCACGCTCAGATCATCGTACAAAAAGTCCAGACCCTTTACACAGACGGCGAAACCCTTCTTGTGATCATCGGGCGGCCGATTGTAGATGACCCGCAAATTGTTGGTGGCCGTGTCGCATTCCTTCTCCACCATCGACACGGAGCTGGGGACTACGCCGTGAAAGGGCTTTGGAATCTGGCAGGCAATCAGATAGGGCTGATAAATGCCCTGCTTGTAGTTGCCCCACTTGTTGTACCATATATACTTGTACTCGAACGTCTTCACAATGAACGGCTCCTTCTGGCCATCAAACCAGAATTGGCAGTAGGTCTTAACCTTTGGCTCGATGCGATCGATCATGCCCAGAATGCGCACTGTCGGACCCAGGAGCGAGGTGCGCCGAATGTCATAGTAGGCCCCAAACAGCTGAAATGTTCCATTCGATGTGCGCAGCGTCTGCCAATAGATGTTGTTGAACTCCAGCTCGAAGATCGATGGGTATTTGGCACATGTCGCAGATTTCTGCTGCAGAAAGTTTTTATTCTTGCTCCAGTAGGCGATCGGCAGGGATGGTATTCGTGACTCCACGTCTCGCACCAGCTGATCATCGTCCATGGCTGCAGGAACAAAGAACAAAGCATAGTTAAATAAACAAATTCAGTGCGAATGCATGTTGCAAGCTGGAGCAACTGCAGCTGCTGCTGGCAGCTGGCAGCAAACTCACCTGTGCGATTGTCGACGAGTATCTCGCTGGGATCAAAATGATCGGTTGTGGTGGATGTGGTCTCTGCATAGCGCAGCATATCCTTTTGCAGCAGACTCCGGCCGTTGAGTGGCAGCTGCTGATAGTCCTGCGGCACCTGCCGATAATCCTGTGGCACCAGATTCGTGCCATGCATCTTGAACAGTCCAATGATAATAAAAGACCACACGCACAGCGAGAACAGAATCTTTAGTATGACCTTCGAGTGCGCCATTGTTGCAATTATGTTGTTGTTGTTTATCTCTGTCTGGTTAGGTATTTCTCTCTCTCTCGCTCTCTCTTTCCTCCTCTCTCTCACTCTTTGTCTGTGTTTGCTTTAGCTTCCTGTGTGTTTTCTCTGCAATAAATGAATAAAATGAAGAAGTTAGGCGCCAGGCAATATATAAATTGTTGCCTACTTTTGGGTGCTACAACTAAAATTGTTGCCACGCGGTGTCACTGCCAAATTACTTTGCATTTCTCATCAAAATCGACCCCTCTCCGCTGCCCTCCACCCACCATCATCACCATCACCACCCGACCGCTCCACTAATGAAATGCCGTCATTCATTTTTAATATGTCGGCCAGCCGCGCAGCCATTTCCGTTTCCCCCATCCAGCACAGAGCATCAGACGCAAAATGTCAACTTGAAAATTGCGTGTAATATTTCTCACAGCGCACACAAACATACCCCGGGCAGACAGGCGGCTGTCCATCCGGCCGGAGAAGAACTACAGCGCCGGGCAAGGATAAGGATGAGGCCTTTGCCTAATGGAAAACAATCTAAAAGTGTCCACACAGTGGGGAGTGTGGGTTTAGCAGTTGGTTACAAAATGCATTTGGTGATTTATCGATAAGTGTGGGAAGCCCATTCGACAAGTTATCGATAAAATGGATGTTGATCTAACAATAAGTTTAAAAACATATAAAAATAACAATTCGAATGGTTCGAACTTAAATTCCAAACTATTTTATGTTTTTTACGAAAAAGCGAAACCTAAACCAAATCGGTTGCCCAAAAAACAACCAAACCGTTCTACGAATATTATTATTATAAAAGATGCCAGCCCAAATAAAAAACTGTGCGAATTATACTTCATTTAGGAGCTTTAAGCTCGATTCGGGTTCAAAATCTTAAATTAACTTTAGTTTTTGGATCTTGGACGAAGACAGATTTTAAAGGCAGCGCGTTACTTGAACTGAGAATAAAAAATCGTAGATAACTTATCTATCGATAATATAATGTATCGCTTTTTTATCCGATAAACTACATACATTAAATAGGCCCTTTGCCACACCCATTGTGACCAAAACTACATCTGCATGTTGTCATGAACACTGGACAACTAGCAACCAGCTCCAGCTCCAGCTCCAGCTCCAGCTCCAGCTAGAACGGGCTATGGCTTAGTGAAGCGGTTGCAGTCTCCAACAAATGACAGCGGCGCATTGCCATCTCCATTTCCATCTGCGCTCTGGACACACGACACCTCAGGCGACAATCTGTTTGTCTATCTGGGCTTTTGTATCTTTGTATGCGCCGCACGAAGTCTGCGCTGGCGTTGGCTTTGACGTTGGCGTTTGAGTTGGCTTCGGCGTTGGCGTCGGCGTTGGCGTTATGTCTAACGGCGAACTTCTAATATTTATGACACTGCAAGGGGAACTCCATGCTGGCCCCAAATGCGGCACTTGCGTGCCGACGCTTGACCTGCCTCGAGGCGTTTTGCGAAGCGATAAACAAAAGGCGTGCCTCTGGATTGCAGCAGCTGGTTGGCCATTCATAGCTCAATTTTGTCTACAAATTGCACGTGATGGCAGTGTCTGTGGCAAATGGAAGACAATGGCCACTGTCGGACATTCGAGTTGGGCCACAGTGCCAGACAAACGGGCGACACTTTTAACTCGATCCAGTTCCCATTCCCTCTTCCCGTTTTCCGTTTCCGTTCCGTGCCGTCTGCGCTTTCAATTGACAGATAGGAGCTGTGACTGTGTATCCGCATGTCCTTTGTATGGGCCATGTCTTTGGCCAGCAAATTGCATGTCCTGTTCATTCTTTTTCTCGCCCACACTCACTCCCCCCTTGGGCCACTAAACAGTTTGTTGGCCCTGCTGCTTAAGCAGCTCCCTCTCTCTCTCTTTCTCTCCCTCTCACGGCCGCTCTCTGTCTCTTTCTATGCAAACCGTCTGCCGAGAGTTCCGGCACACCTGAGACTCCATTATGATTGCCTGCCCGTGGGATTGGCCATTTGAAAGGCAGCTGCAGCAGCAGCATCAGGCACTTAAAACCCTTTACAAAGCCCCGACCGCCCGCAGCTTTAATGCAATTTTTACATAATCAAAAACTTTGTGCAACATTTGCTGCAGCCCAAAATCAGGCAGATGCAAAGCACACACAAACAAACAAACACACACACACACACGCAGACACACAAACACACACGCAGAAACGGTCCCTGAGCCAGGTCGCATCCTGGCAGCTTAGAGTTTTTGCTCAAGTGTTTTCCATTTCATTTGCATGCGCCGCAAAAACTTTGCCCAGCAAACACACAAACAAGCATACACACACAGACAGACACAAGCACACACAAGCCCACACACACACACACACACACAGACAGACAGTTGAAGAGTTAGCGAACATTATACAAAATATTTTGCAACATGCTTTCAACAAGCTGTTTTTTTTGTTGTATTTTTCATTTTTTATTGCTTCTTTTTTTTGGCAACAAGCACATCCTCGAGCTAGATGGCTGCAGGGCTCGTGAAATATGCAGGCACTACCTATCTGAAACTCTATCTGTGCCAGTGAAAATCTAGAAATACATACAAACAAACATACATGCATATACATACATACATAATCGTATATATATGTATATATATATATATATATATATATATATATGTATGTGTGTATAAATGCATATGTGTGCTTGTGCCTGAAGTTGTTATAAATCTCTGATGATTTGCACTCAACTCATCTCAGCTGCACTCAGAGTTTAAAGTCAACAGTTGTTATACCCTGTAGACACTAGTGCATACACTAGGGTATAGGAGTTACAATAACATTGAAGTGCTCAGCGGAGTCAGCGCATTCACATATTGGTGAATAAGGTCTACATACTTGGCAAATAAAGGCTGCCACATTGCAAGCTCTAAGACCCAGATATCGCAAATCAGCAGGCATATCTAATTGATCTCATTGAGAATATTTCACTTTTTTGATAATTCCTCCCATTTCTCACACTTACATGCATTTGTCTGTTTGGACTGTATTTGAGCAGCTTCCGATTGTCTTTTGTTTGATATTTTTGAAAAGAAAGCAATGTGAAATAGAATGTTCCTGCGATCGCAAGCCTGTTGATTTACTTAACACAACAAAATCCACTTCCCTCTGACAAACTAACAGAAAATCAAGATTAATGAATATATGTGTGCTGTGACCAAAAAGCAACTGACAGTCGGCAGAGCTTGCGTCTGGCATATTTTTATCTTGCATTGCATTTGAAACACATTTCACAAGTTTGGCTCAAAGTGGGATCAGTCGCAGTGGCATGAACAGCAAATACTAAGTGGCGGCTCATTAATCAGGGCCTCTCTCTGCGCACTTAACCCAAATCCATATCGAGCAACATGCCAGGCATTAGCATTTACAAGGTAGAGTCGAGCTCCCGATTCTAGCTATTCGGTACTTTCTCGTTTTGTTCTGTAAGTCTCTTTGATATTTCAGGCACAATGTTAACACCCAAACGATTTGGGTCAATTCGCTATTTAATACTCGTTACGGTTGTGCGATTCTTTGTTTGTTTTTGGCTACAACAAAATATTTGCCGCAGCAGCAGCTGTTGTTGTTGTTGTTGTTGCTAATTTGCTAGGCAAAACAGGTTCGATCTTGAATGTGGCTTCTGGCCATGCTGCGGGCGTTGTGTCGCGCCCAAAAGTCCAAAAACTTGTCGCTTGAGCATTGAGAACATATATGTATGTATATAAATATATATATGTATGCACGTAAGGCTGTGTATATATTTTAATGATGCCCAGCTATTCAACTACCTATTCAACTATTCAATCGGGCAGACAGCAAGCTGCTTTCGAAATGGGTCAATGAGCCTCAATGACTTTTACAATTTCCAGACGCGTTCTCCGCGGACTCCGGACAAGAGTCCAACAATTAAAAAAAAAAAAAAATGTTTAACTTGCTTTGCTCTCAGATTCGATAAGCGGCAGCTGCCGCTGGCGCGTCCATTGATCTCCACTTGGTAGCTGTTGAGCTAACGGAAATGTGTGTTGCGCACGCGCAAAAGCCACCAAACAAGTTCTAAGAGAGTGTGTGCGAGTGTGTTGTGTGTGTGTGTGTGTGTGTGTGTATCTGGAAGATATTCTAAAGCCTGTCTGCCCGCTGCACAGCCAGGAAATGCGTGTCACAAGGCATTGTGCTGCAAATTTCTTGGAAGCAGCTCGCCAAGTTTCCCATTGCTGCACCATGCACCATGCCACATGCACCATGCGGCAACCCCGCACCACGGCACCAACATATGCCCGCCCCAGCACGACCCCAAACTGCAATTTGCAAACAATATTTATAGAATTTTTGCCTTCTGCTCGTCTGCTACTCTTCGTCTTTGCCATTTCATTTGCAGTGCAACATTGGCCCCACTCACTGGGGCTGATCGGTTGCTGTCTGGCATGTAATCAAAGCTTATCATGCCGCAAATGTCGAGTGTTGTCCGTGCAGGGGCCAACCAGCAGCAGGGCACTCTCTGACTCTCTGACAGGCATTCTGCCGTACCACAGCCAACACAGAGGCGTGTCATTGTTTATTTTGAGACAAAGCTGTGCCCGAGGCCAAATGCAGGATGGCTGCAAAAAGAGCTGCAACATCAACTCGACTCGACTCGTCCATGCCTGTTCAGATCGTGTGAAACTAATGTCACGCCACAAGCACTTGCAGTTCACAGCCAATGAGTTGTTTGAGTTTTTAGCTGACACTGTATTACATCTTAGGCAAACATTTATGGCTGACCAATTGCTTCTATTTTAGGCATGTAATATTCGAGTTCGATTTGATATGCCTTTGCAGGCCTTCAATGCGAATAGCTAGGCTCCTAATTGCTGAGCTTGGCTAGGATAGCGTGGGCAACAAAAATAGATCTTTAAATAAGGAAATTAATTTCGATTTTTCGTATGACAGCTATATGGTTTAGTCTTCCAACATATTTGCAACTGAGAGACTAGTTTGCATAGATACAATCAGACGGAACTAGCTATAAAGACTCGGTTGTTGAGACTGAAACGAATTGTGGAGGTCTCCTCTTCTACCAAAATCAATAACTGTACAATTAAACAAATTCAACACTTTAAAATCGCATGCTTACTATAATAGAAATTTATAAACAAACAAAAAACTACTCATTTATTTCACAGCACTGCCTGTGGCTCATACGCTGCTAAGCAACACTGTTTTTTGTTTGTGATTTTCGTATTCATACTCATTATAATTTTATTAATTAATCGCAGTTATCATTCCGAATTCTATGAATACGTCGTGTGTGTGCGTGTGTGTGTGTGTGAGCTGACTCATTAGTGTTGGGTTACTTGTTAAGTGCCTTTATAGAACAATTCCCATTGCCATGCGTACAACAGCAGCGCAACTTTATGGTCGCCATTGATTGAGTTTTATGACAGCAGCTTTCTCGTCAGCCAGCCAAATGAGGTGCTTATAGGGTTTATAGAACTCCCGGACAGCGCTATAATTACCTACTGCTGTTCGCATTATCGATGAAGCCGATCTCTCTCTTACATTCTGTCTGTTTCAATACTCAAATTTCAGACAGATTCCGTACGCTTTTTGGGGGCATTGTTTCTGGCCATGAGCAATGACCGCTTCAATATGTATGTTATGTATATATTTATATATTTATGTCTATTTATCTACTTGTATCTGCATATTCATCATTTATGCGACCAAGAATCAGAATCAGAGTAAATAGAAAATAGAAATGAAATGGAATCGCTAAACTGGCACACAGAACCGTTCGATTCTCTGTTTGAAAAGCGCAGCAGCCGTTTAACCTCGAAATACATTTGTATCTGACAGCTACAGATATAACTTTCTATTTATTAAAAATGAAAATAAATAAACAAGTCGGGTGTAAGCCACTGCGCAATACTCGTTCGTAGTCCAATAACTGCTGAGCAAAGGCTTAAGGCCAGCTTAATTAAGAGATATCGATCTTTTGTAGCTGCGAGATACCTTTAGCTTGATTTTGGGCGGAGGTCATCAAGTTCTGTCTGTTGAAGCTAGCCAGAAAGCTGAGGCAGATATAGACTTTCGGCATGTACGCGAGCATTTATTTGAAGCTTCAAGTCTTTGGCTACACGAACATTGCACAAAATCAATAGACTCTTTTCAACATTGTGAGCGAGCATAAAAAAGTCGCACGCACTTAAAATTCACAGGCGCAAAGTGGCGCAAATGAACTTAAGTATCGTGCGTGCCAACGTTTGCTACGCGTATCTGGCGGATGCGTCTACGCATAGCGCGCAGGCAGACGTACATGTGTGCATATCCTACTGGCTGCCGATTGTATCTGTATCTGTATCTGTATCTTTAGCTGTATCTGTATCTGTATCTTTGCTGTATCTGTATCCGCTGCTTGAGTTTTTAATTCGCATCACATCCTTCTATTTGCGTACGTGTGTGCGTGCCACAGTCATGATTCGGAGTTGGAGATGAAGGGCGACGTTTTTAAACATCTAACGCCTGTCGATATCTTTCTCTGTGCCCCTCGGCTGCCGTTCGATTGATAGCAAAATGATTTTTTCGTTATGTCGCCCAAAAAAGTTGATTTTCGTTTCTTGTCAAATGATATTTTGTATCTTTATCTTGTACACGACTTGTGTGGCTGGCGGATACATTACGCACACATTGCTAAATTTAATTAGAAGCAATGCATTTACACAGAGTGAGCGAAACAGCAAGAGCGTGAGAGAGAGAGATACAAAAGGGAGCCAACGTCAAAGCGCTGATGTCATTGGCATTCGACAACATTTTCGATACTCGATTCTCAATTTGCAATTAAAATTGTCCCTACAAGCTGATTAACGATTTATGAGTTGTCGCTGAAAGCTACGCCATTTCCAATTTCCTCTGTTTTCAGAGTACTTTTTGTATACCCTAAGCCCACTGAAATCGGGTAGAAAGTTTTGGAAAGCGAATTTTTATTGCAGGCAAAAGGAAGAAGTTGACCAAGTCCGTCAAAACGAACGAGTCATTAACTTTCTGCTTCTTCTTCCATTTTCTTTATATCGATTTGGAGACACGGATAAAAGAGATCAAATATAAGAGATAAAGTAAGAGCATACAAATATTAAGCTCTGACTAGCTCATGAATATCGGGCTGTAAGCAGCGAAACTACGCAAAATTGCATTTCAAAGGGTCATCTTTTAGTCGGGCAGGCCCGACTAAAGCACCCTTGCTTGTTTTTCTTTTTGCCGAGTATCTGTCGATATCGCATTTGAGTACAAGTACATCTGCTGCTGCCGCACATTTCCATATTGTGACTCTTAATTCAAATGATGCCAAAATTGTGCAAAAAATGAAAATGTGGTACAAACTCGTCATCGATTATCGTAGCGGTTTAAGCAGCGAAACTTTTACAAAAAAAAATCGACACAATGACAAGTGAGAATTATGTACAAGTATATCATAAATTTAACAGCGACTGCAATCGCTGTCGGTGATTTAAAATGTTTAACAATTAACAAACAATGCGGTCAAAAGACATGAAACGGGCGTCGGTCGTTGAATATTTGGTTGTTGGCCGACAACGGCCGCCAAAATGCAAATTGAAAACTGCACAAAATGTCGCAATATAAATTGCGCATACTGTGACCCGCCCCAAAACCGTCCAAGCCCAGCCGACCCATAGCCAGCCATCAAACAGAATATATATTGTTAATACAAATGTTTGGGCGAGTCAGCTCGTTGTCTTGTATCTGTAGCTGTAACTGTGTCTGTGCCTGTGTCTGCGTTTGTATCTGTATCTGTATCTCTGTCTGTATTTGTATCTGCAGTATTTGCATCTGCGATTGCAACTGTATCTGTAAATGTATATGTGTGCGTATTTTGTACATACAAGCAGGTCGCCTCTCATGCAAATGTGACGGAAGTGCTTGTCAATGAAAAAATGTTTAATATTGTCAGCGAAGTTGCGAGTAAAATTCACAAAATACCAAAAAGTACGCAAGCATTTGAGTTACGCGCACTGCTAACAATTACGTTACGTTTTGCGCGTGCAACTGCACGACTTACGTTTCCCTCGTTTAAGTTAAACAACATCAGTGTATTATTTATTAAGTATTTATTTGCAAGCTGATTGCATACGCTATGCTTTGTTCCGTTTTCATCAATGGGAATTCCAGCAAAGGCATCGAGAGCTTTCAAACAAAACTGCGTCACGTAACACATTTTCGGCATTGCCTGTCTTACGCTAGTTAACGGCATTGCAATTTTTTTTTAAATGTTCGCTAATAGAGAACCTACATTTGAAGAGTTATTTTCGTTGTTTAATGTTATGGCTTACGTTAAGATGCTTAAAAATAGCCCCAAATGCAAATTGTGTTTTCGTGCCGACCGCTGGTAGTATTTTTGGAATTTTTATTGTGTTTCGCGACACCATTACGTGGCGACGTCACTGTCAATACGTCACCTCGTAGCTCGCATTGCGTCACGACTAAACTCTCATTACGTCACGACGTAAATCTCATTACTTCCCGAGGAAGCTCGCAACACACATTGCAAGGGAAAGCTCTATCTTACCCCCAATTAAGTTTTAGAAATATAAATCGTGTTACGTCCCTCCATTACGACATGACGTAAGTCAGAAAACGTAATTGCGCATGGTGTGATAATTGAACATTAAGCTTAAGCTTGAAGTGTGTATTAAAATGCACTTTATGAGTCTTTAGCTACCAATGTTAGGTAATTTAGTTACGTCAATACTCAGGTTTGTTATACTAACTAGCTGAGGAGCTGCGGGACCAATTGCGCCTGACCGATCGACCGACCGACCGACCGACCGACCACAAGGGGCAGCACATCAATCAGCATCATCAGCAACAGCTACAACATCGGCATCTGCATTTCACAAGCATCGCAGCTTGCCTGTTTTGCTCATCCTGCAACCTGGCAAGAGCGACTGCCAGCTTATTATGGCAATTTACAGATGGCACACCAAAACGCAACACACACAACACACACAACAAACACACACACATTGTATATGATGACTCGCCAACGAGCTGGGCAACGAATTGAGAAACAATTTTACGAAAAGCAAATCAGCGTTTAGCCCCAGCTAAAAAGAGTAAAATAAAACAAGAAAGAAGGGCTATCCTCGGCACGCCGCAGAATAAATACCCTTCTAGATATATGACTTAAAATTGGCTTATAGTAAAGCTTTATTGCCGATCGATTGTTGCTAAAGTAGCCAGCAGATATAGTAGTCGCAAATATGCTGAAGGTCGTAGCTGCTGACTTTGTTAAATATATTTGGAGAAACAGAAAAGTTTTTCAAACAAACCAAAAATTATTTTCATGCCGGACTTGGTTGTTGATACTGATTAAGAATGTGGAAATATATATATATATATATATATATATATATGGCGTCGATGTCTTCTCTGTTACATTTTTCCTATCACAACCTTAATACCCTATACAAGGGTATATAAAGCTAGAAAAAAAACTTGCGGCACGTTGTCTATAAATGCGACACGAAATGTTTAGCTTTGGCTTTAGCTGCATGCCACAGAAATCAGCGCAGCGAACATGCAGCTAACTAACTGCAAGACATGTCTCTCTCTCTCCCCCTCTGTCTCTCTCTCTCTCTCACTCTCTAGGCGCCCGTTTCTTTTTATGTGGTTGTGCCTGTGGTTCACTGTGTGGCTGCGCTGTGTGCTGCCTAGTCCTATAGTGTTATCGTGGGCACAAGGCAGTTAATGTGGTTGTTGCTGCTGCTGTTGTAGTCGCAGATTTTTGCGTGTTTGATTTTCTTGTCACGTTTCTGCTAACAACATAAGGAAGCAGTCAAAAGCTGACTGCCATCCCCAAAGCGGCAGTCACTCAGCGCTGGTTGCAGCCGGAGTCAGAAGCGGCCACAGAAGCCGAGGTAGATGCAGATGCAGATGCGGAGGCTGCAGGAGCGAGTTGCAGTCGGGGGACGGGTTCTTGGAGTTGTCAACAGCATTTGAATGACATGCAGAGAGAAGCAGAGAGACAGAGAAACAGACAGAGAGAGAGAGGAGAGAGAGACAGACAGAACGTAAACGTAAACGTAAAGCGGCGTATCTGCAAGTTCGACCCGCTGTCAGTCACTTCGCTGACTTTGATTGCAATGCGCCAAGGATGCTGCATGTCAGACAGTGCAGCAGCAGCGGCAGCGGCAACGTTAACGTCCACATTGGTGGCATCGTGCAATGCTTCAACGCACATTGCCGAAATTGTCAAGACGTTGAAGACGAGAACTTGGCAACCCTGAAAGACAGTCGAACAGACAGGCTGACGGCTTAGAGTAGAGAGATTTTCGTTGCAGCAACTGCAGCAGCTCAACTCATTGCCGAGAGATCCTGTAAATTGTGGCACATCAATTTCTGATGGAAGACAAGCGCGTGGCAATACTTCCCGCGCCGTCCCCACAATTGCTTATCGCCTAATGGGGCGGCAAAGAGTCAACAGTTTGGTGCTAAGCTCGCATTTTCCATTGCGCATTGCTTAAGGTTCAAATTTAATGTCTCTTGATGCGAATTAATGCAAAGCCAATGTGTGTTCAATGCATTGACGCAAGCCAATGACGTAAGAAATGTAGCTTTTATAATGATGTACGTAAGCGAGTGCGTCTCATGGATTCACCTGCAGACGTGAACAGATATAAATAAATATTAAACTTTTTTTTGTATTGCGTTACATTGTTAATAAGAACTTTTGAACACAATATAAATGAAGAGTGCGAAGCTGTCAGTTGCAGCCAAACAAAACAGGCGAACTTGTTCGCGGTTAAGATCTTCGACTCACAGATTCTCTCCAGATTACAACTTGAACATTCCAAAAATCTAAACTGATGATGGTTAAGGCTCAATTAAATGCGCCAAAGAATTAGAAAAAAAATATTATTATAAATAGTTTATGTTGTTCCCTTTACTAAAGTTGGAAGTTTCACATACTTTGCGTTTTAAAAAGTTTTACGGAATTGCTGGAAATATATTAAGTGAAAAAAAATACATATACATATACGACATTGTTTGTCTGCTTTCGTATACCCTATTGCACATTGGGCTGCAGGGTATATTGACCATGAACAAACTCAAAGGAAACATCAAAAGCTAGCTAAGAAAAAGAACACACAATTTACATAATGCGTGTGTATGCATGCGCATGTATGTCTGTATGCTGGTACATTGTAGGCTGCCGCCATGGGTGGCCATTTTGTTTGCCTATAGCTGCTGTTGAGGTTGCTGTTGCTACCCTACCCGGCACAGTTGGCTATTTGGCATCGGTGCTTTTCTTTTTGTATTTACCCTGTAACCTCAGGCAGTATAAAGTAGGTATGTAGTTTATTAACTTCTGTCTGTGCGTCTGCATAAGTCGAAGTAAATATGTATATACATATATTAGAACACTTTAACATTTCGAGTACTTGCTAAAAATATAAAATTCGTATTTTGCAAATATTCAAAATAATAATAATAGTCTTAGCAAAGCGAAAGCCTGATTACAGGATATTATTAAATCGTAAACTTCTTATTAGAGCAGAGCGCTGCTTTTCCAAGAATTTTAATTTGGAAAAAAAATGAAGAGAAGCAACGCTTGAAAAAAAGATCTGGACACAAAGCGTGGCTCGGCATCACCACGGGCCCGGCCCAACAAACCTAGCACCACCCACATTGTGCTCTGCAATTTGCATGTGAAATTTATGCTTTTGATGGTCGTCGTCGTCAGCGTCGGCGTCGTCCTCGTCGCTGTTGCCGTCGCACTGCATGTTAATGAAAGGCAACTGCAGATGCAACACTGTGCTCTCTGCAAGCGGCTGCCGTGGCACGGCCGAGTTGTCATTAGTTGCTAAGGCAGCAGCCGCCAGCCGCCAGCAACAGCAGCAACAGCAGCAACAGCAGCATCAACACAGAGCAGCATCAACACAGAGCAGCGGATTTTGCATGCCTGTATGAATATTGGAAATGCGAACAGTTCAAGGATTGTAGCTGTTCGCCGACGTCGTGAGCTTAGATGCTGTGCAGATTGTGCTGCGGCAGTCATTTGTTGGTTTGCTGTTGGCCAGGTAACCCAAATGAAATCCAACAAAAAAGCAGCAGCAACAAATGCCACGGCCTAGGGCCAAATGTGGCACATGAGCGAGCAATGTGCATTGCTTGGGTAAGTAAACACACACACACACACACGCACACACACACACATGCATTTTTATGTTTATATAAATACATGGTTAAAAGCCAAGGGAGCTGTGTGCTGCGTGTACTTGCCACAATAGGAGCCATAGCTACATTGGCAAGCGGCAAAAGAGTTTGTGTTCTGAGAAGCGCATAGAAAGGACTGCACTAGCTCATAAGAGCGTAACAAAGACTGTGGGAGAGCCACAAAAAAAAAAAGGGAACGAAGAAAAAACACAAACAAAAAGAGTAGGTTAATTAAAAGCCGCATGAAATTTAATTAAATGCGAGTCCTTAGAAATTGAAATTAATTGGTTTGAGTACAGGGCGAGAAGAATGCGTCAAAGCTACAACTGTTTAAGGAAAATATGAAAAAAATTATGTTTATTGGATTTGTGAACTTGGCCTGCTTTTGGTATGAGAGAACTTATATACATACATACTTACATACAGGCATATACATACATATATACATTAAAATGAAGTTTGGTGGTGAAGTAGGGCTTTAAGTAGTTGGATTTTTTCAATTTGGAGTCACCTTTAAAATCGAAAAGTTCTAAAAGGAGACTACCGATAGTATTAATAATAGCAACTGCCCTGCCTCCATATTCAGAGTGCTTTATTTATGCCCACACACGCATACATTATTTATAAAAGGTATCCAGTGCGCGCTAATTGCCTCAAGTGGCATGGAGAAATGTAATAACGGTCTGAAGCCTAATAACAGTCGTCCGTCCGGTGCTCAAGACTTTGATTCGCATTAACGTCAAGTCAATTAACAATGTTTGATAGGTTTGGCCAATGACTAGGCCAGTCCAGGCCAGGCCAGGCCAGGCCAAGCCAGGGCAGGCCAAGACCCTGCCACCCCCACGGCGTCCATTGCTGGCTGCACAAGACTTGTTGCCTTTCACTTGGCGTTTTGCTGCTTTGGCTGTTGTGGCAAGTTGCTTGTTGCAAGTTGCAAGTTGCAAATGTAACTGGCTCGGCTGGCTGGCTGGCTGGCAGGCAAGCAAGCAGTCATTCATCAGGTTACTACGCTCGGCGCCCGACAGCCATCCAATTAAGCTATAAAAATCTTAATTTAATTATTTGCCACACGAACAAAGCCAGAACACACATACATTCAACACACACTCACACACGCGCACAACATTTGCCATTCACATTTGCAGTCGCATTCGCAGTCGCATTCACATTCGTATTTGATGCAGTGCACCAATGTCGTCGAAAACGGAGCAGGCGACGGAGACGTAGACGACGATTTATGGTGGCCAGTTTTTCTTCATTTAATGGTGGCACGCGGAACCGGGAGCGGGCTTGGGGGGTTGGCCGGTTGGCCGGTTGGCGGGCATACAAGCGGCATGCATTTTTCATGAATTAGTTCATATAAAAGTCAAATGCACAAAACGTACGCTTGCAACTTTGCAGCCAGCAAGGGGCAGGCGCAGCCAGGAGCCAGGCCAGTAGAATTTTAGACTGTGCACGAAGGGTTAACTCAAGCGAGGGGTAGTTGTTTAAGGGGCTGCGGCTGCTGTTGTGGCGACGGCAGCACATAAACAGATTTGTGGCCGCAAAACAAAACATGCCAAAAAATCAAATACAAAAACCTAGCAAAATGTTAAGCAACCGACGGGCAGATACCCTGTTGAGGGTCAAGCTGGAACTATTGCGCTGAGATACATATAGCTCAATATTTATGCACCCATGAAACATGATTATGAAAGTGTATTTTGATTTTATGCAAATGTATGCAACGTCAGATAGTGCATATTCGACCCCATAAAGTATATTTATTCTTGATTAGTCTGCGTGAATGTTTCGATCAAAGTATCTTTATAAGCTAGGGACTTCAAATTTGAAACGTAGGTCCTTATATTGCCCACGCAGATTAAGTTTATTCAAATTATTGAAAGTACCGATAAGTATCGATTTTCAGATTGTGTTTCTTTAACATATCTAGAGAGCTAGAGACACTAAAACTGATGTGTGATTGTACATCCCAAAAGTTAAATATAATTACTCTTAAAATGCTTAAAAGACAGAGAAGCAGGAGCTTTTCTTTGTTAAATAACTAAACATAATAATTCCCCACATTCTTATTCACGTTTGTAGCTGTGAATAGTTTTGATAGGTATTAACTCAGTCCCACGCCTGAAAATTTCGAAATCTCAGCTTTGCAATGATATATGTTAACCTCATTGAATTTGTATAGCTCCAACTCTGTGATTCACTTTAGTTACTCAGAAGTTGATGTGCCCACTTTTAACCAATTTAAGGACCTAATAGTGCAGGGTATAAGGGCTTACGTTGCCATTTATGTTCCCATGTGGAGATGTGAAAGGAGTTTGCTGTGTAGGACATCTGCTCCAAATCCGCATAGCTAAGTGCGTCTCTCTTGTTGATTTTCGCTGCATAATTAATGAAATGAAAGCATTTGGCGGCGCTTCGGCTCCTCCGCCTGCTCCATCTCCAACGCCATTTTCTTCTGCTTCAACTTCAAGTCCAGAGCCCGAGTCTTACTTCACATTCGCTTCTGTTTCTGACTATTGCTCTCTGGCTTTGGCTCTGGCTCTGGCTTTGTTGATGTGTATTGTGGGTCGGGCAGATAAATTAGATGCATGAAAGGCCGAGGCCAGAGATAATACGCCCGATTATGCGAAAGCGTGCCGACCTCTACGGTCTCTTGGCCGTTTCCAACATGGCCAACGGAATCAAAATCAAAGGCAACGGCAATAGCTTCCATGCGAGGAATGCAGTCGAAAGCTCTTTTGGGGGAGGCGCTGCCTCAGCTCAAGGCCCAGTCAGCAGGATAAAACGAGTCGTTTCATCTTAAAAATGGTTGTTGTTGTTGTTGTGGTTGTTATTGTTGCTGTTGTTCTTGTTTTCATGGCTGCTGGTGTGGGTTGGGCCTGGGCACTTGATACAAAAGCAGAGCAACCGAGAGGGGGCGGGAAAAATAGAGCATCAGAGAGCGAGAGGGTTGCGAAGTGGAGTTGGTTGGATTAACGTGCTGGCAAAATGACCAAGAGGAAGAAAAGAACAACAACAATAACAACAACAATTGGCACGGCACATTGAACAGGTTAAAAAATAATAAGTACATAGGCTCCAATGTGTGTGTGTGTGTGAGTGTGCGTCGGTTGTTTTTCTTATTGAACACTGAAACTGGCATGCAACGAAAAGAACAGTAATTTATTTTCAATAGAAAATGGCTGAAGGCTGAAAAGCAGCAAAAGAAAAACACGCCTGCAAACAGGGAAAACGTGAAAACAAGCTAAGCAAATTAAATGGCAATGGATTTGGGAAATGTTGAAGGAAAAAACAAAATACAAATCCACTGGAAAAGCCGAAACACAAAATTGTTAACAGGCCTTGTTTGGCTCTAGTTGGCAAAATTAAAAAGAAAGGAACCGCCCAAAACTGAACATTTGCGTATCCCAGCTGAGTGCACAAATATCTTAAACAGCAAAGTTGACTATAGATCTAATAAGTAAAACAGCTGAACGATGGTTTTTCGATTACTTGTGGCATTTGGAATATTTAAATATAATTAATTAACTTACTCTTTTAATACAAAAAAAGTTTTTGCGAAGCAATAACAATGCTCGCTCAGCGTTAAAGCGATTGACTGATGCTTCTTTGCCTAGCTTATGGAAGTTGCGAATTCTTATGGAGATCGGCATATTCATAGGTTATAATACTGAGGAATTTCACCTTGGCATGTTTAATCTACCTCGGCATTCTTCTATTTAATTAATTTATGCCCTAAACTGAATGGAAATCAATATAAAATATAGCTTCTTACCTAACAAATGCTCTTCACAAATGCCAATTGTTCACTAAAGACGTCTGTTGCTGCAGTGTTCCTGTTGCAGTTGTTGTATTTGCTGAAAAGGGAACAGAAGAGACAAATAACAAGTGGTTAGATTTTAAAATATCTTTTTTCTTTCGTTCTAAAGGTCGTCACCGGAAAACAGCACACAATTTAAAATTATAAAACAAACATGTTTACTCCAGTCGAGTGTAGCCGACTAGGAGTTACCCTGCTCCAGGTGTCGCGCTGTCATTCAAACTTACTTTTATAGGTAGCAGACTGAGGCATTAAAAAAGTGAAATATTCTCTATATGCGTATACTCAATATATCCTACCTATCAAATTTGACGTCACTAGCTCTTAAATTCTACCAGATATGTTGGAAAAGCCTTTCCAATAAATCGATAGTTATCGATTTTATGAAAAATGAGCGATAGTAAAAAATATAAATGCTTTAATTCTTCAAATTTCAAGTCTTCAGGCCTTATAATCTGCAAGAGATTAAGACGAGCAGGCAGTCAGACAAACATGGCCGGGTCCAAAACCGTTATAGCCTTTTTCTTACCCACTTTCAGTGGCTACAGGATACAAAAAGTAAACAAAAAATAAATGGAATAGAAAAAATCTACTCTAAAGTCGGCTTTTGGCTTTAGCCTTACCTCTAAGCTCATTAATTTTATTTGGCTTTTGCGGTGGCTACAGGGAAGCTGTTGTTGCCATGCTTCAGGTGCGCGACTCTAAAAAATTGAAAAAAAGGGAGATGCATATACAGCACAGTCACACAGACACATAGACAAACACACAGACACACACACAATGTGTTTCAGTTGGCTATTCGCATGCAAAAAGCCAAAGTCAAGTGGCAACAGGCCACCGAGGCCGGAGCTAAGCCCAGTTCCAATCGCAGTCCCAATCCCAAGCGCTGGCCCACAGCTTTGGTCTGCAACACTCGACACGAGTCGGGCGCAGAGCCAGCTTCATGCCCCGACAGCAGTTGCCAGTTGCCAGGTGAGAAAACAGAAATGCGGTTCAAGGTTTTTTGGGTGTGTGTCGTCGAGGGTGTGTGTGTGTGTGTGTGTGCGTGTGTGTGCTGCGGGCACAAAAGTGAAAGTGAATTATTAAAAACAATTGCAATTGGCGCTGATAAGTGCACTCACTGGCTCGCCGAAGGGTGTCGAAGGAGCTGCTGGTTGCCGTTGTGTGGCGGCAAGCCCCCAACCAGGCCATGCTCGAGTGCTTTTTGTGCTTGTCGCCATTGCACGCTTCAAGCGGGCGGTGCCCCACACAAAAAACTGGCTCAAGCCGCACGCCGAATGTCAATAACTGGCCTTATTAAAGGCCGAAATCGGCTATTGGGTGACAGCAGGCATTCGTTTGATAAGGTGGGGGGAAGACGGCCACAAAGTGCATTTGATATTAATAAGAACTTTTAATTGACAGAGAAAAACGCTGAAGTTTAATATTATAATGAACTGTTACTTATGTGATTATTCTAATATTGTTGTCATATCTATCTTTAATTTTAAGATAAGGTTTTAAAAAATTCTACCTGCACCTGTGGAAAATTGGTGAAAACTGGTTGCATTTAAATTTGTTGTTTACATTCCGAACTTGTTTTCAAAGATCTGGGTAGAAAAAAGAGATCATAGGATGGATCGATAAAAGTTAAAGTTAAATCCGATTAGCTTCAAACATTTCCATAGTTCTACATTATAAAAATAACGAATAAAAGTTTTACGTTTTGAAAAGTTCAACCCATGGGCCAATATGGGCGACATACTGTTAAAATATTGAGAATTTGCGGCAGAAACATATTTTTTTAAAGCTTAATGATATTGTATACGCTTTAGAACAAATAATTGAAGTGGACTTTAAGGTGATGCGTTTTGTCAAATTGACATTTATTGATTTGTTATTTGACCAGACAACAAGCATGTACATATTGTATTGTTTATTGTGGTACTGAAGTATCAAAGAAATTAAAATAAATTCGTATTTTCAGCACATTCACAAGTCCTTTTTGCGGTTTGCCTTTGCTTTTCTTGGCCAACTGAGCTGAACGATTTTGTTTTTGATTAATGTCTGTGCCAAGCGCAGCTGTAGTTCAGCAGCTTTCAGTTCTGCCATAGCCGGAGCTGCCGTCCTGTTCCAATAATCCGGCATAGAATTACGCTATGCATGCACAAGGCCCCGTTTGTAGACCCAACAGCTCCCAATCCCTATCCGAATCCCGATCCCGTTCCAGTTCTCAATGCATGCAAATGTCAGTCAGCTGGAGACTGTAAATTGCTTGAATGAGGATGCGGATGCTCAGTTTCAGTGTTGTTGAGTGTCGAGTGTTGACTGTGCCTCGGCACTCGACATTGCTCATACGCAGCGTTTGGCTCAAGCCAAATGAAGTTACTTGCGGTTGCTGTTTTAGTTTTAAAGCAGTTTTTTTGCTGCTGCTGCTGCAGTTGTTGCTGCTGCTGTCAGACATCGTTTTTATATATACATATGTGTGCGAGAGAGACTTGATTTATGTCGCTTTATTTCATTTTAATTGAAAAACTTGCAAACTGAGCGACCAAAGCCAAGTGGAATTTACGCCCAGCCAACGCACAAAAGAACAAATATAATTAAAATGGCATTTAAAATGTTTTTGGCTACCGGCAGTAGCAACAGCAACAGCAACAGTTACATTTACAATATCAGCAGCAAAAGCAAATATGCAAGCTCCAAATATATGTAATGGTATAAAAAAGTAAATAAATTACTAAACAAAAGCACAAATGTAAATAAAATGACTTTATTAAAAAGCTGGGCGCACCAACAACAGCCCGAAAGGAGAGAGACAGAGAGAGAGAGAGAGAGAGAGAGAGAGAGTGAGAGAGCGAGAGAGAGGAAAGGATAGGCGTGTTTATAAACTTTCAGTGTGCAAATAATAAAGACATTCGCAATCCCCATGGCTGGCCTGGGCTGGGCTGGGCGCAGTAGGTAAAAGTAAATCTGTCTGACAGTGCAGCAACCGACCCACAGCTAACCAAAATAAAGGCAACAACATGCGCCCTTTACACCCTTCTTCCACAACGCCTGGCCATGCTCGACCTTTTTTTCTGCCATGACAAATGCAAATGACGCACGCGAAGCTGCTTTTGGCTTTGGCAACGAGTAGAATAAAAAATACTATTTAAAATATATGATAAATAAATCTATGCAAAATTATTGTGTGTGTGCACAGTGGTACCAAAACAACGGGCAACTTGCAAATGGCAAATGGCAACTGGCAACTGACAACAGCTGCAGCTGCAGACACGACAGCGAAGAGCAAACATCAGATATTGTGTGCAAAGATTGAAGCAAATGCGAGACACAAATTTTAGCAGAGCAGACAGTTGGTGACGGCGTTGCCAGACTGTTGCATTCTTATCTCTATTTTTTTGTACATTAAATAAAATTAGCAGCAGTTTTCCATAAATGCGATAGCTGCTTAACTATGCATACCCTGTAAAACGCGCTAAACAAAATACATACATGCATAAGAATGCATGTCATTAAGAATGCCGTCTACGGGATTATAAAAGTTCTGACTACATATTCTTGTTGTGTGTTTGACTTATTGCGTGGTATTTTATAGTCGAGCAGTCTGCTCAACAGCTCCTCTTAGGTTATTTGGTTGCAACTAACGACCCATTTCGACACAACTTACAAATGCACTGCTACAAAATGCCGAACGAGCAAACAGACACAAACACTTGGCATTACCACAGCGAAGTGGCAACAACAACAACAACAACAACAACGACAGCAGCAGCAACGGCAGCAGCAGAAAAAAGTGCCGCCAACAACGTAAATCATGCGACCAGCATAAAATGGTAACAGCAACAACAAGAACTAACCCGACAACCAGCACGAAAAACGCCAACGCAAAATGGTAACAGAAACAGCAACAACAATAATAGACACAGCAGCAACAGCAACAACAACAACAACAACAACATCATCAACAGCAACAACTGCGACAGCAACAGCAGCAGCAACAGCAACAATAACAGTCAACGCTAACAAAAAAGTGAAATTAAATAACAATAACAAGGTTAGCTGTGTTTTTATGTTGCTGCTGCTGCTGTTGCGATAACGTCGCCAATATGCGATGTTTACCCAGCGAGTGCAAGAGCAACAACAACGACAAGAAAATATTTCGAATGTGCAGCCGCAAATTGAGTGTTTTTATTGCATTAACATAAATAAATTAGAATGCCAACGCGCGCGCGCGCTCATGTTGCTGACTCACTAGCTGGACAGCAGCAGCAGCAACCAGCAGCAGCAGCAACATGCAAAAGTTGGCCCGGCAGCGGCAGCAGCAGCAACAACAGCTGACGCGTGTTGGCTGTCAAGGCAGCGTGTGTAGGTGTGTATGTGTGTGTGTGTGTGTGTGTGTATTTCTCCCTTTCTCTCCCCCCACGCTGGAACAGGCAGCGCAACTTGCAATGTCAGCAACATGCGCATATTGCTGCCAACGCCTGCGAGACAAATGTGTTGCTGTTGCTGCTGCTGCCGCTGCCGCAACGTTGCTTCGTAGCACGTATGCTGCATGTTGCTGTTGCGTGTCCTTTGCAACACAGCAAGAAGAGCACGTTGCCACGTGCGGCCATCAAGTGATTTTCTGGCAAATCATAGGAAAATTCTATATGTTAACCTTTGGGCTAAAGATTTAACTGCCATTGCCGTTAGCCAGGGGCTGTCAAAATGTGGCTGCTTAAACAGTGTAACAGGTAAGCCAATGTTAACTGGAAACGGGCCACAAAGTTAGAAGTCAAAGTCTCATGTGTTGCCGGATTCGAGTCGTTATGTTTGATATGCCTGCGAATATCGCATTGACTGCCGTTGACTGCCTTTGGCTGTGGCCTACTGTAAGGGTTTCGCCAGGAAATTGTTCCCCTTTGTGGGCAACTGTCAACAACAGCAGCAGCAACAGCAACAGCAGCAGCAGCAGCAGAGACAATGGCAACTATAATGGCAAAAACTTGCTTCAGCGGCAATTCTTACAGCCTGTAGCGCTGGCCAGCGTTGTCAGCCAGTGTCAATAAAATGAAATTAAAAACTTTAAATAACAGTGAGCGAACGGACCGGCCAAGACAATTTAATCAAGCAACTGCAAATGAATGCCCCAAGCAACAGCTCTGAGAGGCCCCACAGAACAGAGACCAGAGACCGGAGAACAGAGAACGAAGAGGCCGCAGCACAAAGATGAGAATTCAAGACCAAGAAGACGCCGTGGCGCCAAAGCGTAAGCGCACATTTGCATGCCGGCAACAACAGCAACAGCGAAACAATCAAAAAGTTTTTAAAACAAATTAAAAGTTGACAGCAGGCGGCTGCGGCGGCAGCGTCGGCGGCAGCATCGTCAAAGGGGTTGCCCCCTAAACTGCAACGGCCTCTCGGAATGACTGGCAAATTTATGATGCGGTCAAGTGCAATGCACTCAAGTTGTTAGGCGTGGGGTGTCAGGGGTTGCGGATTATTCGTAGCGGCCGCTATGTGTTACCAACTTTATTAGCCCAAAATGTCAAACAGGAACTGAACCGTTTTATGGCCCAAGGTGTCGTTGACTCATTCGGCTGCCCGTTCACCTAAAGCCGCAACATCAGTAGGCGACAATAACGAAGGCAAATGACAGCTCGGATTAATGTCAAGCTGACTGACAAACAAAGCGCTTGAATGTTTCAATTAATTACAAATTGTGCAAAAGCGTATTTGAAGTATTTGCTTTTATGTGTTTAACCAGGAAATGATATTAAAGCTTCGCTTAAAACGATCACATTTTATAAAATTAAGTGCTCTCATTCTCATTCTCGCTCTGATACTTTTTTAATTTCTTTGACAATTTTATACATTTTAAAAGCAAACAGTTTCGCAAGCTCGTAAAAATATCTTAAGTGAATTCTCTTGTTTAAGCAATCGGATTTTATATTCGAGTTCTCATTCTTACTCGCATTGTCAATTGTTTTACATTTCACTTGACAAAGCAAGCAGCTGGGCAAACACGTGTAATCTTTTAACTGAGATTTCATCTATAAAAGAAGCACATTAAAGCTCCTCTTTAAACGTTTTGATCTCATAAAAGCTTATAAAAGTTCTCACTTTCAATTCGTGTTTTTAATGATTAAACAGTTTTAAGAAAGCTTTCACTTCTCACAACAAACCGCTTTGCAAGCACTTTAAAGCTTCAAAGTAGGCTCTCATCTATTAAGCAAATATATTAAAGCTCCTTTTTAAGCGATCAGACTTTATAAAAATGCGGGTTCTCTTATCTATTTTATGTAAATTTTTAACAAAAATGTTTTCACTTGTCACAGAAAACAGCTTTTAAAAGCATATGAATGTTTTAAGTGAACTTTTATTTATAAAAACCAAAACTAACCTCTCTATATAACGAAAATCAGTTGTTAATTAGAGAAATTGCATAAAAGTTTCTTGCCTTTAACATAGTCATACCAAAGCAAAAGCCTTAAAAGCACATGCATGTATAAAATGTGTTTGGAATATGGAATTCAACTCACAAAAATGCCGAAAGCTTGGCAAATTGTGATTTTTATAACAGTCTTCGTGGTATGAAGTTCCAAAAGAAAAAATCAGAGTGGAACCCTTTACCAAATTAATTGGAAATGGATTGATGAGCAGCAATTAAAGTAGATTTGATGCTAAAGGTCGCACACAGTATATTTGTGTTTATTGAATGCGCTTTAAGCTTGCGACACTGACGGAAACTTCTGGACCAACTGTTGGCCAACTGCTGTGATGTGGCTCAAAAGTCGACGAGAGTCTGGTGCAAAGGAAAAGTTGCAGGAAGAAGGATCAATGCAATTGCAACAGCAACTGCAACTGTTCAATTGAAATTGGAATTAAACTTAAATCGAATACATGACAAACGATGCACGAATGGGCGAATAGGCGTGCCGCTGCCCACCTGGCGGGGCATTATATCCGGGATGGAGCGTTGCCCAAAATCTCCAGCGAAAGTTGAGCAAAAAGGAAGCGAAGCGGCAACGAGTTGCAAAATTCCTTGGTTAAGTCAAGGTTATATGCCATGGTTCAATTATCTCCACATTTGGGGCTCGTTTCAGTGTACCATTTACTTTTTGCTCTCGTGTTTTTTTGCGCCTAATAGATAATAGGAGTCGGAGCCGGGCTCTTTAGCAAAGGTTAAAGCCAAATTAGAAAACAAAGTCTTATGCTTGAGCGCACAGGCAAGATACTTTGGTCTAGAGTTGAGCCCCCTTTGCATTGCTCAAGTATGCAGCAATCATCATGATGTTGCTTTTGCTGCTGATGATGATCTTGATGATGATGAGCATGTTGATAAGTTTGCTCGCTTTGGATGGCCAATGGCCACACTTCAAATGTAATTAGAGTGCAGCCAAATGCATCCGAAAAAGAATGTTGCAAAAAAATTGAAGGGCGCCCGCTTTTCAAGTCCTCTGCCAAGTGGCGTTTGGTTTTGTTGTAGTTGATTTTCTTGTTGTACTTCTAGTTTTTGATGTCTGCCATGAACTTGGCAGAGTGCTCACACATACATACATACATACATACAAAATAACACCCAACAGCATCAACTGAACTAACTTTAAAGGCGGTAGTTAGAAAACATTCGACATGCATTTCGTGATAGTTATTTAAAGTCTGATAAATATTCAATTTCGGATCTAAGTATTGGATTATTCTAAGAGCTTGGTTTAGCTGAATGAGCTTAAGGGTATTTTGTAAGCAATATATATTATAACGAACGGGTTCAAGGTTCAAGCATAAATATGAAAATGTAAAAAATATAGATTTTGTCTTCAAAGAAATCAATTGTTGACCAATCTTTCTTAAAGGATCATTATAATAGAGTAACCTTATATTTTACGCTCAATGCTTCTGAGCTTAAATAATTTGAAACTCTGCTTTCGCACACGCCTTTTGATACAATGGTCCGAAAGGCTGATAGACGGACATATACATAGATAAAGAAAAACAAATACTACGGACTACGAATACATATACTTTATGCGGTCGCAGTTGTGTTATCCTATGCGTTAGACATATCGTGACAATATTATTCCTTTGCAGGGACTTAAATGTACGGAATCAATGTCAAAGTTATAACATGAGTAAAACGCAAGCAAGCAAAAAAATCAGTTAGATTTGATAAACAGATGAGAGCTTGGGAGAATGTAAATGTTAACGTTTCGTCCATGATTTTCTTTAAAAATCTCTGACAATAAAGTGCAATAAGTTAAGTGAGAAAAAATATTAAAACAAAATGTAAAGTTCCTTAAGCTCTTAAAACTGAGCTGGTCAAAGATTTGCAAACTGCTCATCATGAATATTAATGGCTTAACTTTGCTTTCGCTACAAAAATGACAAACGCCCACACATGACACACACACACACACAAACACACACGCAGACACACGCACTCTCTCGCACACACATCATCCGCGTGCATTTTAAGTTGCTGTTGGTGTCAATTGTATAAGAGACAAAGCGGACAATATGCCGAAACAATGCTAAATATATAAAAAAAAAGACATGAAAGTCATGTGTAAAAAAAAACAGAGTCCATTGATTTTTCTTGCGAAATCCAGATAAATGTAGGTTTGCGGCTGCTGTCTCTTTGTTTAGTTTCCATTTCAAGTTGAATTTTTTAAACAATTAATCAAACAGTTTGTGTTCAGTTTTAGTTCAGCTCAGCTCAGCTCAGCTACAACTTCAGCTACGGTCATTCAACGCTTTGGCTAGGAAGAAAGTCTTTTGGCCAACGTCAGTGCAAATGATCATCGATCAGCGGCATCAGCGACCGATCCGACAATCTTTTGTCTTTTGGCCGGGCTGCTGGCCAATGCTAACGGGTTTTGATGAGTCCGGTCAAAATGGCTTAAAATGGCAAAGTTTTTCGCCGCACTAAATCGTTGTCGTTTATGCTTTCGCATAACCTGACCAAAATTGACAAAAGCCAGAGCGTATTCAACTTTCGCTCTTCTGTGTGGGACAACAACAACAACAGCAACAACAACTACGGCCACATGATATCCACATAGTGTCAAAGTTTTTGAGTTCATTCCACTTTGCCACGCAGTGGTCAGACATCGGGGAACACTTTGTTAATTGCTAATCAAAAAACAAATACAAGTTCAGTACTCGGAAGCGCCCGGCTTGGAGGTACTCCGTACCCAGCGACGGGCATATGAAATTCCATTTATGTATTTTTAAACAAAAAGACAATAGGGACAAGGACAGAGGTACACACATGATGAAAATGAATTCTTGAATAACTTTGGTTTTTACTGTCCAAATTTAATTACATTGTCGGGCCTTACGTATGCCATACAAGTGCGAATTCACGAACGGGTACATGCATCGGAAAATCTTTGTTTTCTGTGAATCGGCTACCAAATTTGATGGTTCTCTCAATTTACCAAGACATGCCCCAAAATGTTTGTATTAAAATCGATATTTATCGATGTTATGAAAAATAATCGATATATCTTTCGATATGGAGATAAACTTGTTATTATTTTCAGTTACTTTTTTTCTTTTCCCTTTTTATGCTATCACGATGATTCCTTCTTTCTCTCTCTCTCACTCGTTTTCTTTTTCTCTTCTACACACTTTTTCTTTCTCATACTCCCCTCATTATTTCATTTCTGCATTGTATTCTCAGAGAAACCACTCCCTTGTACTCTTCTTCTTGTAAGTAAAACCTTTCCTAGCGATTTGCCTTGCATAGGGCATGCAGATCTTCTAGAATTTCCATAGGTCTGGAAGTCTTGCTTTCGTTGAAGGCAGCATTATTATTATTTGCATTATTAGTATTGACTTAAATTGCATTTTATTAAAGACGTAATCCATCCGGTTTTGTGCCTGAGTAAATTAATCTCTTTGGCCACATAATGCTTAACATTTTACCTGCTTGGACTTGGTGCAGGCAAACTCTAAGGCATTTCTGCTCATTGTATTAAAATGAATTTTAAGTGTAAGCTGATAACATTTGCCCAGCAGTTGCAGGCATAAGCTGAATTGAATGGCTGGCGGTGACGTTTATTGCCAAATATTTCATGAGCAACTTAAGCCCAGTGCTGGTCTCCTTAAGCTATGGCATGTCTTCAATGTCAACATTTATGATAGGACTTTGAACAGTTCAAGCAGGGTCTGGCACGAAAAACCCTCGAGCAGCACTAAGCCAGCCAAGTAAATCTAACGAATCCGTTTGCAAGTTTTGCCCAGGCTCAAAACCCACAGAGCATGTCAAGTTTTGCAGCTGCACTTGAAAGTTTTCAACTGAACTGAACTTTCACAAGACTGGCCAGAGCCAAGAGTATCAACTACTATAACCAAACTACCCACTGGCAACTGGCAAGTGGCAGCTGGCAACTGACACCTGAGAAAAGCCGTTGCATCTATCTTCACTTTAATCCACATATGCAGATAGGCGTACTAGAGTTTTGGCTTTGCTTTCGGCCTGGCCAATGGGTCAGTTAACTATGGTCAACGGGTCTCCGCCACCTCCCTTCTCCCACGGCATTAAGCTACTTGGCCTGTTGCCTACAAATTGTTACACACAAGCACACGCACACTCGCATTCGCAGAAGCTGTGGCTACGCATCGCCTGGCAAGTTCAAGTTTAACTAAACGCCACGCTGTAAAAGTCGCCTGCGAAACGCGTCAGCTATTGGCATTTGAAAATAAAAAATAAGAAACAATAACAAAACGGCGATTGGCAAGCCGAAGTTTAATTGCCCTTGCAAAGGTTAAGGAGAGGAAAGTTGTGAATTGCTGAGTTTGGCCGAGATATCTTGAAAAAACAAAAAAATATTTAAACAAAAATTCAATTTTCGATCGATCGTACCTATGCTATAAGATGACTTAGCTTATATGTCGAGAGCAATTTTCATCAAGATATCTTGAAAAACAAATGAAAACTATAGATATGGTCTACATATATACATATGTATATACTGCTAGCTAGCTATATGATTAAAAGACTAGATTGTTTAGACAAGGCAGGCAGTTGCGACTGAGCAAGAGTATATATGCATTATGATGGTAGCTCCTACAAAGCGTTACACATTTGATGACAAAGCTATAATACCCTTAGTAAGGGCATAACAACACAAAACTAACTTTGGCAACGTGTCAAGCCGGTTTCTTGCTTCGCGCTCAGCGGCACATGGCCGACACGCCGGTCAGCATATTTGAGTCGACGCACGATCCAATCCGGTCTGGGCTTAAGAAATAAAAAAATAAAAAATAGTGAAAAAAGTCGATTGAAACTATAACAAGGCGACGGACATTGGCAACTAGTGAAACTGCAGCTAGATAATTGAATGCCAAACATATTTACAGCTACTTAATGCGAGCGCCCGCGTTCGGGTGTATTCAAATTTGCATCGAGAATAACCTTGTCCCCAATTGGAAAGCTCTCTCCGCATGTGGAGTTCAAATCTTGCGTGAACCGTGGAAATGAATAACAAGTTCAACAAAGAGGAAGCGCAAATGTGGCAAGACGAGACGAATGAATGAATGCATGAATAAAACGAAACCAATGAGCAAAATGAAAAACAAAATAAATAACTAAAGCAAACATTAATAACAATTTGTATTTTGCGTTTGTATCTGTGAATGTATCTGCATCTGTATCTGTTTCTTTTTGCTTGGCATAGACAACGGCTGACCGACCGGCAGTTGCTGCTATTTCATATTAATAAATAAATATGGTAACAGTTCATATATCATCATCATCACCATCATCATCATTATAATCAACATTGATTATGCTTTGCGTGCAGAGTTTTCATAATCAATCAATTGATTGAAGACGTTGAAACAGATGCTTAAATGGGGCAACGTTAGGCGGCGCACTCACGGACACAACAGTTAGCCAATGCAGCAATACACACACACACACACACATACATACATACATACACATACATAGCAGTAAATGCAACGGTAGTAAATACAGCTTGGGCAAAGAACTTATTTAACTTTGACTTTGGCCCTGGAAAACAAAACACAATATTCACACCATTATTTATATGTAAATAATAATTACAATCCTTAACTATTTCAAAGGCCTGGAAATTTGATATTTTTGAATTTAAAATATTTTAATTGGCGACCACAATTAACTGCAGTCTACTTAAAGATTTAATAGGCTGAAACGAGAAACTGTCTTTCGCTCTTTTAATATCGTTTGAAATCAAATATTCATAATTTATTAAAGTTGCAGCTAAGTAAAATAATTAAAATATTTAGCTTTTCTTTTGCTTTTTGCACTTTGTTATTACCAAATATAAGTTGTTATGAAAATATTGTGAACTATATTTCGAGTGTTGACTGTACTGAGATTTGTTCAACATACTTTAGTTAATTGTTATACATTAAGGTTGATTATAAAAATTAATATTTCCGTTATGCGTGGCCCCCAAATAGCTTTTAAATTGCTTTCCCAAAGGGTTTCCAACTCTACTCGAACTCTGTCGATATCCTGAGCTGCTATAAGTAATGGCTCTTGAGTTAAGGCTTATACATTGAAATAAAAATCAGATGCACTTTTATCTGTTTATCGACAAGACACGACACGTAATTCAATAAGCAGATTAACGGCAATCAAGCCGATCAGTCATGACTCATTTACATTAGCCGCAACTTGGGAATTCGTATTTACATTTTTGTCGAGTTGCGTATGGTTTCTGTTTTGTTTTCGAACCGGTTTTTAAAATACCCTGTTAAAGGGTATTATAATATGAACAGAATATTTGCAACGCCTGGAAGAAGAATGCTCCTATTGAAGAAATTATATAGGTTCAGTCTTTATGCATCTATGCTTCTATCAAGACTTTCTTTTGGATACTTTGCGTAGATCCTTCTGTTGCAGGCAGAAAATAGATTGGAATCAATGAATGGTTGAAAAATGAGTTTTGTTTTTTGTAAGACTTTTCGGTTTTTTTAATTTCCTGACTAAAGACAGCAATTACGAGCTTCACTATGCTGTGGCTCCTATGAGAACAATCGACCGGAAATAAAGCTTTCTTATGCACGCACTTTTCAGCCATATTCCCGACAAGAGTATTTAATCGCTAGCGTACCAATGATAACTTTTGGAAATCGCAGCGTATAAATCAGAAGCTGCGGGCGGAATTTGCATGTTTATTAATGCGATCCGGCAACATTCGCCCCCGTTCAGTGAGAGCGATCAAACGTTAAATGTGTTAATTTATTTCGATTAATTGCTAATTTAACCAAAAATACACATAAGCAACAACAGCGGCAACAGCGGCAACAGCAAAATGTATAAATAAAATAAATGTCGCATGGCAATTTCCGCAAATCGTTTAGCGATTACTCATACGCAACGTTGACCAGACCAAAGCTGTAACGGGAATTGCTGGAGCCGCAATGGCCCCAAAGGTCGAGCAACTTTCATGCCATAAATCATGCAATTCTTAAACTGGAACTCTTGTTGCTGTTGCTGTAGTTGCTGCTGCTACTTTTTTAATTGAGCGCGTCTGGCTGCTAATTAGTTTGATGTACGTACAAAAGTCAACGTTCAATTGAATTGAATTCAACGCATTTCAACTCGATTCAATTCATATCAATAAAATATAATTGCTATTCCTTTTGTTGCATGCGCTATGATTTATTATTTGTGCAAAGGCATTGCATAAGTTGCCACTTGAGGCGTGGCAAAGTGTGGGAAAAGCAGATCTCTCAGCCAAGCCAATTTCCCAACCCATCCCACTTGTAACAAATTCGGTTGTGAAATAGCCGGAAACACTTGCACATGCCGAAAATATTCAAATGTTTATGTGGCTCGTTAAGCGAACGGCCAAAGCGCAACAGTCCGGCCAACAAATTGTTGACACATTTATTTAAAAAAAATATATATACAAAAAATGAAAACTAGCAACAGCAGCAAACTCCGCGTTGAAAGTGAAGGTGGCGTTGGCGCGGTCAGCCATGTGGATAGACCATATACGGGACCGTGTCTATGCAGATATGATAATCGCATATTATGGCGTGTTTATGCAAATTCCATACAGCTTTTCATACACACACACACACACACACACACACTGACATTCCAAACATTGAAGCTTAAAGAAAGGTCGTCCAGTTGAGTGATTGTTTTGGTCTGTGGGGATTGTAAAGCTTTGTAAGTTCATCATATTCAGCTGGGTAAAATGCATTTGTTTCAAATAATGTTGAATACAAGTCCAAAATATTGCTAATCATTTCAAAAATTGATAGCTAATTGATTGAAATTGAAAAGAGCTGAGTGAAAACAAAATATTGATATTAAAAATAAAAAAATAAGGCTAATTATATATCATACACAACTGATGCATGACTCATTTTTGAATCAAGTCTTGAAGTGAGAGTGTGGGATACCAAGAACTTAATATGGAAATTGAAAGGCTGTTGGAAAGTGAAGTCCATACTGAAAGAACAACTGAATGTAGTGAAAAGCATTCAGATTGAAATAAAGATGTCGGTAAAAAATGAAAAAATATTCAAATAAAGAGGTCGTTCTTAAAAGAATAAAAAAAGTAGAATCAAAGCTGCAAGCGAAACGTCGTTGGTTTGGCTAACGATTTGAATCATCTTCCTGCTTTAAGGTTTGGTTCCTTAAACTGGCTTTTGCTGGCCTTGGCCCGAATCATGATTTGTCACATTTGAGAATATTTAATGAAATAATTTAATGCTTAAATTATATGTGCCTGCTGTACAACAAATACTTCAAGCCCAATTTCATAATATATATTTAAGTTGTTTATATTATTTAAATATATATATATTTATTAACATTATTTAAATATATATATATATATATATATATATATATATATATATATATATTTATTAACATTATTTTAATATATGTTAAGATAATTGCAACGGTTGGTGAATAAGTTAAAAGTAATTTGGCGTCGTGTGTTCCACATAAATTTGTAATTCTAACAATTTTGTTTAAGGGTTTGTTTTAGGTTTAGGGTTGGTTGTTTTTAGAGGCGACTTTAGCTTGCTTACAGATTCGGCTTGTACCAAATAATAACATTGAATGTTTAAGCTTATTTTCGAATAATATCAAGGTTGTGCCTTATAGGAAATACGAGCACATATGTATATGAAATATGACTGTGAATGGCATGCTCTGAACAGTTTTGGGCCCATTTCGGTGCTTAGTCACATTTCCGTTGAAAGTTGCGCTTCAAAATCCCGTCTGATGCTGCGAAAATGCTTTTGGGTTGACAACCAAAAAATTGAAGGCAAGTCATCATTTTGGCCGTTCATCCAAACCATCCTGTAACCATTTGCCGCTTTTATGCAACTAATCAAAGCAATTGCTTGAGGTTGTTGTCGTCGTCGATGTTGTCGATGTTGTTGTTGTTGTTTGTTTGTTTGCTGTTGCGCTCTCAGCATTTTCAACTTTGCTGCCTGCACGGTCTTCAATTTTAACTTTTGATTGCACTGCATTAAATTGATTTTCGACATGTTGGCTGAAGAAGAAAAAACGACTTTGACTTCATCTCCGCTGTATACTTAATACAGTTCCCTCCAACTCCGTGTCATCATTTGGCATCATCTTTGGTAAATTGTTGCCTTTGTTGTTGTTGTTGTTTTTGTTGTTATTATCGCGCATGATTGGCATTTCTTCAGTTAGATTTTTTTTTTTGTATTATTTTTTTGCTTTCAACTACAACATCGCTACCATGGCGCTCATCAGTTTATTTATTTGCTTTACTGTTTACTGTGATTACTTCACTTTGCTTCAAAAGCAGCAAGAGCAACAACAGCTACAGCAGCAACACCACAGCAACATTAACAACTGCAGTCATTGCTGCTCGTCAGGCAAATGAAAATTGATTTTAGCCATTTTTTCATTTCCGATTTGCAGTTACTGTGATGCCAGAGCCATAGACAAGCAATTGAAGTGTAAGCCACAATCGCAGTCGCAGTCACAGCCAGCGTCAGAGTCGCGCATCCGCAGCCAAAATGTGACATATCATTGTCACGGGCTATTGAGGAGGTTGGGAATCGTTTATTGCATAAGCCCCAAAACAATGCGGAACGCTGGCCGAGAGCAGAGCAGAAGACAGCGATGACTAGCAAAGCAGCCACAAATATGGCCGATATAAATTTGTGCTCGCATTTCACTTTCATTTGGCTGCGGTTATTTCGGCCAGCTTAGAAATAATCGTTGATGCCAGCCTTTTGGAGCAAGCCAAATACCCAGACATTCACTTTTTTTTTGGTGCCAATCTCGTATACATTTGGCACCCATTTTTGGGGATATTCGCTTGTGTTCGGCTTATTCAATGTAATTACAGTTTCATTTCGCGGCATTCAATTTCGATTTAATCACATTCAGTTTCATTATAAATTTCAACATAATTTATAATCCAATGTCTATTGTATATTGTGCGATCTTTTATTTACTATGTTATTTGTTTATTTTTTTTTTCTATCCCTCTTTAAATTGTTGTTTACCGGTTCTATTGTTTAAAACTAGAGGAAATTGGCGTATATTGTTGAAAATGCAAGTGGTATCAAAATTTGTTTGCGCAACTTGCGCCAACTGCAGGCAGACAGAAAGCCGCTTGAATTGCCACCACGCGTCTATTCATTGGCCCTGTTACCCAACTCCTGTCTCCTAACTCGCCTCAATTGCACATCAATGATCTTCCTCTTTAATTAGTTACCATCAAACAGATTTTCGAAGTTAAATTAGAAAAAAGAGAAGAGGTACGTCTCCACGGGAGCTTGAGCTCCAAGCATTTATCTCAGCTTTGCTCTCAGCATGCTGACGCTTAGCTGGACTGCCAAAGAACATGTACAAATGACAGAGTTGTAGTTAAAAAAGCAAATGCATACTATTATTTTAATAATAAAATACAATTTTAATTACTGTCAACTTTGTGCTACAAATTTTGAACAAAAGGAAGTTTCAATAAAAATAACAGCTGTCTAGCTTTAAAAGCTCGGAATGGGCGTAGATTAATCAAGTCAAATTATATATATATATATATATATATATATATATATATATATATATATATATATATATATATATATATATATATATATATATATATATATATATATATATATATTTATACTTAGTCGACAGTTTATAGATTCCAGTTATATACTATAAATGTTTCTTTAAATTTTCGCAGAAAATATTATATTTGCTTTATTAATGCTTACAATTCGATTTGCGAATTCAATTTCGTTTTGTTTTTAATTCGCTTTCAATTGATAAGCTCGATATGTTCGAGCCCGATGTGTTTTTAATTCATTTTCAATTCTTTTTCACCCATGCTGGATTGATTGTTTTGAAATTCGTGTCAGCTTTGCTTTTGGTACACTTGCAAGGCGCAGCCTGCCCCGTATGCCATGTCCATATTAAGTAAGTACACATGCATGCGAAAATGTATAAGACAAGCATATAATTTAACACTCGGGCCACAAGCAGTTCAGCAAAGTGGTCGCGACAACAACGCAACATTCTTTGTCATGACGAGAAGTTTTCTGATACCCACTAACTTTTCAAAATGGGCATATATAAACCAACACGATCAAGCTATGCACCTCTATCTGCATAAGCGCAGCGATCTCAGAGTCTATTTAGAGCAAAAGTTCTGGTAAATCATAAGTAGAAGCAGCTTACATATGTTATGATAACTCGGCTCATTTACCCAAAGCCGATAAATATCGGTATGCATATTTAAAATGTAGTTGAACAGGGTATTTACTAATAGAGCACTTGCTCCTAAAGCACATTAACTTATTATGTTTGCTCTTTCAGCGAGCATAATAATTTTAAATGAGCAAAGATTTTCAAGTCCACAAAGTGTGAGGTACATCAGTTTTCAATCTTTTATGGCGCAATCTGATAAATATGCTCCCATTTTTGTTGAAGGCAAAGTGGTACGAAGTGTTTTGTTCTTCTCAAAATATCTCAATCCAACAATTTGATGTAAGGCAAACTTTTATATACACACTATAACTATGATTGGTTAAAAAGAAGAGTTTTTCCATGAAAGAGTAAACATTCTTTTAACCAAGTTTTCTGTCTCGCTCTCTATTCTCTTTGACAAGATTTGGGTTAAGATAATAATTATGTTAAATTAAAATAGGTAGTGTATTAAGGCTTCGGCAAGCCGAAGATAATTATTCCTTCATTTACTTTTTTGCCTTTTTACAACAGTTTTTCAAAGTTGCAATTTTTTTTTTGCTGCCGGGGCGGAAATAGCTTGTTGCCGAGGCGCACTTTGTGTGCGGCCTTTTCAATAGTATTTTTCACACTTGTGAAAATTAAAACTTAACTGAACATTTTGCTCTTGCCGTTTTGTTGTTGTTGTTGTTGCTGCTGTTGCTGCCTTTTATTGTTTTAATTTCACGCGTTTTTTTCGCGCATTGTTTCAATGACCGTCACGCGCCGCAACCCTCTGGCAAAGCCGACCGGTCGAGCAGTTGAAGTTGTTGCTGTTGCTGCTGCTGTTATTGTTGCTACTATTATTATTGTTGTGGTTGTTGTTGTTGCTGCTGTTGTTTGTTTGCAAAATGAAGTGGTCATATCTGTGCTGTGCTCCCCGCGCCAGCCCCTCACACCACGTACAACGAGCTTTAATGATAATTTCCAAATGACATAAAAGCGGCCAAAGAGCTTCAGGCCGAGTCTGTGTCCACCGCACGGCGGCACAGGGCGCGAGGGGCACATGGCTGATCGGGTCGGAGACTCCGCGCTGCATACACTGTAGCATGTTGCGCTGGGACTGGCGTTGTAATCAATGAACTGGTCGAGCCAACCCACAGATAAATGAATTAAATGAATGGTTGCCGGCATCTGTGAATTTGTGCGTGTGTGTGTTTGTGCATTTTAATGCCTTAATGAAAAATGCATTTTTAATTATTTTTTGTTCATTTACGGACATTTTGTTGTTGTTGTTGTTGTTATTGTCATCATTGAGGCGCCGGACGGGCTTGATATGCGTTGGCTTATGCGGCGTATACGTTATTTATTGCGCTTAATTTTTTCAACCCGACGGCAGACAAGTTTTAGTTGATATATCCCGTGTGCAGGGTGTATGGAATACCCATACCACGACTCAGCGACCATCCCCTGCCACATTGCCTCGTGAAACTACTTCCTTGATCTTTGCAGGTCTGCCTCAGCTGCTGCTGCTGCTGCTGTTGCTGCTATTGGCCCCGTTAGTTAGTTTTAGTCTTGGGTTTCATTAACACTAACTGCACTCTATGTCTCCGGCTATTTGTGTTGCCAGCGCCAGCGACAGCGCCAATGGCAACAGCAACGGCCACGCCGTTGGCCGGCCGTGCGGCCAAGTATCGTATTTCATCATTTGTTAAAGTCGAGCCATTGATTTGCGCACAGGTAGCAGGCACTAACGGGCAACTGGGCAGCTGGCAACATGCCTCTTGTCATTCATTAGTATGGCATGTCATTCATTACGAACCACACCCCGCCTTAACACTTACAACACCTCGTGGGGGAACAGAAAGGAGGGGGCGGGGGCCGTCTTTATAAGACACTCGTTGCGCAACTTTTCACCCTTGCGACTAGACACCACGCCGTGCCGCACCGCGACAACGGAAGCGCCATAAACTCATCAAATTTCAAGCCAATTTGTTTACTGGTCTTAGCGCCCCGACACTCCAAGTGTAGGGTAGCGAGGGTAGCTGCTGGGGCCAGGCGCATATTGCAGCTCAAATGACCAATAGCAGAAATTAATTTTGTTTGACAGCTTTACGATTTAAATATAATATATAAACGAAAAATCTTAAAATAATTGCCTTCAAAGCAACTTCTCATTTGCCATTTACAATTAGGTTCTCTTTCCACTCAAAGAAATTTGTAATGTTTTAGTAAAAATATATGAATTAATGCAAAATCGTATGTGGCCAACAAATATGATTATCTTTGCTGAACCCGTCTCTCATTTCGGCTCTTAATGTTATTCAAATTCGCAACCACTTTCCATTTTGCATACATGCACTTTCATCTAAATATGAAATGTGCAAATATATTTCGAAAAATTCACCACGCTCAATTTTCACTACAATATTAGTTTCAGCTTCAGTTTCAATTTTAATTGCGAATTGAAAATTGCAAATTGTGTTGATGTGACAAAGCTTTTAATTGTTATTGTCTCTTGCTTGAATTTCAACATAATTGCAATTTGTTGTATTTGTGCCTTTGCTTTTATTAGTGGGAGAGAGGAGAGAGAGAAGGGTAGCGCCACAATTCGGTGTACGGCAGCTAGCGGCAATGTCAACTGGTTCATAGCCCAACCGGCTGAACATTCACAGATCTTGAGCGGTGCCGGTTTTTCATTACATGCTTAAAAATTGTAAATAGACAAACGCAAAACAGAAACAAAAACAAGAAAAAAAAATGTGGAAAAAATGAAAATGAAAGTTTCAATTACAAATTGGACGGGCTAGCACAGAGACTGGCTGGGAGCACAAAAAAAAAAAAAAAAAAAACAAAACAAAACAAAACTGGCGAAAAACAAAAACAAACAGTTTAAAAAGAAAAGAAGAAGCGTTTTTGGGCGAAAGAGAAAAAAGCGTAAAAGTGAAGCCATTTAATTACTGGTTTTTCCGCTTCAATGTGCATTCCAAGTTTTTCCAAGGTGAATGACGAGCAGCCGCAGCGACAACGCCCCGCTCCCCGTCTCTCTCTCACTCTATCTCTCTCTCTCTCTCTCTGTCTCTTAAGCTAATTGAAAGAGTCCAATGGTACTGATTGAAAGCGCCGTTCAAGCGAAACACTGGTTGAACATCTACTTCGATATGGATCGCGGACTACGTGTATTAAAGCGATTTATGAAATCGTATCGAAATTTGATTGACATGGACAGCTCAAAGAACCCAAATGTGTTGAAGCTCTAATTATCAATTCAATTATCATTGAATTGAAAGCAATATTAAAAGCGAATTTAATTTAAATACATAGCTATAGTGTAATTATAACAGCATAACAGCATTTAGTTAGGTATATACATATGTAGTTGTCATTGAATACAAATTGAATCGAAAGCTGTATTACATTTTACGCTACACAGAAGATTTTATGCAATGATAACGAAAATTGAAATTGAAAAGCTTGATTGATATACCCAACATTGCAAGCATATTCAAGCTGAAGTCATAAATATATTAAAAAAGTAAAATTCTCAATGAAATATTTTGAAAACGATTGAAAGCAAAGGTTGTTTCAAGTACATACCCCTAAAATTCAATTCCACAAAATTATTTCGGTCAAATAAAATCTTGATTGAAATGCACAGCTTTGCAAGCTTAGTCTAGCTTTAGTCATGAGATTATTTAAAAGGTGAAGAGTCCATTGAAAATGTTTGATAATTAACTGAAAACTGAAACTGAATTGAATTGAAATCCAAGCGTAAACTAAAATTGAACTTTAAAACCTCACTTCAACTGAAGTCTTCAATATATTAAAAGAGTAAAGTTCTCATTGAAAATGTTTGAGATTTAATTAAAAATTGAAATTTAAATTGAATTGAAATTCAATATCAAGCGAAGGCTGATTGAAATGCACAGCCTTAAGATCAAATTTGCCTCTTAATAGTATTAATTGAATAATTAAGTTTTTGTTCAATTCTCATTGTCTTCAATAGAAGCCCAGATTCATTGAAAGCACCGCAAACAATTTCTGCGTTCATGCTGCAATTAAAATAAGAATATTCCAATTGAGTGATGACTAAAAGTGATTAGTTCAATTCGCAGAAAGACAACTGCTCAAACTTTAATCGGAGCTTGAAATATAGAAATACATAACCGCTCAGTTCTTAACTCAAGCCAAAACTGACTCCATTTAAAATTAAATCAAAGCTTAATTGAAATGCATTGCCAGCAAATTTGCTTTTGTATTTAACTTAAAGCAGCGCATTTGATGTTGACTGATGGTTAACAAGTGGCGCATAATTCAGTTCTCAGCGTCAAGCTTGAAATGTCGTCGGCAATCATCAAGGGAAGTGTTGCTATCAATGAAAGCTCTGTTCGTGCTGTTTTTGTTTCTTTTTTTTGCGCTTTGTCAGTTCAATTGAACGCTTAGACGAAGCAATAAACAAACCGAAAGAGATTCTCAAGGCCGTCGCATCGTCACAGCTAACCAAAAATGGTCAACTGCTAACAGCAGTAAGCGGCTTATGGAGTTCTTCTTGCATGATGTTGACATTTCACACACACACACACACACACACGCACACATACGCGCGCGCAGAGCATGTGGGGAGACCCCAATAAAAACATCTAAAATGCTCGACGAGGCCTCCCCCAAAGGCCGGCCGCATGACTTGCATGCCAAGATCCACGATCTTAAATCTAAGATCTGAGAACTGAGCAGTGAAACAACAAAAAATTGTGCATTGTTTGGTTTTGGGTATTTAACATCATCCGTGGGGAATTTAAAGTTTTACAACATTTTCGTTTTTATGAAACGCTAAATTTGGCCAACTCATGTTGATGACTTTTGGAAAATGCAAAAGACGAAAAAAAAAGCCAAGAAATATTAAATAAAACAAGCTAATGCTGTGTATCTGATTATTTACTTGGGCCTGTCCAAGATAGAAGACACATGCATCGCCCTCTGTCTCCTCCGCTCCCTCTCTTCCTCTCTCCGCCTAATAAACGAAGTTTTGCTGCATTTGAGAGCGGCATTATCAATATTTGCACTAAATGAAACACTAAAGTGAATTATTAGTTGTGCAAATAATTGCACAGTTCGGTTTACAGCGAAATCTTTCTACCGTTCTCCACTGAAATCTGATAGCTTGGACGACAGCACGACGTCCTCGTCCTACTCCTCCTCCTCCTCCTCCTCCTCCTCGTCGTCGTCGCTGGCAGCTTGTGACAATATTTGCGCTGACAGATAGGCGAGCCTTGGCTTAAACGAACAAGCGTTCTGTAAAGCCGATTAGATAAAGTTTATACCATAACAGAGCGTATTATAGATTCTTTACTTTATGCTCTGTGTAACGCGCATATCCATTTTGGGTCTTTATTAACAGGCGAGTCGATATAGTCACGTGCATCTCTCCGTATATCTCTCAGCTTAAGGCTATTCTAATGCAATTATGTCAAACTACGTCTATTTGCTTTCGAGAATGTATTAATCGCAGTCGGTAGCATCGAGTAAATTTATTTTTTACCACTTATAGAAATAAACAGTTGAAAGTTATGTTTGGTGTACATAAAATTTTTGGCTTTTTTTTAATAAGTTTATTTATGCCCCCAAAAAACGCTGGAGCTAATCTTTGGAAGCCCAAAAGACATGTAAATATTTTACTCTATTGCAAAGTGAAAAGAGTATATTGGCTTTGCAGATCGTATGAGTTTCATATCTTTAGTTGGGGAAATAAAACTTGGTATAAATACTCGTGAATAAATATTCACGAAGATAGTTGAGATTTGAGGCTACGCGTAGGGACGTGGATATCGCAAGTTTCTCCAAAAGGTTGATCAATCGGTTAACCGATGAATCAGATCATTTGATATATCTTTGAGAAATTGAATTGCAGCATATTTTCAAACCGTTCTTGGACTGTGAACGAGTATTATACAGTCGGTTGCACCCGACTGCAACATTCTTAGTGTTTATTTTTTTGTGTGCACCAGCTCTAGTTGCCCATCGGTCCGCTGTGCTAATTGCTAGCCACACATACTAACGCATATCAAATATCAGATAGCAAATACAAATCTATAGATATACACACACATACATATATATATAAAATATTTGTAGCGCGTTCTGCTGCTGATGAGCTGAATTCGTGTCCCTTGCTGCAATTGCATAACCCTGACCACAAAAATCATTAAAGTCATTGGCAACAGCAACAAACAAACGAATAAATAAACAAAATAGCTGTCGAGTGTTGGCTGAATTGGTTGTATTGCAGCTTGGGATGTGCGAAAGTGTTTATGTCATGATTTAAAATACATGCCAAGTGGTTAACTAGCACTGGGTGTGCGAAGGGGGGCGGGGAGGAGAGAGGTTGTGGCAGCATGCGGGACGCTGAGCCGCGATGCCAAATCAGTTATGAAAAAATCATTGGAATTTGTTGAGCTGTACAAATAAATTCAACAGCTTACTGCATATTAAAGGCGACGTACAATATTTATGGCCCTGGTGTCTGTTGTGCAAACATGGCTAAAAACAACACCAACAATAGCAAAAGCATTTAAACAACATAAACACGTGTTGGCAGCAACTGCCGTTGGGGCAGGAGTGAAAGGGGCTGTAATGAAGGCTAATTGCATAAACACTTGTTAATTGCGAGTCATCTAATACGTATACTTAATCTATATTTCGAAATATTAATTTGAAAAAAATTAAGACGCTATCTGAAAGCTGCACTTAAATCAACGTTTAATCAGGAATAAAAGCTTTTAAGCTAAGAGCTTTAATAACAGCTTTTAACTTGAAACTAAGCAAAGGGCTCGAAAAAGTTACAGGATTAATCAAAAGCTTTAGGATAAAAGCTTAAATTTAAAAAAAATTAAAATTAAATGAAGTTTAATTGTGCTTTTTAATAAAATATTCCACTGTGTTCACTGGGTACCAAATATCTTAATCAGGGATGCAAGTCCAATTTATATGGCTAAGTTGGGTTTATGTTTCGGACCAAAATCTTATGTTGAGGTTCACTTTGTGAAATGGAGTTTCTACATCATGGTAGGGGCAGAAATTGAAACAGATAAAGTTACCCAAATCTTATGTTTAATGCCTAAAAACCCTATTTTCTGATCTTTGAGTCAAAAATTGAAGTTGTTAACCCGCTTTGATATGAAAACACCAACGTTAACATGCAACTGACTGGTTCATGTTACGGAGGAGCCACTGGGCAATTGGGCTGCAAATGATTACGCTGTTTGCCCACGCAAGTGGGTCGGATTAATTTGTTAAGCTGCAAGCTGTGGATGGGGCTGAAGCTCTAACGGACCATCGCTCTGTATGCTAGCCGTAATGGGGTCTCTGTTTAACTCATTTAACTGCCGGCAGATGGCGTAATGCGATAGAAGTCGCATTGCCTGCAACCGCTAAATGCGGCGTTGTCGCTACGGATTGATTCATCACATAAGCACGAAAGTCGTGCCCCTGCTGCTGCTGCTGCCAAACCCACTAGGAAATTCTAATAAAAACTCAGCCAAATGGCAGAGAAGGGCGCCACGCTGCAGGAGTGGTTGGCTGGAGCGATTTTACGCGTGGTCAAAGTTAATGGGGGGAAAAGAAAAAAAAACAAAATGTTGCATTTAGAGCTTCACACGATGATGATGATGACGATGGGCATGGCGATGATGACATTGCCTGTGGCCAGTATTTTTTAACACCAACAACTGGCCCCTGCCTGTGTCCGTTGTGGACTGCCTAGCGATAAGACCACACGTCAACCCCTTAACACTGCCACCCCCCGCCCCCCCTGCCACCATTCCAGCAGAACGCAAAACTCCACCCGACAAGCATATTATGACCACCCGATGCGATTGCATTTTCCGGCTGGCGCTGCTGCTGATGATGACAAGGTTTCAGTCAGCATGAGATTTTTGCATATACTCGCATCGCATCTATTTGCATTCACAGCCGTTTATATTGCAACCTCACACCAGCTACCCTGGCCCTACCGCACCCTAGTCCGTTCAGTCATTCATTTTGGTTTATAGGTAAAGCTGCTGCCTGATGGTGAGCTGCAAAGCAATTTAGTTGGCGCCGCAGCACGGGGCGTGTGGGGCGTGACCATCGTAGATGTTAAGGTCGAGGGCGAAGGCGAGCTTGAGGGCGAGGGCGAGGTTGAGGGTGCATTGGAGGTTGTTTTATGCAATGTTCTATGTAATGGGTGAAGGAGGCGGATTGCTACGCCCCTGATTCTGATTGTGAGTTTAAAATGCATTTTACAGACAATTTTGCACTTACCATTTACGAGTTAGTTGGGGTCATTGATGGCGATGACTGTAACGAAAAGAAGAAGAATAAGTGGGGATATCATAAATGAGCATGTGCATAAGAAAAAGTATTACAATGTGTAGCTTTGATATGTCATAGCTGACAGCGGAAAGCAGCAATATTGAAGATAGAATTAGCTTAGCTGTAATATATATAGCTATAGCTTGAAATGAATGCGTATATAAATTGAAATAACTATATTAATAAATGAATAGAAAATAATTCACAAATAGATAGATGCGAGACTTGTTTTCGATCTCGGCAGTTGCTAAATAATACATTCGTATTGTGCCAATTTAGTCGGAGAATGATCATTTACAATATGATACAACTTTATGCGAATATTAAATATAACCCAACCTTTCTTTAATGAGCTAAGAATATCTGAATCTTACCAGGTGCAGAATCTGTATAGCAGACTACCCCATGAAAGTATACTGTGACTACGCTCAGAATTTCTAGATTCTCAGTCTTTTAATATAATATAATATATTTAATAACAGACAGATTGTGGAGAAAATGTATGTACTTTGCGGGACAACGTGCAATCAAGAGCTTGCAAGTTTTTTCACACACGTCAGTTGAACTCTTCCAAATTCCATATTTTCTGATAAAGACATTTAAAAATAAATTTGAAACTGGAAATTTCGTACATCAAAGCAAAGTCCATGCTAGTGCTGCAGTTATCGAAAAGAGTGAAACATAAATAAATGTCTTCACAAATATCTTTGAAAAAATAAGCTTGAAGCCGAAATTAAGTAATGGAAGGAATTCCCCACATACTGTACACAACGAAGCTAGAAAACTCCTAAGGCTTTTCCTGTACGTTGGTCACCAATCGGTCAGTCAGTCTGTCACGACGAACAGCTTAATATATATATAGAGAATTATTATAACAATGGTCCAGCAGCTTGTTATTTTCAACCTGCTGCAATATTTCTATGAAATGCCGGGCGCTCTATCATTTGGCATCTAATCTGATTACCTTGGCACCCAACTATCACACACTTTAAACGGCAATTTGCGGTGAGTGTGTGTGTGTGTGTGTGTGTACAAATTTTGCAAACACATCACGTGTCGCATTGACAGATGTTTCACGTTGCTGCCGCCGCTGCCCCTCCACCTTTTTCGCGCACAGGTACTTCAACGTGCCAAAAACAAATCGACAAGAACTCAAAAAAAATTGGCAAATAGGTAAGCGAAAGGGGGGTATAATGAGGGGGATGTGCGGGCACGACGACATTTTTTCTAAAGCCAACTTATTATTTTACATTTTTGGTTCATGACCCAGAAACGTAGCCCCACAAGAATCACAGACTGCGTCCGCAACTCTCCAACTCCATCTCTAGCTCCAGCTCCAGCTCCAAGCTTCGACTGCGTTTCGTTCGTGGGACGTTAAAGTAAGAGAGAAGTGAGTACGTGCGGTCATCTGTCATGATTCTCGATTTAAACGTTGCGCTTGGGCTCCACTGTGCGCTGGAGTTGGCCTACAAAGCGAACAGCTTCGGGGGGAACAAGGCAGGGCTGGGCAAGGAGGGGCAAGATGCTACCTAGACTTGTCCAGCGGCTTGTGTCTTGGTTCCATTGTCTATGTGCGTGCGCTTTGCTTAAATGTCAATTATTTCACGCTTATTACATTCTCGAACGATGATGACCATAATGAAGATGATGCCGACGATGCCGGGAAACTTCATTTGCGAGAAAGTCGAATAACAAAAACGAAAATATATAAAAAAAATACAACGAAAAGTGAAAAATAAGAAAAGAAATATGTGTGCTGTCTGCAAGTACCTGGTGTATAAAAAATAAAAGTAATGTCTCTCACTTTTTTATTTATACACATATTTCTTTAATGCGAACTTTACGAGCGCGCGACAAACATTTCTCAGTGAGTAGACGAGTTGAGATGAGAAGAGACATTTTTATGGGTCAGTTAAGGCGATTGAGCACAGAATATCTCTTCCCATTCAACTACCCTTTAACTGCACTTTCTCGGTCGCCCACATTGTCTCCCTCTCTCTATCACTCTCTCACTAATATGTTTTCTCTACGAAAGAGGGAGGGCGATCTCTGTATCTCACTCTCTCGTTGTCTCCCTTTATGCAGTCTTTCCTCTCCTCTCTCTCTCTCTGTCTATCTGCCTCTTTGTCAATCTCTCTCTTTGTTTATTACTCTCTTTTCAGTGAGACAGACGAAAAGAGGAGAGTAATATTCGTGGGTCAGTTTAGGCGATGTGTCACGATAATCTCTCCCTATTCAATAACTATTTCTCTAACATTCTCTCCTTCCCTGTGTCATTATCTGGTTCTCGCCCTCTCTCCGTCCATCCCACTCTACTCTCTCTTTCTTTCGCTCTTTCAACTTCCCTCTCTCTCTCGATCTCTATCACTCTCTCTCCCTTGTTCTCTCACCGCTTCTCTTCCGCCATCTCGGTCTGTTTCGCACTTCATATTGATCTTTTATATGTTAACAATTAGATTTTGTCTTTCTCTGAAGCGCGGTATATCGTGTTTGACACACACATGCACACATCTACACACACACACACACACCCATACACACACACACACACTGGTAGCTTGTCAGCTTGCATCATGGCTCTCAATTTCGGCTTCAACTTTAACCAATTTCCAAACATTTTCCGCAGATACAATCAAAAGATTTTCAACAATAAACTAAAATGAACGGCGGCAAAACGTTGAGCGAACGAGGGACAAGTGAAAGGGTAACGCTATGAAGTAGGGACAACCAGGGGAAAGGGGAGGGGGGGGGGGGTGTTGGGCACACGGAGGGGGAGCCTCTGAACGTAACGACATTTTGTACGACCCCATTTCCAAAGTCGTAATAATTTCATGAAAAACGCAGCCACGCCGACAGCGACGCTGGCAGAGCTGCATTTTGTTGAGCTTCAGCGGCGGCGGTTTGGCTTAGTTGCTGGGCGGGCGGGTGTGTAGGTAAGTGGGTGGGTGTGTGGTGTTGGCGTTGGCGATGGTTGGGCAGCACGCGGCGTTGCTGGTAATGTGCCAGTAAAAGGTATTTTAACGCTGGAATGCTCGCAGGCGCGCAACGCTCCGCTCCGCTCCGCACTGCACTTGTGCCTTGGCCCCAGACTCGCACTGGGAACATCATGTAGCCCGTACAGCTATCACTCTACCCCGTCCGCCTATCCATTTTTGGGCCCGTACAACTGCTCCGCCGATCCCTGTCGCCCATTATCTGCTTTGCCGCCGTCTGGCAAAATGAGTCGGAGGACGACTCCTCGGCTGCTTTGTCATGAAAAATAACTTCGCTTCGTTGAAATGACAGTCACGATTTTGCTTTTGCTTTTTTGGGCAACTCCAATGCCGACGCCGGCGTCCACGTTGACGTCGAGGTCGCTGCCACGCCTCCATCGACAGCGTCGACTGCGCTCATCTTCAGCGCACGTTGTCTGCGAAAATTTTACTTCGCTTTATTTCTTTCCTGGTGATTTCCCTTCTTTCTACTACTACACACATTTATATAATTTTTCCTTCTCTTTTCCTTTCATTTCACTTTTTTTTTGTTCCTTTTATTTAAGGGACAGCCATGTAACAGACTTGGCTGCAGCAACTAAATGAAAGATGATGAATTTATTAAATTCCCCATGTGGATGACGAATCGTATGGGGGTAACGGAGATGGAGGCGGGGGCAGAGGTGATGCTGAATGGGGGCTGCCAACTTGGGTGCTGCTGTTGGTGTTGGCCATAATAAATAATATGCAATAGTATGCTTGAAGAGACACAACTGCAATCAGTTTGTGTTAAGGCTGAAATTGCACACATTTACAAAAACTAAATGCTTTATCCACATTTTTAACAATTTAATAACAAAATAAATAATGTTGGGCAATTAAATGGCATAAGTTAAGTTGGTTAATCTTCAATTTAAATATTTTCCTTAATAGTTTCTGCTCTTGTTGGATAAGTTCTTTAAGGGATGCAGTTTTTAAGGGAACTGAACAACGAATATTGCCGTTTTCTCTCAAGCTAGATTTGACCTAAACCCTTCTTAGTCAGATCTATTTAAACGTATTTTATGTATCCTTTAATAATTCTTATAGTAAGGTATAGTATAATTCTTAAAAAAGACAAGTAAACAGTCAGGGAAAATAAAATCTATTGTTCTGGCAAATTAATTTGAAACAAATCTCGTATGAAGTTCACTTTACGCAGCCTTTAATTCGCTTTCCGTTTATAAACGAATCCTTTGATTTGCTAGTTAATATTTATTTATAATTAACATTATTAAAAGGGCATTTACCTTAAGTTTGCATGTCTTTAATCCCAAGCTAATTTTAATTTTCTGTCAGAATCTCCAAGCGCCATCCACAACAACTTCTTTGATCATCTTAAAATTCAGCTTTGTTAAATTTTATTCGTATGCTACCAAACAAATTGACAAAGTTTGTATTTTCAGTTCGACTTCTGCCATGACTCAGAGTTAAATATTGGCCTTTAACCAACCCCCATCCCCCCTCCCACCACCCATCATTACCTTGCATAGAAAGAAAACTTTGTAACGCCCGCCCCCCGCCAGCCGCCTGTTGTTGGGTTTAATCTTTTGTATGCCGATTTTATATAGCTTGCATACGATGAAGAAATTCCTTGCCCAACAAAGGCAACAAAACAATGAAAAAAAGCAGAAAATGCAAAGAAAAAAACTTTTTAGCGCCGCTAACTCGCCGTTTGGCTAATAAAGAATGTAAATGGAGCAAATTGCTTGGCCAAAAGGTAAAATTTCATAAATTTCAAAAAGAAAAAAAAAACCGAGAGAAAAAAAATGCCGAATGCCTCGTAACTTTATTTTTTTTTTGTTTGTAACTTGAAGAAACAATCGTAAAAATCGCGCAGTGTCATTAATCTGAGGACTTTCCAAAGACTGGCAGCAGACCACCCCAGACTCCAGTTCCTGCTACGCAACTCCCAAAGTTTTTTCGACTTGCCACGCCCACAATTGATGTTATAAAAGCGTTTAGCCTTAATTGTTGGGGCGTTAAAGGTTATTGTTGTTGTTGTTGTTGTTGTTTCTGCCGCTGCCGTGTGCAACGATTTGTTTTTCCTTTACGCATTTTTCTCGACATTTTGCGTTGTCATCATAAAAAACAAGACTTTCGTATAGGTGTGTGTGTGTGTAAAAAACGAAATCAAAAACGTCGTGAATTGGACTCATTTTGTTTGGTTATGGTACTGTGGGCTTTGGGTCGTCGTCGTCGTCGTCGCCGCCGTCTTCTTGTGCTTAGTGAGTCTGGAAACTGTTTTTAATGACCAAATATTAAAATAAAAAGGTGCTGCCTTTTGGGGCCATACAGTTCGGTTCGGTTTTCTGGCCTTTTGTTTATGGCCATGATGGCTCTGTTGGGTCTTATGACACTTTTCATTTGCCGCTGCATAATGAAAAATTAAATTAATGAACGCACATTTAGGAGCGGATGGAAATACATCCCAGCAGCATCCCAGCGAAACAGAGCCCAATCTCAGACCTCAACTTTTCTATACACATTTCACGTTTGTTTTTGGAATGTTGTTGTTGTTGTTTTTGTTTTCTATAGTCATTTCCATTTGCTTTGCCATTGCCGTTTTCATTTCCATTTCCATTTACCATTGCCAAGTAGTCCACATTAGCAAAGTGCCAGCGAACAGCAACAACAACATCGAGTCTGGCGCCTTCTACTTTTGTGGCAAATTAATTTGGCAAGTGCAATAAAACTTTTGCAGCAGATTTGGCCATTATTCAATGCCTTGTAAATACAGGCAACTTCTGAGCGGAGTTGGGGCAGCGTAACCTGCGAATGGGCTGCCTGTTATAGATTCTCCCCCAACCCAGGATCGGCATCATGTTCGTGTAATAACCAGGCCATTAAATAAATTAGTCAAATGCTTTTGGCTGCCAGTTTGGATATAACAACAGTGTGCCAATGAATGGGGTTGGCGTGTCCTAAATGGATCTGTTGGCCATTCAGAGATGGGGCATAGTCAATACACAAACCCTTTTGTGATTATGGTCAGCCTCGATTCCTCTGCTCTATGAGCGCAAAAACAAAACATTTGTCATTCAGGATTTGCCATGCAATGTTCTACGTAATTAAACCAAAGTGCAACAGCTAAAAGAAAAACACAAGGCACAACAAGAGGTTGGAGTTCACTTCGGGCTATCGAAGTTTAAATACCCTTGCAGGCAAATAGCTTGGCAGCTGCAGCTGGTAGCTGCAGGCTCGCCCTCCTACTTATTCCTGCAGGAGTAGGATAATATAGTCAATTGATTTGTTATAATTTTGCAGATCTGTGTAGAGAATAGTTTGCTTCGTAAATAATGATTGCTGTGGGGTCAACAGAATATACGAAAGTTTTTAATGCAAAAACAATTTTGTCCAGCTATGTGATATAGTAGTACGATATAGATTCGATTTCGATCATATAGATCAGGACAACTTGTTCCGATTCGGTAGACTCGGACTTCGGGATGCCAGCTCTCCCCAGTCAGAGTATGACAAAGCAACGAGTAACGATACACTGGCGGGGGGACGCACCGGAGCATATTTTCAAAAACAGATTGAATGCTATAAATTGCAGCTGAGCCGCATCAAGTCGTGTCGGGTTGAAAGGACGCAGAATCTGCTGCTGTTCGCTTTATGTGGGCGATGTACGCATTGAGCCCGGAAGCTGTAAGCGTTGCAATGAGCAATAATTGGGCTTTGACACTTGAGCGGGCAGCGCTCTCAGCTGACCCCACACCCCATGCATTGTCTGTATGTGTGTTTGTGTGTGTGCCTCAAATCAACCCTGAAATTCATAAATGACAACGGGCAGGGCAAGACAATGGACGAGTCTACCCCGTAGCCGTCGACGCAGGACACACTAATAAATCCTTGTCACAATATCCTTTTGTTTTGCCATTTTTCGAGGCCCGAGTCGAGTAGCTGCAGCCAGAGCCCAGAAGCCCTATACCAGGCGCATTATCCTTTTTGAATTTACAGCGCAATAATTCAAAACACATTCGTCGACTGACAGACAGACGGACAGAAAGAGAGACAGACGGGCGGACAGACACGAGCGGGCATCAGGGCTGGCGGCCTGGAATGGGCCGAGGCTCTCAAGTCTGCCAGACTTGTCTGCCGCCCCTCAATGATTAAAGTCCTGTCGGCACGCAGCGCCATATGCTTCCCGGCGGCCTCGTTCTCAGCGCTGCCATCTCAGAGATTAATTCGCCGCTGGTTTCAGTGGCAGCTCGTCTCGCTGCCTGTTGATTGTCATTGTCTCGAGTCCCTGCCAGGGCCATTGTCATTTTTGTCAGCTTCTCCAAACTTATAAATAGCAAGGGTGCGAGAGAGAGAGAGAGAGAGAGAGAGAGATTGAGAGACAGAGTGTACGTAGAATGGGAATGTTTTCTAAACTGAGATCCACTAAAGAGAACGGCTGCAATAATAGAGCGCCAACGATCAGCCTTATGGGATAAAATATAATCGGTAATAAAATATTTTTTCCTCGTTTATATTGCTGTGAATTCTTTTCTTTTTCATGAAGGTACAAAATGTCTATCATAAATTATGTTTTGGTCTGTTTTTGCGTGTTAATTTTATACATTTTTAGACACAATTTCTTACAACATTTTTGAGGTGTATATTAGGGAGCTCCTTTTACATAATTTTTGATATGTACAACAAGTTGAAACGTGTAGCCATAATTGTTTAAATTTATCTAAATGGGTAGAAAATGTTTCTGAGTTAGTTTACTTTTTATCAAATCGCATGCCAAAAATATCAAAATTTCTTGTCAAGCTATAATTGAGGTCATGTTTACCTTTCAAATAGAAGAAGAGTTTTTATCAATATTCTTTCAGAGGGTATATTCATTCTTTCGTGCAATGTGTAACGCTCGAAGTTAAGTTAAGAATTATATTCTCGTTAGCAGTATATTCGTTTGATCAGTCAGTCTCAAGGACTATGTCATAACATTGGTCGTATCGGTTCACTATATCATAATGCAGCCATTGGATTGATCAAACGCAACTTAAGCTCTTTTGTTTTTTTATATATTTTAGCCAAAGTCGGCAATAGCGATATTTAAAATGTACCTGCTCAGCCCTTAGCCATATGCCAGCAAGGGTATTTAAACTGCGGCTTGCCATAGATAGACATTTATTTTCGTCTATCCCTGACCTCAGACGCAGAAATTTCTAATGCATTGCAAGCAATTTATATTTGAAAATCCTGGAGACAAGAGTTTAGTTAGGTTTCCATTCAAATTTAAACAAAAAGTTGAATGAAGGAAATAGGAAAATGAAAATGTTGAAAAGAGAGATAAACACATACTGAAAATCATGTCGGGAAAATATAACAATATAAGTACATAAACGGCCCATTTTAGTTGACTCGCCTTTGCAGCTAGAATAGCATGAGAATGCTTGAGGGAGGTGGGAAAGGGCAGAGGCAGAAGCAGGGGCAGTGCAGTGACAGTGAGAATGCAAGTGAATTCACTTGTAAGGGGCAACAACAGGAACAACGGCAAGAGTAACAATTTAAACACTTATTCACACACACACACATACACATGAGCACACAAACACACACACTCACAATCAGACAGAGCACTCATAAGACACTGTGAGTATACTTGAACTTTTTGTTTGCACCACGCTTTGCAACGCGTTGCAAACGCCTTGCCTCGGCTCGGCTTGACTGGGCTTGCTTGGGCATGTGTGTGGCAAGTATCTAGTGAGGGCAGAGCTGAAGCAATACGTACACAAATATCCAGAAGTTCTACGAATATCACACGCACACACCCATACGTACACTCGGTAGATACTTAGGCAAACTTGTGTGTGCTTAATTCCATTTTCATTTTCATTTCAGTCGGCGGCAGACAAATGCAGACAATGTTGAAAGGGAGGTGTGGACCGGGCAGACCGGAATGGAGGCAACGTTTTGTTTGAGTTCTTGAGGCATCCTTTTAGCCCAGTGCCTCAGTAATATGCGCATCCGTTCTCGCTCGCTTGGCATGCGCCCAATGTTTGTCTGCTTTTGGGCATTTCGGCCCTGGGGAAATGGGTCAGCGAAAAAGCAGCAGCGCATAATTTAATTGCCAACATTCGCAGCGGCAACTGCAGCTGCAACGTATTTCCAATTACAAAATTCAAACTTTATGCGAATACTTGATAACTAAGCAACAGCCCAGGCTCACGTTTGTCACTGCCACATGCAACATGCCGCATGTCACATGCCACACCCCGCCCCCACCAACCTTTCTGATCGTAAATCATGGGAGTCAACTTAAAAATAGGCGCCTCCTGACATTTCAGCGCGATTGTCAGTCATCGGGCAGGGCGTTCGCTTAATTGCCGCACATCTGTCTGGCTCAATGCAGCAGCAACAGCAGCCGAGATCAGCTAATACCCCCCCTCCCCACCCTACCAGCACCCCCACATTCCACACCCTTCCCCTTTAGAAACACATTATGTGCGTGGGTATACGCCCCACACCCTTGCGCCCCGCATCAAATGAATTTATGACAACTAAGCATAAATAATTCAATTCGTGCGTGTTTACAACATTTATTAAATGAAGTGTTGAAGTGGGTGAGAATCACGCCCACACACACACGCACTCCTACATACGCGCTTCTCTCAATATATTTATTGAAGGGGCAGCCACCAAAAATATAGCTCGTTGTTGTAGCTTGCTCTTGAAAAAAAGGCAAGAAAACTAAGAAAAAAAAATGGGCAAAGTCGGTTTTGTAGCTTGTACTCGCGGCAGCAGCAGCAGCAGCCTTGCCTCTATCTATCCATCAAATGAGTCATAAGTGTTCAGACTTCCGCCTGTCTAGGGTTCAAAAAACTTCAAATTAAAAAAAAAAATGGGAAAAACACAGATTTGCGGCGCAGATTTGTGTAACTATTGCTTGAAGCTAAGGTTGTTGCCATCATCAGTTATTCAGGTATTTCAATCGCTCTCCCTCTCTCTCTCTCTCTCTCTCTCTCTCTCTCTCTCTCTCTCTCTCTCTCTCTCTCTCTCTCTCTCTCTCTCTCTCTCACTTATATACATATTTGGTTTTGTGACCTTTTGATTGGGTTTTCTTTGCTTAACACAAGCCTGCTGTATCTTCAATTTAACAAAATTGTATAATTTTTGCTTTTGTTAACAAATTGTTTGAGACAAACAACTTTTTTTGTACGTATCGATTGTAATTTTTGCAAATTTATCGATCAACAGCTTCCACTTTACTTTCATTGCGAGGAGTTTGCTTTAATCATTTCATTTCAACTTTAACATATTTTTTTTTTCCGTCTTAAATTACTTCCTTTTTGTTTTCATTCATTTAGTTACATTAATTTCTAAGAGTTTCATTATTTTATTTGATTTTAATAACATCTCCTCGTTCTCGTTGAAAGCTTTATATACACACTTTTGTCATTAGTTCATAATAGATGCCTCCTTAATTAGATTAAACTCGCTTAGAAGAATTTTCCCTTCCAGTTCTTACTGATCAAAGTGCTCAAAGTTTTTGCTGTGCTATAAATATAAATTTTCTAGAAGTTTGTTAACCATCTTTAATCATAATTATATATATTAAAATCTCTTTAGCTATTTTATAATATTTTTCTTTTAGTTTCCAGGTCAAGTATCTTTGGTCTTACAGTTTTTCTTTATTTTCTTTCTTTACACGTAAACTATTTTTCACTCATGGTCAACTTTATTTGCAGGCTCCTTGGCTTTGTGCAACCGCCCGGAGCTTGGCAACTGTCCATATGTGGGCATCTGTTGCTTTGGCCAATTTATGATGTCAGCTACTGTAAAACCCGCCATGTCAACTGTCGACAACCACAGCAACAACACTAAAACAAACAATGGCAATAGCAATGGCAAAACTATTTAAAATAACAACAGACAAGTCGTTAACGTCATGGAATTATAATTAAAAATCTGAACAAGCCGTCGGCTCTGGCAACGAACTCTCCGCTCCTTTAGCAATACGGCGCCCCCGTCTATTAAACAACATTATTATCATCGTCGTCGTCATCATCGTTATAAACACTGTGGTTTGTATATTTGATAATTGACTTGGGCTTAATGCAATTAACAAAGCGTATGATTGAAAAAATATATAAACTCCATCATCGATATAATGATAAAAAATTAATTTAACAAAAAAAAAAAAAACAAAAACAAATATATATGAGAATTATACATTGTACAGATAGCAACAACACACATTTGTTGTCATTTATACATGGTTGTATTTAAAAAGTAATATAAACATAAATAAGTTAATAATCGTTCGCAAAGCTTTGCCGCCAGAGGCCGCATAATTAATGTGGCTTCTATTTGGAGGAGGCTGTTAATAGATTGAATGAATCGGAATTATTGGATGACGAGCACATCGCATTGCGTTGATACGGCCTTTGATAATGTTTAATATGAATATTGATGATATCATGCGATTAAGAATACAACAGCAGAAGAAGAAGCAGAAATAAACAAAAGAATGAACAAAGAATTTGATTGAATTTTGGCCTGACTCAATCAATCGACAGTTTTCACATTGCGGAAAACAAACGCGTTTCCACTGAGCAACAACGAAAGCGAAAACGAAAACTTGAGCGCAGCGCAACTAACCATGAAAAGCAAATAATCAAAAACCAAACCGTATGCTCTGGTCCGGCCGGCCCGGGCCAGGCGAGGCGAGGGCATTAATTACCTACAACATTTTTCGTATGCCCAACTTCCGGCAGATGAGCGACGACTACATCTAGCATATAACTATGATTATGAGTATGTTTACGATTATGATCATCAGCAAGTGGACTTTGGCAGCGATGCTCTCCCCAGCTAGACCAGCCGGATGACGGACGTAATTGCTTGCCATTATGGCCAAGATGTATGAAAAATGGTTGGCAAAAGTTTGGGCCAAGCGACGCGCATACAACACGAGTCGCGAGTGCAAACATGACGAAAACAAATAAAACAAGAAAGAACGGCCAACAATGGTAAGTCGAAGATTAAATACACTTTCAAATCAGTTTTCCATATAAAAACACAATTTTTGTGTGAATGTATACAGACCTATATAGCCATATGATTAGTCTGATGTGTATACGATTTTTTCTATATGTAAGGAGCGTAGAAGAGCTCGTATATGTTTAAGAAATCGTGAAAAAAAAGCCAACGAAATGGTTCATTGATCAATCCCAAAGCTGCAATAAGATATAGTAATCCGATCTGAACGTTTTCGGACCAACGTACATGGCCATATCGATCCGACCTTTTATACTGATATACATTTTAGACGTCACAAATACCCTCTAAACGAGGGTATAACAAAAATCTGTGTATACACACCATTTAATTATGCGCATAAAGCTAATTAATTAGCGCCAGGCAATCTGCCGTTGCGACGCAGTCCATGACAAATCAGATAAGAGAGACAGGTGTGCAATAGCACGAGCCAGCTAACTTAGACTCACATAAAGCCAGAGCCATGATTCAGCCAAAAGCCGAACTGCATTTTAATTAAACATCGCAATGGAGCCACTCATAATATATCATATGAAATGTTTGCGGCGATAATGTGCGATATATAGTATATATATATATATACATATATATATATATATATATATGACCGTATATATGTATATGCATGTGCGACTAACCTATTCGCAATGGTTATAATGGAGAAAGGTTTTGTAGATATGCATAGTATTGTAATATGAAGCTCCTAATAGATGTTCATTAGCTGCATATTAAGCGAATTGAGCGATGATCTAATCACCAAACAGTTAATTATTAACATTGAAAGATGGTAAACAGCTGAATTATTCATGGCCAAAACTTAAGATAAGCCATTGTCAAGGCTCCTTGGAAATAAACTTAGAAGTTGAGCTCATCACTAAACTCTTAAGAATCAAAGAAGCAGAAGAGCTCTCGTCTGGTCTCGGAGTGCATAGGGTTGCCAGCTCAACAGAATTTATTAAATTTATTTCTTTTTATGAGGTTGCCAAGCATTCTAATAATTGCGCTTTCTACACCTACTCTTCACCTATTATAAATGTATTCAACTTTATAGGGTTGCTAAGTTACCTGAATTTTTAACCGCAGGTTTCTCCTTTCACTCACAAACAACCCAGAATTAGTTTGCGCATTATTACTGTTCTAGAAAGTAAAGTTTCAACGGAGTTGTTCAGCTTCTTCAGCCAGCTCCTATCCATTTACTTTTTAACAGGGCTGTCTAACTTCTTAAACTGCTACCCAACACTAGACTATTTAGATATCATGACTATTCTCGATCAATGTTTAATTATTACATACATACGTATGCTTGATATATATATCCAATAGGGTTGCCAAGATTATATTCCTATCTGAACTTTTCTACTTTTAAACAGACTCTTAACTTGAGCTTAAGCTCAGAGTTATGCTCAACACTAGAATTCGTAGGCTAGCTCAACGCAACTGGGGGGAATTCATTGGGATGCAAATGAGGGCCGGATGTGATATTAATTAAATCTTTGTATAAAACAAAACTTTAGCTCTAGATCTGATTAAGTTTGGCGCGAAGAAGAAGCGAAGACAACTTTTCAATTTACTGTTGTCAAAGAAGTGAGTACTGTTCCCCCAACCCCTAACCGTGCCCGGTGACTCGTCTTGCCAATTTATTTTCATTGGCAAACATTTCGCCAAGGACACTAGAGCCAAAAAATAAACATATACACAATCAGCCCCTGCCCAATAACCCCTCCCCCATTTATATCCTCTAATGTAAGACTGAGTATTTTTTGTTTTTTTTTGTCTTGCTGATGGAAAGTTGGAAATACTCTATGGCTGTAATTTTGGAGCCTACCCCTAATAGACTTTTAATTACCCAGTTACGTACCTTTGTGCTTTGTTCTGCTGGCGCTTCGGGGCCGTGTTGATTTTTGCGCAATGACAGCATGAAATTACCATTAATTTTGGGCCCTGCAAATGGCGAGACGGAAACAGAAGCTGAAAACAAAATAGATTAGCATTAGCACAAGTATTCTATATATATGTATATATATATTAAATATATATTTATAGGTACAGAGATTTGCATGAAACAGGACTGAGCAGCTAGAGAGTGCGATGGCGATAGTTAGAGTGAGAGTGAGAGTGTTAGCTATATATACATTTACAACTATATAAGTAAATCGCGTAAATGCCTCGGTTGCATGTCAAGCTGGCATTAAGTGCCACCCCGTAAGTGCCTCAATCAAGGCGGACTCGCCCCAGCGGGGCACTCAAATTGAATAGACAGGCGACACTTGATATGGCGCAAGGCAACAGGACTATCTATCTATAAGAATTGACAACTAGCTGGAATTATTTGTCACACAAAATTAGCGTCGAGTTCTGAACAACTCGAACTGAGTTGAGATTTTTCCTAGCGCGCGCATCATTTGTCAATGCGCGCCAAATCGTCGAGTGACAGGCAGCAATAAAAACAATGCGACAGGGGAAATTGTAATGGATATCTAAGGGTGGAGTGGTGGAGTAGGCGGTGTTTAGCGTGTTTGAGCGAGCGACTTCTCAAAGGGGGTGTGATAAGTCGTGGACTGTTGTGAGGACGCTGGCTCACTGTGTTAATGTGTTTGTATTTCTGAAATTGAGAGATTTACATGAACTCATCGCTTGGCGATTTTGTGGGCTTTATTGGCATAGGGAATGTCAGCTATTCATATGTATATCGAGTGAAAGATAAGCTTTTAAATCGCTTTCAATACCCTGGCTAGGGCTCATTTGTGTCCACATTAACCCATGTTGCTGTCACAGCTAACGGCTGCTTTAACACATTGTCAAACTGGTTGGGCTTTCGTGTTTTCCTCTACAACTCATAACCTGTTGTTAAAAAGGCTCAGTAGTTCGGTTGAAGGTTCAAACCTCGCCTTGAGGCTTGGTTCGTGAACCTGGATTTGCAAATTTCTTAAACCACGTTTGGGTTTGAACCTTGGTTCTTCAAATTTATTCTACATATTCTTAGCGCAAGCTCAAGAGCTTTAAAGTTTTGAAACATGTTCAATAAGGAAAAGAACAAAATCAAAAAGCTGTGAACTCATGGTTCAGTTCAGTTTTGGGCTCTTTATTCAATCAAGAAAAGTAAAGTTGCTGGCTCAAACCGTTTCGGTTTTAAGCTGTTTTGCAATCATGATAAAAGAAAACAGCATTTAAGTTCTGGTCAAGCAACTTAAAACTTCTTGTCAATTAAACTGCATATAATTCAACATTTAACTTCCACTCAAAGCTAAACTGCCGTGTCAACGGACATGAACTTTGACAGGAACATAATAAAAAGGACACTTAAATGTTGTGCACTCAGCTCTCAGCTCTCAACTAAAGCAGCCGCCACTTGAAGTGGCACTTGAGTTAATGCGCTCGGCAACTTTGCAAGACCCATAAGCCAAATGTCTATTAGCCGCCAAGTGTCATATGTTGCTCGCAATCTCAACTAATTTTGGCAGCTGCTTTCAATCAAACAACACTCGACGATTGTCAATTGTATACGGCTTGTCAGTTGTCGCACGGCCAATGTTGAGTGTTTCGCGTTAACCTGCCATTTGAATACCAATTTCGATTTCAATTTCAATTTCAAATTCAATTCCCAAAAGCCAAACCAATTCCAATTGCCAGCCGGGCAAGTGACCCAACTTGAACCGCATACAGATTGATACTTGAATGCGTTATGGCCAAAACCTACTCGAATTCGAAGCGCGGCCCAACTGACATTTCAATGGCATTTTGTGCGCGTCATTTGGGTTTTTCGGCTTTTCGCCTTAATATTTGTTCAGTTCATTTTTAATGGTTTTGTTTGCTTGTGCTTTGCATACTTGAGCAGCTGCTGGCACTGGACGGGGCAGAGTTGGAGCATTAGGTCAAAGCAATGGCCATCCTTGCATTTAACCCTCACCCCCACAATTATGAACAGCAATTGGAATGCAGCTCTGCGTTTTTTATTTCTATTTTTTTTTTATTTTTTAATGTTTAGCTTTTTTGTATGCCGCGCGGCACGCGTACAATTTATATCGAATGCCCTTGAATCGCATAGTACATAGCGTATTTTGTTATTTTTTTAGTTGTTGTTTTCATTTTTGATTTTTATAGATATTTATGGTGAGCTGTTAAGCGTTTAGTTTTCAATTTCAATAATATATTTATAGCCAGAAGGTCGCACGCAGGCGTTGACAATTATAGCCTGGCCCGCAGCCCGGCATTACCATAACTAAACTATCAACAATCGGCAACATAAGAGTTAATGAGCGGCAGCTTAGCAGCAGGCAATGGCTCATAAATCATATTTAACATATCTAAATACTTTATGTATTATGCATTTAATTACAGCTGTATAAATTACAATTGAGCTGAGCTTGAGTCCCCCACTTGGGCGACATCCATGGCAGGCTGCGAGTGGGCTGTAGCTGGGGCGAAGAACTTGTTCAAATTATACGTTATATTGAACTAACATTGTCACAAAGATAACGGCAGCCAACCAGCCACGTCATAGCTGACGAAGTGCAGGCGACACCTATATCCGACTCCGATTCCGATTCCGATTCCATGCGCATATTATACAAAATGTTGCCGGGGCTATGCCTTTGGCAGTGCCAGCTGCCATTCAATTAGAATCTTGTCAATGCCCTGCGCACCGCAGCTGTTAACAGGCAGCTAGGCAGCCAGCCAGAGTACCCAGGACATCTATTGAATATGTTGTGCCCCTCTCTGAACTGTTGCCGTCTTCCCGGTCTCGAGCTGCATGTCGCCCATTTTTCGTATGACAAAGCGTGCCATTGTTGATCTCCTGCCCAGGCACCGCGCCGTCGCCGATGTAGTAGCAGCCCATCAGCAGCTACCACTTAACCAAGGCAAGCATCCATCCATCCACACACAAGCACACACACCCACACCCGAATAGCATCGCAGAGCAGGCACAATGGGTGAACATCAATATAGATCCAAAGGGATTGTTCCTAGTGCATGTTGAGGAAACTTCATTAGAATATTCTATCGAAACAATATTTTAAATGATCGATTTTCAACTATCGTTTAAATGCTCTTTTTTTTGATTCGTTTGATGTTGAGGAAAATTCAGTAGAATTTTCTATCGAAACAATATTTTAAATGATCGATTTTCAACTATCGTTTAAATGTTCTGATTTTTGATACGGTTTTCTTTTGTTTTGCTGTTTGCTCCCTATCGATACAAAAACTGTGTTTACCCAGTTATCGATAATCGCATTGCGATAAAGAAAAGTTACAGTGCCGCACACTGCAACGCTAACAGCAAATATCGACACACACATTTATCGCCAAGCGATAAGTTATCGATAGCCACATTTATAGTCAAGCGATTTGTTACCGACAACATTTATCGCTAGGCGATAAGTAATCTATAGTCCCATTGATAGACAAACAATATTTATCGCTTAGCGATATGTTATCAATAGCCACATATATCGACAAGCGATATATTTTCGATATCGTTTTCTCTGTTTTCATAGCTCTGTGCATCCTTGAAGCTAGCTAGCTTCTCCCATGGTGAATTTGGCGTTTGCTGACATGTCAGAAATTTTAACTGGCAATTTGCAGGAAAACGCACGCGACGCACGTACAACACGACCAGACACGGCCAGCCGGCCACGTGGACTGCTGCAGACGGGAGGGCTGGGCATCGGGACGGGGAGGAGCGCGCGCACAGGAGCCACAAAAGGACAATCTGACAGGCAGACAGCACGAACGATTGGGTAGAGCGGGAGAGGCGGGTAGGGACAGACAGGCGAACAGACAGTGATACAGAAGCAGCAGCAACGTCCTCAGCAATTTCCACGAGCGTGTGTGTGCGAGAGCCAGTGTTTGTGTGTATGTGTAGGTGTGTGTGTGTGTGCATGCAAGTGTTTTCTTGTTTTTGTTGCATAGAACATGGCACAATATGTTGCCATATCTGCCACTCCTCCGCTGCCGCCCCCAGCCACGCCTCTCCTCGCTGCGAGTCTAGCTGCCACTTGAGTGTGTGGCGCTCTCTCTCTCTCTCTGTCTGTCTGTGTGTGTGTGTGTGGTGAACATTTTCGGTAATGGTGTCAAAATAATTTGGGTTGTCATTTGTTTTGTCGGCCACCCAAAAAGGTAAGCCATATGAGCAAGCAGCGAACTGTGGCTAGCATTGTGGTGGAGCGCGGCGGCATGTTGCGTTACTATGAGGGAAAAAGCTTTCGGAATTTGCCGGGATACGAGGTCTCTGGTCTGTGTCTAAGCTCATAATCAGCAGCGCTCTGCCTTGGTCAGGGCAAGTAGCCGCATTAACCATTTGCGATTTTTAATAAGCAGCCAAACGCAGGCAGCTAATAAAGTATAAGTGGCGAGTGGGGGCAGGGGGTGTACGGGCGTACACAGGCAACACAGGAACAAACACATATGTACATATGTAAATATGGAAGGGGGTTATAGTGGAGGCAACGAGATTACCTTTTGTATTGTTTTTGCTTAGCTTTTGTTGCTTGACGCTTGTTTGGATTTTTATTAAATTTTTGTTGAGGTCTAAAGGGAACCCTCTGTGGCTGTATGCGTGCGTGTTTGTTACTGCAAATATTAATTGATTTTCCTGTTTGTTGCTTCAACTGTGTGTGTGCTAACAGCTCTCATGTGTGTGCGTGTGCGTGCGTGTGTGTGGGGGTGCCTCAGACCAATTCGCGCACAGCAATTTTTCCAATTTTCAATAGCAGCAGTTACCCCAAAACAACGCAGCACGCCCGCAACTCTGCGGCATTTGCAGACGCACAGTTGAATTCAATTTTTGTTTCGGTGGCGATTCGATTTAAAGTTTTTCAGCTAGCTGGCAAACGCAGCGTATGCGTAACGCGTTCCGTTCCAGCAGAAAGCTAAAAGCCAAAACTTAATAAAAAAATGTTGCCTACTTTTTAGCTGAAGCAAGTCAACAAAAAGGGCGAGCGAATGCAGCGACTTTTGCTTGATTTATGGACTTGCTGCCGCAACTAGCAGCCGGCCAAATGAATTAAATTTGCTGCAACATATGGCTTGATTTGATTTGACAGTTTCTTCATAACATTTTCCATTCGTCTATTTGTTTTCTTTTTGGTTTTCATGCGCGCAGCAGAGACAACAAGTTAAATGGCGTTCTACATTTTTGATTTCTCTGGCATTGCTTGCATCATAAATCATTGCCTAGGTATGGCGAGAAGAACATCAGTCTGCCCGATAATGAATTGTTGTTCTCATTGTTGTTGATTGATGCTCAAGATACAGCAGAAACAGGCTTCCGCACAACGCTTAAATGTCGCTTCAGCGGGCTGAGGGCTGTGGCATGCAACAGCTGCCAATGCCAGTATACAGTTTGCTTTGGTATGGTTTGTCTGCAGCCCCTAAAGCACATCGTCATCAGCATGAAGAGCCCTTTGTTTGTTTGCTAATAGCTTGTTAGCCATTTCAAAAACAATTTTCTAACAACAACAGCAACAACTACAACAACAGAAACAAGAAGCTGGGAAAGACACAAACAGGGACATGTGTCCTCCTTACTAACTTATCGGCCCGTAGCTACCAGCATTGGGGCTTCCCAACCAGTTTCCACTTTCACTGAGCCGCTGCTCTGCTCTGTCATAATTCAGGCAAGCAAAAAGGCACCGAAAAAAATCAGAATACTATACGCACACGCCCACACGCACACACACACACACACACACGCACACACGCACACAGACATATTGACAGCTTTGCCATAAATTTCAGGTAACAGCAACAGCCAAGGCCCCAAAAAACACCCATAACAGACACTCACACACACACACGGCCACACACACAGCTTGTTTTTGCTGCTCTATTCTTTTTTCTCCGCACAGTTTGTTGAAGTTGTTGCCAAGTGTCGCACTCATTCTTCGTATCATTCATACGCCACGTGTAGCCGGGCAGTGAAAACAAAACTGTCAAGCAAAGCGACGGGAGATTACGTTTACGAATGCAAATATTTGATGCACTGTGCACACGGCAAAAAAAATTGAAGGCAAGTGCACTAAAGATTGTTTCTTTATGGGCTGACGCCCACTTAAATATTCTAACCTGAATATTTGTCATTGAAGTCGAGTGCACTAAATATTATTGCTTAACAGGCCGTTAAATTAAATTACAACTATGTAAGTTTTTGTTTTTGCTCGCTTTTTTCGCATTACATGCTAAATTAGTTTTCAAATTGGACCCGCTTCCCATTAATGTCGCTTAGCTTTGATAAACGCTTCGATCTCTTGATTGAACCAAAGATTTCTTAAAATTTGGTTTTTACCAATCCGTGTCATCAGGTGTCATGAGTTTTATAAATACCATTTGGACTGTGCGTTGATCATCAATCAGTCAGTCAATCAGACAGTCAGTCAGCCAATCAGTCTCGTTAAATAAAATTATATACATATTTAATGGCATTAAACTTATATTATGATTCGATCAACACTATATGATCGGATAAAACTGTGCTTAGATCATACATCAATCAGTCAGTCAATCAGACAATCATGTCAAACAACTTAATATACATAGACAGGAGAGCTTTCTTTATGTATAAATTGTAACCTGACAAAATTATATTTCAATGATACACGACCGGATAAAACAAAGTTTTCTAACATTTACCATCATCAATCAATCAATCACGACAAACAAACCTAAACATATATATCTTTATAAATATATGACACAGGATGTCCGTTCTTTCACATGGATTCTTTTCACATTGTGCGTCATTAGAAAAGAACAATTAACTCGTCATAGTTATATATGTAATATATTTGAAAATTGATTGATGCGATTGTAAATGTGTATTTGTATGAATGTTGATATTTGTGGAACAACATTAAAGCCCCATTAAGTGATAAATAACTATCTGTGCACACAATTGACAATCTTTTGCAAGAGAGCATTAGCAGAGTATTCCACAACAATTGACCTGAATTAAAACCTGAATTCACAATTTAAATACTAAGACAGAATGCAAAGATGCCAAACGCGCCTTTATCGGAACAGCCTCAGGTAATGCTAAAAAATATATAAGTATTAAAGTAAACGGTGTTCCAAGTTTGGCATTACAATTAGCTAAAACAAAAATTTGCTATTTATAGCGACAATATAAAAGAAAAAATATGCTCAAAAGGAACATTAAGAGTCATTTGGGTGGAAGCAAGAGTGCTCTAGCTGGGAGTGCACGACTGAGAAATATCCTGAACTCAAGCAAATGTGCACAAAAACTCACCTTAGGGAGAATTTATCAAACAAGTTAAGAATTGTATATGTGAGTATGCTATACGAAAGCTAGCATACCAAATTTGGTGTAGTTTGTAGTTCTCGAGCTATGCTTAAAAACCCAAGTCTCATATCGATATTTTTGATACCTGACGAGATATAGAAATAAAATTAAAACCTCGTTTTGTGCCTGGTATAAGAGAAAATATATTTAAAATATTAAGTCTCTAGCTTTTGTAGTTCCCGACATTGACAAACATTAGCATAGCTCGTGTTTCTGATCAAGCCACCTGCTGCCTGTTACATTTGCACAAAACAATATACCTTCCTTTAGCCATTTGCAATGGATTGAGGGTATAAAAAATGTTAAGCCTGCGGCATGGCCGCCGTATAAATGATATGCGCGCTATGCCAGCCGAGGGGAAGCCCTGTTTAGCTGTTGTGCCTTTTTGTGGCAGCCGATGGCTGTTATTACTTTGTTTGTTTAACTTCAATTTTGCCAGCTTGTTGCTAATATTTCATCAGAAAGGGTTGGCCAACCGGACTGGGCAGAGGGGAGCCGTGCTACCTTTGACAGTAGCCGGGCGCCCCTTTGCTCGAGTCTTTTAACGCTGCTCCTTTTGGGTTTGCTCCTTTTTTTCCATGAAGTTTGAACAAGTCTGTCGCTGCTGCAACCCTTGTGCACATCCGGTGCTGAGGCCCCAACCCAATATGTTTCGAAGCCTCATTGACACCCCAGACCCAAGCCGAACACATGTCGTTTTTTGTTTTGGCAAATTAAAATTCACTTAACAACATTTCGTTTTAGTTTTAATTTTTATTTATAAATTTTCCATTGTATTCTAATATAGGGATTTTTTGTATTTGCTACGCAAATGGCCCAAATCCTTGTTAAGAATTTATGAGACCGTAAAGCCGCAGACGTGACCCATGCAATTTGCATTCTGTTAAGTGGAGAGCTATAGGGGCATGCGGCTAAGCATGGATATAGATAGATTCGTGGGAATGGGTGCGATGAGTGGAATATTGCGGGCGTTGCCACGTTCCTCGCCGCTAGCCAGATGCTTCGTCAATAATGTATAAGCATTGCGGCAAAAACTTATTCAAAGGCGGGGCTGCCACTTAAAAGGTTTTCCGTTTGTGTCTGTATTTGTGAGTGTGTGTGTGTGTGTGAGCTTTTAAGCTCGCACACTCTTTGTCTCGACCTGCTTTTACTCAATTGCAATCAATTAAAAATCAATCAACTCAAATGTAGTGAAAAACAATTTTTAATTGAAAATCAGCAGCCAAAGCAGCAATCGAGCCGAGCAGCCCGGCCAGAAGAGCTTCAATCCCAGCTGACCGGGTCACCTGAAAGTGCTCACGGAGAGTGCTGAGCACTACACTTCAAGTGGTTTTACAGGCGCATACACCATCAAACACTCGCACACACACACACCCATACACAGATAGAACACACACCCATATTAAGTAGCCGAAAGCAAAGTGCATGAATATTTTATGAAGATAAATAAGGATAAAAACTTCAAACGACCACGAAAAGTGGTCGCCGCTCCGAAATGGACCTGGGCCAAAGGATGCAGCATCAGCACCAGCAGCACCAGCAGCACCCAGAGAAACGAGAAACGAGCAGCGGGCAGCCAGCACAACAGCACGTCCAATAAAACAAAGAGCGAGCAATAGTCGCCATAAGAGCGTGAAGAGAGCGAGATAGTGAGACAAACAGACAGGCAGGGCAAGAGGCAAGAGGGGGGCAAGAGCGGGAGCAACTGGACATTCACATGGCGTATGAGCAATGTGTTCTGTAAATGACATTTGCATTTCACCTTTTCACATTTTCACATTTCCACGTTTTATAACCTGCGCTGATCACACAGGCAATATTATTCGAAAAACGAAGCTGCACTCAAAATTTAACTGAATGCAAGAGAAAATGAGAATTTGGTATGATGAGCATGAGAAACATGAAGATTGTTCGCAACTTTCAGACATTTTTCATAGCTGACAAATCTCGAACTTTCGGCATTATTAAACTTTGATCTGCGCTTCGAATATGTAACTTTAAATAAGAATTGAAAAACTATCAGCTGGATCTTGAATTAAAAGATATGAATATTAAATATAAATATATATGCAATATTTCTTTACAGTTGCAGAAGTTAACAATTATGCGCGATTTTTTATTATATTTATTTCTGCTTATTTATGAATATATGGAAATGTTTTATTTTAAATATTTCCAATGGATCGCGTACAAAAAATTATATTTGCAACTTTTTTAATACATTTTTCATAATATTAAAATAAATATAAAAGAAACGAGTAGAAGAAAAACTTTTGTTATATATGGTTTTTGAGTTTGACAGCGAAAATAATCCGTAAAAAAAAGGAAGCAAAATATTTAAATATAATTTTCTTGTGTTTTATTTGAAGTAGAACAAGTTGCGCCATTAAAAGGCTTTGCAATGGACTTTGTCGCAGCGTTTGATTAAATAAACAGAATATATTATCAATCACAAAACAAAAGTATCGAGTATCAAACGCATTTTTTGTACAATAGATAAAAAATGCAACGCAAATTTATTTTTAACGAATTTCATCCTTTTCGACATACTTATAATTTATAAGTATGGTATTTAACTATATCATATTTGACTGAAACCATTCAGCCAAATTTTTTCCTAGCAGCTCTGGCAATTATGAGCTTTGACCTAGTAAACGCATACATTAGGCTCAAATTGGAAGCCGGACTTTTTTTATTCAGCTTGAATATTTTATTTAATGACACTTTATATTTAATGTTATTTACTTGTGTACTCAACAATATGGTACTTATAGATAGCTCCACGAAACTATCTGACCGCTAATGTTGTCTGTCTGTCTACATTATTTTTTTTTAATGAACTTTGCATTATGAGACAAACAACGAGGCAGACGACGTCGACGACAACTGACCAGTGAAATAAACTAGGTACACAGAGCGAAACTCATTTCAAAGCTATTAGCCGGAAACTGCAGAAACAGCAACAGCAACAACAATAACAACAACAACAATAACAGCAACAATGACAATGAGAGCAACTACTTTGTGGAATGAATCGCAACGTTGACTGCAAAACTGCGCTGGCAACTACTTAGTTACATTCAGGCCTCGTTACAATTTCTTTGGCCGAGGCGTTCGTGCGTAGAGACAGACCTCCCTGCCCAAGTCTGGAGCCCAATCCTGTGGCAGGATCACAGCGAGTACTTGGGTACTGCCAATTCATTTCTGCAATGCGCTGCCTTTTGTTTGGCCAGCGAGAGTCAAGTGCTTGAACGGAACGAAGTCGGTTGGGTTGGGGGTTGGGGTCAGGGCGGGGGTCAGGGTGGCAAGGCGAACCACTCAATGTAATGAAGGTCATTAGAAATGTGCCCGGGGGCTTGTCGCACGCACAACTCATTTGCACTTGGCCAAGTTGCAGGTCAAAAAAAGAAGACGCAAAGAAAAAAATGTATGTGCGTAAAGTACAAAGCAAAAGTTTTCTTTCTTTCTGCCATTGGGGCCTCGCATTGTTGGCAGCTTTGGGTCATTAGGTGACGCTTGTCCATGGGCGCAAACGTAATTAGTCGACAGCGACGATGAAGACGACGGAGACGACATCAAAACATGTAAAGTAGGGCGACTGACGCTCGAGTGACCCAACGAGCCATGCCCCCAATGAATGGCGGGTCCCCAATGGATCTGCGTCTGGGCCCGCGTCCGAAGAGAGCCAAGACTTGGGCAAAAACTTGGTAATTAGGATGTTTGTGCTGACAGACAGACAGACAGACTGACACGCAGACGCGCAGACAAACGAGGCGAAAAGAAAGTGAAATGGCAAATGGCTGTCGAACGGGTTTGTTCTGGGGGCATTCAACAAGAAGCCCAAGTCAGAAGCCGTAGCCCAAGCCAAAGCTAAAGCTGAAACTGAAGCTGAAACTGTCTGAGCAAAGATGCTAATGATAGCTGCGTGATAGCGCAGACGGCATTCGCAAATTAAGTTGACGTCTTAGGTTTAACTTTTTTAATTAGATTTTATCATTATAATCGAGTCACAGTTGGCAGTTGCTGCAGTCAAGTGGCAAAAATGAGACGCTGTCCTGCCCCCCCATGCCCTTAGCCTTTGCGTTTTATTATTATTTACATTTGCCAGTTTTTGGACATTTTGTTGCGCTGCAAAGTAGGCAAGCATTTCGTTGCCTCGTTTAGGTGCCAATTGCCCGGCTCATTACTGCATGCAGCTTAACGGGTCAGCATAATACTCCAAGCTCCATGCTCCATTCAATTTCATATTGCAACAATGTGGCTTTAAGCGCTGCCTCTGCTGCACACTCACTTGCAACTGAAAATCCCATTGAATTTATAGCCCTTTCTTGCCTCACCCCCCTTTCCCACCTCTTGATACACACTGCGAAGACTTGAAAAAAAAAAACAAAGTGTTAACAATAAAAATGACGTTTGCCAAACCGATTGCAGCTCTGCCGTTTGAATGGGGCAACTGAGCAAATGTTGCAACTGTTAAGAAGAAAGAAAACTTTACTTGGGGTTAGTCGAAGATTAAATACCCTCACATGTACACAACTTTGTGTATTTAATGTGTACTTAATTTTCGACTGACTGAGCCATTCGACTGATTGGCTGATTGACTGATTGATTAACCAAGCACAGTCGAAACCCCACGAGCTAGGAAGTTTTGATAAATTCCACTCGCAACTGTGGAAAATTAGTGGAAAACGGTTGTATGAAACTTTTTGGCTCACTAAACGGCCTAGAATTACTTTTTACTTCAATAAACTTGCGACGGATTGATCGCTATATAACCAGACATTTATTACTTACAATATTTTGAATATCTTAGGAACATGTTCGCCAGGATATTTTCATGCAGGTATTACAAATTTACTGCAGAGCATAGAGCATTAAAATGGAAAAGTACTCGCACCTGTATTTGTGATTCATGTTCATGCTCATACTTATGCACATACTCATACTCATACTCATACTCATACTCATACTCATACTCATACGCATACTTATACTTATACTCATGCTCGCACTTGCGCTCGTAAGTAAGCTGCATTGTTGAACCGCACACACACACACTCACCCACACCCACACCCTTAGCTATGTGGGTGTGTTGAGGAAATGCGCTTAAGTGGCATCAACGTCAAGTCTCGGGTTCGAGTCGAGTCGAGTTGAGTTGAGTTCTGGCATGGGTTTTGGGCATGGGTTCGGTTTTGATTTGGTTCATTTCTGTTGCACATTCAAGTCAAAATGACGAACTGATGAGCATTTTTAATGTCAATTTGATGATTTGCCATGATGTGTGTGCCGTGTGTCGTGTGTGTGTGTGTGTGTGTGTCTGTCGGCTGTGTATGTCCTGTGTGTGGGAAACTTTATGTGCCAACGGCCACTAAGCAAATAATAACAAATGAGTAATGAACTGCGCTTATACGGGAGACCAATCAACTGAACCGAATGTAGGATTCACCTGTTCGGTTGCCAGTTTCAGTTTTTGGGCAGTACACACGCGCGCACACACACACACACACACACAAAACAGAAAACACTCATTGATTATTTAAACGTTTGCGGTGCTATTGTTGTCCCATAGTCAGACCCGGGGAGAAGAGAGACAGGTACTGTTCATAGTCATAGTCACAGTGGCAGCCACAATAGCAGCCACAGCCACAGAAATAGCAACTACAACAGCAACAAAATTTATAGCCCGACATGCATTTGTGTGCTTCACACTGTGGCATTCATTGCCTACCGTTTGGATCAAAAGTTTTATGCCATTGGGGCATGAACAAATATGGATTCCATGTGGGCGCTGCTTAATATACCATATTCCTGGACTTGCGCGAATCAGTTGCAGATGCAACTGTTTACGAAATTCGAAATGAGCTCAAGTGTGCATGTAATTACTGTAAGCAGAGCATAGACTGATAAAGTACGTGCTTCAGCATTCAATTGATCAGCAGAAGCGAAGCTTGCAATTTCAATTGCTTGGAAAAGCTTGCACATAAAGCTTCATATTATTTTCATCTGAGCCTCAAACAGTTGCCGAATGACATTGAACAAGAATTATACTGCCATAAAAGGATATTCGTGCAGTGCATTTTAAAGGTGTAGCCAATTGGCTAAGCTTAAAGCTTTGATGTGCCTTTAAAGCATTTGATTTAGCAAAAGCTTAATGTTTTTACATGAACGAAGAGCTTTGAGGTGATTTTAAATCTGCTTACAGAGCATTTTATTAATAAAAAGCTTTAGGCGGAAAACTATCAGGTGCTTGGAAAGCACTAATAAACTTAACAATTTTCATGAATTTCTAAAAACTCCTTCAAAATTAATCTTATGTTTAAATGCCATTTGTCGGGTACTCTATCAAGCTCTTACCAGAATCATAAATGGGAAGGCTGACTGAATAGAACACTAGTTGATTCAACATTTTGCACTCGTCTTTGTTCAGCTGGTTTCTGTCTGTGTCTGCTGTGCTCTCGCTTACTCAATCCTGATGCGTTCCAATTACTCAAGCAGTCAATGCCATTGCAACAACTGCAACAAAACAAGAACAACGGGCACAAAGGCAACAACTATAATGCAGTCAAAGATATAGTACATTGTACGCTCAAGTAGAGCCACGTCGCAGTCGACGTCCGTCGAGTTCTCTATTCATGGGACGCCTTGTGTACTTATTTTTCTTAAGCACCGGCAAGGAATCGAGAGTAGAGTGGAGCCGACTCGAGTCAACTTGAACTGCGGGAACAGCAGCAGCAGCAGCACCAGCAACAGAGACTTAATAAATGATACGTACCATGTGGCACAAAAGGGACAGCTGCAGGTGGCGCCGCAACCACTGAGCAACAGTCAGGCAAAAAGGTAACCAACGAGTTTCCATTGAATTGGCTTTCAATTCAAACGCTAAAAGACATTTCCCTAGCAAAAGCCTTTGTTGCCGGCCCGGCCCTTTGTAATTGCCAGAAGAAGAACTTCATGTGCTCTCGTACATTGAGCTAATTCTTAAAGATATATCTTGAAAAAAATCAGAAATATTTCTCTCACTAGCTTAAACAAATGTCCATTAGCTGATGATATTACCACAAATTTTAAAATTTCATTGACAGGAAGTTAAAAAGCAAAACAAATGAAAGCACATGTTACCTAACATGAACTCTACAAGGCACATGGATGAAAAAACCCTGACAATTTTCTAGCTATTCTTTTTCCATATGAATAAACCACAAAAGTTGTTTGTTACAATGCAGACAGAAGCGCAGCTTTTGGGCTGTTGCATTCTTTTGTCGAGAAAGTTTTAATTTTCCTTTTGACAACATTAGACAACAAACCAATCAAAAAGGATTTTAGTTCGTCGGGTTCAAGTCAAGAATCGATGGGGCTATATATATATATGTATGAAGTAAGTTTTTAGTCCGCTTAAGAGATTCTGAACTTTAACCTGCCTCCTACTTTTTCGTGTTGGGCCACCGCCAGTTGCAGGCACACACATAGTGCAAAAGTTATGCGCGAAACAAACAGAGAGAAAAAAGGAAGAAAAAAAACAAAAGATATTATGAAATAAAATAAGAATGGCAAAGTATAAGGGAAAGCAAACATTTCTTGGCTGCCTTTGGCTTCTTAGTTTTGCTGTCGAATTCATGTTGGACGCAAATTTATGACTGTCAAAAAGTTCAACTGCACAATGCGAGGACAGAGACGAATGCGGCCGACGACCAAGAAATATGCAAGGACCTGCCGCCATGTTCAACTTTAACACTTAACACTTTCTCCCATAAAAAAAAAGACACGAAAAAACATATATGTATTTGGCACGCCGAAGAAGACATACGCTTGCAAGCAGTTCGCTTAGAAAGGTGCTTGAAAGAGTTCCTATGTGTGTCATATCATATTGTAGTCCGATTTAATATGGCTTTGCGTATATGTTGGAATTATAGTGGGAAAATATATAATTGGGAGAGTATAGATTGGAAGAATAGCTCGTAATTGCTGAGTTTACTAAAGATATTTAAGCGATTTTTCCTGTTAAGCTATCATATAAGATATTCAAATATTAACAAGATTATGCTCATGTGTATGGAGCATCTGGGAGTCATTTTTCATTTCTTGAGCGATTTTTCTGCTAGGCCTATATGATATGCCATTTCGACTCTGATAGGATTTAGTTCTTATAGAGGGAGCATAGCTCGTTGATGTCAAGTTTGCTCAAGACAGCTTGAAGAACGGCTTTTTACATTCACAAGAGCTTGCTTCTTTGCTGATCCTACCCATGGAAGTTATATGATATAGAGGACTGATTTAACTGAGAGGCAATATCGACTCGTCTGTTGCTGCTGATCAAGTATATTTATAGCTGATGGAGCTCTATGCGTTACACATTGCATGCCAAAAGAAGAAAATAACCTCACAGGGCTATACAAATAATGTTAAAAAAAGAGAGAAATACTTTTTAAAGTTGTAAATTTATGGAGGTATATAAAAAGTTGCAGCAAGTGCCCGGTGACAATAAGCCTATAGGAATTACGGCGTCAAGGAATAAATAATATCAATTTAAATAAAGACATTGTATCAGTTAACGTGATGAGTCTCGTTGAGATTTCAGTAAATTGTTATTTGAGAGGCAGGCGATATGCAGCAATTCACGCAAGCAAAGCAGCTGTCGATGTCCTGCCATGTCCTGGCATGTCTGGCTATCAGCTACAACAACAACAAGGCTAACAGCAAGGACAACAACGCATTTAAATCAAAGCCGCAAAACCATCAAGACATTTTTAATGACGCCCCAAGGCAGTGGCCCCCCAGCCGCCAGCCCCCGTCCCACGTGGCACATGCCACGTGCAACCCGTGAGCAGCACGCCCGCTGCGCGCCTCGTGTCTGCGGTTTAAGGGCTCCCAGACAGGCAGCTCATCCAACCCAACCCAAGCCAATCCGAACGCAATCCAAGCCAACCCAACCGATGCCACGCCCATCGGCCACAACCTGCCTGATATATACTATGTCTATATATACATTTCAAATGAAACAAATGCAAATTGTTGTCATTCAGCGACATCAACGAGGAAGCAGCCAGTCGATTGCTTTTATGCCAGGAGCAGGCACTTGCTGTCCTGTGTTGTGTGCCCGTGTTGCGGCCCGCCTCGTAAATGTTCATTAATCCGCTGGCAATGCAGACAGCGCAACAACAACAACAACACGAGTGTGCGTGCGTGTGTGTGTTGTGTGTATATTAATGCGGCTGGCAAAAGTAGCTTTTAATTAGCATGTTGTCTGCGAGCCGCAACGCAGCTCGTTTGTTGCAAGTTGTTTTGGGGATTTTTGAATGGCTTTTTGGTTGACTGGCAACAGCCCAGACGCAGGTGGCAAAACGACTAAGAAGAAGAAGCAGCACCAGCAGCAGCAGGCAATGCGAAATCCGCGGGCGTAGCACAACACGTATGGGGCGGCAATAGTTTTTTGGCGGGTCTGGAGTAGCTGGCACAGCTGAAGGGCTCTGAAGGGCTTAAATAGGACTTAGGCTTAGAGCCGCCTGCGGTTCGTGCGTTTGCGATTTACGCGAACTCGTGGGCGTTAGTGTGGGTATGGGCGTGGCACATGAGTCTAATTAGTTATAAATAGTGGCTGTGGCAGGTTTTAAATCCTCGCACAGCATTCCCCTGGCATTTATTTGAGTTAAGCTGTGGCAAACGACACAAAAAGTTTGATCGATTAAGTCGCATTGAAAAGCTCATTAGCTATGCAAAATTCTAAAACACTTACAACATACAAAATACTTCAACACTTACAAATTCGATTCTTTTAACATACGCACTTTATGCAGCGACTGTGCTTCTTCTTTGCCTGACCCCAAATCGGATTCTTGATTAACTTCGGTCCATATGGTCCGATCCTTATCAAAATTAGACCACTTAATTGTGTCATACAAAACTATGTGCATACCAAAGCCTAAAGTTCTAGATATTCTAAATATTTTCTCAAATTTTGGTGAAGCGAGGGCAGATCTTTTATTGATATATTTTCCAATGGCTTCAGGGCCTAAATAAGTAAGATCTGCATTACTTTTAGTTAAGAAAATTTGTTTTAAAATGTATAGCAAAATTTTAAAACTATATGAAATGGGTTCACGAACCAAGCCTCAAGGCTTGACTTCAGGGGCCTGAAAACTACAAGAAATTTCAAGTCTGTAAAGCTTGGACTAACCTAACCTAAGTTTAGTTCAGACAGCCTATTTGGAAGTTGTATTAAAAACGTATAAATTCCACATAGTATACTTAATAATGCAAGTATACATTAAATAACTTCCTCCAATGCTAAACATTAAACATATATTTTAAAGAGCATAAGTTAGCTAAATATATTGGATGTTAAGTTTAATCATGCATAAATATTGATTAATTCTCGTACTGCGCACATCCTCCTCCGTTAAGGCCCCGCTGTGCTCGTTTCTTTATAAAAGTACACGTATCAATTATTCGTAAACACTTAATAGCCCATTAGTTGGCTGCGTGTCACTCGTCATCCGCATAATTGCAGTCACGCACCTTTAAAATTATAGGCTCTGGGCCTGACATTTTTCAACAAACTTGAAGTTAGATTTGATTAGTACTCGAAATGCCCAATATTTACTTTGCTTCATTTTGTTTTTTTGCTAATGTTTATGATTTCTGGTGTTTTTGTGTATAGATAAGCCTATGAACACGACCTTAAAGTTGGTTAAGCACTTAAAGTACTTGTGGTCTGTAAAAAGTGGTCAAGAATTTCTAGAAACGTCTTTGTCTAAGCTAAGTTAAATTGATTTACTAGTAAAGCAGAGCAGCCAGTAAAACGTTTCTGCTACTAAAGAGTATAAGAGAGTCTTTACTCTTAATAATACATACAATATGTAATAATTATTATTATTATTATAACGAGTATAAGACTCTAATGATAATAATTGTTATTAATATAATTTTAATAAGTAGCCGCAGCCAGTGAAACGTTCCTGCTACTAAAGGGAGTAAGCGAAAGAGGAAAAGAGAAAGAGAGATGCGAGAAACGAATTTGGAATTAGATGATGTACATATGAAATATAAAAGTGCAAAAGAAAGCGAGAGAGAGAGAGAGAGAGATAGGTGTATGGAACATTCACTTTAATAGTGTAAGCGAGAGAGAGAGAGAGACAGAGGAAGAGAGAGAGAGGGAAAGAGAGTGCGAGAGAGAGAGAGAGAGAGACAGATAACGAGGGCGAGAAATAGAGAGTGAGAAAGAAAAAGAAGGAGAGAAAACGAGAGAGAGAGAGAGAGAGAGAAAGAGAGAGCGAAAGAGTAAGATAGATAGAGAGAGAGAGATGTATGGAACAACAACTTTGATAGTGCAAAGGAGCGAGAGACAAAAATTAAAAGCGAGAGGGAGAGAGAGAGAGAAAGCGTGAGAGAGATGTTTGCAAAAGCCACTCTTAAGTACAATTTTGATAAGAATCTCCTTGGCATCCGTCAATATATACTTAAGTTGAATTAATTTGCCGCATTAGTCGGTTCATTGGCATGACGGAACGGATGCGCCGAAAAACTGAGGCAATGTCAAGCGCCGTAATTTGATGTCGTCAATTAAGTAGGCGCTGTGGCGAGTAGCAAGTGTTGGGTAGCGCACAAAAGTTGCTTTGATGGGTGGGGAGGGGTGGAGGGGAACACTCTTCATGAATTTCCCAGTGCACGCTAATCAGACGGCACGCAGGCGCATGACACAAAAAAAAGAAGCAAGTTAAAGGGCTGGAGGGGGAGGCAGCAGCTAAAGGAGGTATTGCAGTTGTTGTTGTCGCTGCAATTGTTGCTCATTGTTGTTGTAGTTGTTATGATTATTAGCCATAAAGTGCTGAAGCTGCTGTTGCCTGGGCCCAGGCCTAAGTAACACGATTTTTCTTCATTATTATTTCTTGGCACGCGATCTGACAAGTTAGACGACTTGCTGTTGTCGTTGCAGTTGTTGCTATTGTTGTTGGACTTTGAGCTAGTCAAGCAAGCTGTCGCCATCGCCATCGCCATCGCCTTGGCTGTCGTGTTATGCGATTTACATGAAGTGTTGGCGAACGCGAAATTTTCACGACGCCTGCCCCCAGCCGACGCGCCAACCGGCCTTGCCCATTTTACTGACAAAAGCGGCCAAGCACCAACACCCCAGCACGGCCAGCACGGCCCGCACTGGCTAGCCCCTGATGTCTATCTTGTGTATATATAGTATACAATATATATAATATATATATATAATATATATATATATATATATATATAGAGTGGGTATATATAATCTACTTTTATAAAGAAATTACATTTGACGACTTACTTGCAATTAGCCACGTCTGCAACTTGTTGACTTGTTGCTTTATTGTTGTTGTTGTTACTGTTAGTGCTATTGTTAATGCCGTGTGCTCTTATATATATATATATCTATATATATATATATATATATATATTGCCGAGTTTCCACAACGATCTGTAAAACAAAAGACAAGCGATAGTTTTTTACATGTGTCTCAGTACAAGTCATCTTTGAAATATGTCAAATTGCGGCAATTATTAAAGATTACCCGACTACAATTAGATGCCAATTGTTAACTCAAATTCTTCGACAGGCGAGAGCAAGGTTTTAGTTCTGGAACTCAAGCAAAACCAAGTTGGTTTGTTGATAAATACATATTTGTATATATAACATTTATATTTATAAAATATTTGACCCATTTCTAGTCTCCAACTCGACGATTATTCATTAGGTAAACCCATCTCGGTTATCAGCTTGGTTATTTTCCACAAGGGTTTTTAGTTTACTTCATTTGTGGCGATCTTATCGCAGAACTTGACATCTGTAAATCTTGACAGCAAACAACAAAATATATACAAAAAAAAACCAAAATCAACAGTTCGCAAAATATGAAATACCCATTTTTTAACCAATCCTCGACTGAGCATTCCTGCGGCAGATCATATATCATAAAATGGTGCATAGTTCGTTATTTGAAGCGGAATTTATTATGCGCCAAGTCTAGCTGCTTTTGGTTAAAAGATTGGAAAGAAATGTTTGATATAGTGGCTCGATATGGCCGATTTATGCTGCCTGACAGACAGGCAGACTTGGCTTTAGCGCCACGACTGTTGATTTCGATCTAGACTTTATATACATCTTGGAGTCGAAGATCAAGAGACCCTTTCAAAGGGTACATGAAAAACCCCCAGAGATTACGGTAATTGATCAACACATAATCGTCTAGTGGTAAATCAACAGGTGCGTTTATTGTTTAATTCACTGTTTGCCTTCGTGCTACCGATTCGGCCATCGCTGATAAAAAAACACACATAAAATACATGTTATCTATTTACTTTGCGTAAAAAACGCAGCTACTTGAGAGCTGACAACCAAATCTTATCAGGCTCAGCGATGGGCCGGAACCGGCCTCTCCCCCTCTCTCTCTCTCACTCTCTGAAGCTCTCTCTTGCTGGTAAGTCTTTGCGACTATCACGTGAAAGATGTGCGCAGCTTAGTTAATTGCAAACAGAAAAAAAAACTATTCGATAAAGACGTAGAAAGAAAAAACATAAATTAAATGAAATTTTATGCACATACATATGTGTATGTGTATACCCCCTACATCACAAAGGCGGGGGACGGTGGGGGGGGGGGGGGGGATGGGGTGTGCTAAGGAGTACAGTTGGCTTGCCGGCGGGGCACAGACACATTACATTTTCTGCTCCAGATACGCTTTTCACAATTTTTACACACAAACACACAACACACGCGCGCACGCAGCAGATGCCGACTTTTGATTTTACTTTTGCCAACGCGGCGTATGCGCAATGTTTGCGAGTGGAGCGTGCGCACAGAAAGCAAACAGCGCCGAAAAACATGCAAACAGATAAACAAACAAACAAACAAGTGAACAAACAACACACACAAACACACAAATCTGAGTATAAGCTGGCCCAGTCAGCCAGTCAGTCAGTCAGTCTGGCAACCACTGAGCCATGGGCGTTTGCAAGTATATACATACATACATATATACATGTGTATGAAAAGTGAAAATTGCATTTGGTTTTAATGCAGCTGAAAATTAAGTCGAAAAAGTGTGGCAAGGTTGACGGCCAGATTGTTGTGAACAGAAAACAGCAATGAGCTGAAAACTGGGCGAAGAAATGAGCTGCCAACCAGCTTTTGTCTGTCAATCAGCCAAAAATGAAGTATAAGTACATATATATTTTAAATATAATATATATATATATATATATATATATATATATATGATTCGCACTAGGCCCAGGGAAAAGCAAGGAGTACTAATCATCATTTGCTTTTCACTTGTGCGCAACATTTTCTATTAGAATTGCCGCCAATGAAGCATTTACTTACAATGGGCCAGCTTTGATATTCGAATAGCTCAGAGTACAATATATGCCATATACATGGAACTGTGGAGGAACAAGGGAAATATCCATAAAAGCTTAGTCATTCGAAAGTTTAAAGAAAAACCATTTGGTCTAAATATATTTAAGAATGTTTGTGACCTTTTGCTTAAGAAGCGTCATTTTTTACTAAACTAACTAAAGTAAAACGCTTTTTACGCCCTTAGACGATCGTTTTTTTAATACAAAAGTATTTAGGCAACAGTTTTTTGTTTTAAACTAATTTTAGCCACTCTTGAACAGCTTTTGTAAGCTCAACTTGTATAAAAGTCAAAACTCAGTTATAAATTTGGGGAAACACATTTAAGCCATGCAACGCCGCATAATACTATGCAAATGTATTTAAATTTTAAAAAATATATAAATAAAAACAACATTTTCAGCCATGTTAGTGAAAAACCAGGTTCGCAAAGGCAAGGAGTTGGCGTAAACAGAACCAGGAACAGTTCTGATTGTTGTTTTTTGCAGCCCTGATTTTGAAGAGAGAGTTTTTCTTTTATTTACTGTTGCTTATCTGTCTAAAACGAGTCAATTATTGCACCCACACACACAGCCACAAACGCACACACACAGGGAGAGAGGCACACACTCACACACGCACACTTTGTAGATGTGGTTATCCTGATCTCATCAGTTAATCCCATTGCACTCACATATGCAAAACTCATTGGCATTTGTCGGCTGTCCAATGTGCCCACATCACGTGGCCAGACGGCAATGGCATCGATGCCCAGCATCATCATCATCATCATCATCTTTAATTAAACACTTAATTAAAACTGCAGCTGGCTGCAGGGACCAACGAGAGGGGGGAGGGCTGGCAGCGGCGGCGATGTTTGAATGCAATTCAGTGCGCCACATGCGAATGGATGGATGGAGAAGAGGAGGAGGAAGAGGAGTAGGTGTAGGAGAAGTGCGGGATGAGGGCAATATAAATTGATTAGGCGGCATTTTGTGAGCGCTTTCAGCAGTCAACTGGCAAAAGGCAATAACAACCGTTAACGGCATTTAAAATGCAAGCCACTAAAAGCAAAGAAACAACAACAAAAACAAAAGCAACAATCAGAGCAACTAATAACTAGCAAATAATAGGTTTAATAAATATATATGTATATACAAATATACATATATATACAGATATAGAAATTAACGCAACTTTCATTTTTCGACATGAATTTCGGGTACAGAATTAAGCAAGAGATCGAAATAGTGTAAGAGAGAGAAAGAGAAAAGCGATAAACGATAAGTGGCAGGCGATAAGCGATAACAGTTTGAACAGTTTACATGCTATACACTTGGATTAGCAGGCAGAGAGAGTGACAGATAGAGAGGGGCAGAGGGAGGTAATGCGATGACAATGTGTTAAAACTAGTTTTTCGTGCTCTACTCTTGTCACCCTGTCCCATAAATGAGTGAATGAGTGAGTGAGAGCGAGACAGAACTCGAAGTCTATTAATAGCCAACACTTTGATAAGCTTTCGAGACGGTAAATAAATAATAAAAAATTCATTGACTTCACGAATTTCGTCTTGAGGTGATTTCGATTGAATGGAACGCGAGCTAAACGGTAAATGATAAGCGATAACACTATTAATATATATATGTATATATATATATATATTTATAAATAGTCTGCTGATTAAGGAGGAATAATTCCTATGCTAAGCGAGCTTTTTTTAGGTTACTATTATAATTGAGAGCGAGAGAAAGAGGACGCAAATAAGAGAGCATTAGTTATATAATTATACATATATATTTCTTATGATATTACTATATTATAGCATATACTACTGTAGTACAAGTTGATTGTTAAAAACAGAACTTGTGTAATACGTATAGCTCCTCTCTCTCTCTCTCTCTGAGCTCATCTCATGAAAAAGAGTACTTTTAGAAAATAGATAATAATTTATCAAAACAAAAAACTCCTCCTGCTAGAATAAGGCAGACCAAACTCGATTTTCTTCATCTTAACAGAGCCAACTAATTGTTGAACACAATTGCAAGCCATTTGAACTGTTCATATACGAAATAAATGTGGGAACAGAATCATATGAATGCGCTGCCCGCTGATCCCACAATACATACATACATATGTATCTATGTAGTTCTGTTTACCGTTTTACACTTATGCAATTACATTGACAAGGGGCGATCCCGAGGGTGCAGCCGAACGACAAGAACAACGATAACGAGAGCAGCGAAACCCGAAACCCGAAACAAAAAAAAAAAAAAACAAAAAAGAAACAAAAAAAAAACATACAAAAATGAGAGCAAAACGCAATCAAAGGCTGTTTATCTTCTTGACTGCTGAGTCGCAGTCCTTTTTTATATTTTTCCGTTTTGTTGTTTCTTGTTTCTTGGTTCATCGGGCAGCGAATGAGGGTCACAATATGGGCATAGACGGCCTTGGGGTGCGCTGCTGTGCCCCCCCCCCCCCCTACCGACATGCCCGTTCGATTTTCAAGTATTATTCATTTACATTTTCAATAATAATAAAAAAAAGAGCGGAAGAAGAAGACAATCATAGTAATATGTGTAATATAGTGTGTAATACATAAGTAGCTAAGCAATTTGTTATTGCCCCTGGTGACCGCCGAAACATTTATTATTGCCAAAATCGCCTATCAAGTATTCAATAGTGCAAATTTTCTTGGTGCCAGTGTTGGGCAGTGGGCAGTGAGCAGTGGGCAGCGGGGCGTGGTCCATGTCCGTTTTCATGTAAATGAAAAGGAATTGTTATAAATTGTCTTGAACCTTTTTTTTTGCCGTTGTTCGCCTTTCAGACTGTCGTCTTGCCCTTTGATACGCTTGCGAAGGGTATTATTGGTTTGGTCACAAGCCTTGTAACATGCTTAGAGAGGACTCGGTAGAGGTATAAGGTATATAAGGTATATATATATATACATACATATATTATTTCCGATTTATTGTAAACTAAGTCGATCGGAATGGTTTTTCTATATCGGCCGAATAATCGAAATTTGCTGACTTTTAATAATTGTGAATTATCGAATTTTCCCCATTAAAAATTTAGTTTTCCTCTTGTATTCCTAAATAGCTCTTGTTTGAAGTAAGTATACATTAAGTTCCTGGTCATGAGAAATATGATTCTTTGCCTAAGCTCAGCGTAATATAAGGTTGCAACATCAGATACCCTTGCAAAGGGCATTTACAATTCGTCAAATCGGTTGTTGTTGTTTTTCTTTTCTTTCCCGTTGATAGATATTCCTTATTTGCCGTTTGGGGCTAAGCAAAATATCTTTGAGATATTGTATCTGTTGTCATGCAGCATGCGTAGGCGATTTAGTTGATGTGCCAATGGATGCTTTGGGGCAAGTGGGTGGGGGTGGGGTGGGACGGTTGGGCGGTTGAGGGATGTGGCTTCATGGGCTGCTGTCGTTTAAATCATGATGTAACCTGTTATTAAAGACAAATTTTGCAGAAGCGCCTTATTTACGAGCCGTTCAATTGATGTCAATCTTTTTGCTATGCACCTAATCCCCCCCCCCCCACGCACGACTTTTAACCAGCATTACAGCAATGTGCATAATTATAGACAAATTAAAGGCCAACGCGCAGTTGCCCTTATCAAGAGTTGCAGTTACAAATAACGGTAAACCAGACTTGGCAATTGAAAAGCTGACCACATGTGTGTGTCGAATGTGGGCCGAGTCCAGAATGGTTGGCAGGGGGAGGGGGGGGCCCACTTATTCAACCTGATTCTGAACCGGTTGACATTGCAACATTTGTCCAGCTGTGGGCGTGGCAGGCGCCAAACTGTTAGCCAGACAAATGACCAGCCCGACGCTTGGCCAAAACGTTCCACATTACCGAGCTCGGGCGACCAGTCAGTCAGTCAGTCAGTCCGTCAGTCCGTCGGTCAGTCGGTCAGTTGGTTAGCTGATGAGGGGGCGAGAATAAATTTCAAAGCGATTTATCAAAACCAAAATCCCATACCCAACAACAAGAGGCAACAAAAAGGCACAATTCTTAGCCGCAAAACGCAGCCGCAGCTGAATAAAATTGAAACCAGTAGCCAGAGGCGCTGCCTAGCACATCTAGTCAGAAGTGCTCGACTGGTAGATACCCTGTCACCAGCTGGCAACTTGTCGGGTTTTTTGTGTCCGCTCAAGAGATGGAAGGGGGAATGGGAGAATGGATACAGCCGTATTCACAATGGTTCCGTTGCGAGAGTTTTCACTGTATAAGAAATTGAACTGTTCCAACTGTGACAAACCAAGGCTCAAGAACCTGACTTCGTGAATGTGATAAACCAGACTTTCGAACCGAACCTCAAGGCTAAGCCTTGGTTCGTAGTGTGAATGCTCAAAACCGCGATACCCTTTATTTGTTTGAGCATTTTTCAATGGGAATTGTGGGGTTTAAAAAGCGGAAAATGGGCCTCAGTTCTAGGTTTTAAGTCCGCACAGCTCAGCTTCTCCGCCGCGTTGTGTCTTTGACAAACGTCCAATGCAAATTATTCATAAGCAGGGCAAACAAACATCTTGTAGCTACAAGCGGCACACACAGATACAAAATACAGCTCCAGCCAGAGAAGGAGCTGGACAAAAAGAGCTGACATTGTCTCCTCCTCTCTTGCTCTCTCTAGATATATGCATATACATATATAAATATGTATTTGTTGCTCTTATTGTTGTTGGTGTTGGCGGCATATACAAAACGTTAAATTAATGTTAAGAGCATGTTGGCCGCCCGCCGTTCGCTTTGCCCCGCCTCTTTGGCCCCTCTGCGTCGTTGTTTTATTCTTTAGCTGTCCACTGGGCTACTCGCCCCTTCCCCGTCCGCCTCGACCCGGTTCACCACGGTTTGCCCTGGTTCGCTCTGTTTGCCTTTTGGCTGCAGTTGCGTTTAACGCTGCCGACTGCCACCGCCGCCTGCCTCTTGCCGCCTGCCCCTGCCACAGCCGCTGCCGCTGCCGCTGCTGATAAGCCGCTTAGCTGTTGTGCAGTAAAAATATTTCGGTTGTGTGCCTCGAGCAGTGGGCGACGGTCAAGCCAAGCGGAATAGCATAACGGGAGCTCTTGATCAGATTCGAGTTTAAAGTAAAGCACTTTTTATGAAAATTGCTTGAAAATTTGTATTTATCAAAGAAAATCTGTTGCCAGAAGTAAGAGCGCTATAGTCGGATGTGCCCGACGTGTTTACGGCCGATAGGTCGATATCGATAGTTATCGTTTTCAGAAAATGCGGCGAGCTATTGAAGATTTGAAATAAATTCGATCTTTTCGTGCACTAGGAGTATCTTTCTACAGTCTTAAAGATCGATGCGTTAGCCAGATCGACCCAGCGGCTGATTTTGATCAAGAGTATATATACTTTATGGCGTCGAAGAAGCCTACTTCTGTCTGTTACATACATTTGCACAAAACAAGTATACCCTTCAATGGTTTCAGGGTATACAACTTATCGATAACAATTAATATCGTTTTCGATAGTTGGAAGAAAACTGTACGCAACTACCAATGTACGGCTTACCAATATATTGGCGCATTGATATTATATGTGCAATATATCGTTTCACAAACCAACTTTATACGATCGATCAAATATCGCTTTGTTATCGATAGTAGGCATCATTACAATACTTCACAATGTAAAGATGGACGTGCACACACTAGCTTAATAGAGCATGTACCACAACAAACATTCAAATTCAGCCCATCAATAAATTTAATCGCATATCGACTAATTTCGATAGGAATTAAGCAATTGCATATTGAACGTACCTCACTTCAAGGGTCGGCATATGAAAAAGGACCGATAAGGTTGATCGATTTTTAAATTAAGATTAATCGATTAATTTCAAAAAAAGTTCAGCCAAGATGTAACCCTGTACAAGTAATGGTTGCATGTAGGGGCCATCAATTGGCCCTTTTATCGATTTACATTGTTTTCCCACACGTCGATAATTGTTTTCGATTAGTTTCCTGAACCGGCAAGGTCTGCCGCCTCTGCCTTTTGCAAATTACGTAGTAGCTGCCGTCTTTCGGTTGTCTATGTGGCAGGCCCTGCCATTTATGCGGCTCACCTCTGCCGCTGCCGCTGTCGCTGCCGTTGCCGTTGCCACTGCCCCTGTCCATGCCCCTGCAGCGTGTTGTGTAAATAAAAAGCTTGTCACTTTGACATTTCGCCGGCAGGAGCGCTAACTTGCAACGCGGCCTCAAACGTGCGGCAGAGTCAAGCCATAGAGGAGTGCCCCAATGAGTTGCACGGAGCTGTTGGCAGCGCTTCGTCTTCGCCGTCTGGGTTATGGCTCATTGTTGTTGGCCAAATGCTGCCTGCCCTGGCCAATGAGTTGTGCGAGGATTGTGCAGCATGGGGCATGTAGTTGCGGAGGGGTGGCGAGTTATTTAAGCTTTGGTTGCACGTTGCGGTTGGTTTATTTACAATTTTACATTGCAAAAATCGAATTGGCAATTGCAGTTGCCTTCCCTTCTTCTTCTTCTTCTTTTCGCTGTTGTTGCACGCAAATTAAACGTTTTGGGTCGTGCCTACAACAGCAACAACAATGGTAACACAACAGTTAACAGCAGCAACAACAACAACAACAACTCTGCATTGTTTGCTCCTCCAATTATTTTGCATTATTTGCAATGAAAAAGTAAAAGTTTCTTTTATGACTGCGAAAAGATTGTCGAAGAAAATGAACTAGATGAAGATGAATATACTGACGATGATGATGATGACGATGATGACGACGTTGATGATGCTACTCCTGATCATCATGATAATTACGTGAATGCAGCAGACGCTTGTGCAATGCCCAACTATATATGTTTGTATCCATCAGATACATATGTATCTTTGCATAGATGTACCTGTGGGTGGCCAAATGTAACACAAAAAACAAAATAAAAGAGCACGAATGAATAACCGTGCGTTTGCCCATTGTTTTTAATTGCTGCTACAGATAGGTTTTCTATTGGTAGCAGCAACATTTTTGGCCTATTGCTTGGGTCAAAGCACACACGATATTTTGGCCAGTCAGGCCTTGGGTCGTGCGTTAATTAAGCCCCTCAAAATATAACACAAAAATAAAAAAAAAAAAACAACATCATAAACTCATGCCAATTGGATGGCTTACGCATCGTTTGGACCACATTCAGTGTTCGGTAATTGGGCAGTTGCCACAAGACTATGAAATATTTCAGTTTGAGGTCAATGCCTAAAATATAGATATGTATCTTACAGCTAGCAGATGGCCACAAGCAGATGGCCCAAGTGACCAGTTGTGCTCCTCTTGAGTGATCGCACTCTGCCTCATGCTGCAGATCGTCTAGGGATAGCCAGATCGATTTACAGCGATCTGTTCACTCCGCTGAACTGGACAGCGGACATTTGCGATCTTAACCGATCTTCACATACTTCTTTGAAGATCGAATATGGCTGAGATCAACAAATATTGTGACAGCTTTGAACTCTTCTCGATTTGCAATTTGTGATATTCACTGATCTATCTGATGAGATCTTTAGGTTATGCAATGCTAAGTTGCCAGCTTGTGGTAGACTCTTAATGTTAAAGCTCTCTTTTTAAATTAATTGTTAAATTATGTTGCAGATATATATAACATTTTTATAGCTTCAACGATTCAGGCGCGACCCTTCTCAACTTTTCTCAAGACGGCGTTTTTTACCTTCTCAATAATGATTCGCCGTATAATAAGAGGATGTGGGGGGCAGGAACCGCGAGCCTTATGTTTTAGTGCAAAGTGCACTTGACTATTTCAATAACAGGGACGATTTCCAAATCCCTTGTAATAAGATTTCTAAACCAGCGGAGGATTCTAAGAATTCTTATAGTACAATTAAAGAGTGATTGTAATACGTTTAAGAAGTTCCGAGCTGTGAGACCCCAAATAGTAATTCCAAAGTTCCAGCTCGATACATTCAAAAATTGGAGTAAGATAAAGAAGATAAAAGGCGCAATAGCTAGAATAAGTTCCTTTTCCCCAATAAGGAACGCAAACAACCTTTAGATATTTCTCAAACAAAAGGGTCTGATCTAGAATTCCTTTTCTTTACAAAATGTACTTGGGTCGATTCTCCTGACGAAGTTCTATTTTCTCTCCGATCTAAACAGTATGACTAAAAGTATCTTGAAAGTACATTTGTAACTCTTGTAGAAGTATGTGATTTTCACAGATATTCCTGCTTTTGCACACAAAAAGAAGTATCATATGCCTTTTGTGATCGAGGCCATATCTTAAAATAACTCTCGCTGAGCAATTCGGCATTAGCTAACACTTTTTGAAAGTTCGAGTGTATTTTAAATTAATGACACGATCGCACGATCGCAGCTCAGATGCAAGAATCTCGATTTTCGAGCACTTCACTTCACATGCACGTCCGTAAACGATTTCACTTGAGTTTCGCTGAAAGGAAATATTATAAGGCACAGTGCATTTGACAGCTTTAAATCGATGATGGCTATGAAATTGTCATTGGCACAAACGATGTGAACGAGGCGCAAAGAGGAGTAAATAAAGGCTGAAACTCTATACAGACGAGAGAGAGAGAGAGAGCTTGCTAGTGGGTGGAGAAGACAACGTAAAGCGACTTTATGCATTGCATGGGTGCAGTGCTGCTGTCATGGGAGGGCGGCGGAGGAGAGGGGGCACGGATTGCATGGAATCGCAGTTTCAGAGAAGAAACAAACGAAGCAGCGCGCAAAGAAACGAGCAAAAAAAAAGCGTCAACCGTTTTGCTTCATTGCACAAAAGGCCGCCCAGACCGAGTCGCAGCTCCAGTGACACACGCCCCACAGCCCACACTTAACCCCCTCTCTCGCTCTCTCTCTTTCCCCCCCTTAGCGAACACCATACACTGCACAGGCAGACGGCGCAGCATAAACAAAAGCCAGCAGCAACCACGACGCTGACGACGCCGACGTTGACGTTGTCAATATAATCTGTTTCTTTCTTCTGCTGCCGCTGCCGATGCTGCCTTCGCTGCCTTCGCTGCCATCGCTGCCGTCGCTGCTGCTGGCTTTTTTCGCGTGCAAGCTGCGCTGGAGGGGCGGGTGTGTGTATTGCGGCCGCGCCTCTTTGCGCTGCATTTTTCAGGCGTTGACAAATTTTGAGCCCAAAACAAAACACTAAATAAGCGACGGGGCGAAAGTATGCGCAATAATCGAAAAATGTCGGCAGCGATGAATGGCTGCAGCAGCAGCAGCAGCAGCAGAGGCGGGGCGGCTGGCGGGCAGGGGTGTGTGTATTGGGGCCTGCCAACGTACGGTTAACGCTGGAAGCTGTTGTCTGCGCGCCCCCACAAAGTGTGGCATGAAATTGAAAGCAACAACGAAGCGAGGCGCAAAATGCAAAAAATAAGAAGAAAAAATACAAAGAATGCAAAGAAAAAAAGGTACGAAAAAAAAAAAATTGAAATATTTTGAATATTTTCACGTGCATTTGCATAAACTGGGCGGGCTGCAGGGCGCTTGGCGGGCGGGTGAGTGGGGGGGGGGGGGCTGGCAACGTGTCGCATTGACAGGCATGAAGCTGCTGCACTTGAAGCGCCTGATGCAGCAGCAGCGGCAGCGGCAGCGACGGCGGCAACGACAAAAGCGCCTCGCAAAAAGCTTTTTGGCAATTTGCCTTCAATTCGGCGTGTTTTTTTTTTATATTTTTATTTTTGTTGTTGTTGCCAAGGGAGCTGGCCAAAACGGGGATGAGTGCTTTGCCCAGATGGATTCGGCTTTAAGCGTTTAGCCAACAGGCACAAAAGCCATTTAAAGTTTTGACTTTTGCGCTCAAACAAAAAAGAAAACGATTAGAACTTCAGAAACTACATATATGTATCTATATATGTTACGCAAATAGTTTGTACTGATTGACTGACTGATTGATTGATTAACTGACTGAGTGAACACAGCCCAACCTGCCCCCACTTGTGTCCAAAGCTTGCTTGAAACACATTAACAACAAAGCATCCATCAAAGTGTTGAACTAGCAAGCGAGAGGTCGCTGGTTCAATTGCAGTCGAAATTTGTAATTTGTTTTCTTGTTTTTATCATTTGTTCTTCTTTACAAAAGAAGAATCAAGACAAAAATGAAAAGAGAAAAATAGTTTTGCTTGAGCACAAAGTTTATGTTTCTTTTAAATTTAAATACAATTATTTAACTTTGTAGTTAATCAATTTGTCTTATGGCAAAAGGAGTTACAAAATTTGACGAAATTTGCTTGTGAAACGAGTCTCATTCAATTTAAGTTCCTTTTTCTGCTCATTTATAGCTTCAAGCAGCTTGATTTAAGTCTGCTCAATCTAAGTCTCGCCAAGTCACAGCTGGCCATAAAAGCAAATCTTTCGATCTGACCAACTTTGTGGAATGCCCTTGCCTAAGATTCGCAATCCTTAGTTCTCAGCAACTTTTCTCACATTTCTGCCAACCAAGGGAATGGCATTAAGTCATTTCTGGCGCTCACCATTTGCTGCACATCCATCTCCCATTCTCTCTTTCTCTCTCGCTCTCTCTCACTGTCTAACAAACTAGCAAAATGTGCCGCCTCTCATCGCATTTTGCACGCTCCTCTTAGTGCTGACATGCAACCGCAAAACCTATGCAACACACACACACACACACAGCACGTTGACTGAGGAGTCAGCTAACAGGAACAAAACAGGAAAAGATATAGCCACATCGCAGAGCCAACTAAGTCAAAGTCCTCCAACAACAACTGCCACAGCAACTCATCTGGTACCTGTTCTACATACATATATACATAGATACATATGCATATACATAAATACATATACATATACATGTTGGTTTGTGTGAGTAACTAGGCTGTGCCCCGGCTTGCCAGAGGCAGTCAGTCGGCCACTCATGCGCAGGCAGAACGAACCGCAGACCAGACGGGAAATGGGCATGAAAATGGGAATGGAAATGGGTTTGGTACTGGGAATGCGAACGCGAACGCGACTGAGACCGGCTCTGAGTGTGGCAAAGTTGTTCTCCTAGTCTTCACGACAACATGTGGTTGTCTCTGGAAATAAAAATCAGGCAGATGAATTGCGCACGGCAGAGTGGGAGAGAGAGGCGGCATGATGCTCTCATGGTTTTCTATACTCTGCTAACAAAGTGCTTTACGAAGTATATGTGCTTTTTTATTTATTTTTGCAAATAGTCGAATTTACGAGTGTCAAAAAATGGATAAACTTATTAATTAAATAATAAAGAAACACAAAAAAAATACAAGCAAATAAATAAATATATGAAGAAATAAAAAAAATTAATAACTAATGAATAAATAAAAATATTTTTAATTAAAAACAAATTGTAAACATAAATAAATGCAAATTGCGTAAAAAATAAAATAAATAAATAACATAATAAAATAAAAATAAATACAAAAATAAATATATATAAAAATAAATAAATATATGAAATATTAACTAAATATATATTAATATATAAATTGAAAAATTAATTTATAAATATATAAATAAATGCTGAATGGGTAGATAAATTAAAGAAAATACTTATTACAAAGGTTCAGCATGATTAAAACCTTAATAATAAAAGAAAAAAATAATAGAATGAACGTCTATTGTTGGCACGCCGACGACTAAATACCCGTATAGCTTACAATTTTGCAGATATTGTAGCTGAATTGAGCAGCACTTTATTTTGAAAAAACACAATTTTTTTCATAAAAAGACCTCGTGATAGGATCTATCTATATTGATCAGAAAATATGGAAGATACTACAGTCAAGAAAACAATTTTCGACTGATCTATCTTTGGCAGCTATAAAGTATAGTAGTCCAATGTTGATAAGCTTTGGTTCATAGCGAAAGTAACAAATGACGGGTATTGCTCAAAATGTCTTGAAAGCATCCCATGAGAAAATTACACCAGAAAGTCACGTGTGTCTCACTCGATTTATACATACATATACATATATATTATTGTACAGCCGTGCGACACGTTTCCAGCTGTTAAACAGAGTATTGCGCAGTCGACTGTTTGTTCTTTTTTTTTAGCAACTTTTCTTAGCATTTCTTTGGTGAAATCTTGTATATATATATTTTGCTGTATTCGGATTTTCCGATTTCTTGCAGCTGACCCTGAAATCTTGAAATTGATTATGGATTGAAAACTGAATTCTAGCTGAAAATAACAATGCGCCAGGCACTTGAATTAAATATTATGCGAAGCGTTTTGCGGCTGTAGCTCTTTGTGGCACAGGCTCAGCAAGTGTGTGTGAATGTGTGTGTGTGCTACATGCAACATGGCCCGGGAGCTGTACAACGGCAGCAGCAGCAGCAGCAGCAATAAGAGGGCAGAATTAATTCAAGAGTGCTCCTCATTAACATCACACACAATCTGACAACGATAATGACGATGTTCATGATGATGAGGATGAGGCATGCCTCGGGCGGCACATAACTCGTTCAACCTCACATGACGATAATGATGTTGCTGCTGTTGCTGTTGCGTTTGTCTTTGGGCCAAAACATGCGTCGCCTTTGTTGCTGTTGCTGTTGCTATTGTTGCACGTTGTATGTTTGCTGCTTGGCTGCCACAGCCAAACGTCCCGATGTCCGCGTCGCCACAAGCTTCGACTTTTTTTCTTTCTTTCTTTCTTTCGGCTACGGCAGGAATTTGTTTAAGCCATACTGCAACATGAGCAACATCGGCAGCCGCAACAACCAAAAAAAAAAAAAAAACCGGTTGTCTTTGCATATTTTTTTTTGTATCTTCTTTTTCTTCTTAAACTGCTTTGGGTTCATTCCGGTCGGGGGCCCCTTCAATCATCCATATTCACTTTTCCCAGGCGCCAAAGTTGTCAATAAAATCGACAGCGTCTGCAAATAATTCATCCTGCGCCTGCCAGCTTTTCGTTTTTTTTTGTCCACAAAATAAATATCAAATATTAATTATGATATTTAACAGTATTTAGAGTAATTTTTTTAATAATACCAACTAAATTCTTTAACTGAAATAACTTTAAGTTAAGCCAATTACTTTTTAGATTCAAATTTACTTTAATTTAATTGAGATAAATGTTTAACCACGCTGCAATGCTTTGAGCTTCTGAGGGGAAGTTCTGCCAGATCTGCCAGATATATAGCCAATTCAGGCACGATCAGCCTGTAAGAACCTGTCTTGAACGGCAGCTGACATTAGAGAAGAGGAGATTTTGCCGAGGCATTTAGTTTCAGGCGCTTTTCGATCAGTTCACATATTTAAAGATCATTTTTTTCGAGAGTTGCTTTGACAGTTCTCGGAATGCATTAACAATAAATTTAACTGCGGCGCTGCATACGACGGGCCCCAAAAAGCAGACAAAAAGATACACACACACACACCTTAATGTCTTGCTGTGTGTGCACTCCAAATGCCAACTACAAAACAACTAAGTAGAACAAACGCCAAAGCGCAGCAACAAAAGTCAAATGCAAGAACAAACAAAGTGCAAAAAACAATCCCATCAACAACAAGCAACAGCAACAACAACAACAACAACAACAAACAATAGCAACAAAAACAAAAACAAGAACAACAATTACTGAGGCAGCGGCAATGTGCACACATGTGCCACCAAATTGTTCACACCTCGACCCACAGCCAGCTCCAACACTTTGTCCGCTAGCACCCCGCCACCCCGTCACCGTATCCACCCGTCCCCCTGTCCCCCTTCCACCCGGCCACACACACTTTGGCTGCTGCTGCGTCCACTCGAGACGCACACGTGCAGACGTTGTCCCCACCGCCGCCGCATTATTATTATTATTTTAATTACACAAAAAAGTAGAAAATAAAAAAAGCCGGAACAGGGCACTCGCATGCAACCGACTGCACCATACTCTGTTCGCAGCAGTCCGAACACGTGCGAACCCGAAATTCCAATTTAATATTATTTTTTAACAGGCGAATCGAAGCATAGTTCCCCTCATAATTGATTTGGTTAAAAAAAAGCATTTGGGACCAGAATAAGTCCCAAAGCATAAGAAACTTGCATCCCAAACATTTTGTCTAACCATATTTCTTAGATGCCAACTTTGGTCCAATATCAACGATATTGTATTGTAGCTAGAGATATTGCAGAGCGAAAAAATATAACTAAGATTATACGATTATATTCCGATTTTGGGAATATATGACTAGCTTAGGCTTGAAACAAGACCTGGGTTCTAGGACCCACCAAAAATCAAGCAGTTGGAACTACCAAAGCAACATTGTTTCTGGCTTACAGTCCTGAAGAGATGTGCCTTTGGCTCCCTCTCTCTCTCACTCTCTCTCTCTCTCTCTCTCTCTCTCTTTCTCTCTCTCTCACTCTCTCTCTCTCACTCCCTCTCTTTCTCTCTCACTCCCTCTCTCTCTTAAGTTCTCCCACTATGCCATCAATGCATACAAAGTTCACTTGCCGGCAGGCTTCAGTTTTCAGTCTCATTCATATCACATCGATGTTCCTACACTGGATACCCTTTAAAAAAGAGTCACTTAGGGCATAATGGTTTTATGCAAATGTATGTTACAGACAAGCAGCTAAAGTACATATATTCGAATCGTTTTAGCCATGTATTTCTGTCTGACTGCCTGTTTCTATGAAATCTAACCTATCTATTCTCCTCTCGTGCACAAACTTCAATGCGAAGAGGGTATAAATGAGGCGCTTAAACTGCGACAGATAACAATTGGCTTTCAAACTGTGATTTTATAAATCAAAATAAGATTTAAATGTGTGGAGTTGGCTCGCAGTGCGCCAGTCTCATGCGTAACATCTATATACATGAATATATATATCCGAAATTTGGGGTCTTTGATTATGACCACAACAAAAGACAGAAACTAATATGCTTATTTGTGCATTTGGCACTGGGTATAACGAGTCGCAGTTGCAGCACTCAACTGGCAGCTCGGACTTGTGCGACAAGGGCGCCCCACACCCACACACACACACACATACACACACTCCATTGTAGATCGCACTTTTCACGTGAGACAACTCCTTCGTGTCGCACACATGTTGCCCAACTGAACGAAAAAATCAAGAGGGTTTGCCTGTGGGAGCGGTTGCGGGGGCAACGGCAACAAAAACTTAAAATCGCATCGAAAGAGTTGGCGACAGCTGCGACGAATAGTTTGCAACACTTGCCGGGAGGCATCATTTGCAAAGGGCGCATTCGAAACTTGATTGCACATCCGCACACTCGATATTTTATCGATAGGCACATGCGCATACTCGATAATTAATCGACAGGCGTTAATGTGCACAAAAGGCAGCATTGTTTGTCGAACGTTTTCTTATATGTAAATCTTATAAATTTTTGTGGCTTTGTTTGTTTTTAATAGCTGCAATAATTCCGCCTAAGAGCAATCGATAACACTTTTCTGATATCGATAGACAAATTTTATAAGTTGATGTTTGCTGCACCCAAACATAAATTATTTTTAAACAATCGCATGGCAAAAGAAAACAAAACATGGTTAAGATTATTATGAAATACGTGAACGATAATATATGTGACGTTATCGATATGTAATCGAAGATTTAAGAAGAGATTTTTGACATTTTCTGCATATATCTGATTGATCAGCGATCAATTGTAATCATTTATCGTGGGATAACTTATCGATTAGTGTAAATATTTTCAAACCTATCGAATAGAAACCCATTTGCATCCTATCGAAATCATCTCGATACTTGGCTCTGTTCGTGCAACAATCGCCCGCCATGCAGCCAACAGACACGGAGTTGCTATTCTATATATAAAACGCGCCTCGCAGCTTCGCATTCCACTTCCACATCTCAGATCGTGCCACACGAAACGGCATGCATTCATTTTAACTTTGTTTCCCCCCCTTTTTTTCTTGTTTTGTGATTTTTTTTGCGGCAAATGCGTTTCGTGAGCTTCTCGAGAGCAGCGCACAAAAACCCAGACCCCAAAGAAGCCACCAGCTAAATATAAAATAATTCCGAGACAAACCGAACCGAAGCAGAGAAAAAAAAAATTAAATAAAAGCCATGCAATGCCAGACAATTGAAAAAGCGCTAAGAAAATGAAACAGCCAAAATGATAATAGGCACATTTTACAATAAATCAGCTAAAGAAAATGTTTTATTGTTTTTCTTCTTATTTTTACGCTCGTAATTTGGGTTTTGCGGTTGCCAAGTTTTTTTTGTAGTTTTATTTTTTTCGTTTCTTTTCTGCTGCATTGGGTCTGGGAATTAGAACTGCGCGCGTTAAGCTCACACGATTAAGCACGAAGCGTTGGGCACAGCTGATCTTCAAGAGATATAAAGGTATTTTGGGGAGGATATCTTATGGAGGTGCCTTTGAGTGTGGCTTGATGCCAGCTTGAATGACAGAAGTACACACATCCTACTCCAAAATGGAAAACATTACCCTAAATGAACTTAATACATTATACGAATAAGAAGAAAAATCACTATAAATAAAGGAGTTCGTCCTGACGAAATGATTAGCTATCGACGTATAGAGAAAACAATCCAAATAAGTCGAAAATGGAGGGGAATTTAACAATAATAATGAAAAATTCTTTTGTTTTGTTTATTTTGCCAACAAAAAAGCTGTCGAATATTAGGCGCATACTATGTACGATGTTTTAGGTTCGAACCTGTAAGAAGAAGTTAGAAATCAGAGCACTTTTATTTTTAAATTTTTGTCTTTGAAACCATAAAGTATATATTTTCCTGATCAGCATGAACAGTCGAGTTTATATAGGAATGCCCGTCTGTCCGTTCTGTCTTTCTGTCTGCCCATCTGTCTGTCTGAGTATTCAATCGCGTAGTATCGATACTTTCTTTACAATTGCAAAATCGATGCAACCCACTTATTCATATTGCGATACATATGTCGCTTATATCTATTTCGATACATACGCTCAAATCTCATACTTGATCATTAGTTTCGATCTTTACAATATTAAAACAAATTTTGTACACAATAAAAGTTTCATTATTTTCAATGGGAGCTACCTATTCGAAATACTATAAAACACAGGCATCTATAAATCATCTTATATATTATACAAACACAACCAAGCATATCAGGAAGGTCGTGCGAGCCTCGTGTTATCAGCAAAAATAATATATAAAAATATTATACGCCAGCTGTCCAATTGATTTCAATTGGCGCATTGTGCGACAAGAAGGGAAGTGGAAAAGGGATAAACAATATCTAAATCGAAAGCAGACATCCAATAAATCATGAATAAGTTCAGTTTTGGGTACGTAACTGTTTGGCCCATTGTTTCCGGGTTCCGAAATGGAGCAACTCAAATTGCAGACAAAAAAAAAAAAAAAAAAACTATACAACAATTGCGAAATCGAAGACATAATCAAATATAATCTACGAATATAAGATACAATTACAATTCGTTTGTTCGAAATGCCGAAAATTGAATATGAATCACGAACGAGAGCAGCGCACGTGAAGATTAACAAATGAGGGAAATGTATCCAATGACTACTCATTCGACTCAATCGACTCATCGGCGGATACGGCTATAAAACAGCTCCTCAATGGCTCGGCTAGCCATAAAGACATTAATCAACCTTTAAAAAGACATCAGAGTCATTTGCCAGTTTTTATTTTTTAATTAGTTTACATGACGCGAGGGCGTGGACGAGTCGTTGATGATGCTCATGTTAAAGTTAACGCTAAATTTGATGCTGATTTTGCGGCTGGGTTTGGCTTTCAGTCGAGTCTACTTCTCCTCTTGGCCATATACGTTACTCACTTTCTTTTTGCAAATCAAATTAAGGGTGTTGAAAGTGAAACAATAGATCAGCGAATCGCATATGGCATTGGCTGCTATATAGAAAAACCCACGAATTATACGAAATCATTTTATTGGTTATTATCATTAAATGTTGCCAATTTGCACGCTCTTCTTTACTTTTACTTTTGTTTTATATAGTATTAACAAATAATGCGCAGAAGGTGACAACTTTTTAGAGAACCATCCGATGTTTAACTCGGGTTGCGATAAGCCACAATCTAACAATCGAATGAAGTTCAGAAATAATAATAGACTACGCGATTATATAAACACAGTCAAAAGCAAGCGCGGGTAGTGGCTTGTAGACTTATGATATAATCAGAATCGACACAATAAACTAATTAGTTGGTCTTTATTTTCAGCTGTTTATCAACAATGCATTGTTTACGATCATTTCTGTGGTTATTATCTTATACATATTTGATAAAAGGCCACTTAATTTTCCAAAAATTAGCCATACAAGTGATCGATACAAGTATTCGATATATTCGAATCGTATAAGCCTTATCGATAAATCGATAAAGTAGTAACCAGTTATCGTTGCATAATATTACACGTAAAACAATATTTAAGCTCCATTGAGACAAAACGGAAGCCACGAAATGCATTTTGGGTTCATTCCCTTTTTCTTTGCCAAATGGAAAAACACATTTTCACGCCAAGGAGTGTTGGTTAAAAGTTCTAATCACAATATTTGATAACGTGACCCGAAAAGACAAACAAATGAAAAGGACAAAACAGAAACAAGAAAGTATCAAAAAAAAAAATTGAAAAAAAAGAAACAACAACAAAAAAGTTGGCAGCAATTATTTGTACTTTGATTATGGAATTGTCCGTTTGGCGCCGGCGCTAACCCGGTTCTACCTTCAATAACAGATACGGGAGATAAATATAGAGGGAGAGAGAGAGAGAGAGAGAGAGAGAAATGGAAGAGCGATGGCGAATAACGTAAACCCATATGGTTTACATACAGTAAAAGCTCTCTTGGGTGGACATCTGCTTAAGCTGGACAACATGTATACCCTGGAAATGGGTAAAAGGGGTAAAATGGTTTTGTGGAAATATATGTAACAGGCAGAAGAAAGCAGTTCCGGCTCCATAGAGTACATATATTCTGGGTTAGCATCGATAGCAGAGTCGATCTAACCAGGTACGTCTGTCCGAGAGATCGAAAATGAGGGAGAGGGTGAGAGAGAGAGACAGAAGGAGAGGGAGACATAACATAACTTGTCCCATTTAAAAGCAATCGATAAGAATCGATATTGAAATATTATTATCAATAGCTTGCCCCGATTATAAGCAATCAACATAAAACGGGATCGATACCTATTTTTTTAACAAACCTCATAGGTTTTAAAGTTTTTAATCAACGCAGGTTCTCACATTGGCTGCGCAGTACGAATTATCGCAGTACGAATTATTATCGATAGCTAGTGTAGCGTGTGATAGCAATCGATTAAACTCGATGTCGATATCTTGTTTATTTGTTGGCGCAAATCTCTTGAGTTACAGTCCCCAAATTTGACATGTGGCTTCTAGTTTATCATATAAAGATCATGTATATGGTAGAAGGTTTGGGGTATTCCCCAGTCGGGCACGACCGTCTCCTTCTTGTTGATTGTCATTTACAGTCTTTTTTCCGCAAGTGCTCTCTGTTGGGTCTACGCTCTTCGAATTGTTCACGAAAATTTTTGCTTCCAAAAATTGTCTTTTTTTATAAAAAAAAACTCTCCTGAAGAGCTTAAAGAACTTTTCTAACTGAAGAAATATCTGTATATATATGTATTTATATATAAATATATATATATATATATATATATATATATATATATATATATATATATATATACAGATATTTGATATATATGTATGTATATAGAATGGAACTTATTGACATTTGTAGTAATATTGTTTCCAAGTTTGTTTTCTTCTTCTTCTGCTGTGACTGGTGCTTTCTCTTCTTCTTCTTCTACTGCTGCTGCTGCTCTCTTTATATCTGCATTAATCCAATTTATCGCTAACTGCCATTCGCCTCCCCTCTCCTCCTCATGCGCCGGGTGCTAATTCAATTAGCGGCTCTTTGGGACTGCGACGGTGGCAAAAATGTCTTGTACTTACTTATATATATTATACACTCTATATTGACCATCTGATTGATTGACTGACTGATTGATTGGCGATCATATTGACAGTAGTTACCTTTACTGACATAAACAAATGTTTAGAGGATTGCTTAACAATTTTTTTTGACTTGAAATGACTGAGAAACTGGGCATAGACCAAAGTCGGATAATACCAGCTGATATAAATGCATATACACCGGCAAGCAGTGCCCGGCATTGCACGGGTTTTCATTCATTCGGAAAGGTTATTCGAAAAATTCGAAGCTAATCGAATGAAAGCCAAAATAGTTTCGTACAGCTTTTCACTCTGTTTTTAAACATTACAAAAAGATCTTTCAAAATCCCATCAATCCAACTACCTTGCCTTAATACCCATTCAATCAATCAATCAGTTCAATCAATCAGAAACAGTTCAATACACATAGATGAGTATATGCAAGGAGTGGATTTTTATGCAAATGATGAGCTTTTCGACTACCCAAATTTACTACTACGAATTTAGCGCAAAGCAAGCGCTCCCAACTTAAGCGAAGAGGGGGAAAAACGAAATACGTATATATATATATATATATATATATATATATATATATATATATATATATATATATATATATATATATATATATATATATATATATATATATATGAAAGCCAAGCAAAAAGACCCAAAGGCAGAAGTGTGTAATGTAAAGAGTGCAATGCCAACAGATTTATATATATATACATATATATGTATATATGCCCAGCACACATACATATATATGTGAAAACACACACAGCGCACACATACATACAGACATAGATGGGTTGGTTTTTAGCTTTTTAGCTCATTATGCCAGCGGTTTTTATGGCGCCATCGCGCATCAGACACCTGACAATATGGCAATATGTCAATATGGCAATATGTCAATATGCCCATAAACATGCTGACCGATATTCACATTGATTTACAATTATGAATGAATATGCGAAAATGTAGAAATTAAAGGCGAGCACCTTTTGGATTTTCATTTATTTTTGGACTCCTTTCGATTTGGCTCAGAGAGAAAAGGCGTGGCTTTAAGTGCTAAGTCTTTTACTTGCCAGCCTATTTATACCCTGTACGCATTGCCCGTCTGCCTGTTGCTATTCGTATTTAATTAATCTTTCTCGTATTAAATTGTATTTAAGCCAGAACTTACAGAAGAAGTGCTGTTAAAAGTTTTGGATGCGGAAAGCAAGGGATGAGGTTTCCTTTTATTATGGGGAAATGTCTGGTAAGAAATGTGAATGGTTTTTCTTACAGGGAAAATTCTATTAGCAACAAATTAAACTATTTCACATTTAAATAAAGAGTAAAATTGTAGTTCTAGAAAAGATTCGAATTGCCGATTGTTTCAAGTTTTTATTTTTAAGTTCAAATTTCTTATATTTTTGTCCCTTAAAAAAGATCGCACCTAATCTGGAATAGTTTTCCAGCATTCGCTGAGGGGCGCCTTATTCATAAGAGTTTAAAGGACACGTGAGAAAGAGTGGAAAGAGCGAAGGGAAAAGAGGAGAGAGTTTTGACTGCTTTTATTTATAATATATGTATGTCTATCAAGACCAGAATCTAAAGAAAAACTTGTTCTATACTTTTCATTAAAGTAATTACAAAATAATTGCATTACAAAAATGGAATTTCTGTTCTTATTTTGATTACACTTTTCCCGACGGCGTCTTCTATAATGTACAAATTAATCCCAAAATATTATAATCAACCATACAATAAAATACAACAAAATGAAAATTGAACAAATCAAAAGATCGATGACATGAAAAATTATATTTATAAAATGAATTTCGAGTAAATTCTTAAGGAATAATACCCTACGGACAGAAATGTTGAGCACATTTTCAAGGATTAACACCCTATGGAAAGACATGTTAGGTACATTTGCTAAAGAATAATACCCTACACAGCCTCGCGCAACATTAAATATTGTTGTATGAACAAAATACAACGAATAGATTTTTTGTCCCACATAAACGAATAAGTTGCCCTACAAAACTCGGACCTTTACATTTGGCACAAGCGAAACGGAATTTTTTCAACTTTTCAGATTTCAAATTTAAGTAATTCGCGTGTTTTAACTATACCAACACCTATATATACATACATATAATATTGGTCCGATCACTGATCACGATAAGTATTTCACTTTTCTATATACGCCAGGAATCGGGCAATCAAATTGCAAGAACAATTTCTTAGATTGAGATTGTTTGCTGCTCAATTTTCATTCAAGAGAATTAACATTATTTGCACGCTCTTTCATCGGCGTCTCCTTTGTTTGATTCTGTTCTCTACATTCTCTCTCTCTCTCTGTGTCTCTATCTCTCTTTTACACACACTGTTCACTATTCACTTTTGGGCCTGCGACCGTTTTCCTGCTGCCCACACAAACAAAACAGCACAACAACAGCAAACATTTGCGCATGCTTTGGTATGTGTGTGTGTGTGTGTGTGTAGTCTGCACTCACCTCTTGCTTGGACCGCGGCCGCCTCTGCCTCTGCTTATGCCTGTGCTGCTTCTAATTCTTGCACAGTGATCAGCGCGGCTGCTCCTGTTGCGCTTGCTCTGCCGCTTTTAACAGCAGCAGCAGCAACAACAACAAAACCACACAGCCAGCAGAGCAGCTGCTTCTGATGCTGAGAGGATAGGCGTCAGCGCTGGCGTCGCTGCTGTGCGTAGCAGCAGCAGCAGAAAAAACTAAATTTGTTTTTGTTGTATCGGCTGCTGGGGCTGTAGCGGCTGCTGTTATTATTATTGTTGTTGTTGCTGTTGTTGTTGTATTGAATCCGGTTTTAAATTTCTTTCGACTTTGTATTTCTTCTTATTTGCTTGTACATCAAAAATTTGTTTTTGCTGCTTCTTTGGGTTTTCCTTTTACACGCTACGTGCATACATACATGTGTGCGTATGTTTGTGTGTATGTGTGTGTAGCACTTCACGTGTAGCAAAAATAGCAACAAATGCACTTGAAATTATTTTTCTCTTTTATTTGCACTGCGCTTCTAGCGCCAAAAAGACCGCGCTAAGAACCAAAAAAAAAAACAAAAAATTCTGTTGTTGGTATTTGTCCTGCTGGCCACGCGGACCGCAACTTATGCTAAGAAAATTTTATTATAATGCTATTTTAATTGAGTAAAGGTCACAGGCAGCAATAAATAACAACAATGTTAACCGTTAGCGCCTAGAACCAAATCACGCGCGCAAAACGAAGAACGAAATATTTACGCAAACTGCGAACCGTTTACAAAACTGTTAAATGCGACGGCGACGGACGTGAAACACACGCGTTCGATTTGAATGCCGGCAAAAGACTAACATCATTGGCTAACAGACAGCCGTAAGGTTGACGACGCTCTGTTAAGCGAACAGGCTTGCTTAACAGCGCTGTTGTCGCAACATGTTGCTGGCGCTGTCTGCACAGTGGCGTGAACGATAAAGCAACTGAAACAACATTTATTTTTATGCGAATTTATGCAGGGCACAACGCAATTAGAAGCAGTTTTTTTATGTGGGCGTCAAATCAATTAATTATTTCATTAATTGCATGCAATATGTTAAGATGTTCTGACTTTATTGCTTACATCGTGTATATTAAACACGTTGTTGTATAAAACAATTTCCTGCACTTTATCGAAAGATGAGATGCAGTAGTCAGATAAGTAGACAATGCCTTAGAATAATCAAATGAATAAATATTCATATTGTTCCCTGCATGGCGGTACTTATTTCTCACAATTAATTGCCTAAGCTATAAGTGCACATATATCAGCAATAAACCAGCGTCATATTCCACGGTGCGGCGCACAAATTATTGAAACACGCATGCGCGCATGTCAATGGCTGTTGTCGAGCATGGAACATGTTTGACCTGTAAAGTAACAGGTGTTTACAGCATTGCGACTGAACATACATGTCCGCAAGCATGTTTTCTACATACTTGTATGGTAAATATTACAGCCTCAACAATTTATGCAAAATTAAATATATTTCAATATAGTGCGTAGATATGTATAGCTACTAATTAATTATGGTAAGCTTAAAATTTTAACTAATTCCGTTATTAAACGTTGCAATGTGCCGCAGGTGCGCCGGCGCAAGCGAGATGCCAGCACTAGAGGGTATTTAAGTACGTATGTATGTGTGTGTGTGTGTATATGTATGTATTAATGATCGGCTCGGGGCGCGTTGCTCGGTGCGAGGCGCGTTTACTCAGCATTTTAATGAGTCGATGTCGCATAAGTTTGTTTTTTTTTTTTGCTCTTGACTTTGAGCATTTGAATAGACATAGGCAATGGGAAGAGGAGGGGGACGGCGAGGGTTAACTTTATATTGTGTAATTAATAGTTGTTGTTGCTGCTGCTGCTAGTGCTGGATAATGCATTTAAATGCGATGGGCAACGCACCTGCCACTGCCGCTATTAAAATAGCTGTTGTTGTTGAGTCTATTTGTTGACCTTGAGCACGGCCCAAGCACCAATGTCAAGCATAAGCCGGCGAATTTTCGTCTAGATTTTTGTTGTTGATTATTTCAGTTATTTGACTTGCGCTTCTATTGGCTATTTGCAGTTCACTTTTAGCGTTTAAATTATTTGTTTACCCTGTATACATATAGGGTATACTCAGGTTGTGCAAATGTCGCACGGCGCCACTATTGGGCTTGGCGCCGGCTACAGGGTATTTCTTGGTCGAACACTTCCGTATTGAGGACTCTTCACTTTGTTCTGCATTTGAGAAACGCAAATTAAACCTGAGTCTCAGTTTCCGTTTCAACTTTGGCCATTTGACGGCTGGACACGTATTTGACATGCCACTGCTGCAGAGGCGGCTCCCGTAGAGGCGTGGCACTTGCCAAATTGAGTGCAAACTCTTGTCCACTGACAAGCAATCAATCAAAACTCATCACAAACAGTTTTTTTTTGTTTTTGGGGCAACTGCAGCTAGTACCGTTACGAAGAGAACGCTGCTCGCAAATTTCGGCATTGGTCCGTTATTCTATTATCCAGCTCTCAACTCTTCCCCTCACCCGTTGGCCAACATCTGCATGCTAAGTATGTCGTCTCATTAACATCAAAAGCATTAACATTTGGATGCAGCCTAGAAAGTCAACCCTCTCTGCACACACACACACACACACACACACTGTTGGATACGTTACGTTTATGTCTCTTTCCTTCTCTCTCTCTTTCTTTCTGTCTGCCTCTCTATTTTATCTGCTGGCAGTGCCGCCGCTTCGGCTGAACGCGTGAGGAACGGCAAAGTTTCAATTAAAACTCAAGAACAACCGAAGCTGGGACGCAGTGCGTCATGCTACGCTTGCCAGAGTTATTAAAAGCAGCAGCAGCAGCAGCAACAACAACAAGCAACAAAACCAACAGCAAACAACAAGTCAACAAGCCAAAGAAGCGTTGAAGAGTAAACACAACAACAACAACAACAACAACAACAAATGCTACAGAAGCAACGAAGAGGGGGCGGCAGAGAAAGAGAGCTGGCAAAGTTTGAACCAGCACCAAAACTCATCAACAAATCACGTTAATCAGTCAGAGCGGCAAGTTCTTATACCAGACGGCTTGTTGAACAGCGCGAGAAGCGAAGAGAGCGAGGTAAGTTAGAGTTTAGTTAAAGCATTTGGGGCCAAAGTCTCTGTTCGCTGCAGCGGTAATGAAGTGCAGCCAGGCGAGGCAGCGCCAACGAGCAAAGCGTTGAATTTGGTCTGCCAGAGAAACCAGAAGAGAGTGAAACGATCTGCATAGCATAAGCTAGGCTTGACAGAGAGACAGAAAGAGAGAGGGGGGGGGGGGGTGGAGGGGTAGGCAGCGTACATCAAAGCAGTGCCAAAAGTGATTTGACTTTGACTTTGGACTTGGACTTTGATTTGAGGCTTTTGCTTTCGTTTCCATCCGCCTATGCAAATGAAAGAGAGCAGCAAGAGCGAAGAAAGAGCAAATAGCCAAAGACGAACATGATACGAAGCATGTAGTTAGCTATGTTGTTTTGTTGCTTTGTCTTGTACAGAATGTTTAATTGCTGGGGAAAAAATTCAGATATTATCTTTAAAGTGGAAACCCAGCAAATTTGCAGTAAGAAAAAAAAGCTTTTAACTCATTAGAGAAAAGCACACACTTATAATTGAAATGAGGTAAAAAGTGCATTGAAAACTCTTAAAAGCTTGGCGTAAAGGTTAAAAGTTCCTCTGATATTTTTTCATTGGTCAAGAAATTCTTTCTCTTAACTACGAGAATTTCAATGTAGTCTAATGATAGAAAAGCTTTGAAAGCTATTGATTATTTGTATAACAATGCTTTGCAGGTTTCTTAAAGCTTTAAGCTAGTTAGATTAGTGTGTTAATCTAAGGCTAAAAGCTCCATAAAGTGCCACAACTATAGCTTAGGAATTTAAGTGCAAAGTCTTACGAAAGAGGAGCTTTTAAAGCTCATTGAAGCTTCGTTAATTTATGAATTTAATCTAATTAAGATCTAAAGCTGTAAGCTCGATAAAACGCCTGAACTAGGACTTAGGAAGCTTAATGCAAAGTCTTATAAAAAAATGCTTTTAAGGTTCGTGAAAGCCTAGTTTATTTATGTATTTGATCAAATTAACAGCTTTGATTAATGTGTTAATCTAAGGCTAAAAGCTCGATAAAGTGCCTCAACAATGACTAATTGAAAAGTCGTATGAAAAATAAGCTTTGAAAGCTCGTAAAAGCTTCGTTTTTTAATGTACTTGATCTAATTAACAGCTAAACAATGCGTTGATGGTTTCGTAATGCTTTAAGTTATTTTGATTAATGTGTTAATCTAAAGCTTATAGCTCGACGAAGTGTCCAGAGTTCTGCTTAAGCAGAAAACCTAAGTAAAGAGCGATTCAGTATGAAAATGAAATTTGCTAGTAAATTGCGAAAGGACTTTGAAGCAAAGTACATTAAAAAAATCCCTTGGCTTACGGCGGGGGCGGCTGGGCTAAGCTTAAACAATAGATAGCTGGAGGACTCGATTAATGCATTGAGAAATGCTTTAGCCGAGTCTTGGCAATTTACCTTTATGGGCCTGTTTACATGTAGCAGCCCACCCACCGCCCCCTGCTGCGCTCCTAGATAAATTGTGCATCCTTCCTTTGCCAACGTCGCGTTGACAGCTATAATTACTTTAATGATGATTCCAGCTTTGGCTGACGGGCGGGGCGGCCAGGTGGGGTGGCGGGGCTGCTCTGGGCGTGGGTAGAAGCTGGAGACATTGACGGGCTGGCTTTTGTTTGTGCGCGCTTAAAATGCAATTATATATGCATTTAATAATACTCATTGCATACTTTGGAGAACCGTCTCATTTATCAAGCCAATGCAGCTGCAGCTGCAGCAGCAGCAGCAGCGGCAGCAGCAGCAACCGCTCGCCGGAGATTAATTTAATTGAAATGATGGCAAATCGAATTTAAACAACACACGTGGCGTATGCGTAATATTGCATTAAGATTCATCCGCAAAAGTCGTGGCTACGCACATACATGCTCAATGCATATGTGCGTATGTATGTAAGCAAGTAATACTATTGAATATGATGCGATATATTAAAAAATTATAATTTGTTTTACACAAAGCAAATCGAGAGCTATTCCAATATTAATGCCATTTATTGCACATTTAATTGTTTATTAACTTCATAAAATAATTTGGCTACTTAAATATAACTGGTGTCAATTCCAATTGTTCCTTTTCTTTGTACTCAAAACCCTTAGCTGTCTCGTTGCCCATTTGAATTTTATTCTCAATATGTCCTCAATTGCACAAAAGGAAAACTTTCTGTTTTATTTAAACCAAAAAGTTAATTTTAGGGTCAATTAAAAAACTTCCCTTTCGTATCTTCACGGAGGTTCGATCCCGGATCGTGCTCTCTGAACGAGGCCTGACAAAGAATGTATATGACAGTAATAATATAAACAACAATAATAATAATTTTATTTGACATTAGTAATATTTGAAAAAATATATGAAATGCAAGGAAACAGGGCAAATATGTCAAGAAACTTTTGGGCAAAATCATTCGATAAGAATCGAAAAAGAAATCGTTTAAATATTATGCAATTATATTTTATTAATAATAAAAACAGTAATTAACAATTACATTATTTCAATTAATATCATTAAAAATATTAATGATGAAACTGATAATAATAAAAGTAAATAGATAAATGAAAATATCAATAATAATAATAATAATAAAAAACTATAATTAAAAATAACCATTTAATGATAGGCAAAATCGATCGATTGGGAAATCGTTTAAGTTTTATGCATTATGTATTACGAACGTGTCCGGACGTGGTTCGGTGTCCTTTGGCTCTGTTTCTGGCCCTGTTCTGGGCCAATCAAGTTGCGGTGCCACGCCCACCATTATGCCTACAATCATTCAATTAAAAAGTGCATGCCGCGCAATTAATATAATTTTCAAGCAGCGAAAGCGAAGCTAAAAGTTTTTCGGTCTGCTAGCTCGATACGTGTTGTGCGTGGGTGTGTGTGTGTGTGCGGGTGTGCGTGTGAGGCATGGGTAGAGATGCATGGTTGGGTGTAGGCGTGGCACTAGGCGGTCTGACAACCATGTTGGCAGCTGCATGGAAAACTTGCAAAAGTTTTTAAGTGACTTCTAATAGCGAATTATGATGGCGTTGCAGGCAGAATGCGGCAGGCGGAATGCGGCAGGCGGAATGCGGCAGGCGGCAGGCGGTGGGCGGAGGGCTGGCGGATGGGTGGCAGAGCACGACTTACGGGAGGGTACGGGTATGCTCTTGGTTTCCGCTAAAAGGAAGGCGGCCAATTTTCAATGCAATGGCTGCGGTTCCTGGCGGCAGCGGGGTTTTGGCCAGGATTGAGCTGAAGTGGAGGCGTGGCTGCTGGCATGGCAAAAAGTTCACGCTTAAAACTTGGACGATAACTTCATTGTACTGCACCGCAAGTGACACACACACGCACACACAGATACAGCTAAACAGTGTGTGCGTGTGTGTGTGTGTGATAGAGAGAGAGAGCAACAGAGTGCGATAGCAAGACTCGTGCATAAACAGAGCTCACTTTTAACAAAGTTATTTAGTTTCTTCCTTCCGCTTGCGGCTCATGTGTGTGCGTGCGTATGTGTGTGTGTGTGTGTGTGGGTGCGCGCGCGCCTCCTGATATAATAACAAAGTGCACTTTGACATTATCATCAGCAGCGCATGTCGCCGTCGCTGTCATCAAGTAAGCAGCAGGCAGCCAAAAAACTCTGCCGCGCTGCTGCGCCTGCTGCCTGGCACGCCCACTCATCTGTGTTCGGAGAGGGCGGTGAGGAGGCGCTTGCAGCAAAAAGTTGCACGTTTTAATGAATTATGCGTACATTGATAATAATTTCTTGGTTAGTTTTCGCCAATGCCACGCTACCCGCCGCGCTCAGCCCCGCCACGCCCCTCTCTAAATTGTGCAGCGCCGCCTAGGCTACAGCCATGCCCACGCCCACGAACAACAATCTGCACGAATATAAAAGTTTTTGCACTTTTAATAAGGCCACGTTTATGATGTTGAAAATGAGGATGTTTCTTGGCTGCTGCTTCCTTCATAACTCCAGCGACGACAAATGTCAAAAAGTCGTCAACCAGCTGAAAAAGTTTTACGAAGCGGCCAAAAGTGAAGCCGAAATGTTGGCAGCATCCGTTAAGAACGGCGCCCCCATAGCACCAGAGCTATGTGAATCAGTTCTGGATATAAAAATATACTTTCAAGTAAATGCTCTGCGTGCTTATACATATATACATATGTATGTATATAGTGTGTGCAGTATTCTAGTCTAGGGCACTCTACCAGAAGATACCCTGTACTTGTGTTTCTTCGTCTAATTTTTGTCCGCTCAAGGGGAGTGTTCGCCTAACAGGGGGCTATTCCCTCTATGACTCGATTCATCTTGGCTTTAGAGAAAATGTCCGCCCAAGAGGCGCGTCCGCCTAAGAGGAGTGTCCGTTGGGAGACTTATCACTGCATAGAGGACAAAACTAATGAAAACGTCTTCCAACGATTTTGATGAATCCACCCTTTTGTGTGAAATATGCGTGAAAAACTAAATTTTATATATAATGATTGAAGCTAAGCACGAGCAATGCCGGGTAATATAAATTAAACAGTATACTTCCCTTTGCCCCACACTAAAGAATATTTAATCGGAAATAAAATCGGCGTTTATTGTCCGATTGAAATGTGTTTTTTAATGCTTTTGGATGTCATTCAAATGTGTGTAAACCTCTCCAGCTGCATGTTATTTATTCATATATTATATACTATATACATACATATATATATATATATATATATATAAAAAAAGGGCAGGTTTATACCAAATTTCGAGTTCCTTGCACTTCTAATATCGGATTTATGCTGAAAATTGATATATATGTTATTTTAGCTTATGGGATTATGGGAAAAAATCTTCTCTGCTCGAAAACCTGCCCAATTTCAATATGAAGAGAGTTAAAAAACTTGACAAAGCCAAAATTCTCTTTGTCGCTTATCCTAGTATCCTAGTATATATTTTTTTCTATGGGTTGGAAACAATTTCTTTTTGTTCCGAAATATAACCGTACGTATTTACTTTGGCTTTCCCCAAATAATTGTTTATTCTAAATTAAATTAATTCCAAGAAATGTATGTTTCGCTTGGGGTTTTTGTGCGGGCTTTGTCAAGTCTGTTCTAGCTTGCTTTAAAGTTGGCTTCATAGTAAAAAGTCAACTGGAATTTCGCACCGATTCGCTTCAAAACTTTGCAACTCTGCCTGTTTTAACTTAACATGTTTCCAATCTGGGCTTACATGGCACAAACATTATAAGATGCCTAATTAAAATGCATACAACAGGTGTACACGAGATTCCGCCAAGCTGTAAAAAGTAAACATATATATATATATATATATATATATATATATATATATATATATATATATATATATATATATATATATATATATATATATATATATATATATATATATATATATATATATATATATATTATATGTATGTGTTTGTATTTTAAAGACAAAAGGTGAGTGGACGACCCAGTTGCTGAAGTTGTCGCAACAGATCAGTTGGCGCATATATCACGGATGTGGGACGACGCTGGGCCGCTATCAGTGACACATCTGACATATGTATCAGGTACGTGACGTCGTCGTTGGTCTCGGGTATTTGCCGCATTGCTCATACGCCGCATTGTCCAGTCCACACGTTTTTCGTCCCCTTCTGTTTTCTTGTTTTTTCTTTTTTTTTTTGGTCTGTTATCGTCGTTCATAAAGTGTCGCGATATTCATAAAGATAAACTCGCCTAGTTGCCGTTTAAGCCCAAAACGTGCGTGCGTGCATCTTGGCAGCGCCCACTGCCGCATGCCCCCCCCCCCCCCCCACACGCCCGCAACGTCCCCAACGCTCGCACGTCCAAATGGAGTTGCTAGAGTTGTGTTGCGTACGCTTGTGTGATTTTTATCGCCTTTGCCTCCTTTTGTCCCATTGCGGGCAATTAAAATGCCCATTAGACTCCATTAAAGCCCTATTGACTGTTGGCCGCCAACGCGCCTAGACGCCTGGCCTGTCCAACCCATCTGTTTAGCTCTCATTGATGTATCCGGCTATCTCTGCGTGTGGTCCGCCGTTGTGGCAGGCCTAATGCAATTACCAGCGTCCAGCTTGCAACAAACAACTCAATTAAAACATTACAAAAGACGCTGCCTTCGAGCAGGCTGCTCACGTCCTTAAAGCTCCCACGTTTAAAGTACTCGGCAGATAGGGTAGAAAAACTTAACTACAATTGAAATCTATGATCAAAGATTGATTATAGATTAACTATAGATAAATTGTAGATTAATTAAAGGCAGTTAGCTCTAATTACGCTAGGTCACAGCCAAAAAAGATAGGGCTTTTATTGTAGATTAATTTTAGATTCTCACAGCTAAAAAAAGATAAGGCTGAAACCTCACTTTTTTGGTAGATTGTGGATTCCAGATATAGAATATAATTGTGTTTTTTTCTTTGGCTAGTTCAGATAGTTCACATACACTTTGAACTTTTGAGGTTTGATTCAAAAGTTGTATTTGTTATTTCTAAAATTTAGTTTTTTATCACTTTTTTGTATCAATTTAAAGAAAACAAGCTGAGGGTACATTAATTTTGACCAAGAATGTTGTCAGATTAAGATGCCAAATTGATCTAGAGGTCAAACCATTAAGAAAAAATCGGGTGACATTTGACCGAGTTATGGGGGTGGGTAATGCGTCAGTTAATCAGGACAAACAGTTTTATATGTAGAGTAACTGTATACCATATACCATATACTATATGCTACACCCTTAGACGGCCTTATAACTAAAGTATATACATATATATATATACATGTATTGCTTTGTGTTATTAGTCTATAAAGGCAAATAAAAAAATCACAAATGTCGCGCCAAATACAGCTAACTTTGTATTAGTGCTATAAATGATAATAAGGTTATCATTCTTATCAGTGATTGAGCGCAGCACAGTTATTACAAACAGTTTAATGGCTTGATAAGCAATAAATGGATTGTTAATATATTGGTTAATATCAGTCAATAATAATTTTCGTACGATGCGGATTTAATAACTTCCGCTTCGAAGTTCTTCTATGCTCAAGCTTACTTTCGACCAACTGTTCCTATAGAAGCTATACGATATAGTGGACAGATTTGAATAGGTTTAACATATATATTGGGAGCATAGTAGAGCGACTAATTGACGACTCAGCTGTTTATATTGATCTAGAGTTAATATACTCTATGGGGTCGGTGGCGTCTACGATGTGCTGTAGATTTCATACTAAAACTTGAATAATCTCTAGAAGGCCGAAACAATTCGAAATTTAGCTTTTAAAGTTATGAGGGTTGATAAGTTGATAACTTATATTAGTGATATATGTTTTTTGTTTGTGTACTATTAGCGTTTGCCCTGAGTATACTTGTTTTGGTATGCTTAGCTCGGAGATTACATAGATGGACGGGCAGGCAGCTGATCGTCTCGGTCCTCATTTATCTCAGCCCCTTTTGTATGCATTTCATGCACAAAAATGCTAATTGATGAGATTTGTTTTTTCTAATGCTGATGATCGTAGGTAAAAATGTGTTTGAAATTAATGATCAAGCTGTTGTTGATGTCAACTGGCAGAAACCTTGAGCATTCTGGAGTTGCAGCGACTGTTCGTTGTTATGCAACATTGTTGCAAGGCGCCTGCAGCCCATGATCCGCGTGTTGTTGCATAATAACTAACACTCGGCAACAGCAACAGCAAAAGCTAAGCCCAAGCCAAATACAAACAACCCGTGGCCAGGTATGTGTGTGTGCACAACAAGCAAACACTTTGACCCATACCCAAAACCCAGTAGCCAGAAGCAGTAGCTGACATCGAGTTGAGGCCGGAGATGGGAATGGAGTTGGAGTTGGAGATAGAGATGGAGTTGGAGATGCAGCTGAAGATGGAGAGGCTGATGCGGCAACTGTTGGCGGCGACTATTGCAACCTGTTTCCTGAATTCGGCATGGCGCAAACACATTTACTTGCTGCCAACAGTGGCGACTCCTCTTTCAAAATGGTATTACTTAATTATATTTATTCGGCTCGGCGACAAGAAGATTTGCGGGCTGTCATTGGATCCAAGCGAATAGCTACTAACACGGATTACATGTGCTCAAACATTCGGGCCTGAGTGCAATGCCTTAATACACTTCTGAAGGGTATTGTGATTTTCTCACGAAATGTATATATATATATATATATATATATATATATATATATATATATATAAATATTCTTGATCAGTATCAGTAGTCAATGAAAAATAGTTTCTCTTTTGTTGCTGTTATCGCATTTGTTGAAGGTGGTCGGATCGAAGCACTATATCAGTAGCTGCCATAGGAATGATCGATCTAGAGTTAAGCTCTTGGTTAAACAACTTCCTAGTTTTTTCTTTTTATTAAGGTATACTTGACTGGCTTTTATAAGCTTTGACATAATTCTTACACATTAGCTAACTTTAATCAATATCAGAACTCTTCATTTGGCAGATCTATAGAAAGAATCGGTCATCAGTCAGCTGTTGGGAGCATTTCATTTCTGATTTCCCATATATCTGGACCAAACTTATCTTTAAGAGTTTCGCTAAAGCTCTTACATATAAGCTTCAAATGAGCTAATCAATATCACAAAACTATATCATATAGTTCCATAGAAAGCATCGATCAGACCTAAGTTCAAATATAAGCTTTTGCCAATCAATATCAGAGCACTATATCATATAGATTAATAGGAATAATCATTCGCAGAATGGGTTTTTGTTTGAAAGACTTGACTGTCCTTCATGATATCTTAATCACACTCGCTTATCCTAACATATCTCACAAGCCGTATTAAATCGATCTACTAAATCATATGTCTGCCAGATATACTTTGCTACAGTTCTTGCATGTATGCGAACTTTAAGCAGAATCGAAGCACTATATCTTATAGCTGCATAGGAAGGATCGATCAAAAATAAATTTCTCGCTTATTGCCATGTGTCTAAAAGAGTATTTAACGTGCGGCGTGTCGAAAATAACCTTTCATTCTGCTTGATTTTACCCCTTTTTTGAAACAAAGCGCGAGCGCTGGGATCGCTTAGACACTGAAAGCTGTCGTGCTTGGGTGCTGGATGCTGTGGGTTGTCGGAGTTGAAGATGCCGCATCGGGCAACTTTGGTCGCCGAGTGTTAATGGGGAAATTGAAAATCCATTTGCTGATTAATTTCTCACAGTGGCGCAGCGCTTGCCGAATCCACATTTACGTAAATGAACTTTTTGCCTTCAATGTTTTTGTTGTTGTAGTTGTTGTTGTTGTTGTTACTCTTGCCATTGTAGTTTGTTGGTAGCTGGCAAAACAGTTGGAGTAAAAGTTTGTTTGCCGTTTGCCGTTTGTCGCCTTCGCTTTTTCAGTTGACAAAAATGTTTTCGCATGCGTTGCCAGTTTTTCAGTTTGGCTCCACTTTTTTCTGTTTTTTTTTTTCCACCATTTTCACAATTTACATGGGAAAATGTTATGGCAACTGCAATCGAGTGCAAGCAAAACATATTTTCAAATAGTTTGCCGTTAGGCTTCCTTTTGCCCTTTACAAGCACTAATCCAAACTTGGAACTCTAAATAATTATAGGGCCCAGCGTTTAAATAAATTGGAGCTATCTCTACGACTTAAAGCAAGGCTGAACAGTCTTAAACATACAATAGTTTTTGAGTAATTTAAAGCTTTTGGAATTAACAAGAACTTTAATCTAAATAAAGACAAGCATAATTTCAGTGAATTTGCCCTTGCTTATAATCTGAATTTCTGAAAGTTTTCATTGACTACCAATAAAATTGAGAAAGGAAAAAGCTTTGAGGCATTTATCTTCAAGCTGTGTACTTTCTTAAAGCTTAATAAGCCTGCACCTACACTCATTCAAAAAATTATGCACACTTCAAGCTCTCAGCATACAGAAATGGTTACTAACATCAATTACTTCAAATCGTTTTCTGTAACGAAAGCTTTAATGTGTAAGCTCAACTTAAGCACGTTCATTTGGCTTATGCCAGCATTGGTAACTGAGTTTTTCTTCATTTCTCTAAAGATAAGAGTGTAGACTTATTACAACTTGAATAGTACATATTGTTGGCAAAAGCTTTAATTTCTTGCAGCAGAGCTTTAATTGGTACCCAAACTGATTGCAATTGTTAGCTAATCGACTGTGTTAAATGTTTTTAAGCTTTACTTCTAGCCTGTTATATAAATGAGCCCTGCAGAGCACTTTCTTTATTTAGTTATAAGTCTTAAAGCACTGATCGGCACTTAAAGCTCTTTGCGTAAAGCTTTTAAGCTAATGTTAACAGCCCACAGTTACGATTTAATTATGGAAGTGTCTCAGCACCTTTTAGCATATCCTTTTTTTGTTTGCGTTAGTTTCATTTATTGGCCCAACTTTGAAAGCTAGCTATTTCGAATGTCAGCTGTCCAAGTGCAAAGCTCTGACTGTGTCACACCGAGTTTCTCGCCAGCCTAATCAAGTGTCCAAATCAGTAGCGCCAGTGACTGTCTGCCAAGGACTTGACGCACATGCATTATTCAGGAGGCTGCGTTGTGTCTGTTCCTGAAACAAGACACGCATGATTTGAATTGTCTGTAAAAGTTTTGCAGCCTGAGCTTCAACTTCGCTTTGCACCTTATGTGACAGCAATGTGCAGACTTCTCGCAACTTGGCTTGAAAAAATATAAAATACAACCAAAAGAAAAGAAACAAAATATATAGCACAAAGCTAAATACATATACGATTGGATATCTATGGTCTGGTGTATGCAAAACGCAAAAGTTTAGCCAGTAAATCTTTGCAAGTGGCACATAAACTTTCCCAAAGAAACTTTTTTTTTTCTACTCTCTTCCCGTGCAGAACTCTAGAAAAAATGATACAGTGCCAAGGAATAAAAGCAGCATAAAAATAAAAAGAAACAACAACGAAAAAAGGAAAGTAAATAAAGGAAATGCCACGAAAAATAACAGACTCAACTGCAAAAGTATATAAGAAACTTTAACACAAAAAGCGCAGAGTGCAAAAGCCACTCAATGGCCTGCCGCTGGGACGGGGGCCGCACAAATATTGGTTTTGAAATTAGAAATATGCAAAGGATGCATGTGAAAGCCAAAGGTAACATGAGGATAAAGCCACGCCGTAGACTTCAAAAATTAACATCATTTTTTTATATATTAATAGCTTTTTATTCTTATTTTATCTCTTTTTCGTCTTATTATTATTATTTGTATAAATTATTACTATTTTTATTAATAATATGAATATAATTATTATTATTATTATTATTATTATTATTATTATTATTATTATTATTATTATTTTTATTATTATTATTATTATTATTATTATTATTACTATTATTATTGTTATTATTTTTTTATTATTATTTTTTTATTATTATTATTTTTATTATTATTATAATTATTATTATTATTATTATTATTATTATTATTTTTTTTTTTTTATTATTATTAAAAATATTACTATTGATCTTATTTTGATTCATAATTTATTATTTTTTACTGTTGAAATAATTGTTATTGTTATTTTTATTCATATTATTTATTTTAGGTACAGAATAGAGCTACAAACTCTAAATTGATGGTTGTCCCCATCCACACACCAGGCTGAAAGTCTATCTTTGGCTCTCTGTCTTAGGCTTACAATGATCAAATACTTTTGGACACACTCAAAAATTTGGTCAACAATTCCGATCTTTCGACTACATCAGAATACAATTGAAGGCGGATTATAAAAGGGAGAAACGTGTGAAAATCTTTTGTCTTATCAAAAAGTCTTGCCGAGTCGGAAAAGTCGACAGTTCAGCTAAACTCGCAGTGCTTCAATGATGTAGAGCATCTGCACTGAAATAATATATGTTTGAAATAGAAAACCCATCGAATCATGCCTTGCCCCCGGGCAGCTAACCAGAATTTGGCCGTTCTTTAGGTAAGTCCGAGTTTTAATTTACACATATTCCATTTTAAAAGCAGCTCTTGTTATAATTTACCAAATATTTATGTGGTAATCGAGTTGTGTCCGTTCAACAAAGGGCATTCATTTACGTGCAGTGCTTAATCAGCTAAATCATCGCATAGACAATCAAGACATATAGGAGCTTCAATTAATTGTACAATATGATTTACAGTGCAAGGCGGCGTCGACCCTATTGATGCCAGCTTGCATTGGGCAATGGGCGCTTGCTCCACAAAAAGCCATTAGACATCCCGTTAGAAAAACCCAAACAGAGTCATAATTGAGTGCTGCTTCCTCAATGATATCACAAATTGTAGCTGCATTGTTTTTGTTATTGGATCAATCAGGGCAACAAAAAGCTGAAACGAGAGATTACATAGCTGCATGCCAGTTGAACCAGCAAATGGTTAGAAAATACAGATGAACCTGCCAGCAACAGACAGACAGACAGAGCGAGACTTCAAATTATGATGGTGATCGTCGCCCTGATTTTGGATGCCTTGTAGGCTCTGTTGCAATTGCCATGCCATGTCTATTAAATAACTTTAATTTTTCATGCACTTTTTGGTTGCAACTCTTTGGCCGACTAGCTGATTGACCGATTGACTGATTGAATGACTGAATGATGGCGCTGTGTTGTCATTTGTCCCATTCGTTAAACATTCGTTTGAACTCCGACGATCTTAATGACAGACGCAGACCTTGATGCTGTCGACTGCGGCAGATGTGTTGCAAGCGGCTAAGTTTGTTTTTGGCCCTTTTTCGTTTGCTGCCAGCACTTGGGGGCATTCGTTTGGTTTTTGGCCTAATTGCGAGCACGTTGGCCAAAGTGTTGCCACCAATTGCAACTGCAACACTTAATGGGGCATTATTTTCGCGTTGCAGCAACGCAAATGGCCTGCAGTAGCTGGTTGCCGCAGCTCACAAATCGCCGTCAAAATATGAAAATAAGCACGAAATCAATCATTTGGCGATCATGCCCCATGGGAAATTGGAAAATTGTGAACGTTTACAGTTGAAAAATGTGGGCCATTTCTTAATTAACTAATTAAAATATATTGATTTATCGGATCTTATCCACCACACGGCGATTCCATTGTTGCTTGCTTTAAATTAAATAACTGATCGATTTTTTTAAATTTATCTACAGATAAATAGAAAAATTGTATTACATATACATATGTTATATAAGTTGGATATGTTATACATTTTGTTTCTTATGGGAAAATGCCCAGATATCACTTTTCCATACATTTCTTCAGATAATACCTTGAACCTCGAGTGAAACTCGTAATTATTCTCTTATATTGTCGACCTTTTGTTATGTTTAAAAAGGTCATATATATCATACTAAAGGTATTTAAAGTAAAAATAAATAAGAGCTTAATAGATACTTTTCTACATTCCCCGGCAAGTGCAAAGATAATGTTTTCGCTTGACAAGTCCCATAGAATTGCGTTAACCACGACTTCGCGTTGCCACTAACCAAATAACATATAGACTAGACAAACCGTATATTAAGTGTTGACAGTCGTTTTTTTTGCGGCTGGTCCAAACTCGCCTTCGTTTTTGTTCGGGTCCGAGACATGCCCGCATGCTCTCACAGCAAGAGAGTAACAATACATATGGCCTGTGTCGTGGAACGGCAACGCTATCTTTTAACTCTCTCACTTTACAGGAAACTGCTTTGGCTTACTCTCAGTGCTCTTTCAATTTGTTTATGTACCGTTTAAATGTTTGTGTGTGTATGTGTCCGCACAAGGGACCAACAGGCACACATGCGCATAAATGCTTCTATTCATATACAAAATACGCAAGTATGCGTGAATAGCAAGTCCAAAAACTTTTAAATGCACACATGCCAACGCTTAGGTACCCTTTCGAGCAAGAACGAGCTAAAATGAAAGAATTTCGCATCGACTTGACAAGCCCTTTCATTATTTCATATTACTCGTCCCCTCAAAAGGGAAGAAATGCCACCGACTTTTGAGAAAAATTGAATTTGTGGGCATTTTTGCGACTGTCACCACTAAATATACGGTTTGTCTAGTCTATATGTTATTTGGTTAGTGCTCTTATCGATATAATTGCAGCTCTGCTTTGCTAACAGAAATGTTAACACAAAATTCGAAACCCTAGCCCTGAGGCAATAGATTGCTCAGTTTCCTTCTGGAGCTCAAAGAGTCAAGGCCTCATCTTTTTTATTTGCAATTTTTTCTCCAATTATTTTTTAAATATTTTTATATTTATTTTAGTTAAAATATGCTTTTTGGTTGTTATATTTTTAATGTGCTTTTTTTACGCGATTTGGTTTGCACATTTTTTCTCAAACATTTTTTTTTTCTCAAACATTCTTATATGATTCATATCTCTAAGTGTCTGAACCTGCATTTAAGGATATCATTTAAGGATAATCAAACAATATTTTTCTTTTGATTTTCGTTGGACTGTTCTTTAAACATTTCTCTTAATCGATCAAATATAATCACGATTGAAATACACTAGCAAATGTACGTAGGGAAAACCGTATTTATAGTTCTTACTTTGCAGGCAATTAGCCCGTTTATTTTCATTTGTAAATATTGGTTGTAATACCTTTATTAAAGAAGGTATCGAAAAACATGCGGACGGGCAGCAATAAAGGGCAATGTGAAACACTGAGTCCGAAAGCTCAAATTTATGCTCAAAACAATGTTTATTATCAACAAAAGTACTCTAGATTTTTCTAATAGTCTAATAAAACGGTTTAAAGAATTCTTGAATAAAAACCTAACATTTTAGCGTATCGAAGTTATCTCACTTTGCAGACAACTTCAAGTTAATAATAATATTTGATATATTAATATTTGGTCGTCATATTTTTATTAAAGAAGGTATCGAAGAATTTGCCGGAGTTCAGAAGCTGAAATATATTAATAGAACGTTTACTGAAGAAAGTTGAAATTAAGTTTTTATTTTTTTAACCTATTAAAACCAGATCTAGTAAAGCATGGCAACTTGCCCGTCAAAAATGTTGTATTAAATAACTTTTCGTCTTTATACCCTTATTAAAGAAGGTATCGAAAGCCATGCAGACAGGCAACACTACACTACACTAAAGTGTATCTCCGAGCTCGAAAGTTCAATTGATTAGTATTTAGAAGCTGCTTTAGCGTTGGATAGTTCTGCAAGAAATTTTTATTTTAATTATATATATAAGGTTATTTTTGCTTAAATTATTTTATCATTTTGTCACGCCAAAAAACTTTGATCATTTTACATTTAAAAATTGTCGGTTGTTATGCCCTTATTAAAGAAGGTATCGGAGAACAGGCCTGCAGAGGCCAATCGAGGAAAGTGAGAAGTTCCGTTCTTGACAGTTAAAATATAATCGGTTTGAATGAATGTGTGAAAGAATCAAGTATAAACATTTATACTATATTGTTTACTGAACCTATTTTGGATAACTCCTTTTCTTCTCGCTTATTATTTCGACATAAATATATCGAAGACTCGAATAGTATAGAACATGATAGCTGTTGATACTAAAGCCACTTGGCACTTAGTATTGGCTAAGGTTATTAGCGCCGACTTTAATGCCAAGAACTCATAATGTCTAGCCCGAGGGGAATCGCCTTGATGCCATGCAACCATTGGAATTGACTGATCGTGTATTACTCCCATTGAGTAATGGAACTCCAGAAGATGCCTGACGTAAAGAACATCGTTGTATGAAGAAGCATCAATCCCAATTTGGAGCACATGGAGAATAAATTCAAATTCCTCGTCATCATTGCGCTGTATTGAAACTGGACAAAATCCCAGTCAGCATCAGTAGGTTAGATACGATCATTGGAATACTCCTCATAAGGCCGGAACATACAAAAGATCCTGCCATTACACTGTACTTCGGCGAGATGCAATATGACGTTCCAACAGATGCTGAACGCACTAGAAGAGAAGAGTATCGCTCCAGAGTCTTGCTCGATATATGTATATCGGGCACCCAGAGTGCCTTATTAACCAAATTTTCTACTCCAGACATATTTTAACCTGGTGCTCGAGTCCTATCTAGAAGAGGAGACTTGCGTGGGGTGTGGATGCTGTATCACATATAGGCGATAAAAAAGGAAGCATGCTCCTTGTGGATGATCTCCCAGGCTTTGAACAACTGCTAACCGCCATTCACATCAGGGACACCGCATTCCTGGCCACGTCGACAACCGAGCCAAAGGCATCTTCCATAGTACAGGCTAAACTCGGCACCTTAGAGCCCTGGCTGCAGCGGTAAAATATTGTTGGATAGAACGCTAAATTAGACGAAAGCCAGTCCAACTTAAAGATGTGCCAACATGTCCACAAAGGTATTCTTGAATATATATGAACCGATGGCTTCAGACTGTGAAAAGTGGCAGATCTTTCAAATCGTATGGCTGAAAAATCTTTCAATTGCTTGATTTATATGTCCAAGTCCTCGTTAATCCATTTGGTTAAAAATCGAACAAACTTTGTATCTAGTTTCCTTGGAGTTATGCAGACCTACAGTAGGTCTGCTAATAAGAAGAAACTGGATAAGTTATCTTTGTTTTTTCAACTAAATGCGTAAACTAGAACTTTAATTTCGTAATCAAACGACTGAAATTTATTTCGAAATGGAAGCTTTCATCCAAATGCTGAGGGCAGTTATTGGTATTGGCTCCCGAAGGCAACGTTATCGGTGAATACCAACTCCATTTTAAAAGTCATCGCGAAAGTCTGATCAGTGCAATAGGATCTTCCTACAGTTGTTTAACACACTCGGAGGGAGAAGTTTCGCTTCCGAGTCTTCTCTGGCTTCCCGGACCGCCTTACAAGTCGAAATTCCTGCCCGGACTAAAATTACTTGCTGGATAGTAGGCTACATTCAACGGAAACCAGTCCAACTTGATGAGATGATATTTAGACACCTCGGCTGAGGGCAGCAAGATCTTCCATAACAAGACCTACCGATTTAAACGCGTTACATCCAGCTGTGACCCGTTTTCCCAAGCCAAGCAACAAATTAAGAGCAACCTACTGCATTGACGTGTTACCGCCCCATTTTATGTGTTCATTCACAGGGTCCTTGGGGTATCCTCCCATCGACCATCAGAATTCCCGATTTCAGCGTTTGCGTCACTGCATCAGATTGGAAGACCGCAGCAATGAACTCGCATTAAGCTTGCTTGACAAATCGCCTTGTACATAAAATGCAACTCAAATTTACTTATAGATTAATTGTAATTAAGTAAAAAGAGAAAATTAAAATATCTAATGTGTATACTCAATATCGACATCGACAGCCGAGCCGACCATAGAAATTTGCCCACCTATGGCGCTTGCAATTCATCGAAAGAATATTTCCCTCTTACGAGGTCGATCAATATCGAGCTTAGGTTTTTGACCCCGAGGCGTAGAAGGCGCCAAGTATGGCGTGAATTGTTGGATGTTGGCTACCTTTTTCCTACCTTACAAGAAATGTCTCGTCGCTGTGTACAAGGTATCTTCTAGTCGGCCTCTTCCGGCCAGAGCACTCTTGCTTTTCATTTTTTTGTGTATTACTTTTTGGTTATTTGTTGAAAATGCAGCGATAGCTTGTGATAAGCACAAATGCGAAATCTGCTGGTAGTTTATATTCCAATCAGAATCGCTTGCTGCACGATTACCCAACCCAGAGAGATTGCTGGCGGCACCTAGCACTCCAAATCCGCCTGCCTGCCCCCTTCGGTCGCTATCCAGACGTGCTGCAAGGCAAGTGAAGTGCATAAATCGCTTTAGCCAAACACGCGCGTTCGCATAATTTTCAATATCGTGCCAATAAAAAAGGAGTATGCATTGGGGTTGGGGCCTGAATCATGGCTTGCCCGGATCGGAGGATGGCTGCGTCGTTTGCATGTATGTGCATGTGTATGTAGCAGAAATTACATTTAAAATTGAACAGCACACGATGCCGCTCGCACATTTCGCAGCCACTTCCGGCGGCAGTGGCTGACATTAGCACCTCGTCTCGACAAGAGGCACTTGCCAGGTGCCTAAGGGTTGCGCAGGGGCAACGGTGGGTCGGGGGCTGCGGTTGCATGGGGGAAGCTGCAAGATTTATGTGCCATGTGTGTGTGTATGTTCCTTTATTTTTTATTATAGCCAAATAAGCTGCTGCTGCTGCTACCGCTGCAGGAGGCAAGGCAATATGCTAAAAATTTCCCATCGCAATTTTTCATATGCATAAATGTTTGTTCGATTATATAAGTAAAATATATATGTAGCAATATTCGTGCAATTTATATATTTATATACCAAAACACACACGCGGGGCGAGTGTGTGCGTGTGTATTGACTTTTTCGATTTTGTTGCTTGTTGCTTGTTTGCCAATGGCTTTCCATTAGTTTCTGTTGCTGTTAAAAAGTAATCTAAGATTTTCTATGCCAGCACTGTGGGCTCTGTGTGGAATGTTGGATCAACATATTAAAGTGATCTGGAAGAAGTGATAAAACATTGTTCTTAGATACTGTTCAACTTTCTGCCAATTGGCAGACTATTCTACTCCAATTCTTAACAAAAAAAATATAATATATACAGTCTAGTGCTGGGCTTAGACCTCAGTCCACTGCGGTTCGTTTTTTGCCCTACTTAAGTTAAAGTGAGCTCTAACCAAGACTTTTGTGGGTAACATCTATCTGTATTATGGATGGCTTACTAGCGAGCCGTGCATATAAAGTAATCCTTTGGCTACCTTTGGTTCCAAGACTCCTCTTAGTAATCTTTGGCTTAATACCGTCGAAATAATTCAATTGAGAAACTCGTGAACCCTTTCTACTCTACTGTCAAAACGCATTTCGCAGTCATCAATTCCATATGCATACTACCTAAAATTTCCCGCTTCTGCCAGATGCACAATTTTTACTTTCAATTCAATTTCGCATTTTCGGCCCGTGGAAAATTTAAATCTACCCGTACTATCTTAAACTACATGTCTTCAGTGAGTTATTACATGGATATTAAAACACGAGTTTGAAGTCAAATGGAATTAGGACAAATAGTTGGAATCCAGTTTCCCCGCTAAGAAAATTAAACTTTCATTTGCATTCCCATTCATGTGGGGTGGATTTCGCAAAAAGTGTGAAATACGTATTAGGCAAATTTACCCAAAGATATTTGATATTGAGCTTAAGGCTGAACGAATGGAAAACAAAAGAAAGTTTCATATTTTATCCACGTTTGTCCCACCTTTGCGGGTGGAATTTCGGAATAATCACGTCAGTCAGTCATAGAGAAGGTATACATATTTGTTGTGTACATTTTAAGAGCAGCTCGATAAGATATAAATAAAATTAAATATAAATTCAAAAGTCTTGGTAGAAGAGTTCTTCTTAAGTAATTCAGACAACTAAACGTGAAATGTGAGAACTGAAATGTCCGGCTGGATAATTAATATATTGAAAAATATAAAGAAGGCAAGAGTGAATGTAAAGATTATAATTATTCAAGCTACAAATAAACCTGCAGCTGCTTTGCGAAATGTCATCGCAGCGTAGCTCATTTAAGTGCAGCTTGCGGACTAGAAACAAATAAAAGCTTTTATTTCTTTTGTCGAAATATCTTTTGCTACTGGGAGCACACTTCATCGGATCTGCGTCCACAGCGCTCTCCAACGGCATCAAATCAATGCCAAACGTACGCACAATCGGAATGACAGTCTCGGGGCAGACGCGTTGCGACCAAATGGTCCACTGCTCAACTCGGCGGATGGACAGCCCGCAGCATTCAATCAGAGCGATTCAATGGCAACGCAAAAATGAGAATAACTCAAACAAATCACTACTCAATACCACCCCCCCCCTCCCTCATTTACAGCAGCCCCTCCACTGCTGCCAACTTGTCTGTGCCGCCAAACTTTTCCTTTTCCTTTTTTTTTTTTTGGGGTTTTTTATTTCTGAATTTTTGTTTGCAACACTTTTTGCAATACTATACATAAACATGGTTGCAATTTATGCGCCCGTCCGCCGGTTGTGCAACCGCATTCCCATGCCGAGGCACATCGCCAGACATCTCCGCCGCCGACCCCCGCTCCTCCCCACCCCCTCAAAGCCCACCCACCCACGCGCTAAACAACAACTGCTGCCCTAGAAATACGCGGACTGCCAAACTAACTTCAAACTCGGAATATAAACACATAAATCCTGGGCACTGATACACACAGATTCCGTTAGACAAGAGTTGGGCGTAAAACAGGAGCGGGATTGGGATCGGGAGCGGGAGTGGAGGTCGTAGGTTGGAAAGCGCCAGCAGCAACTTTTGCGTATCGACAACAACCAAAAAAGTTGCCAACAACAACAGCAACATCAACAACAACAGTTGCATTCAAAAAATATTATTGGGGCGTTTTTGTGGGCGTGTTAGCATCGGTTAGCGTGGGCAATGTGGAAAATCTGGCAAATAGGGAAGCGCTCGCAAAAGCAACAAACCTCGCACCTTTTCCCAGTTTAGGCGATGCAGTGGCTGGCTGGCTCTCAAATGATGAAACGCTTAGTTTTTTATGCATGGAACTTGTCGATGGCAAAAGTTGAATTATTGCGAACCCGACCGAGCCAGCGGTTGAGTATGGCTCATGCATTATGAATGCGCCGGGCGCTGACGAGGAGCAGGATGAGCACAAAACTACAGACAACAAGCAGTTGGACTTATGTGGCTTTAGGTCTCGTTGCCAAGGTACGGTGGACGGAGGTCGGGGGGCGGCGGCAATGCCAGTGGCAGCCACAAGTTGCAGTCACCAGTGTGCCACAAATTTTGGTGCAGAAACTCACTTGTTGATCGAGTTGAACCAGACAAAAATTGAAGCCGCATAGCTTCCTAGTTGGGGGCCAGCTTAATATTGAGGGCTGGAACATGTGCAAGGAACATTGAATCTAATAGAAATCCGTTCATAAGTAAGGCACAAGCTTAATTTTAGTTTGAATTTACTGCAATTAGGGAGATAATTCATGTTCATACAAAAACTATTTGACTGACTGACCGTCTGAATGACTGTTAGATGATTAACGCACAGCCCAAGTCATAAGAGCTAGGAATATTTATATGAATGTACATATGTTTGTATGTATGTCTGTATGCATTTATGTATGTTTGTATGTATGTCTGTATGCATGTATGTATGTTTGTATGTATGTATGTATGTATGTATGTATGTATGTATGTATGTATGTATGTATGTGTGTATGTATGTATGAATGTATGTATGTATGTATGTATGCATGTATGTATGTATGCATGTACATATGTATGTATGTATGCATGTTTATATGTATGTATGTATGTATGTATGTATGTATGTATGCATGTATGTATGTATGTATGTATGTATGTATGTATGTATGTATGTATGTATGTATGTATGTATGTATGTATGTATGTATGCATGTATGTATGTATGTATGTATGTATGTATGTATGTATGTATGTATGCATGTACATATGTATGTATGTATGCATGTTTATATGTATGTATGTATATTGATGGATGCATGGATGTATGTGTGTATGTAAATGCGTATGCATGTGTGTATATATTGTATATTAATTAAAAAGTACGTATATATGTATTCGCGTATTCATGTACATGTATAGAAATGTACATATATATATGAGTGTGTATGTATGTAATGTATGTATTGTCATGTATTAATGTATGTCTGTCTGAATGTATGTATGTGCATACGAATTAATGTGTATTTGCATGTATATATGCATGTCTGTGCGCATGTACATATGCATATCTTATGTATGCATTGATATGTGTAAATGTATGTATTCACATATTTTGTATGTTTATGTGCAAGACCAAGTTTGCATCAAGGAGGGCTGCAAATTAAAAAAAACACATATTTAACTAATGCCCTACTACTCGATTTTCATGAATTCAAGTAAGTCACATAGGCTTGACTTCATATTGGAGGTGACGGCGGCTTCAATTTTGGAGGAGGCGGCAGCTTGAATATGGGGAAGACGTCAGCTTCAATGTAGGAGGAGACGGAATCTTTAACAGAGGAGAAGCCGGCAGCTTCAACAAACGAGGATAAGGAAACTTCAATTTGAAGGAAACGGCGGTTATAACATTCGAAAAGGCGGCGGCATTTATTTTGAAGGAGACGGCTACATAAGCAAAGGAGAAAGAGGCGGCTTTTATATTGGAGGAGGCGGCGGCTATGGCGGAGCTCAATGAAAAATCTGGTACGTATTATTAACAAGACTAAGTCTTATTATATTTAAAATAATAGTAGCAACTATTACAAGCGTATGGTGCATGTTAGTTTATATATATTTGAATAAATACGTGTATTTATTTAAATATGTGTCTGTTTGTTGAGCTGAACTGAGCTAAAAATGAGGAAGAAATGCATGTATAAATATTGCTCTTCTACGCGACTCTCACTAATTCAAGTAAAGTTAAGCTAATAACCATCATCTCTGCTTTTCTGTTCTTTCAGTAATGTGTTTATAAAATAGTTCGTCTTCCGCCTACTGTTGGATAAGGATAAAATATTCGTGCGTGTGGATTTACAGGTAAGTAGGTTATTATAAATATATATTTATCTCTATATACAAAACAGTTTGTGCTCAAAAATTAAGTAAAACGTCTGTATGAAACTTTTATGTTTCCCATCCGAACGATTTCAAAATCATTTTCAAAGATCTTTGGTCAAACGTATACCATATGAGGGGTGTCTCACACTTCTCGGAAAACCCATCCCTAGCAAATGCTAATGAAAGGTTTGATGACCAAACTTTCTTTTCGGGTTCAATTTCTTAACAGAAGACTAACATGGGAGGAAACTTTCGATTCTTTAATCCATGGACCTTAAAGCTTTTTTTGACTTAGGCATGGAGTTCAAAATAGTACGGGTTGATTGTCTACGGGCGGGAAAAACTTAAATCTAAAACTTGAAGCACAAAACCTGCGACGAGCAAGATGGGGAATATATAATATTATTTATGTTTATAATAATTCAGAGCACCGAATATGGTTAAATACAATTAACATGGCATCTATTACCCTCGGCTAACATCCACAAACTGGCCTGGGCTTCGAGCCCGAAAATACGTGCCTTATTACTACTTTATTTTCCAATACAAACTGAGACTCGTTTTTTTCGTGATGTGAATTTTTTAAAAGCCTATTTGGAACTTTTTATTTGAAAACATAAATGAATAAATATTGGTTGCAAATTATTCAAAATAATATAAAATATTCAAATTTCGAACACACAAACAATATATGTTATGTACATTATGGTTATAAAACTTTATTTATGGGTAATATATTCTGCTCTTTAATTGCATTTTAGAAGTCGTGGGTAGCTGTAACAATTACACAAAAACTAAGCATTGTGTTGATTTTTAAAGAGCCCACAACAATTTTTATACTCTTTAACAACGTGAAAAGATTTTTGTGTTGCTTTGCGTCCGTCCGAATGAACGCTGCATGAAATCTATATCTTTCACAATTTAAGACTTAGAATAACCAAGTTGGAAATGAAGATACCTGATGAGCTCTTTTAAAGATCAGGCGTGGAAAATTGAAATAATTTATATCTTTTCAACTGTCATTGGACATATGTCTAATTCTGCTCTAAGTCTAAGCGTAAAACAGACTGTTTTTATATATGCTATATCCGTCCGATTGTTGCTATATATATATATATATAGGAAAAATAATGCAATGTTGTATAAGTAATACAGTGAAGCTTCAGTTATCATGAAAATACATTTTTTGAATAGCAATTCGATATCGATTTGTATCGATTTCTTGGGAACGGGGCATGTTATCGATTATCGAAAAGAATCAAACGAGGACTTGCGTTCATTTCAATGGACATGGCAATTGATGAGCACATCAAGAATATATATGCTTTATGGGGTCGAAGATGCTTTCTTCTGCCTGCTGCATAGATTTGCACAAAAAACATAATACAATTTTTACACATTTTCAATGGGTACAAGGTATAAAAATGATTGTACCTTAAAGTGAAATCCGAAAAAAATTCAACAGATATTTCCTTGTCGGTGTCAGCTTTTAAAGCCATTGACAAGTTTGTATAGATTTGCTAACGGTCTGCCAAGAGCAACAACAGCTCTATAAAAATAAAATATGTAGTGTGCAATATATTTGAATATTTCGCAGTGCATTTCGGTGTTGCTTCGGTGTGTTGCATGGCACTAAATCAATGTTGGTATTGTGCGAAATGCTGCCACAGCGATGGGCTGGGGATGGCAATGGGAATGGGGATGGGACACCGTGTGAAAAGGCAACACTAGTGGCAGCACCCCGGGGGCATGCCGTCAATTTGGTAACCAAACCGAACATTTCGCAATGGCAACCGAAATGTAATTGACGCACGTTGCTTAGGTACGAGGCCGGGGTTCGGGCTACTGGCCAGGGTCTCACACCTCTGTGCGGAGCCCCATGCTATCATCATTTAAATGTTGATTGTCGGTTTGTCAGTCTTGTGGAGGCGACAAGAGCTACATTTTGCGGCATGGCCCACAATGCAGCCCGAAATTAGATTGAGAAAGCGCGGGCTGCGAGTTTCGTGTAACTGCAACTGCAACTGCAACTGCAACTGGCACTGGCACTGCCACTGCCACTGCAACTGCAACTGTTACGTATCGACTGACGTTGCAAATTGAAATAGATGCTACACAAGCGCTAATTTGATGACGCCATGGGGCTGCTCCCCTAATGCCAGTGCAGCCAGTGCAGGTCAACTCAATGCTGTCGCTTAATTAATGGCCACCTTATGGTGTGGCAGCCGCAGGAAACAACCCTCAAAGAGCCAGCCAGGGTCACAGGGTAATACCAAATGATAATGCATATGTATATGAATGCATACATAAACATCTATATTCATATGGGCGCACAGCAACAAGCCATATTAAATGGTTCAGCGCCTTTGGCAGGACATTGCACTCGCACTCGGACTCGGCCTCGGGAAGGGACACAATGGAGTCCTATTATAGAATGCACATAATTAAAATTTATGAGCAAGCTTTTTCAAGAAATTGCCCCTGGTTACCTTTATGCAATAGCCATTGGCACGACTCAAAAGCGAACGCAGGACAATCAAATGTAATGCCCCCTCCTTGAATTAACATGAAACGAACAATCGACCTATGAAGCATTTGGAGAAAATGCAATACAAAAGGGCCAATAAATTACGCAAGACGAAAATGTGAAAAGTAACCATGCTCAGGTGCTCACTGACACGAAACGGGTTGTTAGAAATTGAGATACATATGTACATACATATGTATTAAAATTGAGCATTCGTTATTTTTTGAAAAATTTATGGAATGCTTTTGGCAATGAAATATAATAAATCAAACGTCTGATGTGCATGATTTGAGGAATCTTGCGGAAATGGAACAAAGACAATTTTAAACAAAAAATATTTGGAAAGGATGTAAACGAAATTAAACTGATGAACACAAAGTTGGCATTTGTGTTTAATATCTGTATATGTACTTGGATTTTATGCTCAACTCCATTTCATACCTTCCAGTTATTTTTATGTGTGCTAAAATGTGCACATTTCCCATATAAAAATATATAATTCTGTGAACATACTTATTTTGATAATGTGCACATGAAGTATTTGGAAGGAAGAAATTATAATCTAAGATTTGATAAAACATTAGTCAAATCTACATTTAATAGTGGATAAAAATGAAAATAATATAAAAGGTGCTATGAAAATATTTCAAATGCTAAGACTTCTTTTAAAGAAATGACATATTTTTCTTAAAGCATAAATACTCGTCAAGTTTTAATTATATACATATGTATGTCAAAAATAAGCAGAAGTTGTTACACAACACTGCCATGCATTCGGCTTAATCGTGACAACAACTCGTTACTTTTACAATTTTATCAATGGATTTGCATTTCACAAGCTTGCCAAGCTTCGCAGCACTGTAAATATGCTAATGACAGCAACCTTTTCGACCTTTGCAGCACTGTTTCAAATTTTTCGCTTCTTAAGCTTTGGAAATGAATTGGTTGTCATTCCTATGCGTTTGTCTGCGCCAAACATTGCAAACTACGTAGGTGAATGATTATGGCAATATAGTATCAAAGATTCTACCAATTCTTCTCATATTTCGCTAGACCCTGCAAACAGCATGGCGAATCGCATTGCATGCGCTGTCAGTGCCAGCGACGCCTGGACAGAGGACGTAAGCCACAGCATATAGATGCCTACCAGGAAGCGGGAGTGTATTTTTCTTTTGAAAACGATAATTATTAAAAAGCAGATTCAAAAAGAGCTCATGTACATATGTATATTAAAAGTGAGTGGAGTTATCCATTCACCGCAAGGGCGTGTCTTTTTGGTAACTTTTGCTACTCTCAGTTCCTCGGCTGCCCGCTTATGGTATTATAGAAATTACTAAGAAATTATTGATCACAATGCTTCGGCTGTCTGGCAACGATATCTTATTGATTGTGGTTCTTCAAAGCGTTCCACCGTCTGGCAGCCAATTTTTGGCATCAGCTTTTGTATGGCTAAATTTGAAAGTGGCCGCAAATAGAAAACAAAGTCACGGCCAACACAATTGCGCTCTGTTCCCCGGGAAAGTGCTACTAATTAGCCATGACCAATCACAAGACTCTGCGCTGCCTGAGACCGCAAATGGACTGGGGAACCGGAGAGTCATTTACAAAAGCCGCTTGACAAAAGTGTCGCTCCATATGTGCGACAATAAGATGACATTTTGTTGTTGCCCCTTTGCGGGCGGAAGTCAAAGTGTTGTTAAATAAATAATAAACCGTCTATAATAAATGATATTAGGCGTATAGCTGTTTGCTTTTCGTTTTTTGCCCATTGGGCATTGCATAAGCCTGGCCAGACAGACGCTGGAATGTGGGTGACAGGTTGCAAAAAAAACGAAAACACGTGCTAAAAGGTTTTGCCAAGCGTGTTCATGAGACCTCTTTCGAATGACGCGTGATCAATTGAGAATAATTTCTTGATACGCTAACCTTAATACATATTTAGATATTGATTTGTTGATTTCGAATAGATAATCTTCTATTTTGCAAATCGTCACTATATTAATGGACTATAGTTCTACAGTTTGCATGGCTAACACATTAGATAAAAATAATCCCAATTTGCAAGAGGCCTTTCTGCAGCACAACTCTCCCTCTCTCTCTCTCTCTCCCTCTCTCTCTCTCTTTCTACCTTTGTCTCTTTTTCTCTCTCTCTCTCTTTCTTTCTACCTTTGTCTCTTTTATTTTTTGTATTTTTTGTGTACAAATAACTGGCGCATCTTTTTTAAGAACTTTTTAAATTAACTCAAAAAAAAAAACTTTTCTTTTGTGGCCAGCAATTTGGTCGTGCTGCTGAATATTAATAAAAAGCATACCTGCATTCAGTTTGCTACAGTTAGGCAGGAATAAATCCAACATTAAGTGCATTAAGCCGCAGTCAATCAGCAAGGACAATACTTTTGCTCTTTGGCCAACCAATAAAAAATTTAAACTGCCAACCAAAAATCCCATGCACAAACGAAATTATTTACATTTTTCTCTTCGGTTCTTTTTTGTTTTTATTATTCATTTAAAACTTTTATTTTCTTAATTGTAATTTTTTTTCTCTCATTTTCGTACTGCCAAAATAAACTACCCATGAATTTATGTATTCGAGTGAATATGCAGTGCGGAAATTTGTTTCAAGCTGCTGCAGCGGCGGGCGGGGTAAGCCCATTTTCACCGTTTCGACTCCAAATGAATGGCCCGCCCGCTGGTGCGGGGGCTGGGGAAAGAGAGGTGACTGACAAAAAAAAAGAAAAGAATAAAAGAAAATGCAAACAATGAAAATGCTCGCAATGAAATGCATTGAAAATTGAAAATCAATGAACTGTTATAATAACTTGCCGCAGAGTCAGAAGCAAGCGCCGTGCCGCCGCCGCCGTGGCAGAAACCAGCCGCATGCACATCTATCTGCAACTCAATACACGTATACGTATCTACATATGTATTTTCTCGAGTGTATGTACATATTTATAGATATGTAGATATGTAGAGAGCCTTAAATGCATATGCCTGTGCAAGACCTGAAGAGTCATTCAGCGGAATGCACAGGCAAAGGCTTACCAAAATACACTGAGAAAAAATACGCTAGTAAAAGAAATCTATAAAAAACAAGAGTTGGGAGTCAGGAGAGCTTGACTAAGGGAGCACCGAACCCATATACCCAATCGCTAGGCTCTATCTGTAAACATGATAGGTTCCAATATTGCTGGTAAGGGGGGGGGGGGGGTCAGTATCCAAAACGTGAAATATTTTGGATATGTATATACCATACGAATACGAACCAACACACCAAATTTGCTTTAACTAACTTCTGTAACTTTTGAGATAAACTTCAAAAACCATGTCTCCAAATCGATATTTATTGACATAACTAAAATGGGAGAAGATATCGAAAAACGGAGCGATAAACTCGTTATGCGGATAGTATATGAGACTATATATAGGCTCAGGCAGACGAACAGACAGGCAGACAAATCGTCCTGATCTGGAATATATATATATATATCTATATATATAACTGTTTGTCCTGACTGACTGACTGACTGAATGACTGACTGACTGACTGATTGGTGATCAACGCACAGCCCAAACCGTAAGAGCTAGGAAGCTGAAATTTTCACTGTAGCTACCTTATGTGATGTAGGTGCACGTTAAGACGGGGTTTCGGGAAATTCCACCCGCAAGTGTGGAAAAATCGCGAAAAACGTTTGTATGTAACGTTTTTGTTTACCATCCGATCGGCCTCAAACTTATTTTCAAAGATCTTTGTTCAAATTCATTTGAGGGGTGTTTCACACTTTTCGAAAAATCCGTTCCTCCTTGGTGGAAATGGAGGTCAAAGATTTGGTGGGTGACGATTCGCGCTCAAAGTCGTTTCCATAGATCTATAAGAAAAATCATTTGATACGTGTTTCACACTTTTCGCAGAGTTCAAACTTCTTCGGGGGGAATGCGATTTAAAGATTTTTTGTACGAAGTTTTAAATTGTGTCCGATTTGCTTCAAACTTATTTTTAAAGCTCTACATAAGAATGTAATAAATACGTGTTTCAGCGATTTGGGAAATTCCACTCGCAACAGTGGTAAATTGGCGGAAAACGTTTGTATGAAAGTTGTTTGTTTACCGTCCGATCAGTTTCAAAATCATTTCAAATTTGTTTGAGAACATGGATTTTATAACATACGTGCCACGGGCAAGGCCGGGTTATACCCGCTAGTATATATATATAAGACTTTATGGGGTCAGGCATGTTTGTATTGTCAACCCAAAAATCGATTCATCTATCGAAAAAATGATCACAGTGTATAAATTCTTTGGATGATGCGGCCTGGCTTCTCGGTCTGCCTGCCGTTGTGGCAGTGCAAATGGAAGTGGGTGCAGCAGTTGGCATGGGCATTGGGACGATGAGCTGGAGAACGGACTGCCAGGCCATGGGCAACTCGTGCGTGCAACGCTCTTCATTAAACATATGTAACGCATTGGTTTACGAGGCTGCGGCGCAGCCATCGCTAACGCAGCCAAAATCAGCCTCTCCTGCAGCCAGTGTCTCCTCAGTTGTGAGTCGGATGCAACGATTAAAAATTAAATGTTGTCGTATTAACAAGCAAGCTGCACCAGTTGCCAGTTGGCAGTTGCATCTTTGGCCACAGAATTGTTGCAATAAAAAAAACACATGGAGTGTAGAGTGAGAGGGGGGGGGGGGGTGGATGGGGGTAGACTGACTTTGGGTATTGAAGCATTTTCTGGTCTACAGCAGTTTGCCAATGCTGAAGCTGAAAATCCTTTTGTGCATGTAAAATGCATGTGGGGCTGGCGCGACGGACGCGCCACGTGTGAAATTTATGCACATATGTTGAATGCATTTAAAGCAGGAGCGAAGCGGACAGTGGATGCAGTGGATGAAGTGGAGAGCCCGACTGAAGCATTAAGACCCTCGACTAGGTGATCAAAATTCATGGAAAATCAAGCAAAGCGCGCATATATTTCGGAGTCGGAAAAGAGAATAAAAAATAAAATATAAAAAAAAAACCAAAATATGAAAATGAAATTGTTGGAAAATTGCAATGGCAATGGCCATGGCAATGACTATGTGTATGTGCAGCAGCACAACGGCAACAAGCATGCCGATATGAAAGAAGAAAGCAATGAAGTCAAGGCATAAGTTGGGGCAGGACGTTCAAGCGAATTAAATGAGTTGGAAATGCATTTGGCTTGCATGGCACTTGGCATGCAGCTAATGGCCAAGAGCAGCACACGCCGCATAGCTGCTGCTGTTGTTGCTGGCAATCATTAAGGCTGCACAACAATAAGGCCAAAATATGCTGGCCCCGTCCTTGCGCTGGGGCTGTTGATGAATCGCTGCCATTCGCCAAGCTTCTCAAATTTTTTTTCCAATCAATTAACACCGATATTTTTTTCAACGCCAAACTCTTTTATTTATTATATATATGTTCTGCCATGACCCAAAGGGCCGCCAATGCGACCCTCCAGTTGCATCATTAACGTTGAAAAAAGAAAAAAAATATTACATAAACTTAAGAGCTTCAAGTATAAATAAATAAACTGTTAAGTCATTTCATTTGGCAGCCAAATAAACAAATAAACAGCCCATCGAGCAAAGCAAAATGATAATAATGCATAATTGCTCAAACAATCGAATAAATACTTGAGCTATTGACAGAATCGCATGCTATAGATACACACATGTGTGCTTATAGTTAGCCAAGTTATGACGCTCTATTTAGCTGGCCTCTAGAGTCGTGCTTTTGCCATTTTGTCACTTTCACTGAACAAGCATTTCATTAGCCCTAATTTTTGCTGTCACATCGCTGGTTGATTGCTTGGCTGGCAAATGCTAAAAGTAAAGCTCGCACGCTTCCCGAAACGCAGCAGTCAATGCTGCCCTTCACACTCCGTTTTTTTTTTTTTTTTATAATTTGCTAAGCAAACAGTAAATGAACGGCACCAACGAAATGAATGGCCCACTGTGACACGCGGCGTATGCGCAATGTTTGTTTTTTCTGTTTTTACGCCGTGTGCCTTTATGTGCACAAAATGGACCTAATAAAGTTAAGCTAAAAACAGACAAGAGATGACCAGTTTTGTACATGGCCACACTCAATTTTATTCATATAAGTTATACTTTGAATCGCAATTTGTGATATATGATGATTTCATATTATTTCTGTATTAACATTTCTGAACGTTTCCTACAGAGCATCTGCTTGTCGTCTATTCTCTGCTATAAGATTCCTATTTATCTGTTTGGCATTCAGCTTTTCTATCACGACTTCCGCAATGCTTTTAGCTTCGCGTCCTTTAACACTGCTGGTAGCTGGGATTGAATCTATTAAATTGACGATGTTTAAAGCCGAGCCATGAAATGAGGGAGTCACAAATTGATAACAGAAGACAGAAAGAAAACAAGCAAAGGAGTAAATCAAAGAATTTTAACAATTCAAACATTTCTAAAAGAATAAATGCCTTAAGAGTCTAACAAAAATATCAAACAAGCGGTGCAATTATATTTTTAATATACCAAAATTCATATAAAACAGTTTATTCAAAATTATTGCTTTATATGTAAATAAAATTCTCATGAATTCGTCAATTGCACATCCTTATTAAGTATGTTTGGCATGTTTGCTTGTACATGTGCATATGAGCAAATGTGCATGTAGGTTCGCATATGCATAAAAACATGTAGCTATAATTGTATGCATGTGCGTATGTATGTATGCATGCGTGTATGTGTCTACATATGCATGTAAGTATGTATATTTTTATGTATGTACATATATGTATATATGTATGTATGTATGTATGTATGTATGTATGTATGTATGTATGTATGTATGTATGCATGTATGTATATATGTATGTATGTATGTATGTATGTATGTATATATTTATTTGTGTATATTTGCATGTATGTATGTATATATTTATGTATGTATGTATGTATTATGTATGTATGCATGTATATATGTGTGCATGTACGCAAGTATGCGTGTACTTCCTAATAGAAGATGACAATACAATAATCGCACGTCGAGTATTTGCACCTCGTTTATTCAGAGACATAATAAATGAATACTTGGGAACTTTAACTTATAACTTCAACTGGATTAATAAAATATGAGTTTAAATTGCGCTTTGATTAAACTAAAGGTTAGCGGCTGCCTCCTGACGTTGACGTAGACACTTGCTGCAAGAACACATGTTGTGGGCTGTGATGGGAAAGGCGAAGGGGCATGGCTTCTCTGCCGCCATGAATGCGTCCACTGCCATCTGTTGGTTGTGGAACATAGTTTGGATTTGTTGTTTTAGCTGCTGCTCATCGCTGGTAACGGACAGCAACACAGTGTCAGCTGATTTCGGCTGCACTGCATCAAAGAGTTCGACTGCGGTCGCCTCTGTCGACGGATGCTGGCTGCTCAAATGTTGAGTTAGCTCTATCTCGCCGGCAGAGTAACGCGCTGGTCGACTTGACTTGGATGGATGCTTTCGGCGCTGCAGCTGTCTTTCTGGCGTGACATGCATTTGGGCAAAGCATTTGGCCATTTTGAGCAACTCATTGCTGTCGCCGGCAATGAGTGCCCTGGTGTCGAAATACCAGGGCATATTGGCCATGCTAAATGCCGACTCCAGTAGCATATAGTTGTGCTTTGAATCGTTCACATTTGCGGGACGATTAATGATTAACACGCTGGCCAAGGAGCCCGGCCGCAGTTTGCCCATAAGGCGACACCAGACAACACCATTGCCCAGATCCTGTAGGCTGTGGCAGCGCGGACTGTAGACCAATCCCTTGATCCACTGCATTAGCTGTTTGGCCTCACTGCTTTCGTGGCCAGGCGATTCTGCAATAGGCATATTCACACATTTATCTTAAATCACATACTGTTCGAGTGCTAAAACGACTCACTGCTTCGCATGTTTCGGTAATTATTCCAAAATTTTTGTTAATCACTTGAAATTTTTAAGTTGTTGCAACGTGGGTTGCTATGTTCGGAATCACTCTGAGGCTCAACACTAGACGTAATCTTCATTAGCAGTTTCTCTCTCACCTTTTCCTTCCCTCCCTGCCTACCTCCCTTTCTCGCTCTCGCTCAATTAACACCTTTACTTGGCCAGTGACCAATTGGCCAATAGGCCCAGCTCTGTGCAGCACTTAACGTGATTACAATGGGTAAATTTATCTTTTCACTGCTGGCTCCCAGCTGAAACTAAATGAATAGCATATTGTGCAAGATTTGAATTGGGTATTAATGTCACAATTAATGTTGAATCAATACACATAAGTCTGGCTAACAGCTTATGTATAGCAGTTTTTATATATAAAATTCATTGCAAAAGGCAAAAATCGCATAAGGAACTGTGTCTAAAGAAAACTATTTAAGCGCTTCTCAAAAAGGAAACCAGTCCTGGCCAGACCAATCCCTATTATCTGTAGGGTAGCACACAGAAGACGGAAAGGTGGGCACTATAATCAAGGCCGTATTATTTTCAGAGACATCTGAGAATAGAGAAGGAACAGCCAAGGTCTGTTATGATGACGGATGACAAAAAAAAACAACATCCAATGGCTACGTGGCCCAAGGAGTGGACGACGGCGCACATCTCTCCAGAAAGCAGCTTTCCCAGCGACATTCAAAGCTGCCGTATCCATGACAACATCAGAGTGTCTGGCCAATAATCTCTTTAGACTTCTGACCGACAGAGATGATGAAAAAACATCTTGGCTGGATAATTGGAGCAAAATGCCCAAGCACTTAACCAACATTTGCTCACTTTCGATTCAATAACAACTCAGTTAATACGTGCATTCATAAGTATAAAAGTAAATAATTAGCTCTCGCCTGTCTTTTTTACTTTCCTTTTATTAACATTGCATTCTCCAAAGTGTCCGATTTACATTCATAAAGGTTACTAGTAAATATTTATTCAATCAATGTCTCTTCTGGCTGTGTACTCAACATACTTTTCAATCACTTTGAATGAGTCTGAGTGCATTCACTTGCAAGCACCAATCCTCAGTTAGTTCATGAATGTGGCTAGTTATTCATTATGCAATTATTTTAGCTGGCTAGTAACTATTTAATAAATTTCAATATATTCACACTTAACAACTCATTCCTAATGCCTATTCTATAAGAAGTGATTCTCAGTTCGGCTGCTTGGAATGAGTTTCGATCCATAGTAAATAACATTTTGGAATTCCGAAATTGATTCGGTTTGGCTTGAATCTTATTCAATGGGTATCAATACATTTTAAACTATGTCTCATAAAAATAAGAAAACTTCTTTTAATAAAGGTTTCCTTATTTATTATAGCTATTTTTATTTTTTCTTGAAAATCTCGACCAGTTTTAAGCTCTTTTGTGAATGCAACTGGCGTTCATTCATTTCTGCTAGCACTCATTCGGTTCGTGAATGCAGCTTGGTAACTATTTATTCATTCATTTTGAAGTCATATCTATCAAAACGCACTGTGAATTCATTCCAGTGCATCCACATACAAAAACTTAGGCCTCCACACACACGCAAACATTCAAGCAGAGCCATATCCACATTCATCTGAATAGATGGGTTAGTGTTCTGTATTCCGTCTCTTAGAATTCTCTGTTGTATATTCTTTGTGCTTCCTGTGGCTACTGTGTCTGTGGCGACCCCAGTTCCATTGGCGTTACCATTCGCAATGACCATCCACCCCTCCACTCCCCCACAGTATACATCGCCAGTTGCTGGCAGCATGCAAATGAATGTTGCCAGGATACGGCACGTGCGCTCATCGGCTTCTTTTTGGGCGGTAGTCGGCAAAGCCGTCACCTTTATGCGGCCATTTCATTTGGCCAGAGGCAGCAGCAGCAGCAGCAGCAGAAGCAGCAGTAGGAGCAGGACTTGGACATGGCGCAGTGTTTTGTTGGAGATGGCGCCATCCTGTTGCAGGATGTGGCACGGTTACCAGCGCTTCCTAGCACACAAATAAAATGCAAACAATGCTTGTTTCATTTGCGTAATAAAATATTTATACAGGTATTTAGTTAGCCGGACTGCAAAATACAGCGAACAAGGTGCACGCGAAAAAAAGAGCGTCGAGACCAACGAAAATTAAGCGAAATGCCATGAAAAGAAACGGAGAAAAAGAGCATGAAAAGCGCCCGAAAAACGAAAAAAAAATAACAAAAAAAAATTAAAAAGCCCAAGGAAATGGACAGCTGCCAGCGGATGTGGCAGCAACAGAGGCAAACATTCATGCGACGTCTGAACTTTAATATAAAGCTAGCAATCGCTTTGATGCGGCTGCTGTGACCCATTGTTTTAGGCCGAAAACAAAAAACGTCTAGACGTCATTTCTCAGTCGAGAGCCGTCGTAGCGCTTCACCCCTCTTCGCGATTCTTATCCTCACTGCTCGCGATATTCTAGATAAATCAGCACGCGCTGCGATTTTCCCAGACTTCACAGGCAGTTGCAGCCGGAGTTAACCAGGAGAATTATGGGCATAACATGGATATTGCTTTCATTTATCATGTGCCCTTCGTCCCGTATTAACTATCCCTGAAGCCTAACTGACCACAGACACCGAATGGAATAATGTCTCATATAGTTCCAAAACTGTTTTGTCGTTACTTGAAATTCACAAATACTTTCTCTATATGCCAATTTTCTGACTAACCATTTTTGGAAAATACAATTGGGTTTCAGGTTGTCTTTTTTTTTGGGAAACAGGCTTGTCTTAAGTTTCCAGAATTGGTAGACACCCTGTATTTGTTGACTTTTAGTAAAGGAGAACAATTTGGTGGAATTTGAAGCCGTGTAGCAATTGTAACAATTGAATTGAAATTTTTGTTTTTTTGTGGCTACTGTTTGACGCACAGTGAATCCCAAAGTATTTCGTAAACTCATTTGTACTAAGTGTTTGCTGCTTGTTCGCGTTTTCCTGATGGCTTGGCTGTTTTTCCAAATGCGCCAGTTTCAGGTGGAGCCAAGTGGTTATCATGGGTATTCATGTTGGCTCTTTGAATGCGGCGACGGCGGGCGGCTTTGGCTGCAACGTGCTTTATCGCAGAGACGTTAATTAATCTGTGACGCCTTCAACTCCATTGTTGCGGCTGCTGCATCTTCGTGCAGGTCGAACTGGTGGCATGCCCCCGATGCCCCCAGCCGCCTGGCACCGCTGACTGCTGCTTTGCGATGCTGTAAACATTTTTAACACGTTTTTGCGAAACGGAAATTCTTCTAATATTTTTACATAATTTTATGTGCGGCTACGTCGTCTACAACAACCAACGGCCGGAGACAGAGGCGAAGACGACCACAATGACAATTAACAAAATAAACAAAATGAGCAAAATGTAGCAAAAAAAATGTGTGAGTGACTGAGTGAGTTGTATGCTATGTAGTATATGCCACTTAAAGGAGAGAGGAGGGCAAGGCAGTCGGCAGGGGGCGTCTGGCAGCATCAGGGGTTGACATTTGTGTGGACGAAGGGGTCGGGGTCTCAGCCTGACTTGCCGTGGCACACAAACAGCGCATTTTAATGTGCGGTCAACAGTCAGGCAACGTCTAAATTTGAAATGTCAGCGTTGTCAACGGCAATTTAGTCGAAACGCAGTGACAACAGCGTCAACCAACAACAACAACAGTAATCAGCATGAATAGTTCGTTTGCGGGCTGTCGATGTTTAAATACACTTGCATAAATATTATGCTATACATACATATATATTAATGTAGTAAAAAGATATTTGCCGTATTTTCATTTAACATTGCTATTTGAAACTCATATTTGCCTCAGTAGTTTAAATATTATCGTGGTTTGTTTAAAATGTAGATCAAATATAAATCAAGATTTTGTTTTTCCATAGATCAGTTACCTTCTTTTTTAAGTATATTACGTCTCATGAATGAAGAAAATAATTTTTTTTTCATAAGCTTTTCCTAATCTAACTAACTAACTAAGGCTAACTAATGACACCTATATAATTCGTGTCATGTTTTATATCTGAAAAATGATTGAAGAGTTATTCAAATTATTATTAAAATACTTGCAACTTTGTTAAATTTTTTTAAAAAATATATTGACTCTAAAAATGTTGCTAATATGATCAAATAATCTGGCCGTCAGATTAATACCTGTTTTATAAAGCTACATTAAATAAGAAAGGAGGCATGGCTTGTTAAATTCTATGGATAAATCCAGTTCTAGAATTCCAAGCTGAAATGCCAAAAGTATTATCCGATCGCTTGATTTGGAAAAACTTTTCGTACACTATATATACTTCTAGAAGTATTCCGAAATATTTGATAATATAAACAAGTTTGTTTTAATGCTTTGAGTATTCTTGCCAATGTCAGCTATATGCTATAACGTTGCGATTTGGTCGATTTCGACCTGCGGAAAAATCAAAAGTCGGTTCTTTGGTATATCTACAAAACAAAGCCAAGAAGTCTAGTTTGTCTGGAAGCCGACAATAGTATGTATTTATTTGGCCATGTAGAACATGTCTCCGATCTGGAATATAACATATTTGATTTCGTTAAAGTACTCCATTTAGGAGAGTATTAAAATAAGCTACAACATTTTGCAAACTGTTGTTGCTGCTGGTTGTTGCTTGTTGCTCTTTTCGCTTTCGTTGTTTGTGCTTGTTGCCTTTGGGTTTTTTTTGCGTTGACAACAATTACACTTGTACACAAATAATGTATAATACATAATAATAATTACGAAAAGCTTTCAAATACTTTGTTTAAATGTTTTGGTCGCCGTATTTGGGCATTTGCGTTGGGGCCTTGGCACAAGTACGAAACAAGCACAAAAATGCGGCATGCGGCATGCGTCATGCGGCATGATGCATGTGGCATAAAGCATGGGCATGAGTTTGCTCAATTCACGTTGTCTGCACCTTTGGCAGCATCGCACATTGGACCCGAGGGCCTGGTGAAGGGTCGACCCGGTAGTTGTGCAATTTTCTGACTAAGCACAATCTTATTGTTATTATCTAATCATTTTTTTTTGTTCATCTTATATTTTGGAGCTTGGTCAGACAATGGCCCCCAAATTTGTTTGGCCTTATTGAAGATTCTAAGTAAAACTTTAGGGGGCACTTAGGCAATTTAGCTTTGACAAGCTTTAAAAGATGTACTTTGAGTACGAATTTTATTGTGTATGTACCAAGTACACTTTTGAATTGAATTTAAGGTGAACATTTAGATTTAAGATAGCTTCCTGTATACGATGGCAACTTTTGATTTTATTTCTTTTTTGAGTTGATAGTTCATTTGTATGCATTTGAAGAGCGAGGCTTTTATCGAAAAAAAAAAGTTAATTATTTTCCATACTCGTGTGCTGCGTCCCAGCTGTCAGGTGGGCGGCCTGGTGAAAGGTGGAACACTTCGCCCAGCGGGCAGGTGGCCACGCTTATTGCGGATGCCGGGACTAATCAGTTGGGCAAATGTGCTCTGCCTCCTGGCTGGAGCTGGTGCTTTGTATTATAGTTCAAGAGGCAGCTGGCGTGTGCGTCTGTTAGACGTCTGTTATATTTGATGCTGTGGGTCTTATCCTGGTCCTCGCCTGAAGCACGCTAATGCGCACGCAAAACAGAGCCGCTGTAATCCTACGCAGATTCAAGCTTTTGAGCAGATGCTATCTGATAAAGAGAAAATAAGTTCGCATTATTTAAAAATCTCATAAAACTGGCTCGCAACAAACTTAATAACAGTTAGAAGTGCTTGCGAGCCATATAATATGGAGTGTTATAAGCATAATAAAGCTCGTAATTAGTGAGATTTCTGAAAAGCAAAAAAGTTGTCTGTACTTAAACTTTGTGCTTTTGACCGGTTATTTACATATTTTATTTAGCTGTTGCTCTTATGAAGGTAGCCAAGTGAAGGTCCTAAAAGCTCAGTGTCATTTAGATGTCCTGATTAACCGAAGAGATTTTTATTCAAATATAGTTAGAACTTCGATTATCGAATAACCTGGCTATAAATAATAATTTATAAACATCCAAAAATATTATTATTTTTATTTATTTTTACACTCAACAAATAAATGCACAAAGACATGTTATTATTCCATTTAATACATTTATTTTAAAAATTATTTTAAGGTTGTTGTCTATGGCAGATTTTACATCTGCATTCAATCAACTACTCAGCATCCTGTTTAACAGACTTTTCTCGTTAATAGAATTTCACATAATCGGGTTTCAACTGTACTTTACAGCTTAAGCAGCAAAACTGAGAGACTACGGGCTTGCATAGAAAAAGACAGACGGACAGATGAACTACATTGACTCGGTTGTTGAATATATGTACATACCTTATAAGCTCGTTTACGTCTCCTTCTAAGCATATTAATAGCAATAATAAACATATATATTTATATATATTTTGTAGAACTATTCATGTGCAAACATTTGTCTTTTGTGCTTAAAGTCCGCACACCATTCAAGTGGCCTTCGAATGTATTCATTCGTTGTATGAGTGTCTCCAATTCTATTCAAGATGTCGCACACAGAACGGTCGCCATCACAAAACTATGTGTCAAACTGAGACACACACGCACTCATATATAGAGGCAAACACACACACACACACACAGGCATACCGAAAAGAAGACTCAAAAACGAAAGCAACACCAAAATTGCACAACGCGAATTAGTGACACATTTTCGAATTCGATATAAATGTTTTTTATGGGTTACTTTAGCTGAACAGAGCAAACACAAAGCCCAGTTCTCAGGGTCGTTACTATGGGCTGCTGGGCTGTTGGGTGGATTGGGCTGTTGGGTGGATTGGGCTGTCGTCGTCAGCCTGGTTGCTACATTGATAGTAATTGCATGCAGCATGCACAATTGCAGTCGCTTGGAGCTTACTAAAAACGAGACGCGTAATAAATCCATAATCCGAGGCGACAATTTGAATCATTGCGCTCTAAATGCAATGGCGACTGGGCGGGCGACTGGTGGGGGAAACTGTAACGGGTAACCGGCTGGAGTACAGCTTGTCGGCGGGGGTCTAAAGGTCTTGGGTCGAGGCAAACGTTTGACAGGCAACGTCGTTGTCACAGCTGCAACTGCTGCTGCTGCTGCTGCTGCTGCTCCGCAAGGCAGCTCCAGTTCGGAGTTCGCAGTTCCCAGCTCCCAGTTACCAGTTTCCCAGTTTGCAGTTCGCATCCAAAAGACAAGACAGTCGCAGCTGCAGTCACAGTTGTAGACGCTGCTGTTGCCCTTTCTTTTTGTTTTATTGCATTTCACTTTACTGGCTTTTAGTTTTTCGTTATTGTTGTTGCTGTTGTTACTGCTGTCCTGACGCCAAATTCATTTGCCCCCGAATCGACTCTTCCTTAGCCTTGCCCGTTTGCCGCTGTCAGGCATGTGAAAATTGCATTTTATGCTGCGCTACTTGCCACGCCATCCCGCCCCGCTTCGCCCCGCCCCGCCCGCTGCCTGCTGCCTTGTGCTTAGTCGGTAGACAGGTCCTTGTGCTGTGTGTGTTTGCCTTTGCCTTGGCAGTTAAAATAATCATAATAAAAACAAAATCCAGCGCACAAATGCGGCACAGACGAGACGAAGACGTAGAATAGGATTGAGCATGAGACTGAGAATGAGCATGGCCAGAACAAGAGAAAGCGCATTAAAGGAGCAGCAGCAGAAGCAAAAGCAGCAGCAGCAGCAGCAACAACAACAACAATGAATGTCAACATTTGCCAGTGCACTTTGGCAAGAAAACGGAAGCTGAGAATCAGGACATGGGCTTTGACTTGAACATGGACAGGAACGTGAATGCCTCACGTCGGCTTAGTTATCTTGATCAGAGCCAGGCAATCCATTTAATTTGCCCTTAATGAAGTTTGCAAAAGAAATGCAACAGTACAGTAGCAGTAGCAGTTGCAGGCAGTCGGCAGTAGCAGTAAGTAGCAGGCAGCAGGCAGCAGGCAGCAAGCATTCAATGGACTTTTGGGTCATCCAATCCAAAAGCTGACGCCGTTCGATTTATTCGCCCGACCTTTGTTATTGGCAGCGGATTATCCATGTTGCGGTCGGTTGGCAGCCAAGCTGGCTAGACCCACTGCCAGGATAAAATGTTAATTTGCAAATGGTTTGGTCTGCGACCATGACATAACGCTATCGCAGCAGCATCGCAGCAGTCGCATCGTTTAGGCCAGGTTAGCAGCTATGGCTAACAGCTGCAGCTGCCGTCTGACCAATTGGCTGCCATCTTCGTGTTGCAGAAACTCGCAATGACACAGTTCTAGTAACTAGAGTTTCGTTTGTTATTTCTATATATGTATGTATGTATATCCATCTATCTTGGGTATACTTTGTACAACACATACAAATCGATCACGCTTTCAGCAAGCATTGCACACTGCATATATCGTTATCTGTTATCGATAAGCTATTTTGCCAAATAAGCAATTGACCCACTTTTAATCTGCAGCAATTTTAAAGTGTCAGCCTGTAGTTGTGCAACGCAATTAAATGACACATTTCTTTTTCTCTTGCTGCATCTAGTTTTTCAAATTTTCAACAATTTGTTCATACTCAACAGCAATAAAATGGGCAAAAGGGGTTTATCGTGTGCTCTACAATTAAATGTTACTGAGAGAAGCTTATGGTTATTTTAAGGTTATATTGCCTTTATGGAAGACTGTATTCCAATGAGTATATTTCTCCTTTTAGGAGCCTATAAAATCAATACATCACATTTTGTTTCAGCTGAAAATGTTTATTATTATCAATTATTATTCCTATCAATCAGTTTATTCAAGTTCAAAATTACTTTCTTTTTTTTGTGATAATTATTTTGAAAATGTATATTATTTTATTTGCTTGATCATTTTATTAATATAAAATAATATAAATTAAAAAAAATAAAATTCCCATTAATGTAAACAATTTTAGTATTCTTCCGCACATAAAATGAAAATGAAGTACTGCTTGCAGGGTACTTTCTAGTCGAGCATAAGAGCATGTGTTATTGTTGTTTTGCATTTGTTTTGTTCAACTACTTTTTAACATTTGCATTTTGAACTTAATCAATTTCGTTGCACATGGCACATTTTTCGTTGTACATTGCACGTTGCACACTGAATATTGCAAATTGCGCCCCGGGGACGTAACACGCTTGAAGTGACCGGCTGTAGAGCTGGCCTTCTCTTGGGAGCATCTTATTTAATTAATGGAACTACGAATTAGTTGAAATATTTGGCAAACATGTGTCTAAAAATTTGTGCACCAATTTCTGATTGGCATATCGTGCCAAATACACTAGCACATTGCACTTCGAGCTCGGCCCAGGGCCCAGTTAAACAGTTGGGCGGTCAATGCATAACGTGTGTTCGGGTCAGCATTGCCCAAAAGGTAATCACACCAACGCATGACGGACAGCTATGTCATTACGCATTTAAGAGAAGGCCTGACAGGGGCAGAGACCACCTCAATGGAGTCTCGGCCAACGACCCAATAAGCCCAATTGTCATGCATTAACAAGCTGTGTGTGTGTGTGTGTGTGTGTGCGTGCATGTGTGTGTTCTAGGTGCACATAATTAGTCGTCGCTGGAGCCATAAAGTCCTCGTGGCGCCTCGGGCAGAAGCTATTTCAATATTGCATTGGTTGCTCGACCTATAGCAACTGGTTTGTTGGGTCAATCGGTTGCTCTAATGGCTGGTCTCGATTCGTACGCAGCTCTGTTTTGTACATGTTGCTTTGGCTCACCAGAGGTCTATCAAGTTGAGAGCCTTTGTGGTCCAGAGAGACATTCATCTGTGCCAAATTAGTAGATCAAAGATACGAAACTGAATTAAAAATGTGCATCAAAATTTGTCTTACTCCTGGGAAAGTGACAAACGATTTTCATGTGTGTCTGCATTTGTTATCTGGCTTAAAATTGCATTTAAATGAAACTCACTTTTATGGAAGTTTCAACCTATGTATGTCTTTAGTATATAAGATATTTGAGGGTACCATTTTCACATTAATTTTGACCAAGAATAATATTGCCATATTAAGATGCCAAATTGGCCAAATTGACTAGAGGCCAATCCATGAACAAAGAGCCAAACTTCGTTGAAATCTGATAAGATTTGACCGTGTTATGGGGGTGGGAATTTTCGACCCATGTCTATATAGGATATTTACGGATAGCATTTTTACATGCATTTGAATAAATAAAATGTTGCCAGATTTTGATGCCAAATCGATCTAGACGTCAAACAATGAAGAAAAGGCCAAACCTTACGAAAATCAGATGAGATTTGACAGAGTTGTGGGGGGTGGGATATTTTGACCTATGTCCTTATAAGATATTTGGGGGTAGCATTTTCACACGATTTTTGACTAGAAAAAATGTTGCGAGATTTAGATGCAAATTTAATCTAGAGGGCAAACCATGAACAAAAAGCCAAACTTTGTGAAAATCAGTTAAGATTTGACCAAGTTATGGGTGTGGGAATTTTCGACCTATGTCTATATAGGATATTTAAGGATAGCATTTTCACATGCATTTTGAGTAAAAATTAGGTTGCCAGATTTTGATGCCGAATTGATCCAGAGGTCAATCCATGAAGAAAAAACCAAAACTTTTAAAAATCGGATGAGATTTGCCCGAGTTATGGGGTTGGGTGTATGCACTTATGAATGAATGAATGAATGTGTGTATGTGTTTATGCATGCATGTGTGTGTGTGTATGTATGTATGTGCGCAAATATATATGTATGTATGCATGTAAATTGTTTTATAAAATACCAATGTAGCTTGTAGCGTCGCAAATTTAAATAAGAAAACGTATTTATTAAAGCTGCCCTCCTCCTCGATTCTCAAAAATTTAAGTAAGCCTTGCCGCTTTTACTTATGAATTAGGCGCTGGCGGCTTCATCGCTGGAAGCTGAGGAGCAGGAGGTATGTAGATATGCAAGTATGTAGATATGCAAGTATGTAGATATCTATGTATGTATGTATGTATGTATGTATGTATGTATGTATGTATGTATGTATGTATGTATGTATGTATGTATGTATGTATGTATGTATGTATGTATGTATGTATGTATGTATGTATGTATGTATGTATGTATGTATGTATGTATGTATGTATGTATGTATGCATGCATGTATGCATGCATGTATGTATGTATGTATGTATGTATGTATGTATGTATGTATGTATGTATGTATGTATGTATGTATGTATGTATGTATGTATGTATGCATGCATGTATGCATGCATGTATGTATGTATGTATGTATGTATGTATGTATGTATGTATGTATGTATGTATGTATGTTTGTATGTATGTATGTTTGTATGTATGTATGTATCTTAGAATTGCACTTTCCACTGAGGAAGCTTTGATTCTGAGGAAAGTGTGAAACATGTCTCCAATGATTTTTCATGTAGATCCTTGGAAATGAATTTGCGCTCGAAACGTCGCCGACCAATTTTTGGCCCCTATTTCCACGAAGGACGAATGCATTTTTCGAAAATTGTGGAACAATACCCGCACTTGCGGGTAAAATTTTCCGAACCCCCATCTTAACGTGCACCTTCATCACATAAGGTACCTACAGTGAAAATTTCGGCCTTCTAGCACTTACAGTATGGTCTGTGCGTTGATCAGCAATCACTCAGTCAATAAGTCAGTCAGTCAGGACAAACAGTTTTATATATAGAGATTGATCAAGAGGTAAAACCATTAACAAAGAGCAAAATCTCGTGGGAATCGGATCAGATTTATTTAGTTAGTTATTTTTAACAACTATCTTTTTGGGATAACATTTTGGTGAATTTAGCAAAATATTTCTGGTAGTAAAAAAATGTTTTTAATTATTTTTTAAAATAAGGATATTTTTATTCGAGTGTATTGAGTTTTTTGTTAAAGCTTGTGCGCTTGATTTATTTGGCATACTTTATTTTGCTACTTTATACCGACAGGAATATTATAAAGTGAAAAATGATTGAGATTAACAGAACTTAATAAGGTATTATTGTCTAATATTTAAGATCGCGTATATTAAGGTATTCGATTTCTGCAATACTTATTTTTACACTTAATGCTGCCGCAGCTTTAAGCTGGTGAAGACTTGAAGCCCATTTGCAGCGCTATAAGTTACCTCCAACCCTACCACGTATCTCTATTACTCGTTGCCGCAAATGGAAAAGCACTTTCGTGCTGAGTGTGTGTGCGTGTGTCTGTTAACCAAAATCAAGCCGACTATTTTGCATACGCAAATAAAAATAAATAAATTGAAATACTTTGGGCGTCGGGAGCGTAACTCCCACTGCCAACACTACCACCCCCCGTGAGCATATAACACGCATGTAAATCGACGTTTTACAACACAAATGCCACCTGTGGGGCCGCCAGCCGCCAGACCCGTTAGCTAGCTGTCAGGGGTGTAGTTGCCAGCTTACAGGTAAATTTGCCTTTCTCCAAATTTTTTTTTTTGGGGTAGTCGTTGGATGTAGCGTTTCCAATTGTTCAAATTGCATGAGGTCTGCTTTTACCTTTTTCTTTATTTTATTTTTTTTTGCACCTTTCTGTCTGCGCCATTTTGCATATTTTCCGATTTTCACCAAGCCAAAAATGGGCGTCGTTTGTGCTTCACTTGACGTCGCTGCTCTAAACATATATACTGGATAGATGTGTATGTAGATTGATTTTTCTTTCAGCCAAGCTTTTCAAACGTATGTGCATTATCAATGATTTTTTTGCTTAATTAGTTTTCTATGGTTTTCCACAACTTTGTACCTCATAACCTCATAAAGTATACATATTCTTGGTCAGCATCAATAGCCAAGAGATCTAGCCATGTCCGTCTGCCTGTCCGTTCGATCGTCTGTCTCTCTCTGTCCATCCATCCGTCCGCTCGTCTGTCTGTCTGTCTTTCCATCCATCCATCCATCCATCTGTTTATCCATCCGTCCTTCTATCCGTCCATCCATTCATCCGTCTCCCCGTCCGTCTGCCCGTATGTCAATCTGTACGAACGCAAGGATCTCAGAACCTTCAAAAGCTAGAAATTTTGAAAATCTGAACATATTTCCACCTTGGGCCGAGAACGAATTTGCTTCCGATTGTCGATAACTTGCCCCTTTTCCGGGCAATCGATGTTAATTAATTTCGAAATCCCCTCAGGTTTTATGAACCAGATTCACGAAACTTGGCATGTAGCTTCTTGAATAGTATATAGAGATCAAGTCTATTTCAACTTATAGCTATCGCCACTCCCCGCGTCTACCGCATAGCTCAAATAAATATACCAATTTGAACTACCCATTAATTTAAGTCACAATTTTAATGCAATTGTGTGTTTGAGAATATACGAATATTCTATCGCACAATAAGATCAACTGCTGAATATTTCGGGATATTCCCTAGTCGGAAACTTACGACTACAGACTCTAACTTGCTTTTATTAAATTCGTTAAATTGGTTCGATGCCAAGCCGATTTGCAGCCTTGGGTTACATACACATTCGCCTTGACAGGTCTCATCCAACTTTATGGAATCTTTAAAAGAACTGCACAGCGTGCATTCATACGTGTATCAAATATTTAGATACTATCTGATATTTTCCATATAAGAAACTAAATATTTCTATCAAATTTGTCTATTTAGCTTGAAGCAATAAAAATGGCATATCGATTAAAGTGTTTTAATCAATTCTGTAGCTGGTTTTTCCTTTTGGGCGAGGACGCAATTACAACTAATTTACTGCCACCCCCCTGCGTATGCAATAAAATGAAATTAAATGCCATAAATCAATGCCAAATATGTTTTGCTAGCTTGCCCACAACTTGGAAGCGTTCATATTTATGGCACAGATATATACCAATACACACAGCAGAGCGTATGGCTTGGCGCCTTGACCTTTGGCCAGGCCATTGCCAGCAAACGGCAAACGCAGCTGGCTTACATATTAGAAGCTTCTGGCCACTTGGTAAGCTCAAAGACTTTTGATGCCTATGCCATAAGTGAATGGAAATATACAATCCACTTTTTTATATATTTTCCTTTATTCCTGATTTAAAAAAAATAAAATTTTCAACATGTTTTAGTTAATAAAATGTTTGGCGCCAAACGATTTGAATTCTATTTTCAAAACATACTTGAATACTTGATAAAGTTAAACATCTTGATATAACCTAAGATTAAAATTTATATATATGTTATTAACTAGAATACAATTATCTAACACTGGCAGCTTAAGTTAGTTATATGTAGGGATTAACTGCTATTTAAGCTAAAGAGCACAATCTTTAATTATATTAATTATGGGTTGCCTGAATAGTTCCTGGGGTTGGCACCGTTTAAGTCTGCACTTTCTTGTCCCAGAAAGCCCAGCTTCAGTAATGGGTCACCCAACTCTTCTTCTCACAGGAGCAAAAATAAATATTATATAAAAATATAATAAATAAAGTTTATTTTTTTCTTGCTCTGGACAGAGAATGCTGTAGCATAGTTTTTTATTAATTCGCCACTTGCCATTGTGCGGGCTCCTTGAGTGGAAAAGCTTTTAAGAGCCTGAAATTCGATATGATTCGTATTGTGCGAAGCTGTTGATTAAAGTCAAAGGTAGTTAAGAGTAGGTTAATGTGCATTTGACAGTTTACAGGATTCAATACCAACAACAACAATAACTCTTAAGCAATCTTTTATGGAAATGTTGCTCAATGGCCGTGTGTACAACAACAGATTGTTCAGCGAACAATAAAATAACAGCAGCAAGGCAAGAGGACAAAAAAAACACAATCAAATTGAAGTAAAGTGGTCAACGGCTTGTGGGTGACCCGTGGTCAGCATGCCGTCGCTCCAGTGCCAATAGCCGAAACAGAAACAACAACAAAGGCACGTGGGGTGGAAAGAGGGCAAGCGTTAGCATAGGAAACCATGTGGCGGGACCACCTGACCAGATCCAGCGCCTGGCCAAACGGCCAGTTCTATGCGGCAACGAAAATAGTCACAATAAAATGCCAACTGCCAATAAACGTCAATAAATCAAACAATTGAGCGGGGCCAAGTTTTGTGACGTCGTGCGCCAAATAAGTCCAACCAACAACGTGGACCCAAACAGAGTTCCAAGCAGTTCGAATGCTCAAAAAACAAGAAGAAACCAAACGCAACAAAGCAAAAAAAAAACCAGGCTTTGTAAGGCAGATCAAACTGAATAGCATGATATATATATATATATAGACCATATCAGGTCTGCAAATTCCATACAATTTTTCGTTGGTTCGGTTCACGTTTAGATTTGGTGCCACGCTCTTGGGTCCAGGTTTTGTTTTAAGCCTTTACCTGTCATATATTTTCCAAAATTTTAGTGAAACAATTCAATTTTTATTTTTTAATTGCCCGTTCTACTGAAAATATTGCAAGCCGTAGATATTTTTATATAGAAGTTGCGGGCTAGATTAGATATACAACCAACATTGGCATCTACCAAATATGGTTAGATAAATCCAATGGCTGGTACCCATTTATTTATAATTTTTATTTTTAACATAAATATGGCTCGATTCGGGTTTTTAATTGGGCATGATCTAAAGTTCAGCTTATATTAAAAAATATATTGGAATTAGGGGATCGAGAACCGGTTCGGCTATTTATAAGTTTTGAAAGTAACCGATTTTTGAAAACTATGAGATTCACTTGGCCATTACGTAAAATATTTCCTAAAATTAAAAGTATCTTTTTTCTTCGATTTACAAAAGAGCTAGAATTATTAGAATTAAACTTAAATGAGAAATGCTTCCAGTTGTTTATAATTTATTTTCTGTATTGTTGAGTTTCTTGTAACTACTTACATATGCTCTTCACATAGAAGATTTACTGCGATCGACATGGAATTTATAATTAACAATTTGGGCTTTATTATTGAGAATATCAACTGAAAAATTTCAAATGAACCTTGGAACTACGGTTTAGACTGAGAATTTGGTCGCCGTTATTGGGATCAGCCTTTTTGTCAGACTTTGACGATTTGGGATGTGAGTGAACATTTTCAGTTGCTGTTTAATATTGGGTGGGTATTTGCATTGTGTGAAGGACTGACATCCAAAAGGACAATATATGTGTGCTATGTCTGTAGTATTTCTTTGTTTTGGTTGGGGTATGGTTATTTTTAGTTAAAGGCGACCATTGGCCGCACTCTAGCGCGTATAGATTGTCTTGACCAAAGATCCCTGCTTGGCCATGGTGTCCTTGTGTAGTTGATACTGCAGCACGTAGGCGCTCTCCATGCGCAGGCCATCGCGCAGCTTGCCACCGATCTCAAGGGCAGCTGCCTCATTTCCGCCATTGGCTGTCCATATGGAGATCTTATTGTTTTTGCCACGTATATTGACAACAGCGCCGCACAGCTCGTGCGAATATTCACAGCTCTCGCCGATTAAAACAAGCATTGTGTCCAGCCAGAAGTTATCCAAATCATTCTTATTCCCTTTGTTCAAAGTGATTACCCAGCGTCCGCCCTTCACATTGGCCTCATCCTCCCACATTGGGCGTATTCCTTTCTTGAACAGACAATAGTCGCTGCCCATTTTAATCTCCGATGGCGTTTTTATATGATTTATGAGGCTCCAGAAGTTCTCGACCGTATTAAAGCTGGCCACCTCGTGCAGCATTTCCTCCCAGCTCTTACTACGATCAGTTTCCAAATACCACAGCGTCCATTCACTGTTAAGAGGATGATGCGGCTCCGTTGGTAATTGTTCCGTTTCACTGCCACCAGCCACACCAAAGGTGACCGTATCCGAGACAGTTGCATCGCCGGGCGCCAATGGCGTCATATAACCACCATCTGTGGTGCATCCACTCAAATCGGAGCGTGGAGTCGATAGCGGTGAGCAAACGCTGCTGCCACCGCTGCAGCATGTTGCATTCATGACACTCTTATAGCTGGCGCTGCTGCTGCTGCCGCTGCCACTGCGTCCGCTGGCCGAGCTCGGCTTGTTGGCCTTCTTGGTAGGGGAGCAGCTTTGCACTGGCGTCGTGGAGAACTCTTCGTTGTTGGAGCACGACTTGAACATGGTCTTTGGATTGGCAAAGTTTTTCATCTTGTAAAAGTTAGACGGATACATATTGCACGCTTACGTTGAACTCTGTGGAGACAAGGACAAACTGATTGAGTACACTAAACAAGATATCAATATATTGGTGGGCTTGCCTTTGCCTGCGAATAACTTGATCTCAATTGCCGTTTTTGTGTTCCTCTGTACTTTGCTCCAAATTCAAATTTGTTGCTTTTGATTTTAGGATTATCACAACATGCGAACGATGTTATTTCTGTTCTAGAAAGCAAACTGTATGACTGATTTATCAGGCGCCGCATACTCGACATTCTGAATTCCGTTGAATACCATATCAGTTGAAGCTAACAGCCAGCACGCCCTTCCCAACACTGTCCATGCGCCAACGTTCACCAAGTGCTGTAAGCTGATGCAATATGAATCTGGTCTGGGCACACTTAACAAACATTAGTTATACGAGTGCTTCATTGTTGCAATATTGGAGCATTGGCGTGTTTGATAAAATGAACATAATGCCAGGGCTGGATAATGACTTCTATGGCTTTACCCTAACTGATCAAAACAATATTGTCACCTGGAACACGGGCTCCAAAACGGAATCACGCGGCCATAAGCTTTTCATCAAGCAGATATTGCTCGACGACAAGGCTAAGGATGACGAGTACAATGTGGTCAAGGTTGACTCTCTCGTGGAGGATGTTCGTCTGCCAATAGCTGTGCTTAGGGCTGGCGAGTTACGAGTCGTCCATCCAAATCTCGAGTTTTACGAGTCAAGGGTTACGTTCACGCTGAGCACGGGCAGCGGTCCCGTGCATATTTACGGCCAAACCATTAAGGATAATGTGAAACTGGTTTATATCAGAGGACGAAATAATAATCCTAGATACCAAAGTTCCCGCCACTCTAACCGAATCTAAGCAGCAATTCAGCTAGACCGTATTATTATTCGAGTTTTGAAGAACCTAAATACAGTAAAAAATATATTCGTATATTCAGAAACTAAACGTGCATATCAAAAATAAACCAAATGTAAGTCAATTTTAAATACATTATTTACATATCTTATTGATCATCGCTGCTTAGATATACATAGACGTTGTTCGTTGAAAACAAGATACTCCATTCTAATTACAGTTCCCTTAACTTAAAAGTGTAATAAGCTTTTTACTTGATTTATATGTATCAATTTAAAAGCATGCTCAAATAATTATACCCTAACAAAAGACGAATAAAAACAAACGTGAGCTCATTGAATGCAGCGTAAGCGCATTTTTTGTTTTGTTCAAATTGATGCTGGAAAATTGAAAAAAAAACCCTAACTAAGTAAAATCATACACGTAAGAGTGCTTGAGTTAAGATTGCTAAACTTGTAAATACCCTGCACGTTGCCCTGTTGCCCAATATAGAGAACATATTTGAACATATTTTGAAAGTAACTCACCTTTTCCGTTGGTTAAATTTTATGAGTATTTAAATGCTGTATTTTCAAACCGAACGTTGCTGCTTCTAGTCAAATTGAAAGGGTATCAAATGGCTTGAACGTAAAGTAAAACGTGTAAATTCTCGAATTCTAAGTTGGATATAGAGTCCTGGCCAAAGCCCAATTTCAATTCCAATCGCACGCAAAACTTGACGAGTTTCAAAATAAATATTTACACACACCCTCGCGCACACACATCAGCACAACAGCCGCAACACACACAGGCGCACACACAAACACACACACTCAACACACTTGGCCAACACGCTGGAGCAACACTTCACGCATTTCTTATTAGCTGCACTTCAAAAACTGTGCAAAGTTGCGCTCCAAACTTATTATGGCACTCGGTTGGACCTAAAAAAAGAAACGGAAGAAAAGGCAAACGGAAGGAATTGGCCATGGGGAAGGGGATAAAGAGCGCCAACTTTAACTAATGGCAACATTTTTGTTTGCTCATGTCGAGTGTTATTGAGCCAAAGCAAAAGAGCAAACTTTCATTTGGCTCCGGCTGTCATAAGTTTAAATGGGGTTATTGGGCGAACAAGGAAAATCAACAACAACATCCAAACCAGTCGCAGCAGCAGCAGCACGAGCAGCAGCAGGATAAATGAAAAATGTCAAAGTCCAAGGCATGGCAACAAATCGTAGGACATGGCTGGCAAATATTTGTGCAATGGCCAAATGGAGAACCGAATCTAGTGATGGTAAATTTCAACATTCCGCAACTTTTTGCAGCGTTTTCCCAATAATTCAACAGCCTCATATTAAAGCATTGGCTACATTCTGGCTTGTTTCAATTTATTATGCATTTAAGTTTAATATCTTTTTAAGCTTAATTAAGATTTCATGTTTACACTGAAGACGCAACGCTGTCGCAAACAATAGCAGCCTTGCGGAAGTCTCTATTTTGTTCCTAATTCAGTTAGAAAGTAGGGGTAGTCCCTCAGCAAGTGCTGTAAAACGATTTAATTTTGTAAAAGTGTGACAGCGTTCATTTTTGTTCGGGCTGCCATCACTAACAAGTCCCATGGGTCAACGCACCGTTTTTCAAAAGAGGTTTATTAAAATTTCCAATTGCAATGCAACAAAATCAGCTGTTCTTGCAAAATTCTTTGCCGTCGCTTTTGCCTTTGAAGATGTCTGCGCAAATAGCCCATAACTGTCTGGTTGGAAAACCCGGCTTAAAGTGGCCTTATCCAAAATCAATATAAATACTTGTAAATACTTACATGGCCTTATCCACTTTTGTATATACCTATATTGCTACGAATGCCCTTGGACTTCAGTAATCCCTCTGAGAAATCGATTTCGCTTAAGCCCAAAAATAAGTTTGTGCCGAGGTCGAACTTTATGGTTTTAAATAAAACTCTAGCTTGAAGTATGAAAAATTTATAAATATTGCCCAAGTACGAACTTTCGCTCAAGAATGTGTAAGCTGCATGCCTCTAAGTATGCATACACAAAATATCGCAGGTGTGTAAAACCATGTTGGTATTTAACAAAAAAAAAAAAACAGGTATCTTTGTCATTTATTGGAAGAAAGGTAGCTCCAATGGTTGAAGTATGACTGAAATAGTTATCAACAAAAATTGTAACACGCTTCTCACTTTATTACTCTACCTATCTCTCGCTCTCTCTCTCTCCGTCTCTCCCCCCGTTGACTCACAGCGTTCATGCAACAAAATAGAACATATCAAAACTGCATAAAACAAAACAACATGAGGCTGCCATGTTTTTTGTTAATTAAAATTGGCATAGCAGCAGCTAAGGTAACAACAAAAATTACCAAACTTTTGGCTTTAAAAATGTTTAAAACGCATTTCCAAGTTGTTAGACGACAGGTCGGGTTTTAAATATTACATACATATATGCGCTCGGTTTTCGGATTTAGATTTGGATTTCAATTTTTGCATCCATTTGGATAACGTGCGGATTAAATTGAAATATACGCTTAAATATCACAACCGTATATTCACATACACATATAGTAAAAAACATTTCATTTACACGTAAATATATATTCAATTTATATTTTTTACTGAAATACATATTTGGCATACCTTCGTGCTGGTCGAACAGTTTTAATTTGCAGCTGCTCCAAAAAGTATGCTATAGACAACTTGAAATTCAACTATGCCAAAGAAGCAAATTGACTCGCCATAGTCCTTTGGCTTTGATTCGACTGCTTCCGAGACTAGCTTCGAGCACTTTATAGTATAAACATATATATTGAATATCTTAAAGTAAGGCTAGCCTGTAACCCATAGACAAAATACAATTTTAAGTATGTTAAGTCCTTGAAAGGAACTTCCAGCATGCCATTTACCTAGACATTGACTAATTTTTTATTTGGCAAGTGGCCACACAATTCTTGGGGAAGTTTGTCAAATGGCAGGGGGTGTGGCAACGCCAACGCCTCGTCCATTCGAAAAGCGATTTATGTGCTGCCAATAAATTTACTCAACACTTTGGCCCCCAACTAATACAATATTTACATCAAATCGTTGTAATACATGAGCTTGCTTGGGGAGGGGGACGAACGTCCAAAATAAAAAATAGCAGTGCGTATTATTATACCCTAAACCCATTTAAAATTTGGTAAAAAGGGTATAATGGTTTTGTGCAAATGTGTGTAACAGCATGGGCCTGCTTTTTCGATCCCACATATCCCGCTCAGCATCAACAGCCGAATCGATCTAGCCATGTCCCTCTCTGTGTATGCCCTACCGTCCGTCCGTTCGTCCGTCTAACCATCCTTTTTTCCCCTCTTTCTGATAGTTGTAAAAAAACTCATTTTACGAGGTATGTTACAGTACACAGTACATATTTAAGCATAGCTAATTATAAAAAGAATGTCAAAGTTATTTAATAACACATTTCCTGTAGTTTGAAGTCGGGGACGAAGAAGCACATCCGCAGCGTATATGAATAGAAAAGAACTAAAACGTTTGTAATGACCGCTAGACGCTGGGTTCAGGGTATCACCCAGTCGGGCACTTCCGACTGGAGTACTCTTACTTGCTTCTTTTCCTTTGCTTGGGACTCGAAACGCGCAGGAAGAGTACCAAGGGTTCCGGCCGACAGGGGCGCCCCCTCCAAAGACTGTCATTTAAGTTAAAAGCGCATTTGTAAGTGCGCTGTTACTGTTCGAAGTGAAGGATGTGTTTATGTGTGTGTATACGCGTGCTTTGCAAGAGTATGAATGGAAAGGTCTGGGCTAGACACTGTTGCTGGAAATTGAGGACTGGTGGGTAGGTAAAACGCGGGTTGGGCTTGGGGTTCTGTGCACAGCCAGCTAGCTTTGGCCTGGGAGCCAATTTCAATCCCAGTGCGCTTTTTAAAAGCAAATCTGGCACAAGCTGCGCGTTTCTTTGCGCATTTTATGTCTGTTGCGCTATGTTTTAGCATTTTTCTTGGCCCCTGGCACTTTATGACGGCGTTAAGTGTTAAACGACAAACGGCCAAACCAGATCAAGCTCGGACAGTCAGAAGCGATGACATCTTTTCCACCAGCCAACTGAAGCTCAATGTATATACCAAGATGTTTGGGCTCTTGAGAAATAGCAGCTCAATGTTGCTACTAATAATATAATATAATATTTCACTGAAATAAAAAATCTTTTTATGCCCTACATAAGTACTTGATCAATTGCAGGCAGCATGGGTCTACTATATGCCAAGAGAATGTTCTTGCGCATATTAAGTTATTTTACAAAAAATAGTTTGCCCAAACGCGACATTTATTATCTTTACTATGCTCCCTTCATATAAACAAAATCTTATCGACATTTGCCTAACATATCATGGAAAAATATCTAAAAAAAGAGTTTTGGTATTAAAAACATTTCTGTTTTTTAAGATAGCTTGATCTCAGCAATAAAGGGTTTCGCAGTTCTCTTTATATATCTGCAAGCCGCATCAAATTGGACTGCTATATGTTATGACTCCCATAGAAACAACAGGACGGTAATAAAGCATTTATATAAATTCACTTCAAAGCCTTATACACTATCTCACACTCATAAAACATACTCATACCTGTTTAGTTCTATAATAATTTTATGTTCTCTCTTCGGCCTTCTGTGATATCTAGATATACACATGTATAATATAGCTTAACCATATTTGATATTTACCTATTTACTGATATACCCTGTAGTACACATTGAAAAGATGAACAATTAAGTTTTGCAAATGTAAGAAATGTAAGAAAACATCAATATAATTGCGCCAGACATATTTGATGTATGGCTGTAGAGGGTCGGATGTTGGAGACTCGGTCAAGTCTGCATTCTGAAGGTACTCTGTCCAGGGTATCTCCTGTTTTATCACTCTCGCTCATACTAATTTATTTTGTCTATTTACGGGCATTGTTATTTGTTATTTATACAATGCAATTAATTAGAAGGGCAACCATTTTTGTTATTTCAGTGCACGTATTAAATGAATACACAAAAATGCACAAGCAGCAAATTGAATGAATATTACACAAAACAATATAAATATATTATAAAAATTGTTATTCAAATAGATAGTTTGTAAAAGACTAAAGCAACAAATAAGTAAAATAAAGAGAGATATAAAAAATATCCGATAAATTAATTACGCACGCATATAATTATGTCCATTTGAATGTGTAAATTCAATTTAATTCAATTCAAAAATATTCAAAGTCCAAATAAGTAGAAGCAAAAATTCGCATAGATCTGCATCAATCAGAGCTCAGATTGAAATATTTAATGCCCGATTTAAAACTCATGTGCATGAGACTAGAGAAATTAAAAGAAGCCACCAGAGAGAAATGTATTTCTCTTAAATAGTTAAGATAGTGCGTAAAACATTATGCCCCAATTCATATTCCCGCAACATATAGTCAAAATCTGCTGAGTTTTTGTGAGAGACTTTCGATACATACATTCACATTCACTTTGAAGCTTTCACATGCAAACAAATCAACATAAACCTGATGAGCAATGATAAGGCGACCTTGATATGTAGATTTCAGAACCATATGAAAAAATTAAAGATTGAATACTTTTGCTGGGATTATCATAGAAGCGAACGATACAAGTTCAGCTATCGATTTGGATTTAAGGCTTTGGAATTAATCAAAGCTTGCTGACAAAGTCAACAGTTGTTAGGTGCACAATTCATAAGAAAATGCAAATACTCTGAACTAGTGAATAACCAACTGTTTGAGCAGCAATTTAAATGATAAGCCAATGGGCTACATCTTTTTATGCTCTGTCAATCTAAGAGACGAACGAAACTATGTTTGCAGTTCCAGCAATCTTTAGATGTGGGTTATCATGTTTAGCCAGCAATCTGCTCGTACTATCTTAACATGGTTCTGCCATGGTTGTAGACCTCAGAGCGGCTGCATGCCACATCTGTGACACGCGACGTGCAACTGTTCAACTGTTGGCCACCCACCACTCGCAGAGCCACGCAATGACGCAACTTGTCGTTTGTTGGGCGTGCAACAGAAGCCAACAGCAGAGCCGACAACTGTTAACTAACAGGGTCACAAGTTAAGGCGTTTATTTGCCCAAATGTTTTCTGTGAATTAATAGGCGCTTTAGGCGAGACTGCCCGACCGTAAGGTACACTATTTGCAATTTACATACTTGTGCTGAAATAATTACGTCTCCTACAGGTGTAAATCAATTCTACATTCGATGTGCTCAGATATTACAGTGCGCACAGATGTATTTCCGTATCTTTTCATTTGAGGCGTACAAAGATAGATAGCATGTGTATGTCTTCGATTTACAGAAGTGTGGTATAAAAAACCTAGATAGCAAATATCGCTACATAAAAAACAAAATACGTGCTTAAGCAAGAATTGAGAAATTAATTGGCACAGCTGAAGACTTGGAAAAAAATTATTGTTTAGATAGATAAATGGGGATGTTTACTTGAAGAAAAAAAAAACGTGCAAATAGCATTATTTCAAGAGTTTATGAATAAGAGTTTCGAAAATCTTCCAATTAAAGAAAAAAAAAAACAAACGTCTACAAACAGATAGATCTCAGGCTAAAACATACAGAAATACATTATTTACTCTTATCCAAACATACTGGGTATCCCCGATCTTTATTGAACCCAATTGTTTACCATGCTTAATGACAAATACTTATAGAGCAGCCTATCATACGCCAAAAGGCCAATCAACCGAAGTACAACAAAAATACAAGTACGCAATGGAAAAACTGTTTTTATCAGTGAACAAAAGAAAGCTAGAAGAAAGATATTGCAAATATCGAACAGGAGTGAAACAGGTTCTTAGGGCAAAGGTAATTGAAAGGAAAATGAACATGATATATTCATGTGTGGGATCTGGCTAAGTGCGTTCTATAAGTAAATGATAAATCAGCAGGTAATGGTTTATAAAGACAAAAAAAATAAGTATGAGCATATCTGTAAATGTACAGAAATGTGTTTACTTGAACCCAACAAAAACCATTTTATCAAATATTGCGTTAAGTCGTGTACATCGACGTCAACGCTGCCGAAGTCGCTTTGGTTGAGAGCTAGCAGAGCAGAGAATGGAGCTGCTGGCTGCATTTTAGAAGTAGCTGTCACAAGTCAAACATCGAACGTTGAGCGGGTAGTTCTCGGCAATTGTATATTTGAAGTTGGAGCGGTGCTGCTGCACATCATTTTCACATCACTGGGGCTCTCTATAGGGCAACTGAATTCAATATGCTGGGAAATCATTCGCGTCTGATCAAGATATTCCTTGTGATAATTTCCATAAAGCTCTTCTTAATACTCGTACTCTTCGCTTACAATAATTCCAATGTGAACAGTTTTCGACCCCGTCGTATAGTTTTTATCGATGAGCTGTTGATTGACAAAAGCGCGAGTAAGTTACTCAGTTACCTTGAATCTACTTCTATCGATTAATCCGAATTATGTGCTAGCGCCCAGCTGGCAGGAGCGGCTGAAGCTGATACGCGAGGAGATGCCCTCGTTTCCGCTCGAGGAGCTAACCCATAGACCGCCTTTCGAACCCAACTGCGGACATGTTCCCAGTGTACTGGGCATTGATTATAGCAACGATTACTGGCAGATGGCGCATGTGTCTAATCTGACTTATTATCTCTTTGGTGCGTATTACGATAACAGAGAAAAGATGACCGAGGCGCCGCTGGTGCGGATGCTCACCATGATCAATCAATATAGCAAGCGTAACGAGGGCAAATATCCCGAAACCTTCTGTCAACTGTGGTACAAGGATCGCGTGGATCCGATAGTTGTATCCGTCACAGATCACAAGCTAATTTGGTTTTGGGGCGGTGGACCGCCACAGGTCTTTCCAACGCTCCTCAGTTGCCCTTTGCCCAAGAAAAACGGCACCATCGTGGCAGAGGTGCCCGAGATGGTGTCGCTGGTATCAGAGCGCTGTGAGAAGGCTAGAAATTTGTTGCGCGTCGTGTACGAGCGGGATGGGAGCAGTACAGACATCCTGCCAACTGCTGCGCGCAAGAAGCAGGACCAAAAGGATAACCCAAAACAACCAAAAAAGCCACTTCGTTTCATGGTGTGCGTCAAGGCCATGGACTTTCTCTACGTAGACATGTCCTCGCGGCTAATTGAATGGCTCGAACTGATGCGCCTGCTCGGCGCCGGCAAGGTGGTCTTCTACGATGCTCAGATGCATCCGAATATGACGCGAGTGCTCAATGATTATGTAGAAAACAGCCCGGATTTCGTCGAGCTGCGCCCCATGTCGATGTCGCGTGGAGTGCCGCACACGGGTCGCCACTTTCATCACTATGCCATGGGTGTCGACAATTTTAATCGCATACTGAATGAGATGATACCCTACAACGACTGCTTTTATCGTAACATGTATAAATACGACTACGTTGGCGTCTTTGACATCGACGAAGTCATCATGCCGCTGGGCAACGTCACCAACTGGTCCGATCTGATCGAGCTGGCGCACAAGGTGCCCGATTATCAGAGGGACTCCACGAACTGCAAGAACTGGGCGAGCTTTTGCTTTCGCAACGTCTACTTTCCCCGCTACCCGGAGCGGCCCAAAGTGTACAAGGAGCTGCCAAGCTTCTACTATATGCTGCAGCATGTGGAACGCGTGGCGGAGCACTGTGATCGGTATTCGGCAACCAAATGCCTGCACTCCACTCGGTATGTGATTGGACTGCACAATCACTTTCCCCTCTTTCATGCGGATAACGGTGAATGCGATCCCAAATCGGTGCCCATTGAGTTTGCACAACTGCATCATTACCGTGAGCCAGACAACAAGACGCGCCTCATCGACCCCATTATAGACGACAGCATCTGGCGGTTTCAGCCAACGCTTCAACAACGTGTCTATGCCAAATATAAGAAGTTGGGATTTTTGCCCGACATAAGCCAAGTGCTCAACGCTGAGATTCAACGCCGAAAGGACGATGAACGTAAGCTACAAGAAGCGATAGGCATGACATAGATAGTGCTATCTCGGCGTGTGCACTAAATACATTTTTTTTTTTTTTTGTTAACATGCCTTTATTGGTGTTTGGATTGAGTTTCCTAAATACTAAATGCTTTTGATATTCATAAAATTTATTAGAGCCATGTTGCGCGTGATATTGTTGCTATAAGTTAATTAATTTTATTTGGGAAAGTACCTAAATTCCAACACCGTCAACATAACTACCTCACTCAACTCCATTATACATCTTACAAATATATATACTATATATTTATTAAATACTTAACTCATGCTGTATTTTAAAGGACAAAACTGATATCAATATTTATATATTCGTTTAATATATATTTATTTATATATTTAATTAATGCCTGTGAATGGGTTGAAAATTGGGCACTTTGAACATATGCTGAAAAATTGAACAACTCTATAAAGAGAATAATAATATTATTATGGATAGCGCATGGAACCCAAATGGACTCGGCGTCAGTCGAAATTCAGCTGTGTAACTAATGTCCAGCTATTATTGAGTCTCATCATTATTTGCGACATCAAATCGATACATTGCTGTTCAAACTTTAAACGACATATATAATAAAATTATTTTAATATTTGATAAATTATACAGGTGGGGATTTTGAGCACATGATCCTAAAAAAATAGGTCAATAGAGAACACTATAATAGATTTAGTGTTGCGCGTGGCATCCAAATGAACTCTACGTCAATCAAAATTCAGCTGTGCAGCCTAAAATCAACCAGTCTTAGGCCTCATTAAACATGAAAGTTATTTACTTGTTTGAAATTTTTATTTTACACGCAAATTTTAAGCTGGAATTACTCAAAATGTTTTGCTACTTATATTTGTGTTGACCAAACAAAAATAATGAAAAACGCCCAAAAAGACGTCATGACAGAGACTGTGACAGAGCCAGCCAAGCGGAATGTGGCATAAGTTATAAGAATGACAAACAACCGCCAAATGTGCTGTGTCCCCGGAATTGTCGGGAAGTTATGCATGAAGTCAGTCCCTTACCTAAGGCGCTGACTTGCATTACCCGTCTGGCAATGCGATGTGCCTGGGGGTATGCAACAGCCGCCACAAACCAAACGCAAACACAACTAAACGGTAAACGAAACTGGCTTTGCTGTGTGTGCGTGTGTGTATACCTAAAAGTGTGCACAAAAACGCACCTGAGCGCAAATGAATGATTGTGTTGTGCAGTCGCTGCTTTTTCTTGATGCTCCGTTCTTGCCTCATGTACTCGCAAATGTTGAACAATGGTCGAAACTAGGGAATTTAACAATCAGCAAGCGCTTGCTTAGCAAGTAAAAATGTAGTTGCATTTATGCACTATCCTATTATTGATAGATCGTCTACGAACTTTTGTAATTCCCATTCACGTGACGTGGCCATTTAGGCATCCAAGCCACGAGGATTTGGGCTCGAATCCCCGGCCAGTCTACGGCTGTTATCTAGTCTTAACCGAAGGTAATAGAATCCAATGCTTTTTAAAAGAAAGGAAGCTCCATAATATGGACTTATATTCCGTACCATACTTCGAAACAAAATACTTTCGGTAAAATAGTAAAAACTCTCTTGGGCGAAAAGCAATCGTCTTATAATTTTGGTCCGCTCGAAAGGAGTGTCCGCCTTATAAAGGGGAAATGGGCATGGCCGGATTCATATTAATTTGAGCGAAAATGTAGAGTTTTCGCTGTAACACTTATACTTTAATTTATTTTTAAGTGAGCTGTGGAAAACAATCAAATATTAATATAAATAATAATCATAATAATAATTAAGGTAATAATTATAATAATAATAACATTAAAAATCATAAAAAATAATTATATTTATAATAATAGTTTTATTTACACTAATGATAATTATATTACTCAAGTGCTTTTGCTCTTTTCAGACGACTCCCAAAAGTATGCTATACTTTCGTCAACTTTTTTGGACTTTTTGGCGGCTGCATAAAGATTGCTGCCCACTGTACAGCTCGGCGTCGCGTTTGCTGCTGGTTGGCCAAGTGCGCATCCTTTGCTGTTGCTGCTTGTTGCATCGTTTTTTGGCTCATATGTTGCAACCTTTCGCTTAAGCAAATTGCCAGCGTGTGTGTGTGTCTGTGTGTGTGTGCGTGAGTATTTTTGTGTGCCTTGATGAGTTTGCGTTTGCTGGCTGTGCGGCAGTGCCTTGTACTTGCGGCTTGCAAAAGGCGCTGAGTTATTGTGCTCGTGCAATGGATGCAGCGACAGCAGCTATCCCAAAATGGCAACGTGCAACATGGAGGTGCTCCCAATCCACACCAGCTGCGTGTGCGTGTAAATGTGTGTGTTGCATTTCACTTAAAATGCTTTTAACCAAAACATTAAGCAGCTGGTGTCACATTACATCACAATGCAGACCAGCGTTAGTTGCTACAAGCCGCAGCAGCAACAACAACAACTACAACAAAAACATCAGATGCAGCCGCCACAAGAGCTAGTCGAACCCTTGCACTTGCAGCAGCAGCAACAATTTTATAGCCTAAATAAGCTCCAAAAGCTGCTTAAAACCCAGAAAAAGGTATTCAAAAAAAAACAACGACAGGTAAGTGCCCGAATTTATACGTGTATACATTTTTTTAAATATTTCACTCCTGTGTTAGCTAATGCCAGGCAGATCGATTTTTTTATTACTTTTGTTTCAGTTATGTTTTTAACCCCAAAAATTAAGAGCCAAGAAAATACTAAAGTAAAATATCAACATATCTACATATAAATTTAATTTTATTGAGAACTATGATTCTTATATGTAGAGAACCAGGTACACAAACCGAACCTTGAGGCCTTGGTTCTAGCCGTGAGCTAACAATTTTTTAATTAGAATAAAATACTTACAGACTTAAAGTTAACGAAATTAAAGGGCTTTCTTCGGCACGCCGAAGACTTAATACCCTTGCAGACCCAACCTTTTCATAATGTTCCTAGTGCTTTGCCCGTATCTAAGCACAGGGAAAATAGTAAATGCCGAATATGGTTACGATATCTTGAAAAAGAAAAAGGTTTTCATACAACTTAATTTTCGACCGATCATAGTCCGAAAAAGTAGTCCTTTGTAAATAAGATTTTGCATAAATGTAGGGAACCTAGTGAAACTATTAATGGCGAGTTTGGTGAAGATACCTTAAAAAGCAAAAAAGTTTTCTTACAACAACTTAATTTTCGACCGATAGTTCCTATGACAGCTATATGATATAGTGGTCCGATCCAGCCCGTTCCGACATATTTACTGCGTGCAACAGAAAGAGGCACTTCTGCAAAGATTCATAAAGATAGCTTTAAAACCGAGAGTCTAGTTCGCATAGAAACAGACAGACGGACATGGCTATATCGACTCGGCTGTTGATACAGATCAAGAATATATATACTTTATTGGACCGGATATGTCTCCTTCTATGCGTTACACATTTTACGACAATATTATAATACCCCCTGGAAGGATATAAAAATACCAATAACAAATGAATACAGACAATTTTGTTCGATTTGTAGCTGCCAATAAAACAATTGATGCGAAATTTACCTCTTGTATGGAGAGAGATAATAAAAGATGCACAGTAATAAATTTGAATATTTTGCATTTAATTAAACAAAAGCTTAAATTTGTTTACTTCAATCATTCTTGCCAATGTGTATATATACATGCTTCTATAATCTTTTCCACATTCCTTTTTTTTTGGTATTGTTTTTTTATTTAGCTGCATTTATTTTATAAATCTACTGGCTTCCATTTTTGTTGCTGTTGGTGTGTTTATTTGCCCTCGATTCAGTTTTAATTACTGTGCATTTATTTGTTGTTGTTTTGCGCTGCTGACTAATCAGGCCAATATTAAATTGTTAATTAACAGCCTGAGCCTGGATATTATATGCTAAATGGAATAGAGTTTTATGCCACGTAAGCTGTTTATTATTTATTATAAAAGGGCATTTTCTTCAGCTCTTTGTTGTTGTTTTTATCGTTTTTCTGGCTGCGGTCCGGTGTGTGTAGTAGAAAAACCAAAGAAAATTGAAAATAAATTGCATGGTAAAATGTTAAAGGCCATGGGCAAAAGATTTTGCCAGCTTATTAGCTGAAATGCTGGCCTAGCCAGGTCTGCCATGTTCCGGCTGTGTGTTAGGTCGGATCAGGTCACTTGATTCGTGGCCGTAGTCCTTGTGCAGCTTTGCGTCAAAACAAGCTACGGCTACACCTTTCAGACGTAAACGTCAATGCCATAGACATGCACACACACACACACACACACACACGCCCACATGCAACCATGAATGAAGTGCCGTCAATCAAGCCGTTTACAGTCTTTGCTGCCAATACAAATGGTAAAGCATTATATGCACCAGCTCAGCTTAGAGCTGCAATTGATTGCTTGTTTATTCAAATTAAATTTTGCATAATAAACTAATCGAAAAACTACCTCACATTTTGTGTTGTGCTTGCCCGTAAGTGAGAGGGCCAAAAACGCATTTGCTCTTTTAATAATTGATGCCAACGCACATGCAGAATTGCCCATAGATGCATTTAAAGCCATTGCCCAGTTGACCAGCAATAACAGCAACAGTTTTCGTCCAAAGTACGGAGCTGCGCATCGAGGCCTCTTTGGCACTGTGCCGTCGAGTCCATAAATCACTTTAATACCCGCACTCCATGTAGAAGGGGCCCATTTACAGTCGCCTACTGATACAACTAAGGCCAATGGCATGGGTTGAAGGGTTTGTTGGGACTCTGCCAGGAGCGAAGACAACGTGTACGGGTGTACAAAATCCAAATAGAAAGGTCTGTACTGATTTTCAGCTCACTTTCGAGCAGTGATTGATATCTTTTAAATAAACTTGGGCCAGTCTTGAAACTCTTTCATATACATGCTTATATCTCTGCTTCATACGATAGATAAATATTTATCAAGTGGCCTTCATGCGGAGAGTACGCCACAGAATACTCCCATCGAGTCGCAGAGCCACTTTATATCTTTGGAAATTCCCAGTGTCTTTTAACTGAAACGTACACTCAATTAGCTTAAGACCAGCATCATATCCACTCAACACAATTGCAAACATTGCTCTTAAATGCGCAAATATTGCTCCAAAATATTGATCCGAAATTACGAATAAGATTTAATAGCCGTAATTCAAGTAGCAGGCAGATTTTGACTGAAGCACTAGCTGGACTCATCTTTGGGTCCACTCTCGGCGGCTGAGTGTGTGGCAGGGCCCATTAAATGTGAGGGCAAGCCGTGTGTTGTTCTGGTTGTCCAACTGCAGCTGAATCGTCAGCATGATTAATTGATGAAAATCCCTTCTGCCATGCAGGATAATAAATTACAATACACCGACCAGCACATAGCGGCAGACGGACAAACGAGCGAACCGAACGCACGGACAGGTAGCATGTGCTTCAAATAGCTAACAGACAACCCACATATACACACACACACACACACGTGCGCAGATGAGGTCGTGATGTGTGTTGTGGCCCCTGCATTGAATTAAACTACAGCCAGGACGAGAATGTCGACGTGTTCCGGCAAGGAAGGGGACGCCGACACGTTGGCAGTTTCCTAAATTAGCTTAATTTCATTTAAAAACATACCGTGTTGCTGCAACAGGCACACGACCACATTCCCGCACGCTAGCAACGCCCACAATCAAGAGGAAGCATCTCACATGAAGCGCCTATTTCCCTTACTATTAATATTTATAATTTTATTGTTATTAATGCTGTTATTAGTATTATTATTACCGCTATTGTTTTTATTATTATTCTTATTATTTTGATTATTATTGTCAGTGCTTATAATTAACGCATATTAGTTAGCCTAATTGGATAGTTAAGCACCCGAGTAAGTTCATAAAGTTGCCACAAAGAAAATTCACTTCACGCTTCCCTTGATGTTGCCACACGCCACACAGAAGATTAAATCCAGCCCGTGCAGCTAGCTAGTGGTGACATCAACTTATGAAATTCTCGAATTTAATAACCAGCTGTGCAGCTGCATTCGCAAGTGCACGGTATTTAGCTCGTTGCAAACTCACAATTAGACATGACTGTATGCTGCTCGCAGCGCCGGCAACCAGTATGCTGTTCGCTCGATGGCTGCACTGACTCGAGCTCATAACAAATCTCTAAAGTGGGCCAACACGTTGCGTATACACAATGCAAGCTATGCGCTGCTGGCGTTTCCGCGGTGTGCGGCTGCTTCCGTTTCGCCTTGCCCTAAAAGTATGCTATGTGTTTATTGTGTGCCAGCTACTAATCAGAGTTAAAGAGGGAGAGACAGTGAGAGAGTGAGAGAGGAAGAGCTTTAGACGCAGAGTGAAAGAGTGTGAGTGTTTTTGTCAGAGTGAGTGAGTGAGTTTGATGGCCAATCGTACTATAAAATTAAACAAAAACAATTTCCAACTTTAATGATTACAAGTTCATAAAATTATAAGCTGATTCACATGAATATTTAATATCTACTCTTGCACGTATAAATATGGTGCTCCCTCGCGAAAATAAAACGCGTATTTCCTAGTGTGATTTAAAAGGGCAAAAAAAATCAAATTTTTCCTTTTAAAATTTTTAATTAAATATCCTATATTTAATGCATTTTATATTCCAATTTTTAGATTTTATTTTTGAATAAATTTACAAATCTGTACGTAGTTTATATCTGGTTACATCACAAGGTGCCTTTAAATCAGCGAGTTTCCACTCCGTAGTTTCGACTGTTCTTAAATTCCATCAAGTATAGTTATATTACTGCAGGTCTCGGGAACTATGGGAACTGGGGACTTGAGCGGAGTTCCCTTTTAAGCAAATGCGGTTCAAGTTCATTTTAAACTATCAATAACATATCAAACAGTAAATATTATATTTATTATTATAAATATACAATTGAATACAAAAGAATATCGAATGCTTGTGATGGCATCTCGTAGAGGGTATCTCTTAGTCGGGCGCTCTTACTTCTATATATAGTTGTTGCCTGCGACCGATAAATCTATTTCAATTTCTCAGTGACATTTCTTTCGAATTTGATAAGATTAAATGGCATCCGTCATTTGTCAAATGAACATATGTATATCTAATAAATTCTCTGAGAACCTTAGCAGTTTAAGAAAGTATCTTCTGTTTAGAAGTCCACACAGTCCACCAAATTCATAACTATGATAGTTCGAGGCAACGAAGACGCCATGACCCAGAAAATGACTTGCACAACACGGATGTCTGGCACGGCAAAGCTGCTGCGCTTTAATCCAAATGGATAGCTATTATTGAACATGCTACACTCTTTCTCAGCTACCCTAAGCCATATGAGCACAAAGTTTCCCACAATGCGCTCCCGACTGTGCGACTGGAATGCCGGCCAAGGTATTAAATCTTCAAGACACAAGTCTCTCTACTGCTTTGGGACTTGGATGTACTTTGCCCTGAGGGGGCACAGTGCTTTGTGCTTCCCGATTTTCTATTTTCATTCATATGGGGCAATAGAGCGATAAAAGCTTATCGCAGTCATTACGTAGCAACCGCTCTGACTGTTGTTGTCGAACTTTGAACGCCAGTATAATGTTGAATGTCGTTTAGTTTTCGCGGCGTCGGATCCAACCGGTTTCCAAGCATGAACTTGAGCTTTTGCTCTTACAGGGCTTAAGCTCAGCTCGCAGACGACACAGCGCTAGACAGATATATCTATATATATATATATATATATATATATATATCTAGCCGCACATATGATGACTAAAATATGCATTAGAGATCGGCTAATTGGACTTAAGCACAACTTACAACCTACTTGATAGCTGGATGTGTGTGGGATGTGATAAAAGCCCAGCTAATGATAATAAGTGGCAAAACGTAGACGACTTGAGTAATAAATTAACTATTACATTTTATTAACTGCACATTCTCATCAAAAGTATCAAATTGCAACGGTATCTGTAGTAACACAAAGCTAGCTTCTGAATCGCAATTATTATTTTAAAAAAAAATGATTGCGGCAACAAATTTATATTCGCATATAACTCGCTCGGGTAAAGTAAACATTTACTTAATTCGTAGAATTAAGTTCCCCTATTATTTGTGACTATAAAAACAACTTAGCCGGGTCTAAAATGTCGGATCAGTTATATTCTCAAATTAAGGGCCGTTATAAAGCTAACACTAAGTCTTTATAGACACATAGTTTTTTCAAGCTTCTCTCTCTTGAAACTTGTGCGTTTCTTTTTTGCACTGCGTGAAGCATTAATGGTGCTCGCTGTAAAATTATTAAGAAATATATTAACCATATTAAATATCATATAAACAGCTTTAAAAACAAAACAAAAATTTAAAAAAAAAAAACAATTTCAGCATAAACAACATTGCAACGAAGTGTGAAACTGAAGATCAACAATTGCATGGAATTAGCTGGCTTGATTTCCACTTCAAAACCCGAATGAAAATTCCGCAAACTCTGCAATTAAATGCTCGAGGCCGTCGTTGATGACGATGTTTTTTTTTTTCAGCTGTCGTTGTTCATTTTGGCTTTTCGTTATTATCGGTTTGGTTTTCTAGTAGGCGGTCTTATCAATTCACCTTAAAGCGGTTCCGTCAGTGACTCCGTTACTGTTACTAAACGGACGGACGGTCAAATACATCGATAATGCAATAAGCGTACAAATAAACATTATAGGCAACACTCAGATAAGATAGCCGTACAATTAACGGAAAACATATATAAGTATATTAGGTGCGAGTAAGCATGAGCTGTTTGCATATTTACATACACACATACATAGTATGTACCGATACCGTATACCCTTGAATATGGCCAGCTTTATGACACGGTGAGCCACTACTTGCCGTACATCAATCGAGCCAACACCCTACGTCAGACTACTCTACCCTTTGTCTACTTTGTCCAATGTTGAAAAATCCTCAACGGACCAAAGTAAATTATGTCATACTGTTAGTTTAAAGTGTGCAAAACGACGCCAACGCTGCGGCACAGTGTGTTGTTATCATATCTCTCATAAATTGCTGATAAACGACATTTTTAGTAAAATCGAAAGTACTCAGAAAAAAAGTATATATATATATATCTTATTTATTATATATAAATGAAATCAATCAGTTAGAACATTCTTGCAACTTGCCAAAGTAAGGTTTAAAATATAACAATAAATAAGATCCCTAATATGCACACACACAAATTTAAACCAATAAGATTTGCAGTTGTTTTCCCCCTCCCAATGGACAATTTACTGATAAATATATATCGGTTTGGGCCTGATACCACTGACAATCGGCAAGTTGTCGCTTTTTGGCACACCGTTAACCACTGTGCGCAGCCGAGTCGGACTTGCTCGCGCTTTTGAACGACAGCCGCTCTCATTCACTCGCCGCAACGCACACTGTACGGAGGCACGGAGGCCGCAATAACATAGATAGCTGACCGATCGCATACTCAAGTCGTTGGAGTCGACTCTCTGCAGAAGCCGCCATGAACAAATACGCATTGCTGGCCGTGTGCCTGTTGGCTGCCGTGGGCGCCCTGCTGCTGGAGGTGCGGGCCAGCCCCAGTCCGCAAAAATTGAGCAGCAGCCAGCTGGAAAGCGTCTCTGCAAAGTTTTTGCCACCGGAGTTTCGCAATACAAACGTCAGCATGGGTGAGTTCCTGACACTGTGACATAATCGTAATTAATTGGAAATAAATCGTGGATCGTCCATCGTTCACAGATGATATTAAGCGCGTCTATCGCGAGAAGTGCAAGAAGGTGACATTAACGGATAACTCAACGTTGTATCAGGATATCGAGAATGCTGCCGCACAGCTGGGCTCCTGTCTCAGCGGCCTGGCCAATCTGACGGCGCTGCAGGCTGAAATGGAGGCAGCCCGCCCAATCGGTGAGCTGGATACCGTGTTCAACAAGTACTGCCAGCGTGCACCGGAGGCCGAGGAGTGCGTGCGCGCATTCAATGCGAAGGTGAAACCCTGCCTAACCGCTGAGGAACTACGACAACAGGCCACCATGATGCGCCTTGGTGCCTCACTGCTGGAATTCGCCTGCTCGCGCGGCGGTGATCAGATTGCGCTATTCGTTGCCGAACAAGGACCCGAGTGCCTTGAGGCCAACAAGGAGAGCATTAGCAGCTGCCTGAACAATTCATTCCATCAGTATATACCCAAGGATGGCCAAGTGCCCGATCTGATGAGCCGACCCGAGCTGCTCTTCTCGCCCACACACTGCGTGGACCTGCAGAGCTTCGAGGCCTGTGTGCTGCATCATCTGGAACAGTGTGCCGAGATCACGCCCGCCAACATTGTGCAGTCCATCTTCCGCTTTGTGAAGAACGAGACCGACTGCCAGGCGTGGATGAATGCACGCGCCAACGAGCGGCCCATCCTGCTGGCCAGCGCCAACAATACTGGCGGCGGCGACGGTGCCGCCACTCTGGTCACGACCCTTGGCGGCACCTTGGCCGTCACGCTGGGCGCCTTCATGCTGCGCTACTAGGCTAGCATTTAGAATTTCATACTCATAAATGCGTTAGCTTTGATAAAATGCTTATAGTATTCCTTATTTTCATTATCATATAATTTTTTTTTTCTCCCTATCTGCAATAATGAGAGTAGTGATAACATTTCCAGCCTATTGTGCAAGTATTCGTATGTATAATATCATTTTTTTTTTTCGTTTTTGTTTAAATACTTATGTGCGGTACTTTGTAATTTAATGACTACTTTATTTATTGCTTATAATAAACAAACGATTACGATATGCTTGTGTGTCGGCAACTACCCTACCAATCGGCAGCGTGTGTGGAAATTCATGGTATTTTTGTGTAGTCACAGGGGATTAGCTGGGTAAGCAATTGTATGTTATATTTCAAGGAAATGTATATTTACTTAATTCTTTTTGCGGGTTATTTATATCTGTAACAAATCGAACGATTGCCTAATCATCAGGAAATATCATAAAAATATCAGGCATTCGGTACGATAAGCATAAGTACACATATAGTTTATATAAATACTCATGTATTGATATGCAATGCTTGGCAAATCTTATCAAATCTTCGTATCTATCGTATCACTTATATTTTCAGTATCAGCTTTGCTCCTTTTTGCCATGCAAACAAAGTTCAAGAACTTGGCACACAAAACAGACAGATTCGGTGATTCAGAAAATACGAAATTCGATAAGGCTTCATTTGTAAGACTCTGCCTCTGAGTCACGCATGCAAGAAGGATTGCATACTTTTGCGCTGCTCGCTAATTTATTAAGGGATATATTCACTGCCGATATTCAGGCTATGTCATTAGATAGTGAGGACCCGAACAAAAAAATTGATGGAATTTGTGACCAAACCAAGTTAGATTCATTTATTCTTTGAGTGTATGCCCATACAGATAGATATACCCAATCGCATGCTTGCTGTATAGGGTAGCCGCGGTATCTGGTAAATGCCTAATATGAGCGGTAATCAGACTAACATTAGTTAGTATGTGTACAAATGCGGATAGAAATGAGAATACGTCATAGATAGCTGGAACGGGAAAGTACGCAATTACATGTTGAAGTCAATAAATGAGAAATGTGTTAAATGTAAGCATTTCGTGATTTATAGATTAGATTATTCTATTTCTAAACGCCATCCGAAGGAAAAGTTTATAGGTTTTATATGTGAAAAGCAACAGAAATAACTAATTGAACAACATTTAATTATATAAAGGCAGTAGAAGTAACCGGGAGGATTTGTTTCATATTCAAACCATATTTTGTCGGTTGCACTCTGCTCGGGAGTACTTGACTAGCAGATATCTTAAACATATCGCCAAACTGCGGTTACATGCTTTTTAGGCTCCTTCTACGCATATATGCACAGAATATATACACACACACAAGCACGCTTCTTCTCCTGTTTAATACACACTATGGAAAGTGTATGTTTGATTAACTTCGTTGTTTTAAGTCCAAGTCATATAAATATGGCACACAAATGGCGCAAGGCTCTTCATAATGGAGATGAAATAATGTTTTCCTCTATTTTTAAGTGGAATTGGATCCATACAAAACACATAGCATAGATATGTATACTATATGAGAGCCAACATAAAACATTTGGTGTCTGTAGCTCTGCTGATCCCCAAAATAAGCCTACAAATCCATGTATCTGAATTAATATTTATTCAGTGCAAGATTAAATATGCCTTCAGATCCTTCAAGTCATTTTTAAAACATGGCGCACCTTTACAGCAACAATTGCTGTTGTAGCTATATATTGTAATATAGTGAGCTGCTCTTGAAATCATTTGTGCACGTTTGGCTGGTTAGTTTAGTTTGGCACAACCAGATTGTTTATTCGGTCTATTCTAAGTATACTCTAGATAAATAATTCTTATTGTCATTAATATTATTTATGTGCATAAGTTATAAAGCTTAGGCCCTGGATTTCTAAACTATTTAACTATGGTTAGAAAAAAAAAATTTACTTAAGAGGCAATAACTATTTCGTGATTTTAGCAGACCGCGCCTGCTGTAGCATTTGCTGCTGCTCTTGCGCCTGCTCCTGATCTGTTTCTTGCTCCTCCAGATCCTCTAATGCATTCTGCTCCTCCGTATCCACACTCTGCTCGAGCACATCGTCCAGATGCATCCAGACGTACTCGACTGCCGCACGCAGCTCGCTGGCATATTTCCAAGCGCTGCGATCTTCAACCAGCTCCGTCAATTCATAATTGGCATCCGGCTCGCGATAGTGCTGCATGTGGGCAAGCTTCGTGCTGACGGATCGCGGATTGCAACTACCCGGCAGCCACTTGAGCGTAAAGTGATTGTGCAGCGTCAGCGAGTAGCGCGTATTGTGGAAGCACTTGGTCGCCCGATTGGGCAGAGAGTAGTTGCGATGACGCATTGTGTGCTGCAGCACATAGAGCTGGTCTGCCTCCAGCTGCTCGTGGTTCTGTGCCTCGGGCACCACCTTGGTGAAGTAGGTGTTGATGAAGCACATAGAGACATGGCCATTGGGACATTTAGCAATTGTTGTTTCCTGGTCCGTGTCCAGCACATCCTGCCAGCTGCGCAGCGTGCCCAGTGGCATAATCACCTCATCGACATCCACATTAACCATATAGTCATACCGATACATATTCCTATAGAAGCAGTCATTGTAGGGTATCAGCTCGTTCAGCCGCTTGACCAGACGCCGCTGCTGCAGCAGCAGGTGCTGATAGTGTCGCAGCCGTGGCATGCCGTTGGCCAGCGTAAGCGGACGCAGCTCCAGGTAGCCAATGCGCTGATAGTAGTCCAGGACCCGCTGCACCGCCGGATGCACGTCGTACATGTAAGCGTAGATGCGTGAGGCGCCCATCAGGCGCTGCAGCTCGAACCACTCGATCAAACGCTCCGACAGATCCATGTACGGAAAATCAAAGCCCTTCACGCATACGCCAAAGCTGAGCTTGGCCGTTGCATTGCTGCGGGATGTGGATGTGTTCAGGCTGGATCCGAAGCTGGGCTTCTCCGTGTCATTTAAGGCTGCAGCGATATCGTAGTGGACACGAAGCGAATTGCTGGCGCGCTCACAACTTTCGGTGACCAGAGAGACGGTACGCGGCATGGCGTATTGCAGATTGGGCGGCAAATCGGGCACCGGGCAGCTCAACAGATGAGGATAGTTCAGCAGTGGCGTATTGCCCCAGTTGCTGATCCATATGCTCAAGTATTCGCTGACCCGCGTCATAATGGGCTCATTGTGGTCCGCATACCACAGCTGGCAATGCGTCGGCGGGAACTCATTGTTGATTTGATTGGCCGTCGCCAGAACGCGCACCACGCCCTTTGGCAACATGACGCCGGGACGCAGGTCCAGGTAGGCGGCATACAGACGGAACGTCACGTTTGCATTGATGAAAGTCTGCCAGTAAATGTTGTGCAGCTGCAGATCCAGCGGATCCGGATACAGGGCGCAAGTTTTGTTCTTGCGATATTTATTTGGCTTCGCATAGCGATACCAGAAGCCATAGTCCACCTCGGGCAGTTCGTGCTCCAGCTGTTGCACCAGCTCCTCATCAACTGGCTCCTCCAGAGTCTGCACCGGTGGCGGTGTCCCCCTCACTACGCCAGCCGACGTCCTAACGTGCTGCAGTTGCTCCACAAACAGTTGCTCGGCCCGCAGCTCCCGATCCGCGCTGTGCAGTGCCGACAGCAGCAGCAACAGCGCAAACATCACAAGCATCGCCAGTAGCGTCAGCTTGATAAAGCTACCTCTACCTCTTGTTGACATTGCGGCCAAACTAATCGTGGCAATCATTGCGCTAACTGCCGAACCCGGCAATCGTCCGCTTTATCTATGTGAGCTCTACGAGTCTAACAGCCACGAAGTGCTTCCTGCCGTTGGCCACATTTGCGGCCCGAACGCTTATCAATGTAGTGGCTGATATCCATTTACTAGCTAGACAGACCGTTCGACCATAAAGCAATTTCACTGAGAGAAACTTTTATATTTAAAACTCAATGAAATAAGGACAACCAAAACAAACTGCCTTAATTTTCGAAAATTGCCATATTATCAAACATTTTATTAATTTCCATTAACTTACATGTGTTAAAGAAAATCTTATCAACAAATATCAGAAAATATTTTCTGAAACTAAGTCATTTTTTTATTAAGCCGATTCTCTAAGATATAGGAAAAAACTTTTTAGTATGTAAGATCAAAATATAAGCCTTATTGATCGGAGAAAATGTTTTTAATTATGTGTAAGCTAAATTTCAATTTAACATAAATAATCTACAATATATCCGATTTCAGCAATATTTGATTAAATCAAAGGAGATTCGCTTCTTGATTATTTTTTCTATGTCCAAAAGATTTTTTTAAATAAATGTTTGTATTTTATCTTTGTAACATTGTGCTTATAGTATAATATAGATAATACTTTGAGATTAATGCATTTATAAAAACTGAAAGTTATAAGTCATATCGATCCATGTTTTGCTTTGCTTATTATCTATATAGTATAGTATATGCATAACATAAATGATTTTCGCCTTACTCGCAATTTGTTTTCGGAACTCTTGTATTCTTAACATGTTATTTATGTCAGTGTCCACAAATTTGCCAGCATAAGTCTATATATACAAATTTACTATATGGGCAAAACCACAACTGATCTTAAGTGTGTGTCAGATTGATTTGGCTGTTTAGTTATCTTTGACTTACAATCATAGAACTGTATTTTCCTTTTGAAGTCAAGTGTGTGCCATATTACTTATCAACTTACTGACTTGCCTAAACAAAAACAAAACTCGAATATGACTTTATTGTTTTTAATTTTTCATAGAAACATTTCGCTATGGCGCATAACAGTGGAATTTTGGAACTACCTCGTGAAAGGTGTTAATAATTCGTTTGGCGCTCAGTATCTTGGCGGTGCGAAACAGAAATTCGGTGAAGTTAATTGAAATGAATTAATAATTCCAATTTATGGGCCATTTGTGCCTAAGATATCAATGAAATCAATCAAAAACGAATTAACATGTGCCTCTCCGCGGCTCCCGACTTTTTAATACTCTATTTGAAGCTTAAAAAAATATTGCATTTCATTTGAAATGCAAAAAAATATTTCATATATATTTTATTATATTAAACCTACTATTAGCCAAACCTAGCATGTATATATAAGGGGATGTATACTTTATTTTTTTGTTTGATAATATGTTCCTGTTTCGTTTAATAAGTCTAATCCAAAATTGAATTCAATCCACAATTTCTTTCACAACAACATTTATAAATGTGTAATATACACCTGCACTACACATTTAATCTGTCCTAGCTTTCCCACCCTGTCCAGTGGCAGAAATGTGTAAAGAGACATGCGCAAAAGGTTTTTCAAATATAAAGATAAAATATGTATTAGTTTGGTCCGTGGTCGCAGCGTTTGGAACATGACATTGCTTTTAAAAGTAATTTAAAACAAGTTTTTGTTTTGTACGCTGTAATTGAAAATGGACGCGTTGAGGTTGCATTTTGAAGTGCTCCAGTTTTGTAAATAACGCCAGCCAAAGCAGCACATTTATACATTTAAGTACTTGAACCTACTAGTTGCAATTCAATTTCCAAGATAACGTTGATAATATATTTGTTGGGCCGATTGGACAACTAAGTAAGGTGCCCGCCCCCCGCTTCTCTTACCCATTTGCTACCCGCTAGACCGCTTGTTATGGCCAGTTGTCCATTGAAGTGTTGATAAGCAGGCGGGGCCAGATAAGTGTATAAAATAAAGAACGAAAAAGACAGTGAAAAATTAATAGTAAGACCTGGAATGGAAGCAACTGGTTGAAACATCGCGAAACAATTGAAGTCCCAATAAAAAGGCACTTGATTTTTATTTTATTTACTAAACGGGTAAATTGGCTTTATGGCATCTGAAAATCGAATATCGTTGTCCCTCACAAATTCAAGCGTAGACCTACCAAATTTTGTAGCTAGACCAAAGAAGATCTTCTCAAAGGATCAATTAAATAGTCGATACATAACATAGGTAATCTACTCGGTTTAAGCCCAACACAAATAAATACTGTCCAACCAAAAAGTCATCTCTGGACTTGTTGAAGCATTTATTATACTCTGAACAGAGGATTGTGTGAAGAAATGCACCCAATGTTCTTTTTTCATTTTGTCATTATATCTAAAAAAAAAAAAAAAGGAAAAAGTGCGCATAGTTTCCACATACTTTCCTTTATAGCAGTATTCACCTTTTAGCTGCTTTCACAAGTCTAGCAAAAAAGTGTTTGTTTTGTTCAGCAGGTGGCTCTTTCCAAAGGGTATGCACTCATTGGGCTTCTCGAAATTGTTAAAGTGCACTTAATTTCCATACCCTGTGAATGACCAAGTGGGGATATGAGTTTAATAGATGTGCCTGTTAAATAGGGTAACTAAATAATAACATTTTGAGGATATATTAACTGCCAAAATGATTAAATGAATAAGCGTGAGTAGAGGGTATTTACTAGTCGCGCACACTTGGTCAACGCCGATTCACGTCTATTTGTTTGTGTTATTTTATTTTTTATTTTTGTCGAGCTATTATAACTTTGCGCTGCCCTATTTTTGCAAGTAATTTAAAAATAATTTGATGTTGTTGCTCCTGCTGGGGTGCGCTAGGGTGGGATTAACGTTTTTGCTAGGTCCGAAGTTTGCTTTATTGACATTGTCACCAGGGCTTGTGACAATGAGCGCATACCTGCAGGACGACCACGGCGATGGGGAGTTGAGAGGACGACGAGAGGATAATAAAATTGTGAAACAACTTTTTAATGAGAAACATTTTTTGCACATTGCGCTGCCGGTGCGAAGGGGTTGCGAATTGGGTGAGCTGCTGGCCTGCCCATAATATGGGTGCACCAAGTTTGTAAATTGTTGCTGCTGTCACGAATGCTGATGATGATGCTGATGCTGTCGCTGCCTGCGGCTGGCTCGCAGATATATTCGGGATACGAATGGCAAACGCGAGGAAATTTAAATTACCTTCAAATGTTGCGGTTATCGCATAAATTTAATGAAAATTACGTGAATGCCTATTAAATTGCCGAATTTCTACAGGTCTTAAGTATATCAATTTAGCAACGAGCGATATAACTTTGGCACGTTTATTCACCAGGTTACTCAATGGGATTTCACACCTGAAAAGCCACTTAAACCGCATAGTTGAGGTTTGCTGACTGCGGTCAAATTATTATCGTTCATTTTAGTTAGAAATACTCAATTGCGAAGTGGCAGTCTCTATTTATAGTAATCGGTTATGTTACTGCCGCTAAGTTAAAACAAATTATATATACATATATATATATATATTTAAGTACCTGTGCGTGTCGAATAATGGACTACATTCAATCGATCCATAATAATACCTACTTGAATTGTCACCTAACTACAAAAACATTTTTAATTTTTCTGACATTTTTCCCACTTTAAAATAAAAGGTTCTATTTAAATGACTTTATTGTAATAAATAATTTTAAAAACTTGTTCCCACATAATAATATTTCTCTTTAGTTCTATTAAACAAAGCGTTTAGACTTTAACAAAGTATTTAAATTAAATCGCATTTCTAATTTAACGCTTTTAAACATGTATAAATGTAAAGAGTTATAGATAAAAGAATTGTAAAATAATGGAATTCACAGCCATCCGGTCACAAGATCAGCACAGTAAATCCAACTTAGTCTGCAGGCGTTTGGATTCAAGCTTTGAAACAGCTGGAGGTCTTGCTATTTTGTAGATCCGTTGCAGGCACTTGTTGCAGCTGATGATGAGCTGCGGCTCCATCATTAACAACAGCCACACAATCGATTTTAGTCGCATGGAAAATACGTGCTACAAACAACACGAACTACTTGCCTGCGAGTGGAAAACTTTTATGCCCAGTCGATTGACGCGACAATTGTCACACACACACACACGTACACACACAGAGCCGAACACATAGCCAGGGCTAAAGCCGGATACAAAGCCTGAGCTGGATCTGTTCAGGCTTATGGGCCGCAGTCCACAGCAGTGACGCCCACAAGACTGGGCTACAATTAACTATGAAAATTTTACGCCGCACTGCAAAACTGCAAACTTTTTGCCTTAATTGCCCAGAAAAGTAACACAAATGAAACGCATCGACGCTTAATTACTTTTGCTAAATGGCAGGGACGTCGCCGTCGACTGCGTTAGGTAAACAGTGGGCGGGACGGCACTCGAGCACTTTGCTTTTATTTTGCTTCTGGCCAAGAGCAAGGGCCAACTTTGCAGCATGCGGGTGTAAAAGGTAGCTAGAGGTTGGGTTGGTGGCACACTTTGAATTTGCAGCAGGGCAATTTACTGCATTCAGTTCATGGCATTGGCTAAGACTCCTTCTGTTTATACCCTTGGCTTTGGATATTACCGAATATTCCCGTGGTTTGTTCGACATATCGCAGAAATCTTTTTATTTCATTTTAAATTTAATCAATTAATATTTGACAGATTTGATTGAAATCCCTATTTACGATATATGTTAACAATTTTAATTAACAATTTAATTCTTATTTTATAATTGCCCGTTGTACTGAAAATATTGCAAGTCATAGATATTTTCATAAACAAGGTAGGGCTAAATTTGATGTCTGCCCAAAAAATTGGCATCTACCAAATATGGTTAGATGAATGCAATTGTTGGGATCAAAGTTATTTGTGTTTTGAAATAAATTGTTTCATATCTCCGCTCTTCCGTTCTTTAAGCAACTGATTTGATTAGAAATTCGGTTCAATCTAAAAGAACAAAGTGTAATTTCAGATGTGAACCGGATTAAATGGTTTTATGAATATAGTACGAGACTACTTTGTAAAACCTCGATATTTGTAACTTTTGTAGTTCCGCAAGAGCATCGTATGTTCGGCTTGATCAAGATAATAAAATCGACATCTTCCTGGCTTAAGTCGGACTGATTGCTGCCAGCATGTGAGCGGCGCAGCACGATTTGACTTTTGTAGACGTCACAATTTGAGAAGTTTCGCCAGCGCTGTGGCAAACTTGGCCAAAAACTTGTCTGGCACTTGGTCTCAAGTTTTTGATTAAAAGCCTGCCACACAACGCCATGCACGCAGTGGGGTAAACTTTTTTATACCACTCGCAGCCCGAAAATTGTTAATTGAATGCACTTTGGGTGCGCAATGTTTGCCTTTTACCCAAATGAGTGGCCATCTGTTAGCAGCTGAAATTAGTGAACGAAGTGCTCCAAAGAATAGCTAAATAGCTGGCATATATATACATTCATTGATATATACATAAATGGATAAACGATCGATACGAGGAAATTTTCGTTAAGCTGAAATTGTATCTTGATAGGCTTAGTTACAGCTCCGCCAAGCTGTATTTAGTTGCTAATCAGGTCTACCTCATCTTTTCGATAACTATCGATAGATAGACTAAGGACTATTCCAATAAAAACATCAAAGGCATGCTAAATGATGTATAAGTTAAGTTGGCCGACATCTATTCATAGCTGCAAAGACAGACACAAAATTTGGGCAATGAATGCGTTGTCTGGCTCGGTGTTTGCATTCATCAATCACACAGGACTCCCCGCTAGGGATATGTTTATTGTATCCCCACAAATTGATATCGGCAATACGAAGCCCATTTGTTAAACTGCATTTCAGCTGTCAGTTCAGTTGCTGCTGCTGCTGAGCAGCCTGTTGCCAGCCGCATTCGAGGAGCTTGAGTTGCACATTTCATGCAGGATGAGAATACCTTAAAGGACGCCCACCCCGCTCTTCTAGCTTTATAGGGCGGTCGAGACACGTTGGGCTTATGCACCCGCATCCCGTATACAGCCATAGACATCTATAGACACGCCCCACAGCTGTTGCTGGGCGTGGCGCCTTTTCACTTGAATGAAGTGCAAGCCAACGAAGTAAAAACCCGAAAATAATAGCAAAAGCATCTGCAGATATTCTATAAAAGCCGAGGCTAACGAGATTTGATGAATTGCAAGTCTTTGTGAAAGGAAGCTGCAGGAAAACTGTGCGTGAATAGCGCCTTCAACTCAAACTTCCGAAAGCCGTCCAGACCGCCTCTAAGCAAGGGAAAAAAAAAACAAGAAAAAAAAAGAAGCCATTAAGTGGTTTAAACCAGTGAAAAAGCGCACAACAAGCAACAGCAACGAAAAATGCAGTTGACATAAAAGAAACCCAACCAGCTAAAGCCAACTCCCACGTCAGCCTCAGCCCCCGCGCCAACGCCAGCAGCAGTCTGGCTGGCAAACAGACGGACAGTTAACTAGATAGCAAGCACGTGGATACGAGCACAAAGCATCTTGACGAATTACTTGGCAGCTGTGTTGGACCAGAGCAGCGATGCTGAGACGCAGTCTTAACATTGCTGCAAAGAAATTTAATTTAACCAACCGCTTTCCCGGTATCCAGATAGGATTCATTACTTGCTTGCCGTCAGGTGCAGGCAGTTAATGCTGACAGCTATTGTACCAGTTGAAATCCAATTGGACTTATGTCATAGGCGGTGAAGTGAGCTGTAATTACGGCAATCAAGTTTTTATAGATCTCAATGAAATATCTGAGGTATTACACTTTGCATGCGTACCGTTTGTTAGACATTAATCGAAAGCTTTTACATGCGATGCAATCGATGCACGTTTTCAATTTCCAGCTTGTAAATTAACTGACTTGTGAATATTGGTGGTCCGCATGTTAAAGTTGGTGTCAACTTTGCCCACAGACAGCATAGAGAAGAATTACCGTTGTAAAAGCTTTTCATTGAGACACCACAAAGTATGCAATGTATCCAATTCGGAGCGAGTTGGAGCTTTAAGCGAACCACAGATATTGATCTTTGCTGCACCATTGTTAAAAATGAAAGTAAACAGTCGACTAATCCAACTGGACGGTGCCATGTTTACTGCACGAAATGAGGAAAAACTATGCCTTGACTTTAAAGCCAGTTAAACTTGAATTTGCTGATTTTTTACATGTGTCTAGTATTATGTATAGATCCGTAAATTCAATCAAAATTCAAACCGAGGGGTACACTCAACACACAGGCAGACAGAAAGAGGGAGAGAGAGACTGAGTGAGCAGGAGGGAGCTAGTAAGGAAGAGGCACAAACAGAGTGCACATCTCTGGCTGACAAATGGTGCATTAGAGTTTTACATAGACTGCACGATCCGGACATGGAGCGACTCTCGTTTTCAGCACTGAGCATGGCCATATTGCTGCACTCGGTCATGGGCATCTCATACTACTTTCTGATGGCCCGGTGCTCCCCGGCGCCCCTGCTAGGCAGCTGGCTGTTCGTCGCCTGCATTGGAGCCGTGCTGCAGGTGGTGCACATATTTCCGCAGTGGTGCCGCAACTGTTCGTCCCTATGCCGCCTGACCATTGAGATGGCCGTGTGCTGCTTCACGCTGGACCTGATGCTGACCAAGCTGTGGTGTCGCATTGAGTCGCTGTGCCACTGTGCCATCGTCGGCATCCTGCAGCTGCTCGTTACGGAGGACCGCACCTTTGCTTCCTGCGAGTACTGGATGCTCGGTGTGACCACCAGCGTGATTGGCGCCTGCCTGCTCTGGTTCACACTGTGGGCCACCGCGTTCCCCAGCAGGCTACGTCTGGACTATACCACTTGGCAAAAAAACGTCTCACGTTCGTTTAAACAAAATATTCGCCATTTGGCTTTTGGGCCGTCGAATCTACAGTGCGCCAGCTCCCCGCGCTTGGAGGAAAGCGAGCAGAGCTTTGCCAGTTGAGCCAGTCGCAGGACAAAAGGTATTATTAATTGGACAAAATAAGTTCAAAGTTGAAGGTGGGTCAGGCCGCAATGACATTTACCATGCACCACAACCTGTATTAGACTAAGCCAAACAAACTTTACAAATTGCAAAAAAAAAACATTCAGCAGTCCCCTTATTCTGCGTTTCCCCAAACAAATGTGACTTGCAGCAAGCAATGATGTGTGCCCTAAACCCAATCCTTGGAAATTTATGGAAATTACAAATAAAATGTTATATAGAGTATATCAATCTTTAGCTGGCTGACTTAAGTTTGACCAATGCTTGTTATTATTATTTATAAGTAGAAAACAGACGAGTGCACTAATCCGTTGATTCACGCGTTACAATTCGCAACCAGTTTAAGCTACGAAAGCGGGACGAGGAATTTCCCCCAAACTACAATCGTAGATACTTTTCAAAGCTTCCTGAAACAGAGCTTAGAATTTATGTTAGGCAGCAGGGTTTTATCTGGCATTAGTGAAACAATTTTCTTACGACCTTGCAATGTTTTCCTACCATCGAACAAGCAGCAAATAAACCAAATTGGGAAAGCATCTGGTTTTTTTTTTGTAGCTTTTAGCCAACCGGCGCACCGGTGCAGCCACAGAGAAACCCGTTTGAGCGAATCATGGCCATGAGGCAATGCGGAAAACATCCGCTGCACGCGCCTAATTGTGGGCTGGTGCACTCCTCCTCTTGTTGCGTTTCGGAAGACGGAACCAAAAACCAAAAAAACCGAATGCAGCAGTCGGGAATACTGGACTATAAAACACCCTTTACGCGGCTTTAAGTGCAGCTGAAGCTTGAACGGAAATCATGTGATACCAAAGGAGTGCCATCAAATGGTATGCATATACATATGTTTCTGATATTTCATAACTTTTGAAAGTCTCTTCGATCACATTATAATGCAAACTAAATATAGTCCGTGTGTATATTTGGTAAGGGTATTCAAAATGCCTAGCGCTGTGTGGTTGGAGTTGCGCTCGTGCCAAACTTGAACTTGAAACATGACTTAAACTGAACGATGTGCAACAATGTGCAACACCGAAGACACGCATGCGCCTTATTTTGTTTTTTGTTTTTAAACACTTGTAAGCAGCTAACAGCTTTTGGCTGCAACTTGTGGCATGCTACAGTTAAACTGCTTTTAATGGCAATTGAGGAAAATTGGCAGCTACGTCGGCTGCGTCCCCAGCTGCAGCTCTGGTGCCGGTTGGTCGGCCTGGCTGGTCGGTCGGTATATAAGCAGGTCCGCTGGCATCACTGGCGTTAATCAAATCGCGTCGCTAGACAGTCTTAGGCTGCACTAAAAAGTGCAAGTGTTTTGCCAACAACAGCAGCAACAAAATATTTATAAACAAACGCGCGCAAAACGTTTTCGCCCCCAAACCAAACAAGCAAACTCTTAACCATAGCAGAGGTGAAGCTTTTTGTGTTTTATTTTCTTCATTTTTTTTCCTTCCCATTTTCTTTACTTTGTTATTGTTTTAAGCAAATATTTGCGCTCATGTATAAGCATAATTGTTATAAAACTACAAATTAAAAAAAAATGAAAAGAAACAACACCGCGCAGCTAGTGAAAGTGAACTTTAAATAAGATTGTTGCCGCCCATTCATGGAATTTTGTTAAGCAATTTATGGTGCTTATGTTTTTGACATGTGTGCTACATGGCAATTAACAAAGACAATCCCTCAGCAGAACAAGACACTTAACTACTTCATAGCCCTCACTGGGCGTGTGACTTGCAACAGACTCAAAATAAATCAATTTATTAAGATATATATCTATTTCAACAAAATATAACAGAAATATTAATAATAATTACCCTGTTGAAGAGCTTAAAATTAAATTAATATAATAAATATAGTTAAAGGCTGTTTGCAAATTTTAGACATCACCTTTAACAACCATGTCCCGCCCGTGGGAAAATTCAAATTTACTACCGTATAAGTCCAACCAGCAAAGTGGACTTATTAGCAATCGGCAAAAACGAATTCCAAATGTTTATTTACAAAGCTCAAAGTCGGTCGAATGAAAAACAAAAAATTCGAATCAACAGCTTTCCGTCAGTCAGCTATACAAAATCGATGAGATACGTATTTATTACTTCTTAATTAGTTTAAGGGCAACTAAACTTTGTCCAATTCCCACTTCTACATTTTCCACCTAGGAGGCTATATTTGCCATAATTTATAAAACACACCTTGAATAAATATACACCGAAATCTTTGGAGAGCAGCTTGAAACCAATTTGTGAACCTAAATAGTAATCAATTTGTCAAGTCTGCGTTTGAAATTTTTCAAAACCCTCTAAATATATATATATATTACCTAGAGTGACAGTTTGAATAAGTCTCTAATCCATTTATTTATTTTGATTTAAAACACTGTAAAGAGTATCGCGCTGTCGGTTGCTCCCGAATGTGACGTTTTAAATACATACATACGTATTATAAAATATTGTACAGAGTTTGACTGTTAACTCCCTGTCATGAAAAATTATTTATTTTAGCTTGTGGCTATATCCGCATTACTTTCGATCCCACTTTTCAGATGCTGTGCCAAGGATATTTCCATTGCCTGCTGCTGCTTGCCCAGCTGCTTGTGCTGCCATTGCTGCATGCCTCGCCAGTATCAAGTCCAGAAATAGCCAACAAATCGAACAAGTCGCCAAACAGCGTCCAGGCGCAACAGCAGCAACAGCAGCAACAGCAACAACAGCAACAACAGCAGCAGCAACTACTCAAGTCGAATCCTAATGCCCAGGAAGCGCATCTAAACTCGCTGAGCGCATTTGCCACGAGCTACGATAACTTGGGCACGGCTCAAGCACAGATGCAGCCGCCGACTGAAGCAGGATTCAAGCCCTCCTACAAAATGCCCGAAATGGAGACGAACTTTACGCCCATGCAAAGTGGAGGTCTTGGCGAGAGCACCAGCATTGCCAGCCTGCCCAGTACACCCATGCTGATGCAGTATCTGCCGGCGCAGACGCTTCAGGATGGCAGTGGGACCGTCCAGTATCTGCAGCTGATACCGACGCGTCCCATCATTGTGCCCATCAGTCCATATTTGACCACAGCGGCCACTGGCGGCGTACAGGCGCCGGCGCCCGCCCTAACACCTAATGTGGCGCCAACACCCGATTATGGTGCACGCGGAGTCCAGTTAAGTGCACTACCCGCTAATACGGGCATCACCGGCCTACACTATTCTGCTGCCGGTCTGCAGGGCTATGCCAATGGGGTCTCTCCCGTCGCCGCCTATCGCAGCAGCTACCGCATCAATCGCGAGGCGAAGGAGAAAAACTTTCCGCCCACATTTAGCCTGAATCTCAACGAGTATCTGCCGGCGGCAGCGAGTGGTCACGATGCGTCGGTTTCGGGAACAGCATCGCATCCGCATACCCAACTGTATATCAGAGCCAGGCCATAGATTGCGATCCCGACATTCACTGCAAATCCAAGTTTGTTGCTTAAGTCATTTGTTTTTGATTTTTTTTTTTTTTTGTATATTTTGTTGTAATACTTAGCTCATAAGCTCTACAATTGTTATTGTCATAAGCCGAATAAAGACCTTCAGTAAAACGATACTGGGAAGAAAATTATAGTCAAGAGTGCTCGGCTAAGAAACCTCTAAATAAGTTTAAAGTACCCCAAATCTGTTATGGATGGTCATAACTTTTGTAGTTGTTTAGCGGCCGATTACATTTTTGAATTTTAATTCCAAATTAGAATATAGGTCAATATGATTTGGCAGAGTTATTATACGCTAACAATTAGCTCTGTCGCGCTCATATAACACAACGAAAAATGTTTTAGTATTTCTTTCCCATGTCTCCATTCAAGCTTACAATAATATTTACACCTCCCAGCGCTAATATACATAAATGTAGCATTATAAATATTACTGGGCGTATTACAACAGCCCTAGCTCGTTCGAAACACGCAAAATAAACAAACAAACTAGTGAACATGGCTTGAAGCAAGGTCGTCTTGAGCCAACAGCCTAACAGAATGAATTGCCATTGTCTCTGGGTCGCTTTAAGTGAAAGTAAACAACAATTTCACGCCCGCCCCGGAACAGTCAACACTGTTAACTCGGATAATACTTGCACTTGTGCACACGCATGTGTCAGCGCCCATTACGTTGCGAACCTTGAGGTTGCGTCAGTCAGTCCGGCCTAACGCAGTCCGGCCCTTGCCTGCTGTCATCTGTCTAATTGTCGCGTCTTGACAAATCCATTTTGAGACTTTAGCATGCCCGAGGCTTTCATTACTGCTCCATCTTTCGCTTAATTACAGTGATCGATAAAAAAATAAGAAAAACCTTCTTTCACTTGCGGCATTATGTGGAGCGAATGCCGACAGTCATTCAAAGTTTTATGGGGAACCCCTAAATACTCTATCTTTAAATAATATCTTATATATTAATAAAATTGAACCAGTTTTGGGTTAATATTGTTACAATTGCTATTATTCTTTTTAATAATTATTATTTTGTTATTTTTTTCAAATAATATTTAAAAATTAAGTATGGATTTTTCCTATTAATATTAATACAAACTTAGAATTTCCTCTACTCATTTACGAAAACCGGAGTTTTCTCGAGAGCATTACGAGATGGAAACCCAAAAGCTGAAAGGTAGGACACATTTTTATTCATTTTGATTTGTACACTTTTATCATATTTGTAACCATTTAAATAGCTATATTGTTTTGAATTGGATACAGTTATTTTTTATCTCAGCTGATGCATTTTTCAGAGGATCGACATGGTTGGAGCACAGAGCTGACAACGGCTTGGGGTATACCCAGAGTGATATTGATTGTGGCACAAAATATATAAGCATTACATGCCACATCGTTGTACATATTGCCACAATTCACTTTCGAGCTCTAATGGCGATGACGACGCCCCACGGCGTGCCCAGCGCTGTGCCGTACGTCTTGTGAGTCCATCATAATGAATATTTTGTGCTGTACCCAGCACATGGATGGAACTGATTAGGCCCACTTGGTCGACGAGTGCTGCGTCTGCTCTTCTGGGGCGGAAGTGAACGGTTAAGTGTTGGTCAAGCACAGCAACAAATACAAATCTATATAAATACACTTGAATATAGTTCAATTAATGGTCATGTTCGAGCTGCTCTGCCTGCCATGTCCCAGAGGGGTAGATAAAGAGGGGGGTGTGTGAGTGCCGCCCATGGCTGCTATGCATGTTGCTGTAGCTGTTATAACACTCGTAAATGCGTAAATTAGCTTTGATGGCTTGACTTTGCATATTGTTGCTTTTTTTTTTTGTTGGGCGGTATTTGAATTTGAAATGATTTCAATTTTTAATTTCCTAGCTTTGGCTGCTTACCCGCACTTTCCATTTCAATTAATTGCGCGCACTTGGCGCTTTTAGCTGCTTTTGTTTCGCATTTCGGGGCTTGTCTCAGTTTCAATTGCAATCCTTCAGCGCCGTCGCGACTCGCATCTGCATTGCCAGACAGCGTATCTCAAAAACGTATAGGTCGCTCTCGCTCTCTCTTTTCCTCTGCCTCTCTCGCGCTCTTGGCCAACTAGCAACAATGCGTCCACTTGTTGGGCTGGTGGCTGGTGGCCTGCAGAACTGCACGGCTGTTTCTGTGTTAGCCAAGCTGCCTCTTGGTATAAAACGCACCGTTAGCGCTTCGCTCTGTCGCAGTCGCAATTGCTTCGTTGCTGGGCTTCGGTTTCGTATAAACTTGGCCAAGTTTTGCCACATTTTTGTTGTTGTTTTTTTGTGGTTACTGTGTGAATTTTGATTGTGCGCCAGAAATTTAATTTCAGTTGTTAAGGAACATCCGCTTTAAAATACTACAAAGTGAACGCCGAAGTTTGTTAAAAACAATTCTGTTGCAATAAGTTCAACTAATTGGCTAAATCGAGCACCTTAACGTGTGCAAAGTGAAGAAATGGTGCGTAACGAACAGATGCCCTCTTTAATCCCAGGGAACTTATTGGATAATGCCGTTGACATATGTCAATTAAATATACTGATTAAATATAATGGCAGTTTACAAATCAAATCCTAATCAAATTGAAAGACAGATTCATAGCATATTATACTAAGAATAGCCTATAATATAGTACAATTATCTCACCAGATACAAAAATGCCGTTGAAAACTAAATTGAGACCAAAACTATGCCATTTCGAAAAGTAAAATTATTTATAAGGCAAGAATCATTTCTTATAGATCTTACCAAGGTTAAGATTCTTTTGACAGCGCCCACAAGCTGCCCAATGAATGAAGTGTCAACAAGGAATTCTAGGCGAGAGGGGGCGTCGAAGAGGCTGTGGTGAACCTTTTGTATTTCTATTTCACATTAAAAGCAATATAAATATCAAATGAAATGCATTGATATAAAAGAAGCTCCAAGCTATTAGATAGACACAAACAAATATATGTCATTTAACACAGCCCTACTTTGAAAAGCCCTGCAAAAGATAAACTCCAATTAGCTGGTTTTCTAATAGCTTATTTTTGTCCGATCGAATGCCCCTTCCCCTGCGAGAAGAGCTGCTGCTTTGGTGCAATCACGTGTTCTTAGACCGCCCAGTAGCCAGCTGACATTTGTGAATGACACACGGTCACATGATTGATTGGCATGGCCCTAACAGCGCGATTCTTTCTATGCGCTAGTTTGTGTCCTTAGTCTTTATGGCCAGGGGCAAAACAATAGCGCGCAAATTACGCACCTTAACGACGACAATTGGCAGTCCATCAGTACCATTAGCCAGCATGTCATTAATCAAGCTGTATTTGCATCCGAGCGCGAGCATGTGACCTGGCCGATCATTACCAAGTGCCGTGGCCAAAATAATTAGAGAGCAGCGTCAAACTGGCGCACGCATCTATGATGATGATGATGATGATGATGATGATGGTTACGTTGGCAACTGGCGCTGTGAATGCTGTGCAACAGTCTGGCCAAAAATTGCAACTAGTTTTTTCAAGTTTTATAGATTTATATGTTGTTTTTTTTTACCAATTTTTTGAATGTGGCATCATTGGGCATTGCACAAAATGCAATTTTTAGACGGCGAGACGAGTGCAGTTTTCGCTTCAATTTTAACTCGTCGCAAGTTGAATCTTGAATGCTGCAGAAATGTTGCAATCGCGGCAGCTTCGAATTGTTGCGTGTGTGTTTGTCGTGACAAATGGCCGTTAGCTTTGGCCAACATTTTTAGAAAGGTGCCGCTTATCAGTCGTGGCCTTGTGCCTTTTGGCAGCTGGTCAGCCACCCACTAGCTCGGCATTTGCTCTGCTCTGCTCTGTTTGGGAAGCGGCGCTAGGCATGGCTGACCGCGAGTTTCATATTTAAACTATTGATTATTGTTTCCTGTCAAGCAAAGCATTTTCAGCTAAATAACAAACTCAATTAAATGCATCACTGGACGCAGGTGGGCGTGGCAGCGACCACATTTGGCGAAAGGCAGCAAGTTAAGCGTAAACCTTTCACCGCCAACAAATAAATTTCAACTGCAAATAGCTTAGACCAGTATCGCGCCATCGCCGCTGGGTGAACCCCCACTCTAAACATCTTCATCCATCTTCCTTTGCAGCAGCAACTTCCTCTGCTCTTGGCTCTGCTGGCAGCGCTGCCAGCGACTAGAGCAGCGCTGACACCGCCAAACGGCTATGACGATGACAATACGCCGCTCCAACTAAGTCTGGAGGATCTGGAGCGGGAACAGGAGCAACATTTCGACCTCAATCGCCCGCCACTGCTGCCCACGCATTACGAGTGGCATCCGAGCATAGCCGCCAGCGTGCCGCCCAGCTACGTGCACGATGCCGCCCAGCTGGAGCAGGCCGAACGTTTACGCCAGCTGCACCAGCAGCATCAGCAGCTGAGCGCTGGCTACGCGCTGCCCGGCCAGCTTCCGGATGGCCTACTGCTACTAACCGATGGCAATCTGTAAGTATGCAACAAAATCAAACTTGGAGCTTTCACCAAAGCTTGACCTCAGGTGCAAACACAAACCTTTGCAAGCTTCAGCCATTTTATCTTAGACTTCCACTGTTCAAAGCTTTTGTAACTTTTACTTCAATGCACAAGCTTTTCAAGAGCTTGCAGCTTATTTAACGGTTTTATTTGAAGACATTTGGATACATTCAAATTCAAGCCCATAAAAAAGTTCGGAGCAGAGTTGGGGTACTCGCTGCCTTTGCATTGAACTCGATTTATATTTTCTAAATTTTAATAAAACAATTCAATTTCTAATTTATATATGCCCATTCTATTGAAAATATTGAAAGGTTTAGATATTTTCATACGGAAATTGCGGGCTAGATTTGATTTCAATCCAAAATTGGCATCTACCGAATATGGCTAGATAAATCCAATGTTTGGTGCCCAAGTTATTTATGGGTTGGTTTAAGGTTTTCTTAATTGGATTAACGGGCCCGTACCGGTTCTTTTCAAATTTGCGGACGCCAAAATGCATTTTGGAAATACCCAACTATTATTATACTCGTCCACAAAGTGAAAAGGGTGTATTTGTTTTAGGCAGTATACGTATTGCTTTCCTTTTGTCTGTCTATCTGAACGGAATTTTTTCGGCCAAATTGCCGTTAAACTTGGAATATAGATCCGTGTACATAGTTTTACATTTGTAGTTTTATGCATTCTATTTAATTAACAGAGGGAAGCATCTGCAAAACAGTCAAGTATATATATTTTGGATGAGGACTGTACAAACAGGTCTATCGATATCTGAAGACATTTACGAATATATCGATGAATATCGGTTTTTGAGACATTGATTTTTAAGCAAAGATTAGTGACTATAGGAGATTTACAACATTTTGTATTCAGGCCATTATATAAGTAGTACACAGATTACAAAGACTTCACTTTTTGGATTATTTTCATAGTCTGCGAGTTGTGTTCGAAAATTGATTCTGAAAATCGATCAGTTTGATTTTGCAACAACAGGAAAATTTCAGGTTTTCTGAACGGTAACCAGCTATGTTCCATCATAATCTAAGCAATCTAAGGAGCATATAGAAATGTTCCAAAAACAATTTAGGTGAATCTGAACATCTTAAATCAGCATTTAAGAGCCTTCAATTAGGGAGGACCCTACATAATATAGGCCTTTCAATTTGAGTTCCGCGGGCAGTTTTAACAACACTTGATAAGCTTTAAGAAGGAAATGAGCAACACGAGTGGCCAATGGATAACTTTTGTTGGCAGGAAAATTGTTAAGGGGCATGCATTTGTCAATTGAATTGGCGAATTGCCTGAAAATGAATGGAAATTACTGGGTTAATCAAATGCCCTTAGAGACACATTTGGGCAAATCCCGGTATTCGACTAAATCTAATGCCAGGCTAATTTCTGTTACTGATAGACTGAACTGTTGGCTTTTGGGTGGGTGTTGAAACGGCCGGTTTCACTCACGACTGTTGCCGCCGTTGGCTTCCGACAAATGGCAGCAACGATTGCCATAATAAATGGCAAAGATTAGATAAAAGCAGCTCGTTAAGTCACGTCTCACATTCTCTCTATTAAACGCTCTCTCACTTTCTCCATACCTCTCTCGCTCTCTCTCTCTCGTACTCTCTCTCCCTCCTTTATCTCTGGCCGTCTCAGCTCACCCACGCCGTCATCGACTCCCACAACAGCAACAACAATCACGCGAACACGACTGCTTCAACCCATTGTGCCCTTTGATCTGGACTTGCAGCTGCAACTGAATGGCGTGCAATATTTGAGTGGAAACGCGCTGCCTGGTGGCGCAACGCAGCTGCCTCGCCCCATACCAAGACCTGTGGTACGCCCACAGCGACCACCCTACGCCTTTCTGCAGCAGCAGCCGCCATTGCAGCGACCCGGTCTCGGCCCGCATCCTAGCCCAGCGACACATCCTCTTCTGCTGCAGCAGTCCAAGCAGTTTGCCTATGCGCCGACGCCGCAGCGCAACTATGCGCCCGCTCCCCGAATACCGCTACCCTATCCGCCCAGCTTTGTTAGCATTACGACAAGAAGTCCAGCGTCCGGCCACTCCGCCAGTCATTCGAAGCCCTTCCGGCCCTCGCAGCCGGACCTGACGCCGGATCTGTTCGCCGGACGTGACTCCAAATCGCTGCTGGACTCGTATATACCCAGCTGGGAGGTGCTGCGCCTGTACCAGCAACACCAGTCGCCGCGTCCTTTCCAGCGCCACACCTTGGCCTATGCTGTGCCCAGTCTGAGAGTCTTTAAGCGCGACTCCAAGCTGGACAGATCGTCCGAACGCAGCAGGATTGTCAAGAAGTCCCTGGATAAGCAGCTGAAGCTTCGTTAGATAGCCAAAGTGGCCAAATGGATTTAGTTTGTACTTAGCGATTGCATTTTAACACACTTTGCATTTACATATTTGTATTGTACATACATATATATGTATTTATATATACATATGTATATTTTTTTTATTATTGTTATAATATATTTATTTTAGTAAAGCTCAATTTTATTATTTTTATATTTAATTATATAATTATTTTTAACTAAACAAATAGACAGAAGTGCTTGGCTCTATGGGCATAACATAATAAATATTTATTCATAACAATTCCCAACACTAACACATTGAAAAACACGTACGAGTACATGTACATCAAATGATTGGTTCTTTACTTCTTTACTCGTGAGAAAACTCATTCATGCTTTTTAACATTTATATTAAACAAGCCACCAGTTGGCCAATAAATAAAGTCAAATGATGCACAAGTCTAGGAACTTATGAATACACAAGTATTTTGTACGAAGGCATATAAGTATTATCTATGTGTGTGTGTGTGTGTGTGTATGAATGTGTGAGTGTGTGTGTTAGTGTATGCATACATGTATGTTTGCATTTATGTATATATGTATGCATGCATGTTTCTTTTCTAATACCAAACGCAGACCAAGCTTATTTATCGCTGTTCTGCAAATTTAAATAAAACGAATTTCTACCAAGTGCTCTCCTCCTCGATTCTCAAGAATTCAAGTGGGCTCTGCAGATTTTCATGCTTAGCTATTAGTGTAGTGTATATTTTGGTATATTTTGTTTGTTTGTTTTTGTTGTTTTTTTTTGTTTTTTTCTTTTTGATTTGTATTTATGTACATTTATAGATATGTACCCGTGAACTTATATACATATGCACATATATGTATATAAATATAATTGTGTATGTACATATGTATGTGCATACTTATGTATGTTCATATGTGTGTATATACATATGTATGTATGTACATATGTATGTATGTGCATATGTATGTATATACATTTGTATGTTTGTACATATGTATGTATGTACATATGTATGTCTGTTTGTATGTACATATATATGTATGTACATATGTATGTATGTACATATGTATTTATGTACATATATATGTATGCACATATGTATGTATGTACATATGTATTTATGTACATATGTATGTATGTACACATATTTTAATGTGCATATATGTATGATTTTTCATATAGTACCTTGGAAATCAATTTGAGCGCAAATCGTCACCTACCAAATCTTTGGCCTCCATTGCCACAAAGGAGGAATGCATTTTTCGAAAAGTGTGAAACACTCCTCAAATGAATTTGGGCAAAGATCTGGAAAATGAGCTTGAGGCCGATCGGATGGGAAACAAAGAAGTTTTTACGCGATTTTTCCGCACATGCGGGTGGAATTTCCCGAGACCCCGTCTTAACGTGCACCTTCATCACATAAGGTAACTACATTGCAAATTTCAGCTTCGTAGCTCTAACGGCTTGGGCTGTGCGTTGATCACCAATCAGTCATTCAGTGAGTCAGTCAGTTTTATGTAGAGATTAAACAAGTTTTTTTTTAAATCAATAATCTTTATTTTGAACAAATATTTAACTATTAGTGTTAATTCTATAATAACTTATGGCGAAAGTGACTTAGTTTTATAAAGAAAGTTGAAATTTATTGCGCAAACCGAATATTAAATACCCTTGCAAACATTTTGTTGGGATAATAATGAAGCTCGTAATTTCTGAACAAAAATTTAGCTTTTTATGACAAAATTATAATACAATGCAAGAGTATAAAACGAGAATTTGGCTTACAGCCCAAATGCTCTTAAATATTGTTTGCTAGAATCTCTACACTTTATTTAATTTCTTATTAATTATATATTAAATATTATTTTATATTTTTATTATGTTGTATTTTATAAATTATATACTGTTTTTTATTATTATAGTTAGGCTAAATTTGTTTAAAATCAAAGATCACATTTTCAACTTCGATATAAAGTCTGAGGATAGTTAGTATATATGCGAATGCTTATTATTCATGTGTACATATTTAATGACAAATGTATGTATATATGTCTAACACTCACTCATATGTCAAAACTTATCCCGAAGAGCGAGTGCGGTTGTTTGCGCCGTGCTCACATAACAGGCCATGTCCCATGTCCAGGCCATTTAAAGCGAGGCAAAGCCAATCGAATCAAGCGACAATCCGTATGGAAGATGTGACTTTAGCGTTTAAGTCTATGCGCCCGCTGCTGATGTAATCGCGTCCATAAACCGAAGAGCTACCAATAACAAACAATTACACCGGCTGCATCAACAGACACTCAAGCAAAGCTGCCAAGTGGCATAGCTGCACCCAAGTCGCAGTCGCCGCAGCAGTCGACGTCGCGTCGCGTCGCATCTTCGCGCAGCGATGCTGCAAAATTATGATTTGTGTGGCAGTGTGTTTGTTGTATCGGATTGTATATTCGAAAGTCCGACACTGTTCAATTTATGCAAGTAGGAAGCGTTGCACAGTCGCTGCCGACTGCAGCAGCAGCAGCAGCAGCAACTGCAGCAACAATAACGAACTGTGGCATCAAGAGGTCGCATTTTGGCTGTTAATGAAGTTGCCACAATGCTGGCTGAGGGGCATTGTCTGCTGTGGTTTGCTTGCCATCAATTAATTCCAAAAAGTCGTATGTGAAAAAGAGGATGTTCAAACTGCCCAGTTTCCGCTCATCTTCACCTAACGTTGGCTAAAGACCATGATTATAATAAGTGGGCTGTCTACTAGACTGTTTGTATTGCTCGCATTTCCTTCTTGTCCAACACTAAACTTATCGATATGTTTATCGATAAAGCAAGATAATTACATGCCTCAAAAGAGGTATCTACTCACAAGCCCATGTGCACACAAATTTTATTAACTTTTTGGCCTCACAGACTGTCTGAATGCCTAACCAACTCACTGACCGATTGATTGGCCAATCAGCATCAAAAATTAATTTTATATCTCTACAAACAAAATAATTCAAGGGTTTTCAAAAATCCAATCCCTAGGCCGGTAAGCCCACGAGAAAGTGTTGTATGAGTCTATCATGTTTTTTACTAATTAAACTATTTTGTTATTTATTTATTAGATAGTATATTTACTATTGCCCTCCTATGCGATTCTCATGAATTCAAGTAGCTCTTGTTGTCTGCAATGTTTTGAATTTATGTGTTATAGTGACCCTGCTTGATTTAATTCTAAAGTTTAACTAGTTCAATTATAGCTTTAAGAACAGGTTGTGAGTTATTTTAGCTTTGTAATTGCATATAACACACACAATTATAAAAATTGGCTGGGACTTAACCCGGTTGTACGACACGTAGACCAGCATGCTGAGCAGACGTGTGTCTTCTTAAAATGTAAATTAACTTTCCAAAAAAGTGATTTAACTAATCCTCACCATAAGCAAAAAATGTTTTATCTACCATCTAGCTTGCCCAGTTTCAACAAGCCAAAAGGAGTGCTAAGAGACAAGAGTAAACGGGTTTTGTAGCGCAACTATCCCATTATCTTTTCAAAATCTTACTCATTTGCAGTTAATTGAAATACTTATTTTACAAATTGTTCAACATTTAGTGAAATTAACTGCTTTAATTAGATTCCAATTTGCATATTTCACTCTAATAACGTTGAGTAAGTAGAGCTCGTTTACTGATTTCGTTGTTTGCAATTGTTTTTACTTACATTTAGGATGTACGAAATCGGGTTTTTCCTTAAACATTGACTTGGTCCGTATACCAGAAATTTACTTTAGTTATCTTTTGAATCGCATTCCGATTTTCGATGCTTTTTGTCAAACTTGGCCCGACCAAAGCCTGGTAAAACTTGCTATATAGAATCTCTTATACCAACCGTAAGCTAAGTTTGCTATAATTTCGTGTGAATTACAATCTCATGCACATATTCATACACACATATATATTCATTTTGCATGCACATATACATACACACATAAATGCATGTGAATGAGCTTATTTTCTGTTAGCCCAAACGCAGACCTACTTTAGTTTAGATTTTTATAACTTCCTCCGCTGTTCTGCAAATTAAAAACCAAAAACATTTTTTATTATGTCGCCCTACTATGCGATTCTCATGAATTTAAGTACGTTTTGCAGGCTTACATGCTTTGATGATAGGTGTGGCATCTGTAAGTGTAAGTATTTGCAAAGTATGTGTGTATGTAGCTATGTTTAAATCGATATAAATATGTGTGTAAGAATGTATATGTATCTTGACCCTTCTAATTGATGTGTTGTATGTAAGTACGTATTAGACACTGACCACGAGTTAACTCCTAGTTAAAAAGGTGTAACATATGAAAGCTCTATTTATTAAGCAGCCGCCTTAATCATAAGAAGGCTTGCAGAGAGATATGCAAACGCCCCCAGACAAAATGAACAATTGCTAAGACCACCGATGCCGTTTACATTTTGACCTTGTGAGGCCCAAGGGCTCGCTCCAGATGCTCCATAGTATTTAAATGCATGCACGTCAGCATAAAAGGGAAATCACCTTCGATACGAATCGAATGCAGGCCGATTGTTGTCGTTGTACAATAAAAAGTTTTTTTTCCTTTTTTTTTCTTAAAATGCTATTTTGTGTTGTTTATTTGCTTAACTCTATCGATTGGGCACATATGCAATGGCATCAGCTAAGACACATGCTATAAATTAACTAGAGTTTTTTTTAATAATCCACTTTTGAAAAAACTTATACGAAAAGTGCATTTAATGCAAGTGTACATAAAAATATGTGTACACATATACAGTGTACGCTTCACTTTTATGAGGTAGTGTATTGACTGGTCGGTGTTTTGCTTGTGACTTCCTTCAGCTAGCTGCTGACAAGCATTTATAAGCGGCATGGACAAAGCCCACGTTAACCTTCTGCAAATGGGCGAGTAAGCTGCATTATCATTGCCGAATATTATGATATTTCATATTATATGGGACCAACGACTCTACGCATCTTCAGCATATATGTAAACGCATTATAAATAATAATAATAATAATAATGGCAGTGACGTCTAATAGTAGCTGGCCGACTGACATTGTTGAAATGATGACTTGGCCGCTTGGTACTCAGCCAGGGCGGGCATGTGAGTGGGGTGCACGGCATTGGGCAACAGGGCAGCCCACTGGCTGGTCAACATCTCAATTGCTGTTTATTCGCCTATCGATGCGATCGGAGCGAATTTGTTAATAAATAAATAAAAAACAGACAAACCCAAATAACTAAAACAAACTTTCAAACAATGCAACCGATTGCCGATTGTTGATTGCGACGGGGCGCGTGATATTCGTATTTCTTTTAAATTTATTTTTTATTTTCTCTTTCGCTCTGCCCTTTTCAAATATTTTATTGCCATTATCGTTATCGCGCCAAGCTCGTGTTGCTGCCGATGTTTTCGGATTACAAAACTGACGAAAACAGTTGACCGTTTGCATTTAGCCGCCTTTGTTATGCCATTTCTTTTTTCACACAAGCCCAGGCGCCAACCCAAATCCGAATGGCCAAAATATCAAAATCTCAAAATCTGAAAAATCCCAAAACCCGATCCCAGATCTCTTAATGCGCCAATTAAATTGCTACCACTTGCGGAGTCGCGCGTGAAGATCGCGTTCGCTCTGCAATTGTTTTTATGCAAATTCCGTTTCGATTGGTTCGGGCTTTGTGACTAGTCGCTGGGCTGGCTTTGTGCAAGCTATAGAGATCGTAATGGCCATAATAATAAGCATAAAATGTATTCACCTAAAATGAAAGGTATCCCAGATTGAATCTCGTGCAGCTCTGTGTGACTTGTGGACCACGCCAAGCGTTGCGCCAGTTTTTTATGACTTTGAACTTGAACTGGGCGAACAAAGGTGTTTATTCTTCTAAAAAAGAAAATTTCGTAAAATGAAAGGAATCAAATCAATATCGATAATAGGCAAAGTCGTTCATTGAATTCCAATTGTGTTATATATTTTATGCCGCCTCAGAATTCGTTACCAACTCATGTTCAATATCAACAAATTAGTTTTCGTTTTATTGATTTATTTAAAACATACTGTTTATTTTATATATATTTTTTACCTTACCAAAAATTCAATTTAATAATCACACACTTTCTCAAAGCCAGTATCCGAAGATAAGTAAACTTTACTAGGAAATAACTATGTGCTCATATACATAGTATGCCCCAGAAATTACGAAGTAATCCCGTAAGAAGCCAATCAATTTTATAGTCCTTTTTTGTATATTTTTTTTTGAATAGCCCGATAGAGAAAGCGTTTAGAAAGGAATTCTTATCAATGATATCTAATATGTAATTCAATAGATCAACTGTTTATTCCTGTTTTCAAAACACAATTATTACTGAACGGAATTAATTACTAAAACCTCTATTTATTTATCTGTATATTTATTATAATTCTAGTAGTAAGCTAGTTGAAAACAGGTATTCTATTGGTAATTAACTAGCCTCAAATTGGAGTACACACTATGATTTTGAAAAAGTATATTACAATCAGCAAGAGTCCATTTAGTCCTAAGAATTCACATGCTCAGTCTTCTCTTCAGCTTCTACGAGAAATTGTTCGCCTGGGTGAAAGCGAAACTAGAGCATATTAAGGGAACTAATCTGCAAGTTTTATACCTTTTAGATCGCTTTACTATGAAGGACACGCATTTACCAAGGCGCATTGCAGATTCTTTTGCGATTCACCCAGCAATTCACATATTTCCACACGGCCAAATAAATATGTATCTAGCAAATATCACAGATTCACAAATTCTATCTAAACAAAAGCTGAATAGCTTTGGCCGCGTTAAGTGCCAGCAAGTCAAAGATTTAGTTTATCGTATGGTAATGATATAGTATATTGCTATATGTTGGCTTTTTGTAACCAAAGAACTTGGCAAAAAAAAGTGAAACAAGTATATTAACATTGAAACGAATCTGAATTACCTGAATCATTGCATTTGTTTATTGTTGCAGCAGTGTCTGGCAACCTACACCTTCAGCCACGCATACACACAGGCACACACACACACACACACACACACACACACACACACACACACACACATGAGGTGTCATTGCATGTGAACTCGTCCATTGCTCGTTCCGCACGCTCCCGCTGGCTGACTGACTGGCCAAGTGACTTGGACTTGCCGCAACGAAGAAGCTGCTTGCTGCGACTGTTGCGGCTGCTGCTGCTGCTGCTTTTGCTGCTGTCGTCGTTGGCATAAAAACCAAGCGCACCGCCAGCGCCAGCCACAGTAAGTCGCGCGACTTTTGAACGCCGCAACGACCGTCGAGCGTTGGCACGATCAGCGATCAAGTTTCCCACAATTTTCCAGCATCTTGTTTATAAACAATTTTCGTTTTTTTTTTTTCTGTTTTGTTTGAACGTGTGCATTAATTTTGTTGTTGTTGTTGCATTTAGCAAATGTAACTGTGCGAAAAAGTTATTAAAGTGAAGCAGCAACTCAATAGAAAGAAATACAATCCATAAGATACGTACTGATATACACATTCGTCTCAGCGAGTGTTCGTGTATGTGTGAAAATTAATATTTAAATGTGCATTGTCTGAGGCCCGTCGCCTGCAGCAAATACGAGCAAAAGCATCTTTGGGAACAATGAGATTAGTATTGATATTGGTATGTATCACACGAGCAGGAAGCACTAACCTATTGGCACTTACATAATCGAGCCCAGCCCAACGCGGAAGAGCCGCCCAGGCAATGTCAGCCATTGGCAAGCCCATCTTTAGCTGTGACCTATCAACTGTTTATAGCAATTTTATGGCCACAAATTAGTTACACATCCAAGCGCCTAGCTTGAGACATTTTCACTCATCCAATCAGAAGTTTTCTTATTGCCAATTTTGTGGCCTGCCCGCCGAAAAGTTGCACGCAATTGCAATTTGTGCGATTCGAAAGTGTAGTTGTAGGCGTGTCTGACGCCCACCAGAAATGCTTCCTACTACTCCTGTGCCGTCATCCGTTGGCTGCCCAATTAATTTACATTGCAGCCGCTGAGCCACTGAGCCGCTGAGCCGCTCAGCCGGCTTGGCCAGCTGCAAGATGTGTTTCACTTTTATTTAACAAGGGGTGCGGGGAGCTATGGCAATGCCACGTAATGCCTGTCATAGAAAGTGCTCACAGTGGGAGTTTGCAGCTCTTTGTGTGTGTGTGTGTCTGTGTGTATGTGTGTGGCCAGTTCGTGGCGCTTAGCTTAGCCGGTCTTTGACAGCAGTTCACTGATCCTGACGCTGATGCCACACGCCCCACTACATACATAATTTTCCTGTTAAATTTCTTTTTGTTTTCAGACCCCAAGAAAATATCACCGCACCAAGCTCTGCCACTAGATATGTATACCAACTTCCATATCAACTTGAGATAAGTGTATACAATTCGTCTGCCTGCGCAAATCTCTTTTTCATATTTCAGTTGAATTTTGAAACTTAAGCGAACTGTAAACGAATTAAAAAAGAAAGATTTATCTATCTGAAATGGCAAACGTAGGCCAAAAGACTATACAATACTCTGAAACATCAAACTATAATTACATTATTCAACTATTTTCTCCACGGCAGCTATATGATGAAGTCTTTCGCAAAAAAAAAATAAAGACAGTTTTTGTTCAATAATTTGTATCGGTCTTATATTGCAAAGAACCATGACCATACTTAAAGACTCGTGACAGCATCATAAGACCCTCGCTGCTAAAGGGTATAACAGCCATAACAAAAACCGCTCAATTTGCAACTGGCAAAAGAAACAAGATTTTAATCGCATCGCTTGGCTGATCTCTCAGCTCAACGCGAGCTGCGATTCGCCTACCCGTTGGCTAGGCCGCCCTTGCCCTTGTCTCTGCATGTAAATTTCGGCTAAAGCGCCTGCGGTTCTGGCCTCGTCAAACAAGCAACAACAACAACAAGAACAACAACAAATAAACCAAAGTCCGCCACACGCCACAAAGCTCAATATATCAGTTAGTTCCAGTTCCAGTTCCAGTTCCAGTCCAGCCTATATCTTAACGCTAATTGGCCAGCTGGCTATCGAGATTTATTAGGCAGATCTCCTAACTGGATGGGATTGCCAAACAGATTTAGCCGCAAAATGTATTTACGCAAATGCGGCGACGTTTCGTGACGGCTTGCTGCACTGAGAACTCGTTTGCCACCGCGGTTACAACGTGCTGCGGTATGTCCTATGTGTAAGCTGTTATATAAAGTAATAACAGCTGTGTTAGCTGGAGGTTTGTGCGGGGTGGAGGCTTTCGAGCTGGCACAGGACCAAACATTGAAGTCTCTTGAGGCTGCTTAACAGCTTGGCTTTGTTGTTGTTTAATTTGCATTTTATTGTTATGGTTTTTTTTCTATTTCATTATTATTATTATCATTTTTTGTTGCATCATTCACTGAGGCACAGCAAACGGCAAAAAACAACTACAAACAAGATGACGCAGCTACAACTAATTTGCACGCGTTGCGTGGCGCCAGCAGCAATAATTTCTTTTTTTTCTCTTTGCCTGGGTTTTTGTAGAGATGCACGCGTGTCGTGCCGCAAGTGGCTCACGAATCACAACTCACGACTCACGCGTTGCTTAGGAATAGGCATTTTAAATGTGTTATGCGGGAAATTAATTGTTACATTTTTGCAACATTTTTTGCACCTGCCACAATTTAATTGGCCTTGCGACATGTGTGGCAGCGGTGGGGAGGGGGTGGTAGTGTTTGCGCTTCGCAATGTTCTGCCTGAGCTGTTTGACAATTTTGCTGTCACATTCTGCAAAGTGAAAGGCAACAACAACAACAATTTAATTAAATTATTACACAAAGTGTGTGCGCTTTTTTTTGCTGCTTGCCACCAAAAATAAATCAATGCTAGCCAGGCTGACAGGCGGCAAGGAGGAGTGGTGGAGGGGGTACAACTGCTGGACGCATTATATAAAGCGGGTAACATAACAACAAAGATCACATAAATTCGCATGTTAGCGAAACTCGTCGACTTCCTCGGCACCAAGCGACCGCCCCCTCCAGCCATAAAAATGCCCCCGACCAAAATGCCAGCATTTGACAGAAATTATTTCTGCTAGTTTTTTTTTGTTTTTTGAGCATTTTTGTTTTCGAGACGCAGGTGCGCCCGTGCAGCAGGTGAACGAAAGTCTACCAAATAGTCTTCCTGATTAAAGCAGCAACAACACACACACACACACACACATGCACACTTCTGTACAAACAGTTGCAAAATGAGCAGTAAAACGCACGGCGCTCTATAAAATTATATAGTCTGTTGAGTCTGGAGTCTAAGTTGACTTGACACACTGTCCCAGTTTCGGATTTATCGTCGCTGTAATTGAGTGACAAAATGCAATTAAAAAATGTTGGTCTTATAGCGGACTGGCTGTGAGATAGTTAACGCGCAACTAAGCACATGCAAAATGTTGAAATATTCAACAAAGCAGGTGACCGAAACATTTTCCAAGAATAAGCAAAAGTTTGTTAACATAATATTGGGATTGTGCTGAAACACACAGTCAAGCTTGGTGTTGGTTCGACTTATAACGAAAAGACAAAATCAAATAATATTTTATTAAACTAAACAAAAAGTATGTAAGGAATTTGAAGTGGGGAAACCTCTGCGAAAAGCTCGATGCTATGAAAAATAACTGAATAAAAATTTGTCCAAGGTTAAAGTTATTATTTCGCACAACAATTCCGGACTGAATATACACATTATCCTTCCAGGAAACCTAAGGCGCCTAGAAAACGTTTGTAATTTGTTTTAGCTTTTTTTTTAATGTAAGCCACAAATTAGATATATCATTTTGAAGTATTCAAAAATGATCGTACGTGCCAATAATCAAAAAACCGAATGTGTGTATCATTTTAAAAACAAAAGACTGAGGACACGAACTTGACAATATATTGCAACTGAGCACAGTTTTTACAAATCATCAGCTACCTATTCTGAGATGTATTATTTTGAAATTATCCACTGTTAACCGAACAATATAAGTTATATAAATCGAATGTGTGTATCATATTATAAGCCGAATGTGTTTATCATATACATAAATATCCAAAAAGACAGAGGACACCAACCTGACAAAATATTACAAGTAGGCGTAATTTTTCTTACTATCAGCAGCCTACTCACTGATGTATGATTTTTAAATTATCAGCTATACATTTTACTAACTAATGTTGTATCAGCCGAAAGCATATATCATATGTAAATCAAAAGACTGAGGACACAAACTTGACCAAATATTGCGATTGGGCATGTTTTTTTTCTAATTATATTGTTGATATAGCCCAAATATACATATTTTGATAACAAAAGACTTAGGACACGAGATCGACGTAATGTTTTCCCCACACGAACTGCTACCATAAATGCAATAAAAAAAACAACATTACAACATCCAGACTGCAGTCCGACTGTTTTCTGCACATTCACTTTATTTATTTACTTTATTCGATCGATATAGACGAAATGTCAAATGTGAAATATACATGCATCTGTGCATGTGTGTGTGTGTGTGTGTGTGTGTGTGTGTGTGTGTGTGTGTGTTTATGCGAGCTGTAAAAGTGTTTGATTTTATTATTGGTGCTTTACGAATCGTTTCGATCTTTAATGATTTTGTTTGGTTGGTTGGGTTTTTGTATCGAGACCATTCGATAGCCAAGAGCACAAAAACAAAAGAGCTTTTGGCGCAATCGCCGCAACGTTCGATTGTCTGCGCTGGCGCCTCACCTTGAGCCCAAAGCTGAGACAAAGGTGCCAGCAAACAAAGCATCAGCGCGTCTCTATATATATTTACACGACCACTTACGTGCATCCATCTATACATGGACACTGATCGAATCTCTAACATTTTTGCATCCTTCTGTTTCAATTGCAGTGCACTCTCTGCGCGGCGCTGTGCTTGTCCAGCGCCTTGGGCCAGCCCGATGCGCCAACAAAATCATCGGCCAGTGGCTATCCCAAAAAGGTGACCACACTGAAGAAACGGCCGACTAAAACGCCCAGCACGACAGCGATTACCTCGTCATCCCCAGCTGGCGCTAGTCCAGCCACAACGAAGCCCAGCAAACCACGCATCAAAATTGCCAGCGCCAGCGCCAGCAAAAAGACTACGACAAAGGCGCCTTCGCTGGCCGCCAGCTTTGGCAATTTGCCCGCCGATGATCTGGAGTTCATTAAGGAACTGGACAAACAGTTTAAGCTACACGGCAACAAGATCAAAATAAAGGTGGAGCGTGAGAATACGACCAGCAGCAACGGCGGCGGCAGCGGCAAAAACAACAAGCGCACCATCGACGGCGAACTGGGGTCAGTGACTTCTCTAGTGTATCCATAGTTGGGTGGCGCTGCTTGGAACCAGTTCGCAAAGACCCCAAACTTGCTACCGTTTGGCGCCAGGCAAATTGTTTTGTGGCCGCAAAACACGCGGGTTATTATCAGTATGAAAGAAATGGTCACAGGGTGAAAAACTACGTCGGATTTATGATGTTTAGCATACTCTTTGATTTCTATTAGAAAGATCTATTAGATAGAAATAAATCTATTTGAGAGATAGATTGAAGGGGACACATAGTTTTATCTACAATTATTAGTTGTCTTGGTCTCTGTTTCCTGTTGTTGCTTTACATAGATAGGGATCTATATACACACATATCTTTAAGCTTTTCTTCTATATTTTTGAATTCGAAGAACACTTACCCACAAAATCTTTAGATATATGCCAAAATATGGGTGCTTATTCAAGTTAATGCGACTTCTCTCACTTGTCCTTCGTATTTATCCTTCATTTATAGAAGTCAGATTAGTTTAATTGAACAGAGACTTTCGTTTTACATTCCCTTGAAAATAGCTGACTTAAAATTAACATATAATTGGAAAAGAATAGCAAAAGCAATAATTAAAAAGAATGGAATAATAGAGCTGTTGTCATAATATTGATCTATAAATAGAAATGAATGCAATTAAGCTTATGATTAACTGCGATTCAAGTCGCATTCCCATTTCCGTGGCCTGACATTTACAAGCTGAGTGCCAAGTTTATGAGAAAAGAGAATGGAAACCGGTAAATAAATTGCCTTTCAAGAACTCGTGTCAAAAGGGAAAACTGAAACGGGCTCCAGTACTTATGAATTGTCTAGCTGTCATGCAAAATACTTACGTTCCGCCTCTTTGCAGCTATGGCTATGCGCATCAGGGCTACGACTATACACCGCCAAAGTATATGTTCTATCCGTACTCGCAGCATGATATACCCGCAACGGAATCGCCCGATGTCTATGCGGGCTACTCGCCGGCTGACTATGAGCAGCCGGGCACGACACAGGACCAACAGCAGCCGATTCAGCATCAGCAGGTGACCAGCGTGACCATTGAACCCTCCTATTCGTACGAGCTGAAGCCACAAACCAGTTACGAGACACAACAGCCGGCGGCTGAGCACCATGCGCATGCGGAGCAGCCGCAAATCGATTTGCCACAGCCGCATCATGAGTCAAGCGGGGCGGGCGGTGACGCCGCCGGCTATCAGGAACCTGTCATAGTGCTCAGAATACCCGGTCCGGCCAAGTATGCGGCGCACTTGCAAACGCTGCTGCAGCAGTATCTGGAAATACGTGCCGCCCAGTATCTGCAGCTGCTACAAGAAGCCGAACAGCGCAAACAGCATCAAAGCGAGGAGCTCCCCCCACAGGCATATGCCACGCCCGAGCAGCACGAGCAGGCGCACTATCATCCGGATGTCACCTATGCCCATCAGGTGGCCCCGACGCCGCCGCCCATACAGTACGCGTCCATTGACGATGTCTATCAGACCTACAAGGGTCGCCATCAGCAGTCCCAGGCACCGCAATACGAGCAGCCAGCTGCTGAAGCCTATTATGCGCCCACCGGCTACCATCAGCAGCACCAGCAGCAGCAGCAGCAGCCGCAGTTCTACTATGCCCAGCCGCAGCAGCAGACCCAATACGAGAGCAGCTACCAGCCACAGCTCTATCTGATTGCCATGTCACCGCAGGCACAGTACGCTGAGCCGTCGGATGCTGTGCATCATCATCATCAGCAGCAGCAGCAGCAGCAGGAGCAGGAGCAGCAGCAACATCAACAGCCAATTTATGTGCCAGAACAGGAGCCGCCCACAGCACCGGAAGCGGAGCCAGCCGGCCACGATCATGAGCTGCCCATTACCGAGAACAATCCGCGACCCACACACACCAAGGTCATCTTCAATTCACAGAGCAGCGGTGCCGCCGACTATGCCTCCAGTATGTACGACCTGCCCTCCATACGGCCCTATGCGGAGCAGCAGCATCAGCATCAGCAACAGCAGCAGCACCACCAGCAGCAGCAAGCGGAGAGTGGCCAAACGGATGTGGCAGCCACAGCCGCCGACTACCAGCCATCTCATGAGCCCGCTGAGGCCATGGCCATCACGCAACCGCCCTACAACTATCACGCCCACGGGCTGAAGATGTCGCGCCAGCAGCGTCAGGGCAAGCGGGCGGCCAAGGCGGAGCATGCGGCCGACCAGCAGCTGCAGCAGATACGCGAATATGTCCGGGAGAAGCTCGGCGCCGAGATGGGCTCGGCGGTGGAGTACAAGACGACGCAGCTGCTGGAGGGTTGAGAGCGGCTGCAGCCGCTGCTATTGTTAATATTATTGTATGTATGTATGTGCTACCATAGCTCTCATTTATGTTTGTTGTTGTCCAAAGTTGGCTGACAAAAAATGAAAGAAAATGTCATTAGTATTTATTCTGTTGTGGGAATCAGGATTGGAAAAGCCAACAAGAGCAGCGGCTGCGAGGAGCACTCTTTTCCGATTTTCATTTAATTCGAATTCATCTCGTGTTGTTTTTCACATCATTTTCACGCTCATGCCAGTTGTTTTATTTTTGTAATCTCATTTGATAAAATATTTTTTTTTTGTTTTTTTTTTCTTTTTTGTTTTGCTAACAACAACAAATCGTGTTAAATATGTGCAATAATTAGTTTGTAACAAAATGTGCTTTGGAATTTATATATTTTTGCACAAATAAAAAATGTGAAATTTATGAAAGCTGCTTCAGTTTGTGTAACTCCCCGAAACGAATTGAGTGAGAGGTATTTTGTGGAGCTGCAGAAATATATATAAAATAGCGGGTATTTCCCGGCCTTGCCCGTGGCAAGTTTTTGTCTTTTATTTTTTGGGTATAACTTTTTCACCCATTTCCTGCCCGTCGTTAAAATTAATATTTATCAGTACATCTCATGTAATATTTTGCAAAGATAAAATAAAGCCAACCTTGAAATTTATCGAATAAAGAACTTAGAGCTGGAATCAACATTTTCCGCACCGTTTAGTAACGTAGTGTGAAGCATGAAGACGAAAAAACAAAATGTTTAACATTTGACCATTTTGCAGCCAAGAAGGCTGCAGTTAACGAAAATTTTGATACAAGGATATGAGCTTGAGAACGGATATTTCCACCAAAAAATATAGATTTTGCGAAAAGTGTGAAACACATCTTACAGAGATACTTTCAGTATAATCCTAAGGTTAAGGTTTTATATCTGTCTGGCATATAAATTTATTTAAATATTTTTTTTAAGGTAAATATATAAGAGAGGTAGAAATGCAGTCGCAGGCAGTCGACTGCGCGATACTCTGTTTCCCATGTAATAACAGCCTAACCATAGATCGAAAAGAAACTCTGACTGTGGGTGATACACATTTCGGTAATTGTTAATCCAAAATATTTTTGCACCTTTAGATATCTGTAGAGAAGGCGATTTGGCTTAATACAAACAGACAAAACCAATAAACGCTTTTTACCATATGCATAGAGTATAAAAAGTGACACTTGCACACATTTTCAGTCCTGTGCCAAAATTTTACTCATGCAACATTTTGTACCTTCCATTTCTAGAATTTCTTCATAAATTCTTTGTGTATTAGCCTTAATGTTCAATATTATCTACTTAACTTTGCTGCTTTTGATTGCATTTAAACTAGCTGCCTAAAAGCATGCAACATGCTTCAACTGCGCTTCGATGTGCTGCATGTGGCAGGTAGATTGCGAGCATATTTAACACATGTTAAATGCGGAATATCCAACGGAAAAGTGCGAGTGTCTTATGCAATTTGCAACGATCACCCGGAAATCATGCATAAAACCAATAAAGCTAAGCACATAATAATATCAATTGAAAACAAGAAAGAACGCCTTGCTTTGGCACGCCGAATATTAGATACCCTTGTTGCGAATTGTTTCTACAGGTGCAACACGTAATAGTATAGTTGGCCGATTTGATACGTTTTTGCATATATTTCAGGAGCATATTGAAATTAATTGATGATTAATATTAAATCAAAAGCAGTTACATGGAAAACCTAATCTTTCTAACGATTCTTCATATAGAGCTGTTTCTAAATATAGTACAAAGATGCTGATAAGATTTTGAACCAAAAACCCCTATGGCAGCTATACGATCCGATCGGCCTAGTCTGTCACATGTGCCGACCATAGATACACTTTTTGGAGCAGGACATGCCAGCTTCTATCCGTTACACACTTCCAAAAAGTATGATAGTACCCTCTACAAGGGTATCGCAATTTAGGCATTTCACCTGGCATATTTTATTTGCATTGCTTTGGTGTTAAATTGCAGAGATTTTTAAATATACATTACACAAAAAATACAAAATTCACATTTAAATAACAACTTGCGAATAATCACGCGAAACTGCTGCAAGAAATAAAAAAACACAACAGGAAATAAAAAATGCCGAAAGCGGCAACGAAATTCAATTAACGTACAAATCAACTTTAGGCATGCGTTTTAGCCCGAGTTTTCGTATGCAGTTTAATTGTATTTAAGTGTGCCCGTATTTAGAGTGGCGCTTTTAAATGTGACCAAAGTTCGCAATGTTCGCTTTTCAATGTGGCTGTAGTTGTTAGCATATGTCCGTGTTTTGTAAGCCGTTACTTAAGTGTGACCGTTTTTATCCGATCGCAATTCTTTTGGATGTATTTAAATATGGCCAAATGTTCGCAAGTAGTCAGATTGTTTTTAAGTTTTACAGTGGCTTCTTAATGTGACCATAGTTCAGAATGCTTGCTCCTTAATGTGTCTGCATATGTATGCATATGTTCGTATTTAGTGAGCCGTTACTTAAATGTGACCGATTTACAATTCGATCATATTATTGTGGCTGTATTTAAATGTACCCGAATGCGGTGTGATTATTATGCCATTACATACAGTCTGAGATGTCTGCCAAAGTTTCCTTTTACTAATCAGAATTCCTCCTCTAGGAAATAGGATTTATTCAATATTTGATGGAATGAGGTGTTTAGATACACATTTTTAGACATTTTAGCTCATAAGTTTTATATTAACTTGATAGTTTTTAAAATTTATTACTTCTTATCTGATAGTTATTAAATTATATTACTTTGTAGCTGACAGCTTGTCCAGTGTCTGGACATCTAGCTGTCATAACTCTGCGACAACTTAATTTGCATTTTCTTGATATATCTTGCATTCAATCTGTTTTGCATTGAATCCCTTTCATAACTCTGCTAAAACCACATCTATTTGCAAGCGAAAATCCCTTTATTGTATAGATTGATGGGCACCTAAAGATCCTCCTTTGTTAACAATGTTTATTTTTTGTTTAGCTTGTCAACTTTCACCTACTTCAGATAGGTAATTCGGGAGAGTTGTTCGGATTGCCTGTTTAGCCTGTTGCCACACCGCTAAAATGAGTTTACGTAAAACTCAAGTATGCAAGCAAACAATTAGCATAATCAGCTGCTGTAATGGACGGCAAATTGTACCAATTTTTATAATTTTTCCTATTCAAATGCGGCAGTGGCAGCGTCTGTGGCTGTTGCTGTTGCTTTGGCTGCATCTCGGCTTTCTAGTCGAAAACATTATTAAAACATACATACAAAATATGCAACATTTGCAACAAGAGGCGACACCAACTTCCGCGCACGCGAAATTAGTTGCACATCCAGATTTCTATCTGGCAGATGCAACTGCATTTCCAATTGGCATCTGGATGCGGCCTTTTTGGCCTCTCTTAGCATGCCAACACGGTGCGCTGCACGAAAGCAATAAAAATTGAAAGTTTTATTCCCAAAGTGGATCGATTGTCCATTGTTGTCACGTTGGGCTAACTTGGGCAGTGCACGGGCAGACAGCCAAGAAATCGGGCGCTGCCCTGCCCAGCCCTGTTTGCCCTGTCGGTGGTCTGCTCGATTTTCTCGCATGCGACAATTGCCAACGGAAAGAAGCTAAAACAACTTTTAACTGAATGTTGGATCTCATCGTACTGTATTATCAGCACTAAACATACTAATTATAAGCACTTCCTTGCAGCCTGGCGACACTACAGAGCCCAACAACAAAATGAAAAAGAAAAGAAATGAAAAGAGTAGAAAAACTAATGTAAAGAAACAATAATAAGCCTGTGGAGCCCATAAAATGTATAATGATCTAAATGCTGCCATAACAATGGACCCATAAAACACCGCAGTACCAACAACAATTCACTCACTCGCTCGTCAGCAGCAACAAATTAATAACTTAAGCGTCAGGCCGAAACACGTAACATTTTCCAACATTGTCCAAGCGTTGCAAACGCCGTTGTTGCACAGTGGTACAAAATGCAAGCAAATGTGCTGAAATGATTGTTAGATAAAGCGTTGCCAACCACTCGAATGTGTGTCTAACCACTTTATAAACTACATTCGAAAAGAATTGAAAGCTTTTACAAAAACAACCTAAAGCTTGATTAAACATAGGAAATAAAATTAATCTTACATTTGAGCTTTGCATTGCTTAAAAAGCGTTGCAAGTTCATTAAAGCTTCAATGGTGTATTTCTCGTTAACTAACGAAAATTTCAGTTTGGTAAAAGATCAGCTTTCAAAGCTCATGAGTTTGTGAAAAGTTCACTAGCTATCTCATATTTGATCATTTAATCTTTACGTTACACATTGTACAGTATCCTAGCTTTTAAAAGCTTGTTCAAAGCTTATTAAAGCTTCTTGTGGTATTGGGTATCGGAAATTGCATTTTTTGCATATCTTATTGAATTCTACAAAAGCATTAATTTGTGAAAAGTTCACTAGCTATCTCATATTTGATCATTTAATCCTTACGTTACACATTGTACAGTATCCTAGCCGTTAAAAGCTTGTTCAAAGCTTATTAAAGCTTCTTGTGGTATTGGGTATCGGAAATTGCATTTTTTGCATATCTTATTGAATTCTACAAAAGAAAAGCAAACTATCTTAAATGGATTTATCCACTGTGCACCGTAGCCGACATCGTCGCTGGCCGTTGCCGTCGATGCAGCTCTTGTTGTTATTGCTGTGGCTTTTGGCCATATAACGCGCATGCATCGCATTCACGTATTCGCATTGGCAAGGTTGTTGATCTTCACATGTGGCATGTGCCCAGTTCCAGTCCCGTTTCAGTTGCCGACATGCGAATTTTGTTATTGTTTTGCCTGGATTGGGATATATTGTTTAAGTTTCTACCAATTGCCCATTATCGCCGTTAAGTGTGGCAAATGCGTTTGCCAGAATATAAATATAAATCATAACAAACTGTCGGCTGGGTATAAACTAAAATGCACAATGAACCCCATTGCAGGCTAAGTAAAATTAATTAGCCAGCTGATTTATATTGGCCACAATCGAAATTGAAATCTTATTTACAATGCCATTTCACAGATGCATCGCAATTTTGGATTGTTGGTAAATCAGCTGCGAGTGCCCCAAACAGTTTCGAAGAGCAGCTGCTGTTGCGGCTGTCCAAGCAGTCTGATAAAAATCCTCATAAATTTTGTGCAACTCTTTTCTCTCCGTTAATTACAATGCACTTAATCAGTGACCATGAAGTAACCGAAACCTTAAAGCGCATAGACGAAACAATAATAAAACACAAAGAAAATATACTTTTTGCCCAGCCACTTATTGTGCTGTGGCTGTTGTGGTTGAGATGTGCTGCTGAGAGATGATCGCACCCGAGTCCATTGCAACTGCGAAAGTCTTTAGAGCCAAGCTGAGAGCTATGCACGGTATGGAGTTTTTTAAACAACACCTTGACTTATTTAGAATATGTTTGCTTATTAAGAATAACCAGAAGAATAATTGATTTCTTTAGTTACATTCAAGATTTTAATTAGACGTATATTAACTACGCGTCAGCCAGGGCTAAGGCAAGTCCAAATAAAATCGGCAGAGGTTGGATTGACGGTTCGAGCCAAATTTGCGCTTTAATTCCGGATCGTGCAGCTGAGTTTGAACACATCTTAAAATCAGATTTAAGTTCAATGCATGGATAATAATGTAATTTTGAAAATTGTATTGCTTTTTTATAAGATTACAAGTACAACAAATTAATAATCTTATAAAAAGGCTAATATCATAAATATAGTTAGATAAATCCAATACGCTTTGTGACTGAGTCTTCCTCAAAAGTTTTTTATTTTAAACTTGTTTGGGTTTCGTCTGTCTTGGCGAAATTGATTTGGTTCGAATCCAAATCCATTTTAGACCAACATTCGATGGCGGACCTTGTTCATAAGAACAAAACAATTGAAGCCATGTAGAAATAATGCTTTACTCCTACAAGGTGCCTAACTTTAAGCTTTACATACTGTACAGATGAAACAAAACATATTTCAATCAAATAGCGCATTTTGGCAAATTTCAAATTATACAACCACGTTAACAACAAAAGTAATTATTATTATTGAACGCTTGAGTGTGTCACCTTTCAAGACGCCGCCTACCCTGTTCAATCCCTCTCTCTCTCTCGCTCGCTGTGCCGCTCGCCTATGGGGCGCTAACAATGACAGGCGTAATCATTTCATTGAACTGCATTTTCACTGTCGTGTTGCAGCTTATGGCTTAATTGGCCAAAACGAAATCGAAATTGCAGGCTGGAACCAGTTCAGCATTTGACATTTGATTTGTGTTCGGCAGCTGCGCTGGCCACAAGTTCGTGTGCGCGTCCCACCTGGCGTATGCGTTACGGCTCATTATGATAGCCGAACATATCACGCATACGCAGTGCGTTAAGTAGCCGTTACAATTTGAATGTGCATCGGATGATGGCGTTGAAGTTGCCGCTGCTTTTGCCTTGAAAGCGAATGTCTCCGTATCTGCACATCTCCCCCCCCCCCCCCCCCCAACCCCTCCTTTCTCTCTCTCTCTCTCACTCTCTCTCCCCCTGTCTTTCCCTCGGGCGTGCAATCTTTCTCTTTCGCATGTGTTTGCTGTGTGTGCAATTCGCTAGTTTTCTTTGGCTCGCACATTCGCATAAATTTTCCGCTGCGCCGGCAACGTCATTATAAAAGCCCCGCCATGCCAGCTCGCCGCAAACAATTCAAATCCAGTAACAGACGCGAAATGATCTTCGCAATGGCAACGCGTTGTCGGTCCACCAAGAGCCTGCACCTGCGCCTGAATCGGTGGCTCTGCCTTGCCGCGATAATGCTAATTGTAAGTAGTGCAATTGCTGGCTCCCAGCTCCCAAGTGCCAGCTGTGCCTGGCAGAGCCTGTCAACAAAGGATTTGCCAATTTTTTCATCGTTATTTTTTTTATTGTGTGTGCGCGCCTCAAGTTTCAAATAAAAAGTGCTTCTCGTATCATGAAAATACCCCTGTGAAATACGATATAAAAAATCAAACGAAGTTGCCGATGGATCTGACATTTACTTTAAAAAGATTGTAAAACATGTTGCGGAAAACTACGACTCTTTTAGGCTAAAACATAACTTTAGCAGATTTCAAAGACACCGCATTTTAGAGTCCCTGCCAGAGCTATAGAGGATATTTTAAGTTTGAATAAAAACATTTAGATACATTGACCTCAAACTAAAACTAGGCGTCTAATGGAGGAGTATATAGAATAGTTGGGAAAACATTTAAGAAAAATTGTTGAACATTTAAAGATTTTCCTTTGGGCTTACGCATTAGAATATTTGAAATTTAATGCAAATGTTCAATATAAGTGAGACCCTACAGAATTTTGTGTATAGTAAGACTGTTATTAGATTGAGACGATATCACTGTAGAGAATCGTAATAGATCCCGATAGACTGCATAAGATAAGATTAGTAAAAACTTGTTTATACTTTAGCAATGTATATGAGTAGTGATCATTTATTTATAAATCATAGCAGCATACATTTATTATTTTTGTTTTAATACTTTAATAAAGGTTTAGCCTATTTAAATTAAAAAAGTTTTAGTCATTTACAAAGTTATCAAGGTTTGAATAATTTTTAGTAGTATGTAATTTACTTATTCACACCAAAGTTCTTAAGATCTTAAGTCTTCGTTATAGTTAAGGCTTCTAAAAAATGTCTAAGTTTGAATTAATTGGTTATGTATGTGTCCGACATAGTCCTCACACGATCATGTAAATGGAGGAGATTCTATGTGAAATGACGACCTTACTCCCATATTTTTTCGAAAAGCAAGTCAAGCTAAGCCTCACTTATGCCCAGGATCAATTAACGTACAGTAACTCAATGTTCAGTGAAGCTGTCTGGCTTGCATTTAACATCCACTTTGAGTTGGCATTAATCGCCGCCAGGCACTAAGCAATCGGCAATTGGAAATTGGCTTCAATCACAACAAAGTTGCGTGCCGAAAACATTTCATGTTGGGGCGTTAAGAGGCCCCTCTCCAAGCGCCAAACTCGACTGCTCAATCGCTACCGCTAACAACATCCATATGCACGGGCCAATGAACTTGCAGCGGACGCAGCTCAAGCGCCACGTCGATCAGCGCCGTGGAGACGGTTGGCGGAGGCAGCGCCATCAACTGGCAAATGGTCCGTTCCCGATGCGAAAAAAACGAAAAAAAAACATTTGCCTCCCCCTCCACCGTCGAAAGCGAAAGCGAATTGGTTAACTTTAATTAGTTTAATTACGAAATATATATATATATATATATGTATTTATAAATGTATATATACAGATGTGCGTCCAACTATCTGTAAACAAAAGCAAATGGCCAACTAAATGTGCGCTTTGCATTCACATGGCCGCCAATCGGCGCCAAACGACATCGAGCGGCAAAACGATTACCATTTAATTGCTCCACTTTGCTGCTCTCTCTCTCTCTCTCTCTCTCTGTCACTCTGCCTGCCGTTCTCCCTCTCTTACTAACTCTGTACACACCCACTTCCATTTACAGTTCATGATGCAGTTGTCCCGTTGTGAAGCACAGTCGCAGCCCCGCATGAGCCGTCGACCGGCTGGAAAGACCAATGTGGAGGAGACCAGCGAGAGAGGATCCGTGCCGGATCAGCTGGCGCTGGCCGCAAGTCGCTCTGATGGACATGGCCGCAACTATCCTAGACGGGGCGGTGCCTTACAGGCAAGGACCAAGGAGGCGACTCCAGGTGAGCTTTAAACTGAATCTTTTAGCTTGTGGCCGAAAGTAAGCTTTACAATTAAGTAAAAACTTTTAACTGAAACTTTCAGTGAGCTTCATGATTAAATGCATATCAGTAAACAAAATTTAAATTAAAACTGCAAACAAGTACTTTTGAGCTTGTAGCTAAAGGTATTGGATGATGCTTTTAACTGAAAGGCTTTGAATATAACAAGTACAGTTTAAATGGTGAGCTTTGCGATTAAGTTTCAGTAAAATGCTTTTAACTGAAACTTTCGAATATTACTGGAACAACTTCTAAGCTCAGCCATAGGCGGAAGCTTTTGCATAAGAACACAACAGCGATACAAAAGTAAATTTAAAGCTCATTAAAGCTTAAACGAAGTGGTGCACAATAAAATCGAATGGGATTAGAAAAATGTTAACAGACTTAAAAGTAATATACGACCACAATAGTTGCACTTTTCATAGGCATTTAGCGAAAAGTCACTGTACTCATGCTCCGCTAGAAAGCTGCCTAGAAGTTGGGATTCTGAGTTCAAACAACTGCCATATTTATTAGCTAATAAACTGCTTTCCAAATTGATTGCAATTGTTGGCGATAAAATAACAGCCTGTGCCAAAAGAGTGTTTGTTCCAAATGAGCTTTAGCGAAAATGCAAGCTCGCTGAAGCTTAAGCAATGTTCAAAACTTGGGAGCAGCTCATCAGCTTGCAGGGCAAGTCGACATTAACAGACGCCTTTAGCGCGTATTCACTGTACTCGTGGAAAGCTGGAAGGCTGCTTATCAGCTGTGTGTTTAGCTAATGAAGTTTTGGAATTCGGTGAAATTCTGAATGCTTCATAAATGAACAACTGCCACAAATATAGCCTAATGCCAATTACTAATCTCTAACCCTCTCTCTCTCGCTCTCTATTTTCTTTTCTTTTTTTTATGTGCACCCTTAGACTATAGCTACGGGCAGCTGGAGCTGAATCTAATAAGGCCCGAGCACGAGACGTCTTCATTGTCGCCGCACGGCAAGATCAGTGCTTACTACGGCGGCGGCATGAGCACAACAGCCGAATCCGTTGGAGCTGCTGTTGGTGATCTGAGTCACGAGAAGACTGTCATACTGGAGGACTCGGAGACAGCGGAAGAGTACGTGTCCAACGCTATGAAAATGGCCTATGGCACACGGCACAAGGAGTCACAGGCGCCGCTGCGCATTGTGGCCAACACACAGCGGCCCTTCATTCCCAACTCCAGTTCCGAGCAGCAGGCACATGCGCCAGTCCAGCAACAGCAGCATCATCATCATCATCAGCAGCAGCAGCAGCAGCAGCAGCTGGAGCTGGAGCAGGCCAAGCATGCCAAGGCGCAGGCGCAGGCACAGGCAGCGCTGCTGGAGGCACAAATGCAGGCAGAGTTGCAGGCCCAGCTTGTGCAGCAGCAGGCGCTGCTCCTGGCCGAGCAGCAGCGACAGCAGCAGCAACAAGAACAAAAGCAACATCAGCAGCATCAGCAGCAACAGCAGCAGCAGCAACAGCATCAGCAGCAGCAGCATCAGCAGCAGCAGCAGCAGCAGCAGCAACAGCATCAGCAACACTCAGTTGAGTCCACATCCAGTGAATCGTCCCTGCCCGCTCCAGCGCCCGTCTATGAGAAGGAGACGGTGCCACGCAGCTATGAGCTGTATGACACGCCCGCCCAGACCGAGCCCGTTGGCGGCGACATTGAACGACTCTATCGCACGAAATACTATAGCTATCCGGCATCGCAGTCGCAGCCACAATTGTATCGCAACATCGAGGACGAGGCGGAGGAGAAGGTGCGCGTCTCTGCATCGACGGAAATACCCAAGGCAGAAATAATGAAACAAATCGAAAAGTCTGTCATCAAGTACATGAAGGAGCTGGAAGCCGAGGGCAAGATAATTACCACGCCACAGGAGCTGGCGCCACCAGCCACCAAGACCTACTACAAGCTGCTGTCGCTGCCCAGTTCCGGCGGTTCCGGTGGCTCAGTTTCTAGCGAGGAGAAGCGCTATAGCAGCAGCACGGTGCGTCCCAAGTACAGCAGTCCGCCGGCAGCTGGCCAGGGGCGTCAGCCCGGCCCATCCATTCAGCAGCATGGCCAATACCATGGACAGCATCATCAGCTGAGCAAGCAGAATTCGCATGCGCAGACCAAGCCGCAACGATACCAATCCGAAACGGAAACCGCTTACCAGGCACCGGACATTTCCGCAGACGCACTGGCACCCAATGTGGAGTTCATCTATAAGATTAAGACGCGTGCGCCGCTGCAAACGGCCACTGTGAAGACCGTATCGAAGCCATATACCTTGCCGCTGAAGACGAGCGCCGAGCACTTTGATCATGGCGCTGCCCTGAAGAACATCGAGGAGTTCGACTTGTCCCATGTGGTAACGACGCCGGAGCGCGAACAGGAGGAGCAGCGGGTGACCAGCAAGCCGCAAAAGCTGTATTTCAACTCAGATATCTATCATGACATTAACTCATTGCCCTACAAGGCGGAGAAGCTGCGCGGCGCCAGCGGCAGTGCCAGCAACATCCATTCGGTGCAGGGTCACGAGTACAGGCACAAGCTAAAGGCAGCCGGCGATCTGCATCCGGACTATAAAGGCTATTCCGGCTATTTTGCGGAGCCGGCGTCTAGCAGCATGGAGCTGGCCGAGAAGCAGCAGCCGAGCGGCATTGGCAATGATGGCAGCGAGGAGGGCTATCCGCTGCCTTATCAATATGTCCTGAAGAAGGAGCCGCTATCCGCTAAGTACGAGGAGGAGCGTGAAAGCTGGGAGCAGTCGATGCGCCTGGCACATGCCAAGCCCGCTGGCGGTGGCTACAAGACTGCTGCATCCACCAGCCTGGAATACGACAGCTACAGTCCCAAGTTTAACAACAATCCCGAAGGCTATGGCTATCAGCACACATACAAGACGCAGCTGCTCCGAGGCGCTGGCGGCGGCAACGGTCCCAACTCTGGCAACAGCGCCGGTGGCAAGCGCGGCAAGCGAGGCGGTGCTCCGCATCCCGCCGCTGGTGGTGCGCCCGGCAAGAAGCTGTTGCGCAGCAACGTCGGTCCTTCAGGCCTCGGTGGCGCAGCTGGCGTTGGCGGCAAGCTGGCCAAGGATCTGGAGGCCAATCTGGCACTGCGACCACCGCCCAAGAAATAGTCTGTTATATAGCTTATTATATGAAAAATTGTGTTAATACCAGAATCTTATGTTGTTTTTTTTTTAATATTTTTTTTTTTTTGTTAGTTATTTATAGTTTGCTATTACTAATTATTTATTTTTTATAGCCAGTTGCTATTCGCGAGCGGGGGGCGGAGAGTGCAACAACAGTTGTTACTCAACGAGCCGGCAAAGTAGTAAACGGACAAAAGAATTATACGCGCTAGAAAAGAAATCATTTTGTGGTACACAATAAAAAAAAAATATTTAAAAAAACAACCAAGGATAAAGCTCGAAGGAAACTAGTAATTAATGTTCTAAACGTGCACAAATTTGTAAAACCTCTTCACTGTGGATCGCTATAAATTGTTGTTTGTACTTAAAATGCAACTTTGTTGACTAACTTAAAGCTCTTCACATCAGATTATGCTATCAAAGCTCTCAAAGCGCTCAAAAGATGTTACTTAAAGCTCTAAACGGTTAGCTTTGTTGACTAACTATACTCAAAGCTTTTCGTTGCGGGTTTCTTTGTTTTCACAAGCTCAAGAAGCTTTCAAGTTTTTATTTAACTAGCTTACACACTTACACACAGCTTGGTTGACTTACTGTACCTTAATCGCTTCGCTGCATATACTAAAAAGCTGTTCTTTGTGGTTAAAAGATTAAAAAATGCACATGAGCTGTCAAGTGGAAATTCAATTAGCGTCCACACTAAAAGCTGTAGAAAGGCATTTTTCTTGAATCATATTACTTAAAGCTCTCCAAAGGCTTGTTTGTGCTTAAAAGCTCTAAAAGCAAGCACATGCTTTCATGTGGAAACTCGATCAGCGCACACACTTAAAGCTCTAAACAGCTTGGTTGACTAACTGTACCTGAAGCTCTGACCAGCAGCTGTTTAAGAGCAGTAGCTTAAGCTTAAAAGCTCTTAAAGCGAACCTGAGTTGTCAAGTTGAAATTCAACTAGCGTGTGCACTTAAAGCTCTAGAAAGGCAACTTTGTTGGCTAACTGTACCCTAAGCTCCCCACTGCAGATATCGTAAATCTGTTACGTATACTTAAAGCTTGTAAAGCTTATATGCTCAAAAAATTATAGCGTAACTTAAGCTCTGGTAAGGTTATTCAGCTAGGGTATGAAAGTGGATGACATTGCCCACAACTATCGCAGTTTCAAAAAAAAAAACTTGAGCTATGCAAAAATATCGGAATACATGTATCGTTTAGGTCATTAAGTCGTAAATACGAGATTTGCTTTAAGACTGACTAACTTACCAAAAAAAAAAAAAACCCTAACTAACAAATCTCTAGAAATTGTGCAAAACTCTCTAGCTCAGGTTTCGGTATCCGACAGACTTTGGCATATGAGAATCATAGCTGAACTCTATTTTGTTCAATATGCTTATAAATTTAAATTCAATATTAGCTCCTCTTCATTTTTATTTATGCTATCATTATCTCATAATACTCTGCTGTCAAAAATAATACTCGCTTTTTTTTTTAATAATACTCTGGGCAAAATTTTATTTCACAAAAAAAAACAAAGCCTTAAACTTAAGTACATATTTAAGAAACAGACTCTCATCTGATATGAGAAAATATTAAAAATTATTTGGCAAAATGGGTTAGGGAGAATTGGGTCTAAAAGGGCCCCGCCTATGCCTATTCATGGTGCGCATAATGCTCGTAGTGCTCGGAATGATGCACGGGCTCCTCGTAGTGTCCATGCTCGTGCAAATGCGACTCGCTGTGGTTCTCCAGCACAAGTCCATGATTGTGATTGTGTTCGGTTTTGGGGTGCAATATCTTCAACTTCTGCTTGGTGCCGCCAATCTCGATGGGCTTCTTGACCAGATGCTGATCCTCGTGCTTAATGTAGACGGGCACGGCATGATAGTGATGGAATTTAACGCTCTGATGCGATGTGGCGTGCTTGTGATCCACCTCATGATGCACCTCGGTCTCCTCATGTTCCGGCTCGTACTTGGCGTGCTCCTCATGCTCGTACTCGTGAATTTTCAACGCGCTGCTCAGTGCCAACAGCGCCAGACACGGAAGCTAAGTCAACAGAAAAAAAAAAGCACGCAGACACAAAACAAAAATATATTAACATAATAGAAATTGAGCACAAGGATTAGTTGAATGCAGGATTTGTTTGAAATTTAAATTTTTCAATACTTAGTTGATTTAATTAGTCAATGTTTTTCTTATGAGCCTTGCTTGGGCGGCATTTAAGTTTTCTTTTTTTTTTGTACTAAAATGTACTAAAATATTTTGCTTACAAAAAATTTCAGCATTTTGTTTAGTTTTCGGCTTAACACAAACACGCACAAAAAAATAACTCAAAGGAAAAAAATGTATTTGAATAACTTTTCAAAAGAAAATGAAATGTTTGTTTAGGAGTTTTGGCTGGCTGTGGACTCCTTGACGTTGCTGGACTGAATGTGGCTTGGCGTTTGGGACCAGATTCGATTTATACCCGAAAAAGTGATGTGTGCGAGCTGATGCGAACAGGCTACGAGCAAGTGAAATGTGCAACACAAGCAACAACAACGACAACAACAACAACAATTGAGTAGCTGCGGCAACGAACTTCAAAATGGGCAACAACAACAATCGAAATCGAAGTCATAGTCGAAGTCGAAGTCGTTAGCGGCATATAAGAGAAGTTGTCGCTAGCTTTGTTTGTTGTTATTGTTGCACACACACTCGCACACTCATACACTCTCTTGCTGCGTGTGAAACTCGTACAATTAAAAATTATTACGTATACTGGCCGTCACTTGAGGCAGGCGCTTTTCCATTGAAAACCCGTTGCCAATTGTTGCTGTTGTTGCTGTTGTTGCTGTGTGTGGCAGCCACCACAGGCGGGTTAACCACCGCCGCCACCACTAACCGGTCGAGCGGTGCACAAATATGTAATGCAAGTGCAAGGTAATTGAACAAAAAATAAACATATTAAAAAGAAAAATACACACTCATATATAACGGTCAGGCAAAAGAAAACAATCAAAGAAATACATATCAAATTACGTTAATAAATAACATTCAGTTTGATTAGTTGAAAAGCGCAGGAATTACCCCAATTAGCCATTTGGTGACATTTTTTCATTTTATGAAAATTTAAATCTCTTTAGGGGTTTTTCCCCCATTTGGGGAACGAGTGCGTGCAAGCTGACCGATAGATAATCTTCCTGTTTTGCATGAGCTAATTAAAAATGTGTTTTTATTTTTAATAATTATCAGCTGCGCTGCGATAACAATTGTGTTGCAAGACGCGCTGCTACGCTTCCTCGTTCCAAGCCGCGCCCCAAAAAAATAACAAAAAATAACAACAAATATGTAAATGTAAGATTTATGAATGCTTTAGATATTGCTGGCACGTATGATGGATCGACAGCCCTAATTATGAGGTGAGGGCTTTGCCAACTCTCGATGTTCGCATAGGTAAAACAAAGAGCTTGCAGCATGCTGCAATTTACGGTGTAGCGCAAGGGTTTGGCAGTGAAAGGTTCAAAAACGTTTAATGATTATAAATGCTCATAAATGTATAGATGTTTGCGTAAATACTTTCCCAATCTTCTCGTGCCGCCAGCTAATTGGCTTATAATCGAACTATCAAGCGTTTAAATCGGTTTCCTAGTGCTCCAATTAACATTTAAATGCACATAAATAAAAGTGTTAGCAATTAAAATGCAGTGCGATTAGATAATCATGCAGTGAATGTCTGTATTTGGCTCAGGAAGCTTTAAGTTGCAAAAATTTCCCAAAAATAAAAATGTAGATTCAAGCCGAAGCTTAAAGCCGCTGCAAACAGTTTAAACTGTCTGCCAAATGGTGTTGTTGTTGTAGTTGCTGCTGCTACTGCTGCTGCTTTTTACTGTTAGAGCACCGCTGTGTGCTCAATCGATTGAATTTCTTTGGGTTAGTATGCTTCCATCGGCAACGCGAGTGCAGTCCAAAAGTAAAAGTAAACTACTTTTCTGCACGGTGACGACGAAATTTGCATAACAAGCCGTTGCCGCTGTGAAATACGCGCCTGCCACAACAACCATTTTAATTAATCATTTAATAAGCGCTAAGACGTTTATATAATATCAATCCTCTTCCCATATCGCAGGAAGTCGACAAACACCGTTAAACTTACTTACAAATTTAAATTCATAGCCGTCACGTAGCCGGTAGCCAGAGCTGCCACCTGTTGTTAGCGCAAGCGATTGTCCGATTACAATTGCCGACTCTCCAAACAGCTGAGATGAAAGAAGAAGCACATCAGTCAGTGCGTGTATCAGGCTAAAAAGGCAAAAGTTACTCATAGTAATTTTTCCTTTTTACTTATCTAAGAATCACTTGCTGATGTATTCTTTCGAAAATTACGTGCTATGTTGCAGATCGGGAAATACTCCACGCGGAACTGATTCACATATCTCCAATCAGAAGGAGAGAAACAGGAACAAAAACTGACTCCTGATGAGGAGCAATTAATGCTTAAAAGAAGGAGGAAAGACCCTAAGCCCAGGCTTATTAGCAGAAGGCGTTGCCGTAGGGATTTGTGGAAACTCTACCTAGCTTTGAATAAAATACAAGAATATAAATCTATTAGACACTTTATTTTTATGATTTTGTAACAACGATATCGAAAAAGTTCAAACATTCCGGGCTTTATAGAATATAAATCGAAAAAAGTGAATCGATTCGATAAAAATGATGCTTGTTTTATCGATATTGCGCGCGACGCATGAAATGTAACTGTTAACCTGTCGTCTTGCAAAGCCTGTGCCATGGATCTTGGTGATGCCAATCTCCGCACCGTTCGCATACTGGGCCAAGGCACCTTTGGACGTGTCTTCTTGTGCCTGCAGCGCGAGGGTCGCAATGACCGAAAAGTCTGCGTGAAGCGCATTATTATGCGCAATCCGAAGAGTGAGCTGGCCCTAATCAAGGAGGAGGTAATGCAGCACCTGAATATGCTTATCGATGGTCCAACTAACTGCGCTTCTTAGATCTACATCATCTCACAGCTGCGGCATCCGCATATCGTGCAATTCATACGCTACTTCATGCACTTCGGCACGGTTAACATTGTGATGGAGTATGCGCCGAACGGCACCATGCGCGATGTCATCCAACGGACGAGCCAAAATGCAAATGTGTTGCTGGACAAAGCGCGGCTGCTGCGTTTCTTTAGTGACATGATTCTGGGCCTGGAATATCTGCACATACGCCACGTAATACATCGCGACATCAAGCCGGAGAACATGCTGCTCGATGCGAACGATCGCGTCAAGTACGCCGACTTTGGCATATCCAATGTGCATGCGCCGGACAAGCAGCAGCCGTGGCAGGTGCTCGGCACACCACTGTACATGGCGCCAGAGATAATGTGTGGCGCCAAATGTGACTTTAAGTCGGACATCTGGTCGCTGGGCCTGGTGCTATACGAGCTGTGCATCGGTCGCAATCCCTTTCAAGCGCTGCTCCGCCCGAACGATCCCTTTGGCCAGGTGCGCAGTGTTGTCAAGGCCATGGCTCAGCCCAGACTGGACTGTCAGGTGATGCGGCGACGCTACGAGCCCATTTGGGCGCGTCTCTGTGAATCGATGGTTGTCTACAAGCCGGAGCAACGCATTTGCCTGCCCGACCTGATCTGCATCGATCCCTACATCACGCAAAGCATCTACGGGCGCTACTTCAAGTATGACTATTAGTCAGGCTCCTGGCTCCTCATCTCTTGTAATTTGTAGTGATATTAATTATAAGCATTGTTAGCATTGCCCGCCTTGTTCCCCGTAAGACTATGACTATTTGTGATTAATACCATAATTGTTAGATTGTCAGCTGTTTCATGTGATTCTAAACATTGTAAGCTTTATTTCTAGTTATATTATACATGATGTAAGCCATAAATTGTTAATGTCGTCTAACTACGCCTTGCGCTGTTGAATCTTCATCTTTAGACTCTTAACCAGCGCGTTCTGCTCCAGCTGCTGCTTGGATCGCTTCTTTGCCGGCTGCTCAACCTCATCCTCCTGCTGCTGCTGCTGCTGCTGCTCGTTCTGGTGCTGGCGCCGCTTCAACTTCTCGCTTATTAGCTGCTGCATGCCCTTGGTGGGCTTGTAGTGGGAGTGCGTGGGATCAATGTTATACTCGTGCGACTTGTAGACGGCATTGAAGCGCTCATCGTTTAGATCCACCTGGAAGTTGTCCTCATCCTGCGGCTTGCTCTCGCTGTTTTTCGACTTCTTTAGCTGCTTGCGACGCTTGCGCTTGCTGCTGCTGCTGCTTGCCTGCTCCTCCTTAAGTATTTTTGCCAGGCTGAAGTGCTGCTTGGGCTGCTGTTCCACGTCGTCGTCATCGTCCAGCAGCAGCGCCAGCTGCGCCTCCGCCTCGTCATCGGCAGGCGTTGCTTTGATAAACTTTTGCTTCTTCGATTTGGCCTTTTTACTCAGCTTGGGCTGCTCATAGTCGCCGCTGGCAAACTCCTCGGCGAAGTAGGAGTCGTTCATGTCGATGCCGTCGGGTATGGAGTCGTTGTCGCTGTCGTGCGCCGCATCGGGATCAATGCCCTGGAGTTCCAGTTGCTTGCGACGACGCTGCTCCTTGCGCAGCTTGTTCTTCTCGCTGCGCTTTTGCAGCACCTTCTCGATGGGCGTCAGTTGAGATGTGTTGCTGGCTGGTTCTTTGGTGTCGCTCGCCTCGGGCGCATCAATATTCCAGGACATTTCCATTTCATAGTCTTTCTCCTTGGACTTCTGCTCCTGTGCATTGATCTCGGCCAGCAGATTTTTATACTTTTCAATGCGTTCTTTTTCTTTGAGACGTTTAGCTGACTGCTTTGGGGCTGCTTCTGCCGCTTGCTTCGCTGACTTCTTTGTATTTTTCTGTACAGCATCAGCCTCTTCATCTTGCTCTTCCTGCGCCTGTTCCTGCTCTTGCTCGTCCTCGTCTTCGTCCTCCTCGCTGCTGTAGGCAACAATCTGGCGCAGCTCCTTATCGTTAAGCTGATCCACCTTGCCGCTGGACAGCTTGTCGCCCAGTTCTCGCCTGTCCAAAGCCGTCTCGTCCCAAGTCAGATCCACCTTCGCCTGCTGCAGCGCCGTTGTGGTAAACTGTCGCGGCTTGTAGTTGCTCGCATCCGGCAGCTCGTAGCACTCGTCCGTGGGCATGTCCTCCGAGAAGCTGGTGTCATCTGGTACGAAGCGCAGATCCACACGCGTCGCAGAGCTCTCGTACTCGATGCCATCACACTCATTGTACACCTTCTCCGCTGTGGCGGGGCTGTCGCACTCGACGACGGCGTAGTAATAGCGCAAGCGATTCAGCTGATACTGGCGTAGCTTCTCCATGTGGTAGTCGTCGCCCTCCTCTACATCGCTGTCCTGCTCACGTACTAGCTCTTCGTCGGAGTCCGGCTCGCTCTCGGGCTGGGCGCTGACTAGCTCGGTGGGGCCATGCACATCCTCCTCTGCCATGCGCGCCTTGCCGTAATCAGAGGGATAGATTTTGACGCTCAGAACGCTGCCACCGGGCGGCAGGAAAGAGCTGAGCAACACCATTAAGTCCTGGGCACGTATGCGATCCCAGTCCATGTTGCACACAGCTAGACGACGTGTGGCTTCCTCCGTGCACTCCGCATCCATATCCAGCTCACCCCAGACATGATCGATTTGCAGCTCTGGACCGTCCTCATCATCGGTACTCTCCTCATCCGACGAGGAGTCGGTCATTAGGCGTCCCTCGCCTCGTGCATAATCGATATTCGGATTCGTTAGACGCTCGCGCAAGTTCTCGGGCACTTCGGTGTCATCTTCATCACTGTCCAGCTGCAGAACATCTTTGGCCTGGTCACCTTGTGTGATGGCCAGCTCCTCGGCCCGGCGCTCTTCATCCTCATTGTCCTTCGTCGACTTTTTCTGCTCCCTATCCTCGTCCGAACTCTCGTTCTCATCGAGCTCATAAAACTTGCGCAGATCCTCGGCGTTTGTTTTATTCACAGGCCTGCCGTACTTGTCCACGGTGTACTTGACTTTGAACTTTTCATCGTCGAACATGCCCTGGAAGCGCTTGTCGATCTTCACCTTACGCTGTACCTTGGGCACGCCGCGAAAGCGCGGATCGGCCAGCAAATGTTGAAAGCGCTCATCCTTCCAAATGCCACTCGCTTCAGAATCACCATTTTGGGCTTGGGCTGAAGTCGTAGGATTCTCTTGCTTCGAAGGTTTCTCCTGCTTCGTTGGCTTTGCTTTCGGCTTTACCGATTTATCCGGCTTTTTGGCCATGTTCTTACTGTTTAAATAAGCCAACAATACAGCAACACGTGCATAGAGATGTTCACAACATATCGATACCAAAACATCTGTCTGAGCACCACTGATGACATCGATGTGAGTATAAATTGAATTTTCTAAAGTTATCGTATTAATCTTTTATTTCCCAACGTGCAAATAGGCTGAGCGCTGTTACACTTTGCTTTAAGAAGGATTTCATTTCCAAAGGCAGGCCTTAACATTACTGTGAAGTTTGTAAAATATAAGTTTTTTAAAGTTGCCGACTTTCGAATTTCGGGCAGCAACGATATCGCTGAACGATGAATATTTGATAGTTTGAAACTATCGTCAACGCTTCGCAATTAGCACTTGAGAGGTGCTAACTATCGATAACGATTCATTTTAAATATCGAATTTCTGAGTTGGTGCAAGCAGTTTATATATTTAAAAGCTATTATAATAATAAAAAATGAACTGTTTGCATGCGCAGTGTTTATATAGAAAACATCAAATTTTGATTTTGTCTATAAATATGTTTATATAAAAACATCAATGACGCACTGCACCTAACTAGAATTCACGACAATGAAAAAGTATAACAACTAGAAAATAATACATTTAAATATTATGCAAATCTGCTGGGAGGGATTAAAATAATTTAATTAGGGTCGATTTTATCAGTAATAACTTTATATGTATATATTCCCTTTAAAGTTGTGTATTCAACATTAATAAGTTACATCATTGAGATTAGGAGGGATTTTAAATTTCCGGTTAGGCGGGAACAATTGGCAAGCAGTGGCAGCACTAAGGCTAGTGTTGCCAGACATTGCGAGCCCTTGAATTCCAAATTTGCCTATATGTTGAGCAATATTGTGATTTTGAAGTCACTGCGACTACAGCTAATCGATGCTTATATAAACCTCACAGCTAAAAAAAATATTTACATAATATGTTTAAAAGTTGATTTCATGAAATCGAGCATGCAGTGTGCATTATACAAATAAGCGACTGTTGTTTACTAAATATTAAATCACAGCTGTTACTTGTATACCTGTGCATACTCGCAAAAGTAACTGGTGCGTAGGGGTAGTGCATCAGTAAGATCATAAATATAAATAAATTATTTTGCTTTGCAATTTAATATAGGATAATGCGATTAGTAACAATATTGCATTAAGATCAATTTAATTTGCACTAATTGTTTAATTTAATATGCTTAAACGTCTCACCTCGATGACAGGCAAGAAGCAACGCTGCGCGCATGTGTAGAGCGAGAGCGAGCAACGCTGGTTTGCATAGCTCTCCGTGGACAGCTGCGAGCGCTCCGTTTGGAGGGGGGACTTGCAAATTTTTATTTATTACTCATCCAGCGAGTATGATGCAGTCATCGAAAGATTTATAAAAACCAGGTCCAGTTGCAGGTCCAAGTTCGAGCTCGTTGCATATGCGCATAATTTGTTTGACAGATGTGCAATTTGTTGTGGGCGACGCAAAAGATAAAGTGAATGCGAATTCAATACACCAACAGTGCGTCTGTGTGTGTGTGTGTGCGTGCGTGCGTGCGTGTATGTGTTTATTTAAAGCCAAGTGAACCCCCTGCCCCCTGTACATAGATAATTTGCACCACAACGCACAACGCCAGCTGCTGTGCGAAGTTGAATCGGGAGTGCAACAACGCTCGATGCCCGGCTTCCATCTCAATGAAATGGGCGAAATGGTCTTGGACGCCATCGATGACATTGGCGTGGTCGATGTCTACGATCTGGCATCGGATATTGGCAAGGAGTATGAGCGGATCATGGATCGCTTTGGCACCGATGCGGTAAGCGGTCTAATGCCCAAGATAATCAATACGCTGGAGCTGCTAGAGGCATTGGCAACTAAAAATGAGCGCGAGAACTCTACCATACAGGAGTTGCGCGAAAAGATCGCACAGCTGGAGAGCGAAAAGCTGGAGAAGGCAGAGTTTCGGCGACGCTTCGAAAAGGAATTGGAGCTAATTGAGGAGCAGTGGCGCAGCGAGACCAATGAGCTGGTTGATTTGGTTTCCTCGCTGCAGGATGAAAACAAGCGGTTGGTAAAGCAAACCCAAGACCTGCAATCGTCATCTGCACAAAGCTCCGGCTTGGGCGCCAGCCTAACCGAGAGCATCATCAGCATGACCAACAATGAGCTGCACAGCGCGCTTTCCGATACGCAGGTCCTGCAGCGGCTTAAGGAGCAGATCTATAAGCAGCGCGACGAGCTGAAGCAACGTGAACGCGAACTCCAGGACAAGTACAGTGAGCTTGAGCATGTAAGTAACTGCCTTCGGATGATGAGCCTCCAATTGATGTATTTCTCTTTTCGTTTTATACAGGTCAACATTCAGGCGGAGCGCCTAAAGGCCTCGGAAAGGGACACGCGACGACGCCATAAGCTGATGCAGGCGCAGGTGAAGACGCTGTGCGAGGAGCGTGCCGATTTTCTAGCCCAGCTGCAGGACCAGTGCCGCGAGATCAATCAGCTGCGCAAGCGTTTGGGCCTCGCCGAAAAGGAGAACGAGGATCTGGTGCAGTCGTACGATGATGATCAAAATGATCCAAATAGGCCACGCTATACGACGCGAGAGCTCAAGGAGCTAATCAGCGAGCGCGACGAGCTGCTCACCACCATTGACAACCTCAACCAGCAGCTGGCAGAGCTGAAGCCGGCGACCAGTGCCAAACGTACGCGTCAAATATCCAGCTCTGATGACAGCGACGACGATGACGACAACGAGGCCGATGACGGTGTTGAGGCTGATGTCGACGATGACAATGTGGCTGGCGAAACGTGCGTATACACACACATTAAAATGTAATTACAATTTCTAATGATTATGTACACCATTTTTATTGTCAGGCCACCTGGACACGATGCGCCCGTGCAGGGACCGCTGCCCTATGAGCCAGACGATGCGCCCTGGAAGAAAAGCTCCGAGTCGGGCATACGCAAGTTGTGAGTGTGAAAACAGTTTTTGAAATTGATGCTCGTTTAAATTTACGCAGGTTCGACTAATTACATTGTTCTACGTGTTAACAGCTTTCGTAAACTTTTCTCGGATCCAGCGGATGGCAGCAATACATTCCCGAAACGTTCCTTGGCCACACTCTCGAAGATGGCGCTCTCGGCCACGCCCGGCAGCCAGCCGAAGTAAATGCCTTTTAGCCTAAGCGACAAGTGCATAATTCCAAAAAATTCTAATTATGTGGTTTGATTTTGTTTTATGTATTATTATTTTTTGTTCTTTTTATTTATTTATTTTTAGTCCCTGTCTGTCCCTTGCTATGTTTTATATGCTCGCTAAGTATTTACCATTTTCTTATTTTATGTACATAATTTACATATTCGATTGCTGTGCTCTCATAATCTTAAGTTGTTATTTCTTTTTTACGTGATTGTTTAATATGTAATTTTATTTTTATTTTTTGGCGTTCTACTGACTTTAATATGCCAACTTTTGCGCAAAATGCTTTCATTTACTTACATATAGTTTGTATTTGTACTACCCAATAATATGTATACTAACTAATCTAATCTATGACCAAAATGCAAGGAACTATTCTATGCTTGACTAGCAGGCACAACGGGCAACGGACTCCTTTCGAGACCGAACCGCATACATATACACACACACGCAATATATATAGATATATATATATATACATATACATATACATATACATTTTACTATACATAATACATATTTACATAGCTACTTATCTAACCATTTAGACATACATACATACCCTATACATATGCAATGTTCCAAAGAACAAAATGTATGCGCAAGTTTTTCAAAGTTTGCAGGCCAGTGAGTGAGTTTTGAAAGAATTTAACCAATTAGAGAAACCATAATGAAATACAATATGAATACCTAGTAATTGTAGCGAGTTTTTAAACAGTAAATTAAAACGTATTTAAACATTTGTGTATTTTTCGAGTCTACTCTACTTACTGCTCGATACAGTTTTAACATTAACAAAATTAATTAATTAGAAAACAATCCTTGAAAAAGCATTAACAATTGTTGCCTCTGTTGCAAATCTTAGCCGAAGACTAGAATTCCTGTTAACAAATTATTCTAAACAAATATTTGCAATATTAATATGGAAAATATATATAGAAATTTTATATATTTACTGCAATTAGCAATATAGGCAAGCTGTAATCGATGCATAACTATAACTCTCTCTCTCTCTCTCTCTCTCTTCCACCCTCACTTTTTCTCACATAATGTATCTGTATCTCGCTCTAACCCTGTAGCCATCTCTTTATAGCGAATTGAGCCTTTTTGTAGCAGTTGCCCCAAGCGGCCTTATATTAAAAGAAAATATGATGAACATGATCAAAATAACAAAGCAAATGCATATTATAATTAATCATAATTAGCCAGCGTTGAATTGTAGCTGATTGTTTGTTGACAAATTAATTATAATTAGAGATAAAACGAACAAAAATTAACAAAATTGAATCAAAATCAAAAGCATAAAAACGTTTTTTAGCCGCAAATTTTAACCAGAAAAATAAGAAAAGAATACGAATTCCACAAAATATGACTAGAATTGTTTGTTGGAAATTAATTGAAAACCATGTACCAATTTATATAGCTTAACAGTTTTCGTGTGTGCACCACAATTTGTTGCATTTGCCACAGTTGAAACATAGATAAAAGATATCATTATTTGATTATATTCGAACAGGTTGCATTTTGTTTCCCGCTTCTTCTGGCTGTCCATCTCTATAAGCTTCTCGCTTCGCTCCTAACTTCGCTTAACATGCGGTTGTTTCGTAATTATGTACAGATATACAACTCATCGTATCAGGTCCAAGCATAAAGTACATATCAGTTTTTTTATTAAATTGAAAAGCCGTTAAAAACTCATTTTGGTTTTGGTTTTGAACGAATATTGCAAGCATCGAGAAATGTGCCAAAGACTAAAACGGAATTCAGCGGTTGCCATTGATCCCAGATCCAAACATTTTACACATAATCCAAACCATGTTTACTCCTACATTTACAATTACAAACTAATTATTTTTCCTTGGCAACTGAATTTTACACACAACAAAGAAGCAACGGCAAATTGCAGCTGAACAAAAAAAGAAAACAAAATGAAAGACATGCGAGTATTTGTCTGAAGTATTAAAGCTATTAATTTATACTTTATTAAATTAATTCGTTGTGTTACAGAAATCTCAAGAGCTTTAAATTGTGTGCATAAATCTGACTGAATCGATTTCGAATTTCCTTATTTTCAGTATTTGTTTTTTTTTTTTAAAACATTTCAGCAGTTTAAAGATTTTTGATTTCTGTGACACAGCGCAAAATATGGAAATGAATTATACAAGTACATATATATCCAATAAATTAATGTTAACTAAATTTATATATACATATACATATTATATACATACAATATATATTAACCAAATAACGCAAATTATTTAAAAAATTATATACATTATACAAAACATGGCCAGGTATCGAGTATGCGACAGAGTTAATGGACCGCTCCAACAATATCATAGTACATGCTCGCAGCACACATTTTATGCATTTTATGGATGCGGCAAATAAAAGTTATGGCAAGAAAAAACAATCAAATCAATTTTACTTAATTTCAGTGACGCAATTTAGCGAAGAGCTTATCTACATTTAAATACTTAGAAACAATGGATATATTCTATCAAATGTTTGTTAAGAAAATATAATAAATGCAATGGTACAAATATAAATATTTGATGAACAAATTTTATAAATATTTGTACAAATATGAATATTTGCTTAACATATTATGTGAGTATTTGTTTAACAAATTTTACAAATATTTCTATGATTCATGTAAATATTTATACAACTATTAGCGTTATAAATATTTGATTAACAAGTATTATGTATATTAAATGAGTCAGTATTATAAACATTCAATGACTCGGTATATTTGATTTTGAATAATCAAACAGTTGATGAATATATTTTTAAATAATTGATGAACAAAGTTTAAAGATAAACATTAAATATTTGAACAAATATAAAAACTTTAAACAAATATTAATAATTGATGAGCAAAATATTTGATTAACGAAGATTATAAATATTTAAACAAATTATAAATACTTGATAAACAATAATGAATATTTGATGAAAAAAAAAAAAAAATACTTTTGAAAATTGAATCCCATAAGTCAGAAGAAACATGGCCCTCCAGTTTAAAGCGGGCTGCGTCAGAATGTTCAACTTTTCGTTCGGTTTTCTTCGGCCAATGTAAAATTATGAATGTTATATAAAAATTTATAACAAATACCGAAGTTGTAACTAATCCTGTAACCAGTTCAATCCAGGCTGCGTCGAAAATGTTCGGCCTTGCGGCCCGTTTTCTTCGGATCGATGGATAGAACAGTTTGTGACTTGATTTCCAAAATTTCCATTATAAAGTATGCATGTAAATATAAGACATAGAAAGGAAATCGTTATAAATGTGTGAGTATTCCATTCAGTATAATGCTGACAAGCCGAGCGTGCCCGACTAGTAAATACTCTGCACTTGTTTCAGAATTGCACAATTCAATTTTAAGGGAGTTTAAGTTTAAACATTTTGCTGAGCCCAGCTGCGATGTATCCAAAATTTGAAAAATACGAATATTATAAAAGAACCTGCACGTCAAATTCTATAGTTCGAGCTAAATAATTTAAGGAAGCCAGCTGAAAGAAAGTACATTCCAGATTATGTATCGACGCCCCCATCCAGAGAAAGGAACAGACGGGTTGGACACATCTTCAACGATTCTTCCGTAAGTGATATGAAAAGCTAACATGATAAAATTTCTACTATCCAAGTTGCCTCCTTCCGAAATACCTTCATAGAGCGCTACTTTAATGGATCCATGGGGCATTCAGAACTTACCATCACGGTGGTCAGTTGTTGTTTGGCCTTCATTTGGCCACATTGCTCCTGCAGCTGGTCACATTTGGTCTGTAAGTGATCCATCCTGTCCCGATCTTGTTCAATCTTTCTGTACATAACACTCATGCGATGCAAATAGTTTGCCCTCTCTAGTATCAGGTCCTCGTTGGAGAAGCGCAGGTCTGACAGGTCCTTCTTCAATCTGGCCAATTTGGCCTCCAGGCTCCTCACATTGCGGCGAGTATTATACTCCCGCTGAGCTAGCCCCCGGCCCTCCGATTGCAGCTTGCCAAGGCGAATATCTAGGTGGCTGATCACCAAATTCTGGCGCAATCGTAGGGTGTTCAGCTCCTGAAGCGTACTGTCCAGCTTCTTCTGGGCCACGTTGTGGATTTCACGTTCGGTGGTCATTTGTTTTTTGTATTCCGCAAGCGAATCCTCAGTTTCACAGAGTTGCTGCAGCAGCTCGGTCGAGTGCAACTTCTGCAGCTGAAGTGCCCCGTTAAGGTCGCCCACTTGCTGGGTCAGGCCCAATATTTCATTATTGGTGAAAGCCAGCTTCGATTGCAGGCTGTGCAGCTCAGACTGGGCTATGTGGAGCGATTTCTCTAGACGCTTTATATCGCATATAGATGCCGTGTATTCCTCCATGGAGCGCGCGTGTTGCTGCCGAAATGCGGTTAGCTCCTGTTCGGCACATCTCGCTTGTTCCTTGTAGGCTTTCACATCCTTGTGCAGCGTGTTCTTCTCTTGGCGTAGTGCAAACAGCTGCTCCTTGTGCTTGACTAGAGCACGCCTGGCCTGGGCCAAATCGTGCGTGCTGCTGATCGACTCCGGCGGCTGCTCGGCTCTTCTTTCGAAGGCGCTGATCTGAGCTTTTTGCGCTTCCACCTGGAAGTCCTTTAGCTCTAGTTTCTTTTGTAGCTTAACAATCTCTAGCTGTATTTCCGCACGCTTCTCCTCCACCAGCTTTGTTTGGCCCTCCGCCAGAGCTAAATATTTCTCCTGCTCCGCTCTTAGCTGCTCCTGCAAACATGTTCTCTCCAGCTGGAGTGCGTCGTACTCTTGGACAATATACTCTATGCGCTGCAGCTTTTGTTCAGCATCTACAAGCTTTTCCAGCGGCTTCTCCAGCCTCTTCTCGGCCTCATCTAGTTTATCCACAGTCTCCGCTTGCACTTGCTGCGCATGGCCCAACTCCTGCTGAACCTTATCGAATTGTTTTCTAATATCCTCCAACTGCTCCAACGTCAGCAGCTGCAGCTGCTGCAAATCGTGTAGCTGACCATATGCGGTTGCCGTCTCCTGCTTTGAATTATCCAATTTCTTGTGCAGATCCAGCTGCTGCGCCTGCATTGCTCCTATACGCTCCTGGGCGTGTTTCAGGTCATCTTGTGCTTTGGCCTTCATCGCTTGAGCCCTTTCCACCTGTTCCTGCATGCTCTCAAGCCGCATTTTGTAATTGCCGAGCTTCTCGCTCAGCTTCAGCTGTGCGCAGTCCTGGTCGTGCATGTGCCTGCGGGAGATTGCCAGCTGCCTAACGAGTCCATCCTTGTCTTCGCCCTCCGATGCACTACCTCCTCTGCTGCTCCTAGCATCCTTTAATTGTTTTTTCGAGTGATCAATCCTTTCCTTGTAATTGGCAATTTGTTGGGCAAGCTCCTTTTGGTGGGACTCGTGCCAAATTATTTCGTGGAAGGCGCCATTTAGTTCGTCCTCTAGTCCAGATTGATCCATGGTCACAATTTTGGGCTTCTCCCGCAGTTTCTCAATTTGCTTTGCCTGCTGCTCGGCATCCTTAAGCTGGGCCTCCCGCTCCCTTATCTGCTGCTGCAGATTTTTAACACGCTTTTTATAGCTAGCCAGATTTTTCTCAAGCCAATCCTGATGTGCGGCGCTCAATCGAGCTTCCCTTTGGAATGCATTCGTTTCGCGTCTTCGCATCTCCCCCATCTGTTCCTGCAGGAGTTCCGCATGATCTCGGTAATACCTGGCCGTCTTAACCAGCTTGTGATTTACGACCTTCAGTTTCTCCACTTCCTCACGTGCGATTATCAGCTTCTCGACCAATTTCTGTTCGTGCTGACTTGGGCAGTTGTGACGCTGGGATATGGTCAGCTGTTCCTGTAAGTTTGCCGTCTGCTCTTGATAGCTAAGGAGCTCGCGGCCTAGCTGCATATTCGCACAGTTGGCCTCTTGCAGCTCCTGCGTCACCATCTCTAGCTGATCTACCAGTCCCGAGGCCAGTTTGCCGTGCTTAGCACGTTCCAGTTGGCGCTGTAGATGCTCCACCCTCTGTTGGTACCGGGTGACAGCTCTGGCCAGTCTCTGGCGCTCCCGTTTTTGCACCTCGATCTCCTTATGCGCCTCGAACAGCTGGCATTCCATCTGCCAATCCTGATTGGATGGCTGCTCGATCCGTTGCTGCAATTCTTCCATCTGCTGTTGGCAGTCGGTTAGCTTTTCAGCTAGTCTCTGGCGCTCGCTTAGCCCCTTCTGCAGGTCCACTTGTGCGGCTTGCAGCTGCTCTTCCCTCTCCTTTAGCTGGCGCTGTAGGCCTTCCAGCTGCTGGCTCAGCCTCCGTCTGGAGCCGCCACTAAGCTGATCAAGCAGCAGTTCCGACTGCCATTGGTGCTCCCTTCGTGCTTGGCTTTGCTTCAGCTGGCCTTGTAAGCTGTCAACCTGTACCCGACACACCTCCAGCTTTTCGCACAGCTGCTGATTGGCAGAATCTCGCGCATCTAGCTCTATTGCGGCGGCCTTCTGTTGCTCCAGTAACCGCACTTGCAGCTCCGATTGTTTGTTAGTGCTTAGTTCTTGGATTATTACCAGCTCCTGCTCCAAGTACTCCACATGCTGTTGCAGCTCTGCGAAATCGCGGTCCTGCCCAACGTGCACCGATGAATTATCTGCCATAGGACATGCCTGCTTGACGCGTCGATCCATATTTGTTAGCGATACTTTCAGCTCGTTGAACATATTGGTCAAGTGTTCTAGTTCGCGATCCCGATCGTTAACCAAATCGAATGCCTCATTGAGTTTCGCCTCAAGCTCCGATGAATATTGCTTGTAAGTCTCCAGCCGTTTCTCCAATCCCTTCGATTCGCCAGCACGCCTGGACACCAAGAGTCTATGGCTCAGCTGCAGATTCTCGTTTTTCATATCGTTCAGCTCGTTGAGTGTGGTCCTCAGCTCCTGTTTGAGCACCGAATAGTTGTCCTGCTGTAGCTCCTGCTCCAGCTGTTCATTTTTAGCCTTGGCAGCGCTTAGCTTTTGCTGCAGTTCATCCAGCAACGTCTTTTGGTCCTGATCCTCCTCGTCGGTTTGCTGCTGCTCGTCCCTGGGCAGTTTGTAGTCCGAGACTATTCGGGCAACTTGTGCGATGTGATCCATTACGTTGTTTTTGATTTCCTCCGTCAATAAGGTCAGTCGGCGCTGGTGCACGACAAGCATTTGATTATCTATGACCAGTGGCATGTTGAGATTCACATTTAGGCGGACCATGCCTGATACGTAACCAATCATCTTCTCCTTGAGCCGACCCAGCACTGAACCCACTTTCTGGTGGTACTCGTGGAGCTGATGCTCGTCTGAAATCTCCGACATGTTCTGCTCCGACTCCAGTTTGTTGATGTATGCGATCTGGTGCGTTAGCTCCTGCCCGAACCAGTTGCATTCGCTAGTTTTGTAATCCAACTGTTCCTCCAGATGCTTTATATAGTCGTCCAACTTTAAGCGATCTGCGTGCTCCATTTGCATGTTTTGCTGCTGATCTGTGTACTGCTTCAGGCAGCTCCTGTACTCGCTGGTCAAGTGGGCGCTGCTCACCTCCAGCCCCTTGAAATCGGACATAAATTGCTCTATCTGCAGGCGCAGCTGCTCCAAGGCATTCATGCCAGTCTCTTGGCTCATTGACGGCACATTGTAGATACTTTCCACTTCCAGCAGCATCTTCCGGATGTTCGCTTCGTGACCACTCAATGCGGCCAGGGTCGCAGGCACTGTGATTTGCGATTGCGTGTTAAGGCTATCTAGATATCTGTAGTTGGCCACAAATTGGCCGAGCTGTTCGCGCAACTGATGGAACACGGCACCTGGCTCATCGGCTGGCTCGACGACCAGGTTGTTGCACTCGGCTAATATTTGGAGCATTTCGGCGGCGAACGCGTCCTGGGCTTGTATTTGTTGCAGGTACAGATCCAATTTTCCTTCATGATCCAGTTGCAGTTGATCTACCTGCCGATGTTGCGATTCCCCCAAGCAGGCGGCTTGCTCCAAGTTCAGCTGTTGATAGTAAAGGTGGACAGGATTAGGGTAAGCCAGCTTTTTCCTATTAGCTAACACTTGCAGACTTGCAGCCTGTGTCCACTTGTCGATTATGACTCACCAAAGTCTGGTTATGCGATTCGTACTTTGCGGCCAGCTGGTCCATTGTATACTCCATAAGACCGAAGAGCGTTAGTAGCGAATCATCTTGCGGAGGCAGTTTCGGCAACTCCGCGTTGTGCGAGCGAATAAGCCGCAAAAGTTTTTGCTTGAATCTCATGCGTTCATTCTCCGCAGAAGCCGCAGATGCCTCCGGCGAATGATTTCGCTTCTCTGGGCTTCCACGCAATTGGTTCTCTACCGATTGGGTCTTCTCTTCCGAGCTAACACCAATATCGTCCGTAGTGTCATTCAGTGCAAAACTGCCTCTGCGCAGGCGCATCTTTAGCGCTTCGCAGTCTGAGCGTAGATCTTCCAGCGTACGCTCCCTGTCCATCACAATCCCGTCCGCACTTGCCACGAGGTTCTCCAATTCGTGTATGCGTTTCATGTACGACTGTGAGTTCAAATCGGATACTTGCACCTAAATCAAAAACGAGATTCAATTAGTCCATCCGAAATAAACATAATGGAAGATCTTCGCTGTAGGATATCGAAGTGATAGGAATATTGGCTTACCTTTTTGGTTAGCTCGTTGTTATTAATTTGTAAGGCTCTCATATGATCTTTGAGCAGTTCAATGAGCGTGTCCTTGTCTACGCTCCCATTGACCATTGCCAATTGTAGCTGATTGGATGAGTGTTAGAATGATATTCTGCAATTGTGTTAATATATGTATTTTATTTTGCCTACTATTTCATTTTCGATGGACTCCCCTGCATACTCGTCCCCGCTGCGATATTTTGAACTGGATGAATTTCCCAGTTCCTTTTCCTCCGACTGCAGCACGGCATTGGTTGCTTTGGCTCCAAGCTGTTCTTCCTTTGGAGCGAGCTACACGAGTTATCAAAGAAGTGGATGGGTTCTAGTTATAAAGAGAAACTCACGTTGTTATTATCGCCGTCGCCTTTCCCTTTCTCGCTAGATCGCAAGGCATCTGTATCGATGGTGGCCAACGTGTAGATATTATAAAGAGTGCTGAGCTCCAATTGAGCATTTGCAGAATTTTTAGAACAAACACTGGAAGCATTTTCGCGGAACAGAGCAACCCTAGACTTGGAATACGTTTTCGCCGGCACCTTTTTATTTGCGTGGCTATCAATCCAAAGCTGTCTTTCCGTTCCGTTGCTGGAGGGCGGAGAATTGCTAATGCCATTGTTGCTGCCGAGCAGATTCGTATTATCCATCTCGGGTAGAGAAGGGACGTCAGCATTGTTGGCGAATATGCGCCAGGAACGGCTGCGTTTACGCAGAAGCCTGGTCGGGGTCCAAGAATTGTTTTCTGCTAAATTGCATTCATGGATGCTTTCCTTGTAATCAGGCTCTTCGACAGCTTTGTTATCCATGTCACCGGGTTCTTCGCCAGCCTCGTTTTCAGAGCAATCTCGTCCTCCGGCGGCTTCGTTTAACAAGTAATCGGGTTCTTCTCTCGCCTCATTATCAGGATTGCGCTCTTCTGTGGCTTCGTTCTCGATATGATCGGGCTCATTTTCTTCGTTCTCGGTATAATCGAGAACATTTTTAAAATTTTCTTCGTCAGTTCTAGATTTCTTTGGTTCAGGTGCCTCGTATAGAATAATGGGTTCATTTTCATTTTCTTGGGGGTCCTCTTCGATATAATCCGATTCCTCTTCGGCGCCATCCGAGTAGTATTCCTCAACGGTTTCGTTCAGTTTATAATCGGGACTACTCAAGTATTCGGCTTCCTCGTCGGCCTCACTGTCAGAGTCGCGTTCATCGGCGGTACAGGCCTCTACATAATCTTTTCCACTTTCACATTCTTCGACGGCTTCTTCTTCAAAGTATTCGGATTCTTCGTCGGCCTCATCAGAATCGAGTTCTTCGGAAGATTCGTTCTCTGCATAATCGGGTTCATTTTCCGCGACAGATTCTTTCACAATGTATTCAGAACCTTGGCGGGGCTCATCTTCCTCAATATAACCGGGCTCATTTTCTTCGACGGCGTCTTTCTCAATGTATTCGGATTCTTCGTCGGCCTCATCAGAGTTCCCTGCCGCGATGGCTTCGTCCTCCATATAATCGGGTTCGTTTTCATCAGCGGCCTGGCTTACACATTCTTCACCCATCGCATATTCGCAGCCGCAACCAGACGAATCGCTATTGCCATTATGGTCAGGAGAATCGTCTTGAAGACCCGAAGGCATCCGCGCGATGCATTCGTGCAATATAACTCTCGATAGATTGGACATATCTGGGATATATCGAGTGAAGAGGTCAATGCAATTTTCAATATAATTATCTTGGAAGACACCGTCAGGAATATAGTCGATGCCACCGTTATCGCTGGCGTATCGCCATAGAAGAGAATATACATAGGCGTAATCGCTGGCAGCGATGCCGCCATTTTGTTCTAATTGGGGCTCAAAATTGGGAAAATTCTCTGCAAATCGGATATTATTTTTATTAGAGACTAATGCCTAATAATGCCCGTACGTGCGCACCTTCCAAAAAATAAAGCAATGGACTATTTGCAGCCTCTGGATTGGAAGGCAAATATTTCACGCGCTCTGCGTATGGCGGAAAGAATATTTCGGGCTCTAGATCATCCAAACACACTGGAGTTGGTTCTATGAGCTCGCAGTCCCTAACCTGCAAAGTATTTCTGAAATTTGTGACACACTTAGCAAACCAAAAGAGTACACTTGCCCATTTCAAGAGGACTTTCTTCCACGTAGAAAGCTCCATGACACATTAAGAAATTCAGACAAAACCCAAAATGTACTTCATTAGGTTTTGATTGCCTTCCACTTTAATTTCCACATATATTGCAACCTTTTGGGAGATAATCCAATTTAATATTCTGTGTGTTACTCACTTGATGTGCACATTCACAATGATAGAGAATCTCCTGCTGTCGAGTTAGCTAAGGAATTGTGATGAAGTTCATTGCGGTGCCTATTTTGTTTTCCGCAAAGAGTGTTGGGTAACGTGTGCAGGAAGCGTCAAGGCTAAGCGGCGTTGGAATCGGTGAATATTATTTGTAAGTAAACTAAGGCTTGCTATTAAAATTAATTGTTTTGTTTGTACACATACAAACAGATCGATTTTATCTGCTTGCGAATTATAATTGAAACAGCATTTATTTTGTTTGTACATGTTTCTGAACTGAATATTTTGTGGAGTGTTGACAATATTGTCATGGAGAATATTTAATCGAGGGATGTGACAATAATGTTGTCATGTAAAAAAAATGTCAAGATGTGAAATTTTTTTCAGGTGTATTTTTTTCATTTATTTGGTTTTCGATCTACGTGTTTATAATCATTGCGTACATATTATTTTATTGATTAATATTAGATACAAAATATAATTATGATACATTTGTTGTATATATGTACATAGATTCGTTTTCTTTTTCAAAAATCCGTTTTCACTGCTTTGGAAAAGTGAGCACGAGCTTTTGCTGGTTAAGTTGAAATCTCTCCATCTCTTTCTTCTGCTGGGTGCGCTTTTAAGCTACCGTAAACTTGCGTTGAATTGCAGGCCAAGGACACGCGAGTCCTTGCACATTGGCGCTTCGCAGCTTCCAGCTGAGCATATTGCCATATCCTGAACAGAGTCCTGGCGCTCGGCGGCTGCCGCTTGCTGTGCGCCTGCTGCGCTGGCTGAGTTTGAGGCGTATCTAGGCGTGGTGTCTGCTCCGTGCGCGACCTTGAGAGCGCCCGGATGCTGGCTGCTGAATTGAGAGGCGGTTCGCTCGCCGCATCCGCTTAATTGCTCGGACCGACCTGGCCCGGCACAGGCACGTGCGAATGGAACAGCAAGAGAGCAGCGATAAGGGCGTCGCCAGGTCTATGCCCACCAATGGCTGGGCGAGCACGGCCTGGCTGACGGACGGGCCGAGGCGAGGCTGGTCTGGGCGTCCTTCGGCGTTGTCGTCTGCGCGATTCCAATTAAGCAATTAAAAATGCGCCGGGAATGAGCTAAATGGTGTTCCGGCCGCGTCTGGGGCAAACGTTGTCAGCTTTTTAATTAAGACGATGCCGGCGTAATAGGATAGAAGAAGATGCGCTGCAAAAAGCGTAGGTCGAAATGTGTGCAGCTAATGAAGAGGATGGCCAATGTGGCGGGGAGCAACATTTTTCACTAATTGGCTGAGCTGCTAGGCCGGCCAGGGCATGACGGAGTGTAGGGGGAGGGTTTGGGTTGTGGGGGTGGGAGTAGGCTGGGTGGCTGTCTCTGCTCTGTTTTGCTGCCTGCCAGCCTGCCTGCGATTAATTACAAACAACATTTAATGAATTCGCAGCGCGCAACATAAACTGCATTTAACGGCAGACGGGGCGGCGCTCAAGTTCAAGTCGTTGATGCCGCTGTCGCTGCCGCTGCTGACGCCGCAGCTGTTGCTGCTTGCTGTCAACGAAGTCGTTCGGGCAACTGCCCGATGCTTGCCATCGCGTGTGCGTACGATTTCAGGGGCCTTCAGTCAGTCGATTTTTGAACAGGCGTGCAGCAAGCAACTGAAGCAGCAGCAAACTACCAACTCCCCCAACAGAGCAAAAAGAAACAGAAACACACACACACACACACACACACACACATGCAAACAAACGTATACACATTATTGTTGCATGCTGCTGGCTGGAACAGTCAGCGGGTTTTTTTTCAGCTAAGGAAAAATAAAAGCTAAAAGCTGTAAGCGCAAGAGCTAGCGAGCGCAAGCAAGAGAGAGAGAGTGAGTGAGTGAGTGAGCGAGCGAGCGAGAGCGTGAGCGTAGAAGCAACAACAAACCAAGCGATGTTTTATTTTCTTGCTGCTGCTGCTGGTTGTCGCACACTGTGCGCCTGTGCACAAAAACTGTTTTTTATACAAGGACATTGCCATCGCATGACATTTCATGAGTGTAAACATATAACAGCATAATATACATATGTATGCATACACGTGCATACAATATATAAAATGTACATGCGAGTGTGTGTGTGTGAGTGCGAATTAAAACGTCGCGCAAATGTACGCTCTCGTATGAGTGAGTGTGCTAAAGCGAGCAACATGTACGCAGAGAGCGCAACGAGCGAGACAACTAGCTTATGCACTGATTCAGCTGTATGACGCTCTCTCTGTCTAGACCGCATAACGTTTGCATGTGTGTAGCTCTTTCATTGTGCGAGGGGGCCTGTTGCTTGGCAACGCGCTGCTGTTGTACGCTGGGCGCCTATTTAGCGGCCAGCGTTTGGTTGGAACAAGAAAACGAAAGTGTTAAAAGCGAGCGTGTTGTGTGTGGAGCTCGTGGAGCTCGTGGAGCCCACTGTTGGCAAACGCATTGGCATTGGCCGTATGTGGAGTCCGTTGCGCCGCGCGGCCATATGTGATTGGGCATCCTGGCCCGTGCCCGGCCATGGGCTGTTTTCGATGGTGTTTCGGCGGCATCTATTGGCATCTCGTTGGGTAGGGTGTCTGGCGTTTTGTCTCTGGCCGCCTGCTGAAATTGCGACGCGCATGACGCGATTTTGACTACGCCACAAACATGTTGGGACGCCCCCCAGCACCCCATAAGTTCGTCAGCCGTAGCAGCTATACGCATCAAACGCTGGGCGCCTATTGAGTTCGGGTGAATTCTACGAATTTGCCTGCCAACAATTTTTATCATTTTCGCGATGTTGCAATGGCCATGGTGGGCTTATTGGAATGAACATTCTAGGAACTTGCCCTAGATGCGGCAACAGGCGACCAGCAAACAGCAGCACAGCGACGACCTAAATAGTGTTTGCGCACAATTCACTTGCCTCTCTCTCTCTCTCCCTCTCTCACTCTTTTCACACATTGCTGCTGCTTTTTCTTTTATATACATGTACGCACGTATACATAAGCCGAAGCAAGACGATGGCAATTTATATGCCGATTGCAATCATGTACAGCGACTGAAGCGTGCTAGAAGAGGACGGCAACAGTTGTGGGTGCGGTTAAGAGATTTTGACAGCGCATTGGTTGCTGAATTGGCTAAGCTTTAAGCTTTCGATTTGTGTGCAAGTGCTAAGCTGACAATTTACAGCTTTGGCGTGTTGCTTTCGTTGTTCTTGTTATATACCCTGCAGTGCGTGCATTGAGGTATATTCCGCATATGCAAATTGCTGCTTTTAATAGCTGCGCTTGACAATTGAATAACAACATAATTTCTAAGCTGGCAAGTAAATCATTTGATTGATGAGAATCTCTAAGAAGTATCTAATCTTGGCAGTCATTAGTCAAAATGAAAGAAAACAGTTTATAGGGCAACCGTAAGTCGACTTGCTGGACCAGTGTGTGCATACACGTATTTGTCTGTGTGTATTTGACAGCAGCAAGAGTAAGAAAAAAGAACAACATTGCAAGTACAGCCCGGCTGCTGGCAGTCCGTCTCTCATAAAATGCGTTTTTTGTTGGTACAATAAATGCTCCAATTTTGCCAGGCGAACATAATGGGCCACATAGCGACCAAGCTGCCAAGCAGACTGGGATCCAATGCAGACAGACACAAATACACACACAAACACACACACACACACACAGGTGCTAGGTACACACACTTGCACTTGCACTTGCGTCCAATGAGATAATTCTGGTTTATTCTTGCTTTCTGTTGTTGTTGTTGCTGCTGCTGCCGTTGTTATTGTTTTTATTTGTATGCATTATGTTTGCTTTACCTTTTGTATCGCCGGTTGTTGCTGTTGTTGCTATAACAGCCAATAGGAACAATAGGAGCATAACCGACCAGTGCTGATAAAAACTATACAAAGTGAAACCCACTCGTAAAACAGTTTCAATGCCCGCAGCGCAAAACTTGAAAGCGAATGTTATGCGCTTGAATAAGCAAACCCGCCGCTCATTAGCATCCAGTATGCGGGCGGAGCAGGGGGAGGGGGAATGGGGCATACGGGGAATTCGATTTAACTAGCTGCCACAGACAGTTTCCATGGAATCTGTGGTTATATTCTTGTTGATCTTTGAATTCAAAAAATATTAATAAGAATAATTTAAAAAAAACCAATACTAATCACAATAATACTAATACTATTCTAAGAATAATACTAATAATAATAGTCATAATACTAATAACAATATTAATGTTAATAATAAGAATAATAATAATAATAATAATAATAAAACTAACCAAGACTTATCAATGTTATACCAATACCAATCTATTACTATTCTAATATTAATAATAATATTAATAATAATATTTATAAAACCTATGCAAATACTGATCATAATACTAATAATATAAAATTATACATAAGTTTGATCCTTATAGAGGTCATTTTAACAAATAACCATATCTAGTATATATATGTATATGTATATGTATATGTATATGTATATGTATATGTATATGTATATGTATATGTATATGTATATGTATATGTATATGTATATGTATATGTATATGTATATGTATATGTATATGTATATGTATATGTATATGTATATGTATATGTATATGTATATGTATATGTATATGTATATGTATATGTATATGTATATGTATATGTATATGTATATGTATATGTATATGTATATGTATATGTATATGTATATGTATATGTATATGTATATGTATATGTATATGTATATGTATATGTATATGTATATGTATATGTATATGTATATGTATATGTATATGTATATGTATATGTATATGTATATGTATATGTATATGTATATGTATATGTATATGTATATGTATATGTATATGTATATGTATATGTATATGTATATGTATATGTATATGTATATGTATATGTATATGTATATGTATATGTATATGTATATGTATATGTATATGTATATGTATATGTATATGTATATGTATATGTATATGTATATGTATATGTATATGTATATGTATATGTATATGTATATGTATATGTATATGTATATGTATATGTATATGTATATGTATATGTATATGTATATGTATATGTATATGTATATGTATATGTATATGTATATGTATATGTATATGTATATGTATATGTATATGTATATGTATATGTATATGTATATGTATATGTATATGTATATGTATATGTATATGTATATGTATATGTATATGTATATGTATATGTATATGTATATGTATATGTATATGTATAT